>CM040127.1:250277025-251477025 GCA_022559845.1 Amorphophallus konjac
AGAGACCGAACCTTCCCGGCGCCAAGAACAGTAACCCCTGATGAAACCTTCCCGGCGCGGCTGTTTGCGCGCCGGGAACTCCCTGTCCCAGCTTCCCGGCGCCCAGAATAGTGCCTTGTGAAGAACACTTCTCGGTGCAGTGGTTCTTGCGCCGGGAACTACCCCCTTGTGCCGTAAGCCCCTTTAGGCTATGAATGCTCCATCCCTTGAACCCCATACAAAAACCTCCTGCCACCAGTCAAGAAACCATACAGATACCCCTATAATTCACTCAATGTAACCCTGTATTCTGTCGAGGGACATCCCGGGTCATCATATGCACCTCAAGGATAAAAATCAATGGGGATAACCATCCCCCTTACATGCCCCCCCTGGGGTTTGATCTATTTTTATAACTTGATGAACCAAGGAAACCCTGCCACTGCACAGGCTTCAATGGTCTCAAAAGGGATATTAAGATGGTGCTGCAAGCGCGTACATGGGTCAGGGGTCCAGTACCCCCCTACTCTTTGGCTTTCACCCCGGCACTCCGTGGGTGATTGTCTATCATTCCCTGGCAAGTTCTAAGTCCAGGGGAGGTGCTGCCAAAATTCTCCCAGGATGATGAAAGACGATATTAAGCTGTCCCCGGGACTTTGCACTACACTGGTGACAGGGTTTCTCTAGACCCTGATTTCCCCAAATCCTCTTCGACCCTGGCCTTCCTTTGGAGCCTAAACCTAATCCAGTTCCAATCTCTGATGAACTGATCCACTTTGACCCCACAGAACCCATCTACCTTGGCCTGAATCATCAAGAAACCCAAAAATAGGGCTCCGGAAACCATTCAAAACCATCTCGGCCCCGTCTCTTACCCATCCCAGCGCCACGAACAGTAGAATAGGTAAATAGTTCTCGGCGCAAGCCTTCTTGCGTCGAGAACCCCATCTCCTGGGCGCGCCGAGAACCTATCTCCTGGGCGCGCCGGGAACTCCATCTCAACTTGAGCTGCGCCGGGAACCCCTCTTCCACCTTGCCTTTGCGCCGGGAATCCCATCCAACTTGAGCTATGCCGAGAACCTATCCTGCCATCCAATTGAGCCTCCGATAGCTTGATCAGACCTACTCAGGGATACCCATGAGTCACCAGACCGGTCCCGGGGATAAATCTAAAGGGGGACAGACTCCCTTATGTTCTACCGTCCCGTATCGGATTCATGAATAACCCCCTTTAGCTCGGGAGGGCTCTGCCACTGCATGAGTTCCACCGGCTTCCCCAAGGGAAAATCGAACATCGCCCCATGGCAGGCATATGTAATTCGGGAGGTTTGGCCTCTCTCTCTCGGCTTTCATTCCGGCACTCCGTGGATGATAGCCTATTTCCCCCTGGGCATAATCCAGATTAAGAGGAAATGCTGCCGAAATGTCGATTGACGCTTTAACCCCGATAAGCTCCTGGAGGCGTATGTCATACACCTCCCGTCCGGCCCGATACTTCGGGGAATAAAACACTGTGAGGCCCTTGGCCGGAAGAGAAACATGAAAGGGGACATGTCCCCAATGATTGTCCAGGCCCCGCCCCGCCACTGCGTGGATGGTGTCCTATCTCTACCCGGCGCGACCCACACAAAGGGGTCACGCTGATTTAATAATTTGTCGTTTATTCAACTACCTTCTCAGAATAACAAGAACTTCGATGTTATGCACTGTCATTTTCAACCGCCCCAAGTGGCCTCCTATTTTGGCATTTAATCAAGGGTTATCCTTCTTAGGGAGGGCGTAATTAACGTCATAACCTTTATGGTATGACGGACTTTGGGTCCAGAACACGATCACTTACAATCGACTGATTAGAAGTCAGATCGAGCGCATAATAAAAATTGTCACTCTAGTGACTGGCACGCCTAATAAATCCAACCAATGAAACATACATTCCATGACGGAAAAGAAATCCGCATCCACAAGTCTGGCACGCCCGGTGGGACTTTGTCTCCCTTCATCTCTACGCCAAAATAGGAGGCCCGATGGGCCCCCCCTCAAATTTCTAATTCTGTGTGCTTTCTCTGTTTTCAGGAAGCTAGGATGACGGCTGGAATCATGTCCGTGTACTTTGACCAGCAAGCGGTCGAGGCACATGTTCGAGAAGGCTACCTGGCGGTACCTCTTTCATTCGGATCGATGCCGCCTGCTGTCGGAATGCCCAATTGCCTGGGCCTCATTTTCACTGATCTGCTCGAGATTGACAACCAGGCGCCAAAAGCTGTTGTCAAGACGTTGCCGCAAGCTACCGGTCCCAAGAAGAACCCGATGATGAAGGATACTCCTGGGGTCGTGTCCTGCTTTGTCCATCACGAGGCAAGGAGAAGCGCACCCTCTGCTGCTACCGGAAAAGGAGGAAGATCCGACCGGAGAGCCCGATCTATTACTGCGGGTCGTCGGATGTCCAACTCAGGGAAGATGATGCTGATTGGAGATATCCGGGTGAACCTCAATGGTTGCCCAAGGGAGGTCAATCCAGATGTAATCGTCCCAATGGTACCTACCACCAATAGGTTCCAAGTACTGACTGCTAGGAGGGCCGACATGGAACATGGAGATAGAAGGCCACTGGCACCAAAGCCGCCCAGATTCAGGCAGATCTGGCGGCCGAAGAAAATCCAGAGCTGGGCCCCAGCTCAAGATGAAGAACAAATTGCTGATGCTGCTATTGCCCGCTTTAGGGCAGGGAGCAGAAGAGGAGAAAGAAAAGACGAAAGAGATGCTGTTGCTGTTCACCCCAGGGCTCGGGGTAGGAGAGATGAGAAAGAGAATGAAGGAAGAAATATGACTGCTACTCGCCCCGGGATGAGGGGCAGAAGATATGAGAAAAAAGAAGATCGCATGGTCACCCACCCCATGGCCGGGAGCAAAAGATGGGAAAGGGAGAACTATGCTATTGCTGCCAACCGCCACCAGGATGGGAGCAGAAGGTTCAGGGAGGAAGAGAAAATGATAATGAGTGAACCAGTCGCTGCTGCCATTTCAAGAAGACCGAGAGCCTGTGCTAGACAGGCCGACATATTCAAATACTCCAAAGCCGAACATCTGACTGCTCCGGTGGCAAGACTGGCTTGTCAGCGGAAAGGTCAGGAAAGACTGATGCCCCGACCAGAGCTACAAAGACACAGCCAAGAGAAGATGAAACAAGTGGTTCAAGACTACTTTCACTACCTGGGGAATTCTTCCCTCGGGCAGCGAAGATTATCCCGTGCCTTAGGCACCATAGATGAAGAAGAAGAAGCCTTTCAAGAAGCAATGA
This sequence comes from Amorphophallus konjac, assembly GCA_022559845.1. Lineage (NCBI taxonomy): Eukaryota > Viridiplantae > Streptophyta > Magnoliopsida > Alismatales > Araceae > Amorphophallus > Amorphophallus konjac. The sequence continues at coordinate 250,280,303 of CM040127.1, forward strand.
TTGGAGTCTCCTCCTCTGATTCCAATGATTATGAAGAAGGCCACAGAGCCGGGTATGGGAGAGAAGACCTGCACGGGCAAGAAGCTGAAGAAAGAATATCGGTCTTTGACCGGCTCAAATACCCCGACCAGGTGAAAAGGAAAGTCTACAGGCAGAGGGAGAAGATGCATATCTTCGCCTGCAATATGGCCGGACTTGTCAAAGGGTAGGATATGTTACCGACTCAGCCAGATGAACTGCTCAGACTGGCAACCAGACCAGGCCCCGTCACGAGGAGAAGTCAGGCGGCCAAAGAAAAAATAAAGACTGATGATGAAGTCCGCAAGATCACCACTATGACAGTTAATGTGGTGACAGCAGAAGAGGAAGATAATCCCTTCGTCGATGACGTTGAAGGGACTTCAGAAGAGATACAGATCCCGTCAACCCTGGATCCCATGATCCAGATGATGTTTAGAAGATATCAACAAAAGATCAATGCTCTCAGAAGACAGCTGAATGAGAGGCAGGAAGCTACACCGGTCTCCAAGCAAGCCGAGCCTGTGGGGCAGACTTCCAGCTCAACAGAAGTGGCAATCCCAACCAATCCTCTCCCGGCCGATAGGGGCAAAGCACCGAGCCAACTTGTTCTACAGCAAACAGCAGCTCAGCCCTCTGTGTCTCAGACACAGCACACCGTGCCCACCTTGCGCGCAACGGTGATGACAACTCCTTACAGTCAGCAACAAGCTCACTTCTTCCCGGAGAACATAGATCCAGCCGTAGCCCACAAGCTGATGATTGAAAAGATTGTGGAGATGAAGCTGTCTGAAAAGACTGGTGATGATGCGGGTACTTATGATGTGTACAAGGTACCATATCCTCCCCAGTATGCTGCTAAGAAACTACCGCCAAGCGTCAATAAGCCGCCGAAGTTTGAAAATTTTAATGGCCAGGGCTCCCCCAGGGAACACATAGCTTACTATACCACAATTATGGGCGACTTAGCAGCTGATGAAGCTTATCTGCTTAAGTTCTTCGGCTCATCCCTCACCGGGATAGCCTTTGAATGGTATTCAAGCCTGCCGGCTGGGTCAGTGGCCGATTGGCCTGATATGCAAAGAAAGTTCCGCGACAGATTTCACGTCACAGAAAGAGAAATTACAATAGCAGAACTATATGCAACCAGGCAAAAGCAAGATGAAACAGTACTGGACTACATCAAAAGGTGGAGGAACTTAGCTATGAGATGCAGAAGACCTCCTCATCAAGAAGATGCAGTGCAAATATGTAAGCAGAGCCTCAGGAGAGAGGTACTGGAAAAGATGATTGGTGCAGATGTCAGAACATTTGACCGACTGAACAATATAGTGGCGGAAGTCGAGACGTTCCTGTCCAAGCGTCCGACGGCCAATGCTCCAACTGTGCCGAAAGGTAAATCTAATGATCGACGATCATCGCACTCTGAGGCTAACACCGTCGATTTCAGAACCTTCGAGCAACAGAAAGGGAAGAAGGGGGCAGATGAAGCTCCCCCGATAGCAGACACAGCGGAAAGAAAAGATAAGGTCTCTCTGAGAAACAAAATGAGAAAGCCATACTCTTTCCCGAAAGATAAGACAGCCGCACTATTCAACTGGGCATACAAGTTCAACAAGGTAACATTGCCTGAGCCAAAGAGACCCGAGGACACGGCAAAGAAAGGTGATCCACTGTTCTGTCCATATCACCGTGCGCTGGGGCACGCAATTGAAGATTGTTACGTCTTCAAAGATATTATGGAAGGCATGGTCAAAAAGGGCGAGCTACAGCTGGGAGATTACCAGGTGGAGCCACCTCGTCCACATGAGCCTCCGGCCTTGAGAATGGCCGCCTATATGATTTCAGTCTACCAGCAGCTGCCTAAGGAAGCCGTCGAAGAATGCACCAGGCATACTTATGAACCTTGCTTCCTCACCCCGCTGAAGGGTCAAGAAGGGTGGCAGATAAAGCCAATAAAGAATAGAAAGAAAACTCCCTCAGCCAATACCAGTGGAGCAGTTATCCGCGGTGTCACACCAAGGCCCGAACCACCTCCAGTAAAGCCAGTATGGCACACAGCTGAAACAGGGCCAGTCATCCGGATCCCCACTCATAACCGGAGAAGACAAGTCCCCCTACCTGCACATAAGGAAGTAAGTCCTGCGGCCAGGCGTTTACAGCAGTATATTAATGGGCTCGATGAATATGAACAGAAAAAGCCCGGGCACCTACTGGTGAAAGACTATATACTCTGGGAACAGCTCGAAGAATTGAAAATTAAAGAGCAACTGGGGGCAGAATAGGGAAAAGATGAGGCTGAGCCTTTCTGGGGGCAAGAACCAAAGAAGCCAAATTCCCAGAAAAAGAAGAGATGGTCTAAATGCAAAAAGGAAAAGGGAGTCATGACAGTACAATGCAACACCCTGTCGGCACTCTTTATCTCGCCCGGGGAGAACGATGAGGATGAAACATCAAATGCCCCGCTAGAAGCCAACCATGCCGAGGCCTCAACCTCAGCACATGCAACATGCTCCGGAAGAAGGTGGGGGCGCCCACCACCAGCCAATCATAACATTATGTTCAGAGGGGAACAACCCTACCAGATTCCTGAACCAGAGGTGCGGGGTGTCCAGATTCCTCCCCCTGCTAGCTTATACCAAGAAGAGAGGAAGAGAGGTCAAATTCCAACATTTCTGGAATTTCTATCCAGTCTGGAAAATGGGCAGTCGATACAGGCTGGGCCAGATAAAGGCAAGAGACCTCAGCAGTCGGCATCTGTAGCCTACAAGCAGAATGAGAAAGAGGAGGATAACTCTCCGACGGCACCAGGGGCCGTTGCTATAGAAGAAGCCCCCCAAGAGATCAGTCCAGGGGATGAAACCAGCACTGGGCAGCAGAGGCCACAGGCACCACATGAGCCTCCAAAGCCCCGATGGGCGGAAGAAATGAGACTGTCTAATGTCCGGGTGGGCAGTCGGATCATGAAAATGCTAAAGAAGCTCCCTACCAGATTCTCCATCTGGGAGATTCTCTCCCCGAGTGAAGAGGCTCGCCAAGCAATTGTTGATGCCCTGCAGTCATCGGCACAGTATGAAGCACTCTTGACAGAAGTGAATTCTGGGCCGTCAGTCACATTCACAGAGGACGATATGCTGATTCCAAATTTCGGCCATAACAGGCCGCTGTATATGAGGGGCTCCCTGAACTGTCAGCCACTGAGCAGGATACTGATAGATCCCGGGGCCGCTGTGAACATTCTCCCATACCGGATCTACCAAAAATATTACTTTGATCTGCAACTTACCAAGGTCAGAGACATGAAAATTGCGGGATTCAACCAGAAATGTGAGACGCCCCTTGGGGTGGCTGATTTCAACCTCACATTGGGGGACCTCACTACCGTGGTGCGATTCTATGTAATCGACTCCAACACCACATATAAGGCCCTGCTAGGGAGACCGTGGCTGCATGAATATCAGATAGTGCCGTCCACGCTGCATCAGTGTATTAAATACTGCCATGAAGGAAAAGAAGAAAGGGTGTTTGCGGATCTGCATCCCTTTGAAGTATTCGAGTGTCATATGCTCGATGCATCCTACTACACGGAGGTGTCACAAAAGGGTGAAGGGAAGGAGGCTGTGGTCAGCCAGAAGAAGCCGGTGATGAAAGCAAGAAATTGGTCTCCACCGCCACCAAGGGGCTATATTAAGAAACATGAAGTATCTCACATTTCCTATGTTGGTGACTTTGCTCGGATCACCCCTCCTAGCATCCACCCAGATGATACTGACGAAGAAATGAAAGAAAAGTACATACAGGTGGGGGTTCCGCAGGGTTTAGTCAAGCCCATTGCTAGCATAGAATATCAGACGGTGCTACCATTAAAGACTATGGAGGTCCCTCGCTTCTGCGAACCTCCTATCATATTCTACACCGGGGAGCCAGTCGAAGACGATGATCAAGACTACATGGTCCCTGAAGAATCTGCAAACCGGATGGTGCCGATCACAGGCTTGGACTATACTACCCAGCGGGTTTCGCAGATGTTCTCTAAAATGCAGATGCCATCACTACAACCTGTTTCCCAAAAGAAGGCGTTCCAGGAGCTATGGGATCCGCCCCGGGATAATAAAGAACTGAGGAAGATCACTCAGCACCCGGGATTGGGTTATACCCTTCAAGAATACTATGAAGCCGAGGTGGACATCATCTCTGCCTCCTACCAGCATGAATACCCTCCCGAGGTGGGATATGACAAGTACCCCTCGGAAGATGAAGAGATCATTTATCAATCCGTAATGAACAATGAAGCCCCAGACAGTCAGCCGGAGACGGGGGCATCTGATGAAATAAAGAAAGGTTGGTGCTGGGAGGACCTACCTTGCAAAGAGGATCTGTTCCATGCTGAAGCAAAGTTTGATACGGGAACACCGGATGAAGACCAAATAGCCAACGAGCTAAGAGAATGCCTGGAGTTTGAGCGCATTCTAGAAGAAGTCCGGGCCCTATAGAATGATGATCTCTCAGGGGGGCCTGCACCAGAAGAACCTCTAGGGGCGGAGGAGTCCACCTTTGGGTTTCCTGCTGAACCGGTCACACCCTCGGGGCAGATCGAACAGAATCCAACAGTATCAGCCTTATATGATGAGCCAACATCCGCCGATGACCAGTATGACGGAACCAAAAATCATGAGATCGAAGAGGATTATATCCCGGGAGGCTTTATTGACTTGCAAGAAGCCCCACCCGAAGTCGAAGATGGTGGCCAGGCCACCGTTGATGAGCTCGTGGAAATAAATCTAGGGACGGCAGATGAGCCCAGGCCGACATTCCTCAGTGCACTACTAGAGCCAGCTGCCAGGGAACAGTATATACAGTTCTTGAAAGAATTCCGAGACTGCTTTGCATGGACATATGATGAAATGCCGGGACTGAGTTCTGATGTGGCACAGCACCGGTTAGCAATAAACCCAGAGGCTAACCCTGTAAAGCAACCGCCCAGGAGAATGCACCCTGAGTTGATAAATCAAGTTAATAAAGAGGTCGACAAGCTGATTGATGTAGGCTTTGTTGAAGAAAATCAGTATACTACATGGCTAGCCAATATAGTGCCCGTAAAGAAGAAAAATGGGCAAATCAGAATATGTGTTGATTTCCGAGACCTTAATAAGGCTTTCCCGAAAGATGATTTCCTAGTGCCAATCACTGTAGTGATGATTGATGCGACTACTGGTCATGAAGCCCTGTCATTCATGGATGGGTCATCCGGATACAACCAAATCTGGATTGCTGAAGAAGACAGAGTGCACACTGCATTCCGCACTCCGAAGGGGATATTCCACTACAAAAGGATGCCGTTTGGCCTCAAGAATGCGGGCGCTACCTACCAAAGAGCTATGACAAAGATCTTTGATGATTTGCTCTTCAAGAAAGTAGAGTGATACATTGATGATCTGGTAGTGAAAACCACCAGAAGAGAAGACCATTTGCAGGACCTGAGGATAGTATTCCAGAGGCTGCGCAAATATGAACTCAAGATGAATCCTATGAAATGCGCCTTTGGCGTGTCCAGCGGGAAGTTCCTTGGGTTTATTGTCCGGCATAGGGGCATTAAAATTGACCCATCCAAGATTAAGGCTATCCAGGAGCTCCCTCCACCAAGGAGTCTGCCCGAGCTAAGATCTCTACAAGGGCGTTTGGCCTATATCCGACGATTTATATCGAATCTGTCGGGAAGATGCCACCCCTTTCACAAGCTCATGATGAAAGATGTACCGTTCCTCTGGGACGATGGATGTCAGGAAGCCTTTGAGAAGCTGAAAGAATATCTCAAGACCCCTCCAGTGCTGGGGGCACCAGTTAAGGGCAGGCCCTTGATACTGTATATCGCGGCCACACACTGTTCCCTGGGGGCAATGCTGGCACAGATAAATGAAGAAGGTAAAGAGCAAGCCTTGTACTACTTGAGTAGGAGGCTGATTAGAACTGAAGAGAGCTACAGCTACATAGAAAAGACATGCTTGGCACTAGTCTTTGCCGTCAAGAAACTCCGGCACTATATGTTGTCACATGAAGTCAGATTGATATCTGCAGCAGATCCTCTCAAATACATATTGACTCAGCCAGTACTGAAGGGCCGGTTGGGCAAATGGGCAGTGATCCTGATGGAATTCGATATTACCTATACACCCCAGAGGGCGATAAAAGGACAGGCCGTGGCTGATTTCTTCGTAGAGCATCCTGTGCCGGAAAATGACATGTTAGGGACTGAGTTACCCGATGATGAGACACTCGAAGCTTGCCAGGCTCGGCCAGTTATGTGGCAGCTATTCTTTGACGGAGCGTCTAGAACAGAGATAGACTCTGATGGAAAGACCAGAATACGGGCCGGGGCCGGTATTGTGCTGAAGTCGCCAGAAGGGGAGGTCGTGCATACTTCCTGTTCTATAAACAAGCCCTGCACCAATAATGAAGCTGAGTACGAAGCTCTGATAATCGGTCTGCATATCAGCCTCAACATGGGTATCCAAATGCTTCAGGTATTCGAGGATTTGATGTTGATAATAAAACAAATCCAAGGGGAGTTCGAAGTGCAGAAGCCAGAATTGAATCCCTACCACCAGAAAGTTGTGCGCCTTATCTCGAAATTCTATCATATTGAGCTCAAGCATGTGGGCCGGGGGCACAATGCCCAAGCTGATGCACTGGCAAAGCTAGCCAGCTCACTAGCAGTCCCACCAAATGAGACACTGAACATTGTTGTTATGAACCGGCGGCAGGTCCCCAGTATGCTAGAAGGGTGCCCCGAAGAAGATGAAGTTGCTACTATCAGCACGGTACAGGCGTCTGATTGGAGACAGCACCTGCTGCAGTGGTTTCTACACCAACAGCTGCCGCAGAAAAGAGAAGAAAAGATGAAACTTCTGAGAATCAAAGATTCTTATGAATTCAGGAATGGAACTTTGTTCCGAATAATGGCAGATGCACGCAAGAAGATTCTACTCCGCTGCCTGTCCACTGAGGAAGCTTGGCAGGCGATGAAAGAAGTACATGCCGAAACAGCAGGTGCCCACCAGGCTGGTCCCAAGATGAAGATAGAAATCAAGAAGCTGGGCTACTATTGGCCCACCATGTTTGAAGACTGCTGTAAATTCGCAAAGTCATGACAAAAATGTCAAGAGCATGCTACTGTGCCTAGAAGGCCTCCTACGACTCTGCACCCTACAGTTCCCAGCTGGCCATTTGCACAATGGGGAACTGATGTAGTCGAGCCACTGCCGACTTCCTCGACCGGACATAAGTACATACTGGCCATAACAGATTACTTCTCCCGATGGGCGGAGGCTGTAGCATTAAGGGAAGTGACTGGTGAGCTGGTCGCTAGATTCATCAAGCAGAATATTATCTTCCGGTTCGGAATCCCCAGCCGAATAATATCTGATAACGGAAGCCATTTCAGAAATCAGAAGGTCTATAGGCTCGCCGAGAAATATAAAATCGAGTGGAGGACTTCCACCCCTTACAATCCACAGGCAAACGAGTTAGCGGAAGCTTTTAACAAGACTCTGTGCACCCTGCTGGCCAAGGTCGTCAGTTCTAATAAAAAGGACTGGGAAGAAAAAATGTATGAAGCTCTGTGGGCGTACCACACCATCTTCAAGACACCTATAGGGTGCTCACCATACTCACTGGTATACGGCTCAGAGGCAGTGGTTCCGCTAGAGCTGGAAGTCCCGTCACTCAGAGTGGCAGTCCAATATGGCCTGGCCCGTGGCGAACAGACCAATACAGAAAGAAGATTAGAAGAATTGGCTAAATTGGAAGAGAAACGCCTCCAAGCTCAGAAGAATATCCAAATGTATCAGGCCCGCATGGCTAATGCATTTAACAAACTCGTAAGAGGATGAGAATTCAAGAAAGGTGACCTTGTCATGGTCAAGAAAAGAGAAGTCATGGCGTCCAACCCAAAAGGGAAGTTGAATGCTAATTGGGAAGGTCCTTATGTGATACAGAGGGTCTACGAAGGAGGAGCCTACGTGGTTGTCAACCATCGAGGGGAAATTCAATTCTCACCACTCAACGGAAGACATCTAAAGCTGTATCATGCAGCACCACCGACATTCCCCGAGTGATCAGACAAAACTACCCCTTTCTGGGTCTAGCGGCACTCCGCCCTAGCTGAGCTACCCCTTTCTTGGTCTAGTGGCACTCCGCCCTAGCCGAGCTACCTCTTTCTTGGTCTAGTGGCACTCCGCCCTAGCCAAGCTACCCTTTTTCTTGGTCTAGTGGCACTCCGCCCTAGCCAAGCTACCCTTATCCTGATCTAGTGGCACTCCGCCCTAGTCGAGCTACCCCTTTCTTGGTCTAGCGGCACTCCGCCCTAGCCAAGCTACCCCTTTCTTGGTCTAGCGGCACTCCGCCCTATCCGAGCTACCCCTTTCTTGGTCGAGTGGTGCTCCGCCCTAGCCAAACTACCCCTTTCTTGGTTTAGTGGCACCCCGCCCTAGCCGAGCTACCCTTTCTTGGCCTAGTGGCACTACGCCCTAGCCGAACTACCCTTTTCTTGGTCTAGCGGCACTCCGCCTTGGCCGAACTACCCTCATCTTGATCTAGTGACATTCCGACCTGTCACCCTCTAAAAAAAAAGAGAGAATAAAAGAAAGTAAAAATGGGGTTAAAAAAATAGTGATACCCCGCCAGACTTGGTCCTATATTAGGGACAAGGGTAAAAATGGCCCAAAACCCAGCTGTGGTGAAAACCCGAAAGGGCACTGCAGGCAAAATCGGGTACCCCGCCACGTGAAAACCCGAAAGGGCACGTCGGCAAAAGCAAGAGGGGGCTGGCTTCGGCGAAAACCCGAAAGGGCGCTTAAACCAGTAATGTGGTAATTTAAAGTTCCCTTCTTCACCCTTCCTGATAAAACTCCGAGAAGGACAATCATCACAAAGTCCCGCCGGAAATCCTATCTAACAATTCCTCGGCCTTTGTCATCATCAACAAGATAGGCCGGTCTGTTTCTTTAACCTGGACTCTTCGTCCCTGTTAAGCTAGTCTACATTCCTAGCAACAGCTTCATGCCTAAGCCGCCATCTACCAGCTTCGGTTCAGACCTTCCGTTTGAATTGCGTGATGAAGCCCTACTCTCCTTTGCATTGATGTTCACCCCACATCGATGAATGGCACCTGCTCAGAGAGCAACACGAAAAAAAGAGGGGCCACCTCGGAATAGACCTTTCGTCTGTTCTGATGAAACACTTCCACTTGTCTTTGTCTAAGATCCACCACGATGAATCCCATCCAGTCTAGATCTTACATCTATTCTGATGAAACCTACCACACGTCCCGGTACCGATGATGAAGCCTGCTGATGATCGATTGGCACACTGCCCGATCAGCGATGAAACCTGTCCGGTTTAGACCTTACGTCTATCCCGATGAAACATATGAAACCTTTGCATTGGTATGAGTCCAATACCAATGATGAAATCTGCTATTGATCGGTTGGCAGACTGCCTGATCGATGCTAAAACCCATCCAGGGTAGACCTTCCGTCTGCTCTGACAAACACGACACAGCTGTTTGAATCAATTCAGACCCTTCATCTGGATAGATCATGAAACTCTATTCCTTTGCGTTAATGTCAAACCTTACATTAACGATGAAACTCACATTTCCAGCAAATGGCTTCGTGCCCGAGCTGCTATCTATATCCTCTAAATCAATTCGGACCTTTCGTCTGGATAGACCATGAAACCCTATTTCCCTTTGCATTGATGTTGACACCCACATCAATGATCATGTATCCACAATAAACATATGGCCCCATGGTCCATAGAATGAAAGTTCTAGTTCCAGGAAAGACGATGACAAAGGAAAAGAGAAAGAATACAAAAAATATATATATGAAAAGTGGGGTTAAAAATAGAGATACCCCGCCAGACTTGTTCAGGCATTCTGGACAAGGGCAAGAATGGCTAAAACCCAGCTGTGGTGAAAACCCAAAAGGGCACTGCAGGTAAAATCGGGTACCCCGCCACGTGAAAACCCGAAAGGGCGCGTGGGCAAAAGCAAGAGGGGGCTGGCTCCGGTGAAAACCCGAAAAGGCGCCTGGGCCAGTAATGTGGTAATTCTGAGAAATTCCATACTTCCTTCCCTTGATAAGGCCTTCCGTTAACCGATCGGCTCCTTGCCCTGTCAATGATGAAACCTTTCCAGGGCAGACCTTACGTTTACCCTGATATAATCTGCATACCCTCTTGCAAATGTCCCACCGACAATAAAACCCATCACCATTCTGATAAAGCCCGGCCAACTCAGACCTTACGTCTGTCCTGATGAAACTCTTAAACCTTCTCTTGATCGATCGGCTCCTTGCCCGGTCAGCAATGAAACTCTACCAGGATAGACCCTACGTCTATCCTGATGAAACCTACGTATTGTTTAGCAAAGTCCCACATGCGATCAAACCCTATCCAGTCTAGACCTTACGTCTATTCTGATGAAACCTATGAAACTTCTTTGCATCGATATAAACCCAATGTCGATGATGAAACCAACTATTGATCGACTGTCACCCCGCCCGATCAATGATAAAACCCTATCCAGTCTAGACCTTACGTCTATTCTGATGAAACCTATGAAACTTCTTTGCATCGATATAAACTCAATGTCGATGATGAAACCAGCTATTGATCGACTAGCACCCCGCCCGATCAATGATAAAATCCTATCCAGTCTAGACCTTACGTCTATTCTGATGAAACTTCTTTGCATCGATATAAACCCAATGTCGATGATGAAACCAACTATTGATCGACCGGCACCCCGCCCGATCAATGATGAAACCCCATCTGGTTCAGACCTTACATCTGTCCTAATGAAAACCACGGACCTTCAAAGTCCTACCTGAGGTAACCCTATCCAGTCTAGACCTTACGTCTATTCTGATGAAACCTATAAAACTTCGTTGCATCAATATGAGCCCAATATTGATGATGAAATCATGCACCGGCCGATTGGCACACTGCCCCGACTGGTTGAAACCTACCCGGATGATGCTCTAAGCCTTTTCATTCACATTCCCGCAAACAGTCTCCCTTGCGGCACATATGGCCAAAGAAGACGTTTGCTACTACCAACAGAATTTGGTTTAAGCACGCCCCCGGGATGCCGTCACGCGGTGGAGCGAGTTCCCCATCCTTTCTATGAAGGGATGGACGCTCTCCTGCCAGGTACGGGCCATTCACAGGAGGGACTGCTAGAACCACTACCCCACTTCCCAAAGTGATGAAACCACATAGAAAAGACGATGGATACACATGAAGCCGAAGATTCCTTTTCATTAAAAGAGGAGTACACAAAGAGCCCCGAGGGGACACTGTATCACAAAAGAGGGCAGAAGAAAATAAAGAAGAGATAATTCAAGGCCGCCGGAAGATATCTTCAAAGGCCAAAAGACCCACATCGGGAGCGGCTCTTAGCTCGTGAAGGCGCGCCTCCTCTTCCTGAAGCTTCACGGACATACCCTGGAGAGACATCACCCGTCCCTCCAACAAGGCCACCTCCTCGGTGGACTGTGGCCGAATAGAGGATAATTGTTGCAGCTCAGCTCGAAGTCCAGCGAGTTTCGCTTCCAGAATGGCTATCCGGTTCTGGACAGCTTCCTCCCGCTGAACAACACTCTGTAGCTCAGCCTGGCGTTCGTCAAGGGCAAGTGTCAGCTTCTCCAGCTCAGATTTACACTCTGACCTCTGCAACTTCAATGCCGTCAGCTTGTCGGTCATAGTCCGTGCTAGGAAATCCCTCCGATGCACGAATTTCAGTAGAAGCAGAACACGCTGAACCCATATGTCCAAAGGGCAGCCCATGGCCTGCAGACCGGCAGTGAAGCGATCAGCAATTTCCTTCAGCTGTAAATGTGTCAAGCCAGGCTGGGATTCTACGAGCTGGCGCAGCATATCCAGGTTCTGCCAGACAAAGCTCTCAGACGATGCGAAGCCAAAAGAAGCGGAGGGGATCACTTCAAAGGTCACTTCACTATCAATGTCCGCCCACAGCGCAATAGCCGGTCGGGAGGACGAAGACGGCAAATCTACTGGGAGAGCTGGCTGGTCCCTCTCTATACTCTCCTGCCGAGACGAAGACTCCTCTGCTACCGCTGCCTCAGGAGTTATGGCTTGAACACCTGCAGGAGGAGAATCAATAAATGATGGGGCTATCTCTTCATGGGTCTCCTGAGTGGGGGCTTCATCTTCAACTGCTCTTTCTGGTAATGGGGACGAAGGCGCCCTAGTCTGTGGAGGCAGAAATCCAGTCTCTGTAGCCACTATGGCAGGGACTGCTGACTCGGGCGCAATGGACATTACTGCTGCCGGTATAAAAGCCGAGCTCCTGGCTGGGTCTGCTTCGGCTCTAAAATCTGAGGCCCTGACAGGGACGGAACTTTCTCCTGAGGCCCCCAAGTCCAATGATGCTAAGTCAGTTGAAGATTGTATCCTTACTGGCACAGGGCAGATAACCTCAGAAATTCCCATGCAAGTTAAAGGTAAAGCAGGGATAATGGCCAAGTCTGTGGATGAAACGGCCATAGAAACTGCGGCCGCGTCTGAGCGGATGATGACAGGGTCCTGAGGACAAAGCAGAATGACCTTCAGCAATGAATGAAAGAAAATAAATAGAACAGCAAAAAAAAAAAAGAAGCTTACCTTTAAAGTGGGGTCCATACCCTCGAAATGAGACAAAAGGGGAGAAAGCTCCGTAGTTGAAGCAATAAACGGAGGGGTTATGTCAACCTCGGTGTCGAGCCAGGCAAACTCCTCTTGCAATTCCTCCTCAGAAGATAGCATCAGCAGCTTAGGAGGCTGTAAAGGTGGAAGGCCTTTTGCAAATACGGGCAAGGCTTCTGATTTTAGAACTTCCTCCTCACTGTCGCTGAAAGTCACTTCCTCCTCATTATCAGGGACGGTCTCAGAGCTGCCCGAGGATATCTCCACACTAGCTATATGCTGCGGGGTCGCCTCTAGAGCATGCCGGGATGCGGACCGGGTGATTATGCGTCTAGCCGGAATAGGGCTCCATTTTGTTTGAGTCCTGTGACCCTCCTGCGGTTGAGGCGACTCTCCCGCTGCTATCATGGCCTCAGTCTGCTCCCCGACTGCCACTTCAGCAAAAGAGAACCTCTGAGGGATACAACAGAAAAAAAAAACAATGGAAGTATAAAGAAAAAGATGAGAAAGCACATTTACCCTCCTCCTCGCCAGCCGGGGTAGGAGAAGGTAGCCTCGTGTCCCTTTCCACAGGCATTGCAACCTGCTCTTGGGCTGTATCAGATAAAGAGAAGCTCAGCCTCGAAGAACTCCTTAAAAGATCAGTCAAGAAGACAATGAAGATTGCATCTACAAGCTATTACCGCCACTCTCGGCAGGTTCCTGAGCGGCCTCCCTCTGAGACCTGAACTCGTTGAAAGAGGGGATGTCTGGAAGAGGGGTTCTGGCATCCGTCACAACCGGAGCTGACTGCTGGACCCGAACAACCTTGGCCCTCTTGGCCTTGGCAACTGCAGCTTTCACCACAGAAGGCTTCCTCTTCTTGCCCGGAGGCAAGGGAGTGGTCGTAGGTGCCGCTGTAGGAATTTCAAAGTAAGCAGGCTTCTCAGCTTGAGCAATAATCTTCCTGTAAAGTCCCTGCCGCTTTATGTCCGGTCTATCTGTGCAAGACACAAGAAAGGCAATCATAGTCGACAGATGCAGAACATAATAATAAAAGAAAGATGCCATGAGCGCACAGGAAGGGTCATACCTGCTGGGCCATCATAAAATGTGGAAAGCGGCCAATACAGATAAGTCACCTCCTTCGATCGGGAAGCAGCCTCCTTCACGAGCCAGCATATGTCACCAATGGTCTGGCACTTCTCTGTCAAGGCAGCCAAGTCTTTATGTCCGTGGAAGTCGAGGCAATGAAACAGGCCGAGATAATCCATACACCAGCCATCGACATAATGAAAAGAAACAAAAAGTGGTTTATTCAGAATGCCAGTTATTGGGTTCTCCACTGATAGCCCGTGAACATTTAGCAGTACAAAAAGCCAAGAAGTGTGCTGATAATATGTCTGGGTGCGGTCTTCCCTCCGCACAAATGTCCTATAAGGGTGAAACCTGTCCACCGGACCCCTCCAAGCAGTTGCTGTCGGGAGAGGTTCCTCCGGGGGGAACGGATATTGTACATCCAAATGAACACCCCCTATATGGCCCAACTGCCTCAGATCCTTTGTAAAAGCGTCTTCATTAATCTCAAAGAAGACAGGAGTGGGTATTTCAGAACCTCCCTCTTTCAAAGATCGACGCGTGGCAATATATGTTGCCGCCTCCTTCTGGTGCTGTGAATAGAGCCTTCTCAGATGGACCTCGTCAATTTCAAACACAGGCCCTGATTGTCGCTTTAAGAAAGCGCGCTCGGCCACATCCCAAAAGGCGCCTCTGCCATCTTTATAAAAGTTGGTGCGTGTATTCTACCACTTAATGCAGTCTGATGTGACACGGGGTATACGATTAGAAACGGTCGGAACCCTGAAAGTTACGCCCTCTCGGTGATGAAAGAAATCCCACCATGTTCGACCGTCACTGGCGATGGTGGACCCGTGCTTGGCACGGCTGTCCAAAGGAAACTGAGCAACCGATGGAGGAACATGCTGATCATAGCCAAAGTTTCTGCTGAAACGGAATGGATAATAGGGCTCCAAAATGAGCAAGCCTCCCTTCCTGAAGACCAATACACTGGGCCGAATAGCCATAGCCCACCTGACCAGTTCTGGTTCTAATATGGGCCGGGTGGCGTTGACCCCCGAAACAGGATGGACATAAGTTTCTACCTCCTCCATTTTGCATTCCCTCTGAGGGTCCACTAAAGGAGCCGAACCTGCTGCCAAGCTCCAAAAATGAATGCTGCCAGGAGCGTCTACAGGCACTTTTGTCAACCTGCCCCTTATCTTAAACAGCTGCTCTGAGAAAGGACCAGGTTCGGCGCTAGCGAATTCGATCATCCGAGGAAGCAATGTGTCCGACTGTAAAGTCCTCGGGGCCAGCTCGGGGAAAATACTGCAGACCCAGGCATTAAAAAAATGAAATGGACCCACAGTCCTTAAGGAGCGGGGAACCCGATGTCTATGCAAATCCCCCAATGATTTGTAAATTAAGCACAAAGCCACTGGGCACAGAGACAGCCTCATCCCCCAGGCCATCTGAGAGGCCGGATATATAGCCTCCGGCCTGATAGTCGTCTCGTCCCCTTGAGGAAGAGCGAAGGTGCACAGCCAGAAAGTTAGATAAGCTACACATTGAGTGATAGGGTCAACCCCTGCTGGGTTCAGGCCGTCTGCACCTGCTCGGCGCAGTGAAGCTAGCAGTGCTTATTTGTAACGAGGGGCCCTGATTTGCTTGCTAGAAGTCGGTCCCACAGAAGGGAAGTCCGCATACTTCAAGGGACCCCCGAAGAAGTATTGTATCCATTGTCCTACACTGACTCTCAACCTGCTGCTCTTTTCCGGGGTTGATAGCCTTTGGAGAATCCCCGGCTGTAAGCCAGACAAATGGTACGATAAGCTTTCATTAAATACCGATATGCATAGCCGAAAGAATATCGGCCCTCTCCATCGGAGGCGTCCTTTACAGAGTCATCCAGGCAAACCTCCTCGTATGGCTCCCCATCAATAGGCAGACCTGAGAGCTGCGAAAGACTCCAGAGGTCGAGAGATGTTTCGCCCTCTACTGTGTAGAATGTGTTAAATTGTAGGCAGAATACTTCAAACATGCCACAACATAGTCCCCGAGAGATGGGATAGCGGAATCTGGAGGCGAATACACTATGGTAGACCCCAGCTCTAATCAGTAAAGGGGCGTACTCCTTCAAGACAAATTCTGTGAATTCCACTACCCCTACCCTGAAGAGATGAGCATCTGTCACTTTAGCATCTCCAAACCAGCCAGCAGCTAGCTGATATTTAAATTGAACGGCCAGACAGTTCAGAATAAATGGCTCGTCCCTGTAACCCCACTTCACAGGTGCTAGAAAAAGTCCGAAGTTGGTCTTTTCCCGGTGGACGCGACCGGCTGCATGGTCCCACCTCGCCGGGGTGAACTCTAGAGCCCGGATCAACATTTTCTTCTCCGGCTCTAATTCAAAAATACCCAGCACGGCATTCCAGTCCCGCTACTCGCCTGGAAGATATGTAGCCTGGGCACGATAAACAGAGCCCTTCATGCTGTCTCTGTCAGTAAGTATTGTCGCTTCCACAGACCGAGCAAGTAGAAGATCTCTCATTCCGCCTATGGTGAAGGACTAGATAAATGGCAATAGATGACGATCCTTCGGCAGGTCCGGACGGTAGTCAGCAGCTCTTCTGAAATCAATACCTTCTATGGAAGAATAGACCCCAGAAGTCGGCACTGTTCCAGTCTCAGAATCAGAGGACTCGTCAACAGTAGCAATCTGATTATAGCCAAAGCTCAGACTGTTCACGTTCATCCAGTTGACCGAGGCGCGAGATATATCCGGCTGAGCCGATGAACTCGCTCCCACAGTCATGGAAGCCGCAGCAGAAGAGTCAGAAGCCATGTCAGCACCTGCAATCAGGGAAAGATGAGAAGATAAGCATCGGGAAGATGAATGGGAATAAAATGATGAGGTAAACAATTTTTGATAAATTTCGGCAGCATCTCCTCTTATCTAGGGTATGCCCAAGAGAGATAGGGAGTCACCCACCAAGAGGGAGTGATCCCGGAGATAAAAAGGGATTCAATCCCAAAACAATATCCCGCCGTGCAAGGTATACGCAGATGGGAAGAAAATGGAACGGCCGAGAGAGGGAGAAGCTCGCGCCGATGAGAAGAGATTGAAGAGAGAGGAAGCTCCGATGAAAATGAGAAGAAAAGACCTCCCGGCGCCATAAATAGTGAAGGTAGGAGAGGGGCTCTCGGCGCGGCATTTAGCGCGCCGAGAACCCTCCCCCTTCTGGTGAAAAAAGGCGCGCCGAGAAGCGGCCTAAACCCCACGCCGAGAAAGGTCAGGCCGAGAGCAGGGCGCACCGAGAACTGCACAGTGGCCGCGCCGAAAAGCAGCCCAATCTTCGCGCCGAGAAGCCCATGAATATCATGCTGAGGAGACTCCAAAGTGCTGAAAAGAAAAGAAAACTTATCAGAAAAGAACACAGAAATAAAAAGTATATGTGCATAATATTGCTGCAATAAGTTGATTAAGTCGAAGGACTAGATTGAAGAGAAATGGAGGAAGATACCCTCGAATGCTAAAAAGGCACCTGCGGACCCCGTGCCGCTTGCTCTGCGCTTACGCCGTCTGCAGGTGGGGGGCATTTGTTGACACCTGGAAAATGAGCGAGGGTGGAAACAGAACTGAAAGAAGGAATCAAACCAGCAACGAAAGATTACTGATGAAACTCGTCAACCATCTGCCCGGCTGAAGCCTTTTCCAGCCAAGCTGATGTCCGGTGTCGTCGTCAGCCAGACGGCAGCACTGATGAAGTAGCAGTCAACTGACTGATGAGACCTCCTACCATACTTTAATAAGAGCTGTATTACTGCCTCATCCGGAAGTCTACAGGCAACATGTCGGACTAAGTCAAATGTCGACTTGTTGACGGATGAGATATGAGCAAAGACAAAGATGAAGCAAGAACCAGCAAATGAAGATTATGAAAACCTCTGCAAAGTCAGAACAGAAGAAGAGCCGTCTCCATGGGCTATATACCCGGCTGAGGTCCTCCCAGGCTAAAGCTGATATCCGATTTTATCATCGTATGGGTGGCAATACTGATGAAATGATGTCCTGTTTTGTCATCGTTCAAGTGACGACACCGATAAAATCCCAGTCCACTGACTGATGAAGGTCTCCATGATCCTATTAAGACCTGGGTCCACCAACAAAAGGCCTGCTGCGGTTCTAATATATTCAGAGAGCCAATAAGTCTATAAGAGGTCTTAAGAAGGCCTAAGTGGGCCTATGAAATGGGCTCACGAAAGTGGCGCCGGGATACTCTACGGATGTCCAGCGCGCCGGGAGCTGCTGCATTCGACAGATGCGCGCCGTGAAGATGAAAAGTCATGCCGACTCCCATCTGCCGAGAGGTGAGGAGGGGCTGGGTCTATATAAACCCACTCACTCGAAAAAGGAAAAAGAGAGAAAGAAGGTCGGCAACCTCATCCAGAAAGAAAGAAGAAAAAAAAAGAGACTAACATAGAGAGAGAGCCTCCTCCACTGAGAAAAGAGAGAAAAGATCAACAGAGAGAGAGAGAGCCTCCTCCGCTGAGAAAAAAAAGAAGAGATCAACCCGAAGAAAAAGGAAGAAGAAGCTCTAGGTGGGCAAGCAGCTGGGGAGGGAGAGGAGTCAATGCTCCGCCCTCCCCCATGTTTCTTTTCTTTTCTCTTTATGTAATCTTACGAGTTTCATCTTGATTCATCGGATGTAACCGGGATATCTCGGCCTCTGTTTCATCTCCCTTTCCCTTACTCCCTTCTTGTGATTGGTGTGAATCTTGGAATGATATAACGAAATGAAATGCTACAATGGCCTGTTTGGGCGCTGGCTGATTGAAGTGGCTGTCCTCTGTTTCCTTTCTTTTCATCTGTTGTTCTCTAAATCTGTATCTATTTAGATGCGTTAGACCTCTGGTCTGTGTTTCACGTCTCTGGGTTCGTTCTCTCATGAAAGCTGAAGACGGGGTCCCAACCCTCATTCAATGGGTCATTGGGCTCTGTCCCCTCCTTCCCTCCCTCTGATGATTGGGTTTTCTCGCATGTCGTGGATTTCTGCCGAGCTCCCAGCTTGTTCAAGGTCAGAGACATCAATCTCTTGATCATCTGAACAGCAGGTGACAAAAACCCCATATATCTCCCGAGGGTTTAATGATGGATGATCTTGTCCTTCGACTGATGCTACCCTCCCTTAAACATCCGGCCTCTATACTGATAAACCCTCTAATCCTCTCCATCTGTGCTAGAAAATCCTGCCTGAAACCTCTTCCGAAACCAGAAGAACCAGGAACAAAAACTCGAAACCTTCCCGACGCCAAGAACAGTAACCCGTGATGAAACCTTCCCGGCACGGCTGTTTGCGCGCCGGGAACTCCCTGTCCCAGCTTCCCGGCGCCCAGAATAGTGCCTTATGAAGAACACTTCTCGGCGCAGTGGTTCTTGCGCCGGGAACTACCCCCTTGTGTCGTAAGCCCCTTTAGGCTATGAATGCTCCATCCCTTGAACCCCAGACGAAAACCTCCTGCCACCAGTCAAGAAACCATACATATACCCCTATAATCCACTCAATGTAACCCTTTATTCTGTCGAGGGACATCCCGGGTCATCATATGCACCTCAAGGATAAAAATCAATGGGGATAACCATCCCCCTTACATGCCCCCCCCTGGGGTTCGATCTATTTTTATAACCTGACGAACCAAGGAAGCCCTGCCACTGCACAGGCTTCAATGGTCTCAAAAGGGATATTAAGATGGTGCTGCAAGCGCGTACATGGGTCAGGGGTCCAGTACCCCCCCTACTCTTTGGCTTTCACCCCGGCACTCCGTGGGTGATTTTCTATCATTCCCTGGCTAATTCTAAGTCCAGGGGAGGTGCTGCCAAAATTCTCCCAGGATGATGAAAGATGATATTAAGCTGTCCCCGGGACTTTGCACTACACTGGTGACAGGGTTTCTCTAGACCCTGATTTCCCCAAATCCTCTTCGACCCTGGCCTTCCTTTGGAGCCTAAACCTAATCCAGTTCCAATCTCTGATGAACTGATCCACTTTGACCCCACAGAACCCATCTACCTTGGCCTGAATCATCAAGAAACCCAAAAACAGGGCTCCGGAAACCATTCAAAACCATCTCGGCCCCGTCTTTTACCCATCCCGGCGCCACGAACAGTAGAATAGGTAAATAGTTCTCGGCGCAAGCCTTCTTGCGCCGAGAACCCCATCTCCTGGGCGCACCAAGAACCTATCACCTGGGCGCGCCGAGAACCTATCTCCTGGGCGCGCCGGGAACTCCATCTCAACTTGAGCTGCGCCGGGAACCCCTCTTCCACCTTGCCTTTGCGCCGGGAATCCCATCCAACTTGAGCTGCGTCGAGAACCTATCCTGCCATCCAATTGAGCCTCCGATAGCTTGATCAGACCTACTCAGGGATACCCATGAGTCATCAGACCGGTCCCGGGGATAAATCTAAAGGGGGACAGACTCCCTTATGTTCCACCGTCCCGTATCAGATTCATGAATAACCCCCTTTAGCTCGGGAGGGCTCTGCCACTGCATGAGTTCCACCGGCTTCCCCAAGGGAAAATCGAACATCGCCCCATGGCAGGCATATGTAATTCGGGAGGTTTGGCCTCTCTCTCTCTCTCGACTTTCATTCCGGCACTCCGTGGATGATAGCCTATTTCCCCCTGGGCATAATCTAGATTAAGAGGAAATGCTGCCGAAATGTCGATTGACGCTTTAACCCCGACAAGCTCCGGGAGGCATATGTCATACACCTCCCGTCTGGCCCGATCCTTCGGGGAATAAAACACTGCGAGGCCCTTGGCCGGAAGAGAAACGTGAAAGGGGACATGTCCCCGTTGATTGTCCAGGCCCCGCCCCGCCACTGCGTGGACGGTGTCCTATCTCTACCCGGCGCGACCCACACAAAGGGGCCATGCTGATTTAATAATTTGTCGTTTATTCAACTACCTTCTCAGAATAATAAGAACTTCGATGTTATGCACTGTCATTTTCAACCGCCCCAAGTGGCCTCCTATTTTGGCGTTTAATCAAGGGTTGTCCTTCTTAGGGAGGGTGTAATTAACGTCATAACCTTTATGGAATGACGGACTTTGGGTCCAGAACACGGTCACTCACAATCGACTGATTAGAAGTTAGATCGAGCGCATAATAAAAATTGTCACTCTAGTGACTGGCACGCCTAATAAATCCAACCAATGAAACATACATTCCATGACGGAAAAGAAATCCGCGTCCACAGGCACCCAGTGAAAAGGCCAGGGGCCTACCCCGGGATGCCTTCTTTCAACCCCCCAAGGTCAAAGGGAGACCCAAGTAAGTCAACCACAGGCTTTGGGGGCTCACAGTACGTGTATACGGCTCACACACGTGTGTTCGGCATTTTTCCGAGCACCTTGCGGGCGCGTATGTTCCAACCCTTCTACACCAACCCACAGGCCACCACGTGATTCCAGCACACTATTTGTGTCCTACAACGACCCCCCAGCAAGCCGGGGCATCCCCCGACCCTCAGACACGTGGCAACGAGCCACTTAACTTTAGCTCTCGGGCTAACCCGAGGCTACCCTATCAACCCACCGTGCAACACAGCACGTAGCCCAAGGCACGGCCCATGAGCCTAAAGTTCCCCCCCTTAGCTCCCACGAGCTCCCGTTCTCAGCCCAAGGCCAAATCCAAGACCCACCAGTCACCTACGTGGTCCGTTTGACACCCGGGGTGTGTCGGGCATTCGCCCGAACACCTTGCGAGCGGCTATTACGACTCGAAGAACAACGGCCCCCATAGGCCATCCCAATATCCCAGAACCCCGTGTCCTTCAAAGGACATCCCCAGATGACGAAAGAAGACCCCCGGGGGGCATCCCCCGCGGTTGCGGCCTGCCCAGGGCCCATTCGCACAGGGGCGCGGTCGGGCCCCAAGGGAGGGTGAACTCCCCAGGGGCCGCGCCCTCCCCCCAGCCCGAAGACCCGACGGTCCTCCCCAGTCCCAGTTCGTGCAAATTCCCAATCTCACGACACCAGGTTCGTGCAAGGATTCGTTCGTCGTACCCGTGCGTGGAAGAATTCGCGAAGACGAAGCCCCTGGATTACGTCAGTCATAATACCCGTGTTCCTCGCACACACGTGGCCGGCCAACCAGTATCCTCCTAGTATCCTCTTGTCCTTTTCTTCTTAGCCAAATTAGGAAGAAAAATAACAAAAAAATTAGATTTTATAGAGGTGGGGCAGCCCCTCTCTCTCCCTCCACCCAGTCCGCCTAAACCCCTGCGCAATAAAAAAAAGATTTTTTTAATAAAAAATGGGCCAATTTGGTCCACCCAAACCCCCCCTGGGGAGGGGTTTAGGCGGACCAGCCTGGACCCCCAGGCTGGTTCGCCTAAACCCCATCAAAATTTAAAAAAAAGGTTTTTTCACCCTTCGAAGAGGGGTTTAGGCGGACCAGACCAGCCCCTTGGTCTGGTCCGCCTAAACCCCATCTCCCCCACTCCGTTACACAAACAACAAAAAATGTAAAAAATAATAATAATAATAATTTTAAGGGGTTTATCGGGACCAAGTTGAACCCTCAACTTGGTTCGCCTACACCCCACCCCCACCCCTTCAAATTCCTATAAATTCCCCCCTTAGAAGCTCAAGGGGCACCAAGAACAACAAGAACAAGGAGAACAACAACAACGGCAACAAGCGGATGTACGAACAGACACCCCTGACCTAATTGCCGCACCCTCGGACTCCTGGGGCTTTCGGCAAGGGTCGGGAACGCGAGAAGCTAAGTGCGCGTGCGGTTGGCTTGCTAGTCGGCTCACATACGCCGAGGGTATGTCACGTGTACTTCCCTCACACAGCGTTTAGCCGTCTCACACAAGCCCATCCTCGTCGCATGTAAGGTGACTATGCCAACGGCAAATACACCCGCATCCCGGGTCTGCCCGTGTACGCCAACTCACGGTGATGAAACGCACTTCATGATGCCACACCTACTTTTGACACGGAACCGCATGCCCACCGCTCACTCTGAGCTAGCTGCCGACCACTCGGACTGATGACTCGAGTTATTCGGACCCTGGCCCGGGAGTAATATTCCTGGGGCCGGCCTCAACTCTCCAGCATGACGACATTCACCTTCTGAGGCCCAGACCAGACCGCTCACTTTGAGCCGCGTCCAACCTCCATCAGGCGCCAGCCCACGACCACCCCTGCCACCTAGGCAGTTGGGCTTGTCTTGATCTCCTCATGGAGAGCCTCTGTAAAACACGCGGATATCCGCCTTATTACGCATTGACCTGGGGACCGACCCACGTGTTGGAGTTGTCCCGCGGCTTGCGCTAGTTGTATTTTGGCCACCTAGGCCCATCTGTAAAGCCCATGTGGCCCATCATAAAACCAGTGGAATACAAGCGCCCGCATTCGGGCCCCCAGCTTTCTACCTACACCACTCGGCATACGTGCCTAACATCCTGACTCCAGTAAACACCCCTCAGTCGAAAGCGCACCCATAGCTGCTGAATGCTCCCGGCCCTCTACCCACGGCTTTAGATATATATACAGGTTTCTCTTCAGCATAGAACGAAGGTGTTCGGATTCAATCCAATGTAAATAAACACCAGTTGCTTGCGGCCGGTGGGGAAAGACGTCCAGTACACGATTCCCACAATCGCCTACACACTCGCACCCGTGGAACCCCTTCTCTCCACATGTCGCCCGACCTCCCGAGTCCACGTGCCGTGCCCTGGTGGCGCTTCCCCGGTCAACCCTTGGCTCCATGGGTGATTGTCGAGAAATCGACTGGCACGCCCGCACCCTGTTCGGTTAACCCTTACCCTGACATTTCCGTGCCATTCGACCCTTTTCGACTTTCCGTAAAAGGAGAGTGCCTGATACCGCCGTGAGAGACATGCAACCATAAAGGGGATACCCGAGATATATCAAACTCCCATGTCTTCCTTCCCCGATGCATCCCTTCTTTCACCCTGGTCATTCAACATAAAAACCCGTGCAACACCTGGCTACCTCTCCCATAGAGTGAGGCAAGGGACTAGGTCAGATAAGTCCTAGACGGCTTACACTGCCCACTACGCTCATGCCTGCCGGCCTCTCTGTCACGCCCCAAATTGATAGCAGCGGAAACTACTCGGAACGTGGCAGCAAACAGTAGAGTCAAGCAAAGCATTGGAGGGTCAACTACCACCAGAAAGTAACTTGGTAAAACCCAATTTGACAAAAGATTATTTATTAATAATACACTTATTATTACAATTCTGGATGACTAAATATTATAATTTTAAGATTTAAAAGAAAAGACACGAAGTACAAGACTCTCAACTATAAGCTAGACTTAATTCATTGGAAAATACTCGTATCTTCTAATATAACAGCACTCGGTCACTCTTCCCCTTCCACAATGGTGTGCATTTCAACTTCCATACTACTTGAAAAATGTTAGAAGAAACTAGGTGAGTAAGAAGCTCAGTAGGATTTATATCTCTATCGCCAGACATCTTTACGTGATTAACAGGTTGATAATGTAAATTTGCTAATGCCGAGGTAACGTAATAAATCATGGAATATGAATAGGATGATATAAGATGCAAGCAATTGGTGATCAAGTAAGTCAAGGTAATAAAAAGGAGGGCAAGTATAGAATGAACAAGTAGAAATGTTAACATCTAATTGGCCATATCACGCAAGAGTGTACAAGTCAAGTATTCCAAGTGTTTCACGTGAGTCAAGCAAGTGTAAGTATTTATGAGTGAGTGGAATGCCGTAGACTAATCTAGCTAGATAGTACTTTGGTGCGATGCCACACCGGGTTGAAGGGTGAAGGAGTCCAAGAAGGTATGGTGCGAACCCGGATTCAGAGGGGGGGTGAATGAATCCCCTCTTCAAATTTTGCCCAATTAAAACTTATAACTAGCGAACGGATGCGGAATTGAAGAGGTTCACTTGGTTATCTAAAATGCTTACTGAATATCAGATAGATGACGTGAAGAACGGTGTCAGAAGAACTCTTAAAACCAATGTCGAACACACAAGGTGCAACCAAATACCTCACCAGCCAGAGAAGGACTGATCGGCCCTAAGCACTCATCTAGCGGAATCAGATAATGCAATCAAACCACAGAGCACGGAGGAATTTTTAGGTGGTTCGGTCCGCAAACCTACATCCACCCCACACTCCAACCAGAGTGTGGCTTCCGCTGATACACAGCTTGACCCGCTAGGCCTCAGAGCTTGCCTACATCCGCTGATTCACAACTTCGACCGCTGGGCATTACGGCTTACGCCGACCGCTGACAAACAGCTTGACCCGCTGGGCAATACAGCTTAGCCGACCAGAGAAATCCTCCTCTGCAACCGCTGGGCAATACAGCTTGACCGTCCAGAGGAATCGATCCTCTGCTACTGCTGAGCAACACAGCTTGCTCTGCTGACTGATAGCTTGATACAAAGATAAAAAGAAAACAAAGGATCGAGAATCACAGCAACAAAAAGCTGAAAGACTTTGCAAATCAAACATGGCTCTCACAGGAGCTCCCTGGCCTGGATTTGATCCAAGGTCCAGTACAAACGGTTCTTCAGCTAGGGCTTTACTTCCTCGCCTCGAGCTCTCTATCTCTCTCTTTCTTTCTTCCTCTTCTTCTACTTCTTTTCCCTCTCTGATGCTCTCTCTTTTCTTCCCTTGTTCTCACGAACTCTCTTTTCCTTCTGCTCTGCTCTCTCTTTTCTCTTCTCCTCTTTGGATCGTGCTGGCTCTAGATCTTTCTGCTTCGATCCCCCTTCTCTGGAAGGAGAGGCTTCGTTTTTATATGAGCATCAGATGTAGGGCGTATGCTTTTCACGATTCTCGCCCAAATGCCTTGGCCCACGTGGCAGCATCCTAGCTCAATGCTTTCCACGTGTCACGATCCTGGCACCTCCTCCACTCTTGGATCACGTGACATTCTTATTCTTCTCTAAAAAAATACATGTCATACAGTCAGAAAGAAATATCAGCTTGAGACAGTTATACATATAGTAAGGAGTTAAACAGGACTGCACGGAGTCAATAGGTGAATAAGCCAGATGTGCACAGACTTAATTGTGATGTATACACATTCATGCACGAGTTCAGTACTGTCACACTATCATATGCACAGACTTATTTGTAGCACAAGACTAACGGATGCACTAGCTATGTGTATGCAATGTGCAAGCATTGCACAGACCTGCTCGGGTCATGAGCAACCTTGCATGGACTCCGTGTGTGCGAGTATGAGAGGGATGCACAAACTCTAAGTGCTTGGTGCAAGTGTTGCACCGACTCAGTGAATGCTATGAGTGATGTATACACATTCATGCACAGATATACCTGATGCGCTAAAGGCATTGCACCGACTTGGTTGTGCTGAGCCGACAGCAATTGCACCGACTCACCTAATGCATTGTTAGTCCGTGTACAATGACTAAGGTTGCACAGACTCAAATGTGCATGCAGGAGCTTATGCACAAGAGATGAAACCTATGCACAGACTCTGCTCAGACTTAGTTGCGTGCTACAGCTAAGGTTTGCACAGATGCAATGCAGACTAGATGAATGTTGCACCGAGTCAAACTTATGCATGCACTGACTCTGCAAGACTTAGTTGCATGCAGCAACAATGGATGCACCGATTCAATGCAAGCACCAGATATGCACCGAGTCTAGCATGCATTGACCTAATGCTCATGAACAGTGAGGTGCATCGAGGCAAGCTTGTATGTGCCTTAGACAAAATATGCTTAGACATTTATGTGCATAGGAATAGTGGTATGCATCGAGGTAAACTTGCACCGAGTCAGCCAAAATACAAATATGCATCGACCACCATATACTCACATCAAGACTTGCACCGAGGTTGAACATTTAATGCACAGACTTGAAATATCCACCGACTTAGAAGCTCATGTGCACAAGACCTATATGATGAAGTTTGCATAGACCTGAGACATGCCTATGACCAATATGCACTGACCTGACTTGGCAAAAATTGCACTGACTATATGCAAGTACATGCAGACTTATACCGATGCACACGATGCATAAGCAACAGACATTCAATCTTGTATGCAAACACATGTTGACTTATAGTGTTTGATATCATCAAAATCACAGGGGCACAACAATCTCCCCCTTTTTGATGATGGCAACACTATGAGTCAACATTGACTCTCATGGCAAATTATTCTCCCCCTTTGACTTCAGCAAAAAGAAGATAGTTTGAGAGAGAAATATAAGCATGCATGAAATGATTGAAGTAAAAACTCTCCCTTTGACTAAGTCATGAAGGCATAGAAAATCTATTCTCCCCCTTAATGACACAACATGAATGCAACAAGAGGATCATGGATGATCAGCAACCACAGGATCAGTGAGATTGAAAGTCTGATACCTGGTACATTAATATAGCAGTTCGGATCATGACAGATTGAAAAAATTAACAGAAGCACAACTTGATTTGTGGACTGTAAAAGAGTGTAGAAGATAAGCACAATGAGTTTCAAGTGAGCAGAATCTGGGTAGGTGTGATCTCCAAACCAAAGTATATGAGAAGAGAATATTTTCAGTGGGGTACCCAATCCATAAATCCATGTTTAAAGTTTCAGAATCTTCTATTATAAAAGCTTATGAAATGGCTTTAATTGACAAGCATGGTTTAAGAATGATGTACACAAGGTTTGTCAATAAAATACAATACTCATATCTGAAGTAATTTTTTAATAAAAATGAACCAATTTCTCATATAACATTCTAGTTCAAACTCCTTTCATCTTACACAATTAATTCCATTGACTTCTTTAGGAAAAACAGTCAAGAGTATTGAGTTTAAACAAAATGACCCTTCGTGAATTTTGAATCGCAAGGGTTACAACAAATCTTTTTCACTTTTGCTTTTAACATTGAGCTCAGTGACCAGACATGTGTCATTTATACCTTTGACATTAAGGGTACAGGTGGGTTAGACGCCAGTACCTCCAGTTACTAAGCATAAACTACCATATCTGTCTCTGATCAAAAATTACATAGATGATTTACACCTTTGACATTAAGGGTACACATTTTTCAGACGCCAGTACCCCCAGTTACTAAGTGAAATCAGCCCTATAGATTTGACCATATGAACAGATGTAACATGAAGCACTTCATGACATAAATTCCTCTCCATTTCTTTGATGGAGGGTTCAATTTCTCAGTGCAATTCAGTCATTGCTCTGCCACTATATTCATTTCTTTTACAATGATTTTATTGTTGCTGCCCTTTTAATTTTCAAAGTGACTTGTTTAAAAACAATACAGGTTTCATGCATTTCAACCAAAGTAAATCAAGGTTTCAGTTTTCAGATGTCAGAAGATCTTACATGAACTTACATGAGACAGTCAGTTAAGGTTTATTAAAAAAACTGATTCAGATATTTTCAGGTCCTTCAAATTCAAACTTAGGAATACATAAGACTTAAACCAATTCAAATCAACAAACATTCTTAAACATGTATAATAGAAGATTCTTCATTAAAGGTGATTTCAAATTTGTGAAAGGGTACACAAACTGACATTACTTCACTTCTCTGTACGTTTAACATAGACAAAGCACTCAGCAACAAGAGACATTTGACAAGCATGCATAGAGAGTAAGAAAATTGGAACTCATGCTTGCAATAGGTATGATCAATATGCATCAGATAGATTTACAAGAAACCAATGGCTGAGTCTGGAATACAGACAGATCAACTTGACAACAAAAAAGTCTAGTTCAACTCGAGAAAGATTTGAGTGACTAGATTTGGAAGGAATCAGATTATGAAAGACTAATGAGTCTCAAATGCTCCCCCTGTCTAGATGCAATAATTCAACCCTTTTTGGATTTTTCAATATAAAAGACATACAATGCAATTAACTACATGGTGCAAGGACAGGCAAACTCCCCCTGACTATATGCATTGAATGAAGTTTCTAAATGCAACATGTACAATATCATTATGCAGGGAATTTGACAAAACATACATCATGACAATGATTAACATGATATGCAAACATTTAAGACAAATGATTTCAGCTAACAAAATTTAAAACAAGTTTTCAGAACTGACCTGAAGAGTGCAATCATGGGGTTCCCATTTTTGAGTGCCTTGGTTTATTGAACCCCCTTTATTCCATTCCAAGACATACCTGCAACAATTGGATTATTTTGACCAAGCAAGAACCCAAGCAGCCTTGGGTCCTGTATTTCCCCTAACCGGTGTTCTGAATAATTTCTTAGTTACATTGTCATCTAATTTCATCAGGAAACAATTATCCATAGAATGTCCGAATTTACCACAATATCTGCATGAAACAACATATTTTCTGATCTTATGATGCACATCAACAGAAGCATGAGATCTACGTGCATGAGCATGGAATTTTCTGTTGTTTGCATGAACATTATGTCTCCTTTTATCAGGTAGCCAACACTTTGCAGCTTTATGACCTGATTTTTCACAATTAAAACATGATGAATTTACTCTGATAAAGCTCCTATCAAAATCATGTCTTTTTACAGGGAATTTAGCAAATTTGGATTTAACTGAGTTTCCCTGAGCATGTCAACAATCCTTGACTGTATGGCCATGCTTTCCACATTCAAAGCACCTGATGTGCTTACCTCTAGATCCAGTGTCACCCCAATGAGATCCTGACCAACACTCATTTGCCTTGTGACCATGCTTGTTACAGTTAAAGCATATGATGTGCTGATTTGACACAGATTTGTTTCTTTTAAAACCATGATGATTTGTAGAAGATTTAACATGCATTCTATCATCTTGTTTCATGATGAAGCATTCATTCATGAAATGACCATGCCTATCACAGTAGTGACAAGAATTATTAGTCTTCTTAGTGGCATGATTTTTGCTATAAGAATTCCTAGAATGCATTGTTTCACCAGCATGCTCATCTTCTAACATCAACCTGCAATCATGCATTACATGGCCTAGCTTACCACAGTAATGACATGAACTATCCTTTTCATGTGCATGCGAATGAGTAAAAGACTTATGAGCAGCATGCATTGAGCCATCAGATTCCACAGAACTAGCAGATTTTACAGCACATGCAGGGACAATTTTGACTTTATCAGTATGATCATTCCTTTTTGGTTTGTTACCTTTTTTCACAATTTTTGTTTGTTTTTCATTTTTCTGAGCCTTGAATTGAAATATTGATGATGGAAGTTGTAGCAACCCTAATAAATGAATAATTGAAATGAATTAAAACATATATATTACAGAAGTAATATATATAAAAGGAATAGGGTTAATTGGACGAAATAAAACAAATTAAAAATAACGCCTCTTATTA
This sequence comes from Amorphophallus konjac, assembly GCA_022559845.1. Classification (NCBI taxonomy): domain Eukaryota; kingdom Viridiplantae; phylum Streptophyta; class Magnoliopsida; order Alismatales; family Araceae; genus Amorphophallus; species Amorphophallus konjac. The sequence goes on from CM040127.1 coordinate 250,310,447, forward strand.
AGGCGTTAATTTATAAAGAAACGCCTCTATCCATGACGTGAATAAAGAAAGGACGCCCACACTTACGGTCGTCAATTCTCACGCGACCAAATGGGTAAGTAAAAGAAACGCCCCTATCTTGGGCGTGTTTTAAAACACGAAACGCCCTTTTTCAAGGCGCTTTTTAAGAAACGCCCTTATGCAAGGCGTTAATTAAAGAATACACGCCCTGACCAAAGTCGTTAATTCCATTCGGGAACCGTTCGTCCCAGAGCTCATCCAGAGTAAGTGATAAGTATTAGAAATAGTTATAACGTGGCAATGACTCTATATTGGAAGCATTACTTCCACTAGAACTCTAACCCTAATTGGACCCCCTAAATCCCTATAAATAATCTTCTGCTCGAACCCTAGAATCTATTTGGTCGACTGCTGCTACGGTATGTATAGAACCAAAGGTTATTCCTCATCGTTTTCTCTGTTATACGATCGTGTGAAGAACATTAATTGATCTTCTCTTATTTGTAGGAAGTCTGCTTGTCGAACGTGAAGAACAAGGTACTGTTCTTCTATCTTTTCCCTAAAAACTTCGGTTATATCTGTGAAGATTATTTAAATATCTTCATCTTCCTTCCTTTTCTCTCCCTCTACAGGTTGACGGTAGAGTGAAGATTTCTGAAGAACGAATGTTCTTCTTCTTGCTGTTGCTACGGCTGTTATTGAGTTGCAGTTGAAGCTTCAGAGTATTAGGCTTCTCACCAAATCCTTCAGAGTTCATCTTCAAATCCATTATTAAGGTAGGTTTTCTCAAGTTATTGTAGCCCAAATGAAATTAATGCAAGATATATATATATATAAGCATGTCATGCATACGGTTATTATAGTTTCCATGCGTTTTCTGCAATATTTTGAAAGAGACGCCCCTGTCAAAGGCGCTAATTCACATGAAACGACTCTTCCCAGGTCGTTAATTTCATGTTTAACGCCCCGTACTCAGGCGTTAATTTCTTTAAACCGTTAATCACCCATCTTAAGAATTGATTATCTATGAAATCATGATTATAAAATAATGCATGATCCTCTGTCTTCAACCTGCTAACTTTACTGTCATGATATTACATTCGTTCCTCTATTATCCTGAAATTGTTACTGTCCTTAAAGTTTCTGAAGGAACTTGAATTAACGACTTGGACAAAGTCGTTTTCCACATATTAACGCCCCCTCATAGGGCGTGAATCTGAAAGGTAACGCCCCTTCCTAGGCGTGTATCGGTTAAAATCCTGAAATTTATATATTCTGAAAAATAGAATTAAATAGTAACGCCCCTGCCCAGGGCGCGTTTTTGATAATTCCTGAAAATTAATTGTATTCTGTCAAATATGTAAACAATAAGACGCCTTCTGGTGTAGTCGTCAGATCTTGAAGAAACGACCCTGACCAAGGCGTGTTTTAGATAAATTACTGAACTAATGAAAATTCTGCAAAATAGAAACAGATGTAAACGCCCTTCTGTTAGGCGTTAATTACTTGAGAAACGACTTGACCTAAGTCGTTATTTTACTGTAAACTGTTTTTAACCCGTTACTGTTAAACGATTGTTTCAATATATATTTATATACATATATCGGCACTATTCTCCACTCCGTGAGTATAGTCCCACTTTTCACGTTGATTTATCGATCACACTCAACTCTCATTGACATACAAGCTCTCCATTGGACATTCCGTTCCTTTGGACTAGCGAGTTAGTCATAGAGACCTCCGTAAGACTCCTCGTAGCCTTGGATTCCCTCAAGGCCGACTGAGCTGGTTGTACCCTAAAAACCCATTACACCATTGATGCCATGTCACTCTGAAGAAACATGGGATACCGGCCCTTATGATTATACAAAGAGTATATCATAAGAAATTCTTAATGGGATGATGACATCATGCCATATCATGCCATTCTTGTAAACCTCAATTCTATGATAAGAATGAGGGTATCTTACCTTTGATATACTGTTCATGTGGACCTCAATTCTATATAAAGAATGTCCATACTGATTTGTCATGGTACCCAAGTTAAGGGAATCATGTTCTACCTAGTTTTATCGATATCGTGATTATACCGTTATTATCGCCATTCTATGTCCTTTGTCATATTTTGGACTCTATTCTATCAAAGTTGTCATACGTGTCTACAAGCTTGATTATTGAAATTCTATGTTGGCTATAAACAAGAGTGGATGTCAAAACACATGATAAATGCCTGCGCATATAGGGCCCGATCTGGTCCTGGGAGGAGCACCCGAAAGTACTTGTGCCCATGGGAGTTAAAATGATAAGGTATCTGGCATTATACCGAGTACTTGACTTGCTTGATTGGACATTCCACACACATCTTGTACTTGAATCGTACTTGACTTTACATGAAATGCGTGGCCCGAAAGAGGGTAATTTACTTGCTTGATACATGATAGCCAAAGTTCTTGACATGATTTGTTAAATGTACTTGCTTGAATATCTCGAATAAACTTGTTATCTTGTTGAAAGTTCATGATACGTTCATCTTATTTCCTTGATACTACATTCTATCTATCCTGTCGTTTTATGCGAGCATGCATAGCTTTATTGCATTCATAAAAATGTAATTACTTAAACCCCTCGCTAGTACTTGAGATATAATTTCCTACTGAGCGTTCGCTCATTCCGTTTGTCCCTTTGTACTTTTCAGGTAAGTCCGACGACGATGGAAGTCAATCGGATGGGAATGATCAAGAGTGCAAGTGATAGAGCTTCTACAAGTGTCGTCTAGTCTTTTCTATAGTTTCTTGAGTCAAATATGTATTCTTTTCCTTTTTATTAAACAGAGTATTGGATTTGTAATAGTCTATCCATTATGAAATAAAGGATTGGGTTATCTTGCTATTTTGCGCATCTCTGTCTTTGTGTCGAATACACGACCACTCTGATTGACATGATTGATATAGACACGTCGCGCATCTCCGGGTATCTTCCGCGCTCGGGGCGTGACAGTCTTTGTGGTATCAGAGCCTAAGGTATTCAATTCCTAGGAAACCCAAGTCCAAGGAAAGGTTTCAAAACCTTTAACCAAGTGAGAGTGGGTAGAACCAAGGGTTAAATGATCAATGAGTCCTTTATAAGATCATAGTGATATAATACTAACATAGCTATTGTAATTGTAGGATAATGGCTGCCGAACGTGCTCAATGGCGCAACATGCAGCGTACCCTTCAAGGGATGACCCAAGTGCTACAACAGGTAGCACAAGGTGGTGCTCCACGAGCTGGAAGCTTACACCAAGCATTCAAGAATATGAATCCCCCGAAGTTCATGGGATCGACCGATCCAGACGATGCCGAGCATTGGGTTCGGGAGATTGAACGTATATTCCGTGTCATGCAATGCACAGATCAGGACAAAGTCTTATTAGCTACTTTCCAGTTAGAAAAGGATGCTAGATGCTGGTGGGAGTCGATTGAAGCTACTATAGACCCAACTCAAGTTACATGGGGTGAATTCGTTGAATATTTCAACGCCAAATATTTCTCTGATAGGGTCCAGGAAAAGAAGGCCGCCGAATTTGCCGCATTAAAGCAAAGATCTTTATCGGTGGCTGATTATGAAGCACAGTTTTCTAGACTGTCTAGATATGCTAAGCATTTAATTAGCACGGAAAAGATGAAAGCCCGTAGATTTCTTAATGGGCTTAGGCCCCACTACATTACTCAACTGGCGCCTATGGATATTCGAGTTTATACTGAAATAGTGCGCCGAGCTCAGTTGCTTGAAGATGCCACGGAACTATCTGATAGGATCCGTGGGAAAGATAAAAAGGAGCAAGTCACAAGTTCGGGTTCTTTTAAACCCAACTTTAAGAAGAGGCCCAATAATGGAGGTTCTTCCTCTCAAGATCAGAAGTTCAAGAAATCCAAGCCTTTCTCTATCACCACTACACCTTCAAACGTAGTATGCACGTATTGTGACAAGGCTGGTCACAAAACAGAAGAATGCTGGAGGAAATTAGGAGCATGTCTCCGTTGTGGGAGTCGTGAACATCGGATTCCCGATTGTCCATTAATGAATGACCAAGACGGTGAGGGTAAACGCCCAGTGACAAGGAACGCGCGTCTTCATGCAATCCAAGAGACCGAACCAGAAGAAGAAGGCGGATTGGTGGAAGGTACATTAAAAATTTGTTCCAAATATGCACATGTTTTATTTGACACGGGTGCATCGCATTCCATTGTTTCCAAGAAGTTTGCTGACCCATTGCCTCTAGAACCGGAATGGATGAAATTAGTATTGTCTACTCCTCTCGGAAACGAGACGGATATCACACATCATTACCAAAACTGTGAGGTATTGGTTCGAGGAAAGAATTTTCCTATTGATCTTATCTGCTTAGATCTAAAAGAGTATGATGTTATACTAGGAGCAGATTGGTTATCCAAATACCAGGCAACGGTTGATTGCCGTGATAGCAAGATTGTTTTCAAGAATTTCCGGAACTGACTTATACTAGTCCTAAGAGTCGAAGCAAATCCCCTCTTATTTCGGCTCTTCGAGCAAGCAAGCTCGTCAAGAAAGGATGTGTATCCTTCCTTACTTTTGTCACTATTAAAGAAGCTAAAGAAACCAAGATAGAGGACATTCAGGTAGTGCGAGAATTTCCAGACGTATTTCCGGAAGAATTGCCGGGATTACCCCCGCAAAGAGATGTGGCCTTTACCATCGACTTAGCCCCTGGTGCTGGTCCTGTTTCAAAGGCACCCTATAGAATGTCCCCTGCAGAACTAAAAGAATTGAAGAAGCAATTGATGGAATTGATTCAAAAAGGGTTCATTAGACCAAGTACTTCCCCGTGGGGAGCCCCAGTCCTATTTGTAAGGAAGAAGGATGGATCCATGAGATTGTGTATCGACTATCGACAGTTGAATCATCTTACTATCAAGAACAAGTATCCACTGCCGAGAATCGATGAATTATTTGATCAGATTTCAGGATCCAAATATTTTTCCAAGATTGATCTCAGGTCGGGATATCATCAATTAAGAATCAAGGATGATGACATTCACAAGACCGCATTCAGAAGCAGGTATGGCCATTACGAATTTGTTGTTATGCCTTTTGGACTAACAAATGCCCCTACTGCCTTTATGCAGTTAATGAATAGCATATTCAGGCCTTACTTGGATCGATTCATAGTAGTCTTCATTGATGATATATTGATATATTCTAAGACTAAGGAAGAACATGAAGAGCATTTGAGGATTGCATTGCAAGTCTTGAGGACAAATCAATTATATGCTAAACTCAGCAAATGCGAGTTCTGGCTTGAAGAAGTGGCTTTTCTCGGACATGTCATATCCAAGGACGGTTTATCAGTAGATCCGTCAAAGGTTGAAGCTGTAAGAAACTGGGAAAGACCCACTAATGCAAGCGAGATCAGAAGTTTCTTAGGTCTTGCAGGCTATTATCGGCGATTCATCAAAGATTTCTCTAAGATCGCCGTGCCCCTTACAAGGTTAACTCGCAAGGAGATCCGATACGAATGGAGTGAGGAATGTGAAAGAAGTTTTCAAACTCTCAAGGATCATCTCACCACAGCTCCGGTCTTAGCTCTACCGATAGAAGGAGAGAAATTCGAGATCTACACTGATGCTTCTGGCATTGGCCTCGGATGTGTCCTAATGCAACAAGGAAAGGTCATAGCATACTCTTCACGTCAGCTGAAGAAGCATGAGGAGAATTACCCCGTCCATGACTTAGAACTGGCCGCGGTAGTATTTGCCCTAAAGATATGGAGACACTACTTATATGGAGCACAGTTTACTGTATACTCCGATCACAAAAGTCTCAAATATCTATTTTCACAAAAGGAGCTAAACATGAGACAAAGACGCTGGCTAGAATATCTCAAGGACTTCGACTTCAATATACAATACCATCCCGAAAAGGGTAATTATGTTGCTGACGCCCTTAGTCGAAAGCCGAGAGCAATGATAGCAAATTGTATGATGCAAGAATGGAGGTTACTTGAACAATTCTCCGAGCTCAATATAAGCTTGGACACGGAATCCAAATTTGTCACACTATCTCATGTAAGCATACAGTTAGATTTGTTATCTGAGATACAAACACTTCAGGATGATGATCCTATATTAGTAGAAATCAAAGGCAGATTAGAAGGACAATCTGATTTTCAACTAACTTCTGATGGAAGATTATCGTTCAAAGATAGAACTTGTATACCCGATTGTCCAGAATTAAAGAAGAAGATCTTAGATGAAGCTCACCGATCAAGGTACACTATTCATCCAGGATCAACCAAAATGTACCAAGATGTAAAGAGGAACTTTTGGTGGCCTAATATGAAAAGAGAAATAGCGGACTATGTATCACGCTGTCTCACATGCCAACAGGTCAAGGCGGAACACCAAAAGCCTGCGGGAAAACTACATCCTCTAGATATTCCTAAGTGGAAATGGGAGGATATTGGTATGGACTTCATCATGGGTTTGTCTAAATCTAAAGGAGGACATGATGGAATCTGGGTTATCATTGACCGATTAACTAAATCGGCACATTTCTTGCCAATAAAGAGCCGATGGTCAATTGATGTGCTAGCTGCACTATACATCAAAGAAATAGTCAGGATACATGGAATTCCTGTCTCAATCGTGTCTGATAGAGATCCCCGTTTTACTTCTCATTTTTGGAAGGGATTACAACATTCGTTGGGAACAAGGCTCAACTTTAGTACTGCTTTTCACCCACAAACGGATGGTCAGACCGAGCGAACTAATCAAGTTGTTGAAGATATGCTGAGAGCATGCATTATTGACTTTGGAGGAAGCTGGCATGACCACTTACCTTTAGTTGAATTTGCATATAATAATAGCTACCAAGCTAGTATCCAAATGGCACCTTTCGAAGCCTTATACGGAAGGAGTTGCCGATCTCCCATATGTTGGAACGAAGTTGGAGAGAAACAACTATTAGGTCCAGACATGGTAAGGGATACAACTGAGAAGATACAGGTAATCAGAGAAAGATTACAAGTTGCTCAGACAAGGCAAAAGGCTTATGCTGATACCAGGAGAAGAGATCTTGAATTCCAGGTTGGAGATCATGTATTTCTTAAAATATCCCCTGGACGTGGCATACGAAGATTTGGTGTTAAGGGCAAGCTTACGCCAAGATTCATCGGACCATTTGAGGTACTCGAAAGAGTTGGCGAGGTTGCTTATCGCATCGCGTTGCCTCCTCAGTTGTCCGAGGTACACAATGTATTTCACATATCTATGTTGAAGAAGTATGTGCACGATCCGTCACATATTATTGAGCATGGAGATCTGGTGATCCAGAAAGATCTCACATATGAACAGAGGCCTTTAAAGATATTAGATCGAGAAATACGAGCTCTAAGGAATAAGGTTATTCCCATGCTTAAGGTGCAATGGAATAAGAATCCTGAACACGAAGCGACATGGGAGACCGAGGAATCTATGAAGAAACGATTTCCCGAGTTATTCTAAGAGGTATATGTCCTACACTCTCCACGTGTATAATTATATATATACTGAATTTGGGGACCAAATTCTTTTTAAGTGGGGGAGGGTGTAGCAACCCTAATAAATGAATAATTGAAATGAATTAAAACATATATATTACAGAAGTAATATATATAAAAGGAATAGGGTTAATTGGACGAAATAAAACAAAATAAAAATAACGCCTCTTATTAAGGCGTTAATTTATAAAGAAACGCCTCTATCCATGGCGTGAATAAAGAAAGGACGCCCACACTTACGGTCGTCAGTTCTCACGCGACCAAATGGGTAAGTAAAAGAAACGCCCCTATCTTGGGCGTGTTTTAAAACACGAAACGCCCTTTTTCAAGGCGCTTTTTAAGAAACGCCCTTATGCAAGGCATTAATTAAAGAATACACGCCCTGACCAAAGTCGTTAATTCCATTCGGGAACCGTTCGTCCCAGAGCTCATCCAGAGTAAGTGATAAGTATTAGAAAGAGTTATAACGTGGCAATGACTCTATATTGGAAGCATTACTTCCACTAGAACTCTAACCCTAATTGGACCCCCTAAATCCCTATAAATAATCTTCTGCTCGAACCCTAGAATCTATTTGGTCGACTGCTGCTACGGTATGTATAGAACCAAAGGTTATTCCTCATCGTTTTCTCTGTTATACGATCGTGTGAAGAACATTAATTGATCTTCTCTTATTTGTAGGAAGTCTGCTTGTCGAACGTGAAGAACAAGGTACTGTTCTTCTATCTTTTCCCTAAAAACTTCGGTTATATCTGTGAAGATTATTTAAATATCTTCATCTTCCTTCCTTTTCTCTCCCTCTACAGGTTGACGGTAGAGTGAAGATTTCTGAAGAACGAATGTTCTTCTTCTTGCTGTTGCTACGGCTGTTATTGAGTTGCAGTTGAAGCTTCAGAGTATTAGGCTTCTCACCAAATCCTTCAGAGTTCATCTTCAAATCCATTATTAAGGTAGGTTTTCTCAAGTTATTGTAGCCCAAATGAAATTAATGCAAGATATATATATATAAGCATGTCATGCATACGGTTATTATAGTTTCCATGCGTTTTCTGCAATATTTTGAAAGAGACGCCCCTGTCAAGGGCGCTAATTCACATGAAACGACTCTTCCCAGGTCGTTAATTTCATGTTTAACGCCCCGTACTCAGGCGTTAATTTCTTTAAACCGTTAATCACCCATCTTAAGAATTGATTATCTATGAAATCATGATTATAAAATAATGCATGATCCTCTGTCTTCAACCTGCTAACTTTACTGTCATGATATTACATTCGTTCCTCTGTTATCCTGAAATTGTTACTGTCCTTAAAGTTTCTGAAGGAACTTGAATTAACGACTTGGACAAAGTCGTTTTCCACATATTAACGCCCCCTCATAGGGCGTGAATCTGAAAGGTAACGCCCCTTCCTAGGGCGTGTATCGGTTAAAATCCTGAAATTTATATATTCTGAAAAATAGAATTAAATAGTAACGCCCCTGCCCAGGGCGCGTTTTTGATAATTCCTGAAAATTAATTGTATTCTGTCAAATATGTAAACAATAAGACGCCTTCTGGTGTAGTCGTCAGATCTTGAAGAAACGACCCTGACCAAGGCGTGTTTTAGATAAATTACTGAACTAATGAAAATTCTGCAAAATAGAAACAGATGTAAACGCCCTTCTGTTAGGCGTTAATTACTTGAGAAACGACTTGACCTAAGTCGTTATTTTACTGTAAACTATTTTTAACCCGTTACTGTTAAACGATTGTTTCAATATATATTTATATACATATATCGGCACTATTCTCCACTCCGTGAGTATAGTCCCACTTTTCACGTTGATTTATCGATCACACTCAACTCTCATTGACATACAAGCTCTCCATTGGACATTCCGTTCCTTTGGACTAGCGAGTTAGTCATAGAGACTTCCGTAAGACTCCTCGTAGCCTTGGATTCCCTCAAGGCCGACTGAGCTGGTTGTACCCTAAAAACCCATTACACCATTGATGCCATGTCACTCTGAAGAAACATGGGATACCGGCCCTTATGATTATACAAAGAGTATATCATAAGAAATTCTTAATGGGATGATGACATCATGCCATATCATGCCATTCTTGTAAACCTCAATTCTATGATAAGAATGAGGGTATCTTACCTTTGATATACTGTTCATGTGGACCTCAATTCTATATAAAGAATGTCCATACTGATTTGTCATGGTACCCAAGTTAAGGGAATCATGTTCTACCTAGTTTTATCGATATCGTGATTATACCGTTATTATCGCCATTCTATGTCCTTTGTCATATTTTGGACTCTATTCTATCAAAGTTGTCATACGTGTCTACAAGCTTGATTATTGAAATTCTATGTTGGCTATAAACAAGAGTGGATGTCAAAACACATGATAAATGCCTGCGCATATAGGGCCCGATCTGGTCCTGGGAGGAGCACCCGAAAGTACTTGTGCCCATGGGAGTTAAAATGATAAGGTATCTGGCATTATACCGAGTACTTGACTTGCTTGATTGGACATTCCACACACATCTTGTACTTGAATCGTACTTGACTTTACATGAAATGCGTGGCCCGAAAGAGGGTAATTTACTTGCTTGATACATGATAGCCAAAGTTCTTGACATGATTTGTTAAATGTACTTGCTTGAATATCTCGAATAAACTTGTTATCTTGTTGAAAATTCATGATACGTTCATCTTATTTCCTTGATACTACATGCTATCTATCCTGTCGTTTTATGCGAGCATGCATAGCTTTATTGCATTCATAAAAATGTAATTACTTAAACCCCTCGCTAGTACTTGAGATATAATTTCCTACTGAGCGTTCGCTCATTCCGTTTGTCCCTTTGTACTTTTCAGGTAAGTCCGACGACGATGGAATTCAATCGGATGGGAATGATCAAGAGTGCAAGTGATAGAGCTTCTACAAGTGTCGTCTAGTCTTTTCTATAGTTTCTTGAGTCAAATATGTATTCTTTTCCTTTTTATTAAACAGAGTATTGGATTTGTAATAGTCTATCCATTATGAAATAAAGGATTGGGTTATCTTGCTATTTTGCGCATCTCTGTCTTTGTGTCGAATACACGACCACTCTGATTGACATGATTGATATAGACACGTCGCGCATCTCCGGGTATCTTCCGCGCTCGGGGCGTGACAGAAGTGTTTTAGGAGGCACAGAGCAGCTAATGGATGAGGTAGATGGCTTATTTTCAGGTTTCCTCTTGTCGACCACATTGTGACCCTGACCTTCCTTCTGAACATTAAGCTTAGTTCCAGGGATCTTATCAGAATTGCTCTTTCCTTCAACAAATTTTGACAGTGTGCTTTTAAGACCCTGGATTTCAGATTTTATGGAGGCTATGCTATCTTCATAGCCAATGATCTTGGTTTTACAAGAGATAACCTACTGATGCAGCTCAGCATTCAGATTTTTCAATGTTTCAATTTCCTGTTTGAGTTTGAGCTCATTTTCAAGTTGATTTCTATCAACAACACATTTTCCTTTTTCTATAGCAAGCAGTCTCTCTGACATAGCAGTGTTCAACTGCTTCAACTCTTCATTCCATTTCTGTATCAGTTTCAGTCTTTCATTTTTAGATTTTAATTTTTTGATTTGTTCAGCAGAATTTTCATCATTAGTCATGGAGCTTAGCTATTCTATTAGTACTTCTTCTCTCTGTTCAGCTTCCAGACTTTTGTTGAGCAATTCATTATTTTCATCTCTTAATGAGGCAACTAGATCCTTATACCATTCAAGATCAATATGAAGACACTCATTAACTTCTTTCAGACATGAGCAATCCCTGCAAGCAGATTCAACAAAACATGTTGTTTCAGCATTGGCTTTTAGGCACTGTTTCCTAAGATATTCATTCTTAGATTTTAAGACATTCAATTCAGAGCTAACACACTCTAAATCTTTTACTAGTTTTTCATTCTGAAGTACATTATTGTTATGAGTCTGATCATCATCAATCAAGCTAAGTCTTTCCTTTAGTTCAGAAATTTCACATGCAAGCTCTTGATTTTCTTTTTTGTGTAAACCAATTTGTTTCATGAGCGTTTCTTTTTCAGATTTCAAATGATCTAGATCTGAAGTTACAGAATCAAAATCTTTTAGTTGTCTTCTAAATATGTCATTTTCTGTTTTCAGGAGTTCCATGTCCCCACCTCCAGAATTAGCATTCACATAATTATTTAACTTCTTTTTCAGAGATTTATTTCATTTTCTCAACTGTTCGTAAGAACCAAGCAAATCATTGTATGCTCCAATCCACTCATCCACAGTATAATTATCAAATTTAGAAGGTATCTCATCTTCATCTTCTTCTTCATTTTCTTCTTGCTGTCCATCATTATCAACTATCAGGCATGTATTGCAGTTCCTGGTAATCTTCAATTTGTCCAGGATTTCTTTAGCAGACATGCAGGATGAAACACACGAAATTAGAGTTTTATCAATTGACGTTTTCATCAGATCTAATGCTCTAGAGTTGACAGAATCTTTCAATCTATCCTTATTAGTCCATTTAGATTTATCTTTCGATAGTTTATGTGGACCGTGAACAATTACCTTTCATAGATCAGGATCAGTGGCTCTTACATATCGATGCAAGTTTTTCACCCATAGATCGAATTCATTACCACTAAGAATCGGCAGATGAGCTATTGAAAAATAACTGACCAAATATAGATCTAAGGACAAAGTGAGAAATGCACCGAGATCAGACTTTTGCAAAGCAAGACACCAAAATCGAGTAAAGCATCGAACACTAAATGACAAGACCTTCTGCAGATCGTTGGATCTGGAACAGTCAGAGACCCACTCTGAAAAGCACCAAGGAAGCTGTAGGATCTACTGCGGATCGTTGGATCCGATAACACAGCAACCCACTCTGATACCAATTGAAGGGTGAAGGAGTCCAAGAAGGTATGGTGCAAACTCGGATTCAGAGGGGGGGGGTGAATGAATCCCCTCTTCAAATTTTACCCAATTAAAACTTATAACTAGCAAACTGATGTAGAATTGAAGAGGTTCACTTAGTTATCTAAAATGCTTACTGAATATCAGATAGATGACGTGAAGAATGGTGTCAGAAGAACTCTTAAAACCAATGTAGAACACACAATGTGCAACCAAATACCTCACCAGCCAGAGAAGGACTGATCGGCCCTAAGCACTCATCTAGCGGAATCAGATAATGCAATCAAACCACATAGCACGGAGGAATTTTTAGGTGGTTCAGTCTGTAGACCTACGTCCACCCCACACTCCAACCAGAGTATGGCTTCCGCTGATACACAGCTTAACCCGCTGGGCCTCACAGCTTGCCTACATCCGCTGATTCACAGCTTCGACCGCTGGGCATTACAGCTTACGCCAACCGCTGACAAACAGCTTGACCCGCTGGGCAATACAGCTTAGCCGACCAGAGGAATCCTCCTCTGCAACTACTGGGCAATACATCTTGGCCGTCCAGAGGAACCGATCCTCTGCTACTGTTAAGCAACACAGCTTGCTCTGCTGACTGACAGCTTGATACAAAGATAAAAAGAAAACAAAGGATCGAGAATCACAACAACGAAAAGCTGAAAGACTTTGCAAATCAAACATGGCTCTCGCAGGAGCTCCCTGGCCTGGATTTGATCCAAGGTCCAATACAAACTGTTCTTCAGCTAGGGCTTTACTTCCTCTCCTCGAGCTCTCTATATCTCTCTTTCTTTCTTCCTCTTCTTCTGCTTCTTTTCCCTCTCTGTTGCTCTCTCTTTTCTTCCCTTATTCTCACGAACTCTCTTTTCCTTCTGCTCTGCTCTCCCTTTTCTCTTCTCCTCTCTGGATCGTGCTGGCTCTAGATCTTTCTACTTCGATCCCCCTTCTCCGGAAGGAGAGGCTTCCTTTTTATATGAGCATCAGATGTAGAGCATGTGCTTTCCACAATTCCTGCCCAAATGCCTTGGCCCACGTGGCAGCATCCTAGCTCAATGCTTTCCACGTGTCACGATCCTGGCACCTCTTCCACTCTTGGATCACGTGCCATTCTTATTCTTCTCGAAAAAAATACCTGTCATACAGTCAGAAAGAAATATCAGCTCGAGACAGTTATACATATAGTAAAGAGTTAAATAGGACTGCACGGAGTCAATAGGTGAATAAGCCAGATGTGCACAGACTTAATTGTGATGTATACACATTCATGCACGAGTTCAGTACTGTCACACTAGCATATGCACAGACTTATTTGCAGCACAAGACTAACGGATGCACTAGCTATGTGTATGCAATGTGCAAGCATTGCACAGACCTACTCAGGTCGTGAGCAACCTTGCATGGACTCCGTGTGTGCGAGTATGAGAGGGATGCACAAACTCTAAGTGCTTGGTGCAAGTGTTGCACCGACTCAGTGAATGTTATGAGTGATGTATACACATTCATGCACAGATATACCTGATGCGCTAAAGGCATTGCACCGACTTGGTTGTGCTGAGCCGACAGCAATTGCACCAACTCACCTAATGCATTGTTAGTCCGTGTACAACGACTAAGGTTGCACAGACTCAAATGTGCATGCAGGAGCTTATGCACAAGAGATGAAACCTATGCACAGACTCTGCTTGGACTTAGTTGCATGCTACAGCTAAGGTTTGCACCGATGCAATGCAGACTAGATGAATGTTGCACCGAGTCAAACTTATGCATGCACTGACTCTGCAAGACTTAGTTGCATGCAGCAACAACGGATGCACCGACTCAATGCAAGCACCAGATATGCACCGAGTCTATCATGCATTGACCTAATGCTCATGAACAGTGAGGTGCACCGAGGCAAGCTTGTATGTGCCTTAGACAAAATATGCTTAGACATTTATGTGCATAGGAATAGTGGTATGCACCGAGGTAAACTTGCACCGAGTCTAAGCCAAAATACAAATATGCACCGACCAGCATATACTCACATCAAGACTTGCACTGAGGTTGAACATTTAATGCACGGACTTGAAATATCCACCGACTTAGAAGCTCATGTGCACAAGACCTATATGATGAAGTTTGCACAGACCTGAGACATGCCTATGACCAATATGCACTGACCTGACTTGGCAAAAATTGCACCGACTATATGCAAGTAACATGCAGACTTATACCGATGCACACGATGCATAAGCAACAAACATTCAATACAGACATTCAATCTTGTATGTAAACACATGTTGACTTATAGTGTTTGCTATCATCAAAACCACAGGGGCACAACACGGGTCAATAATAGCTCCCATGGACATGAGTACTTTCAGGTGCTCCCCCCAGGACCAGACCGGGTCCTATTAATGCCAAGCATCGAGGTTTTGGATCAATGACCCAAGAATGTAAATATCTAGACATCCACATTAAAGTAATAATGATGGCCAAAGAAATTCAAGGTAAAGCACATGAATTAAAGTAAGATCTAGTAAAATTTATCAATCAAGGAACAAGACGTACAAGATTACAAGTAGTTGTAAGAGAAGTTCAAGGATGATTTAAGGCATCATGTTTAACGACATTAAACTAATAAAGGAATTGGATTGTCGGACAAGGCACAATCAACCCTTGCAGAAAACCTCGTAAAACAGGTTTAGATCAAAATTTTCACAGTCGGGTGCTTAGCTAGAAAATTGAAGAATCACGGCTAGGTAAGAGGTGGGACAGTGGGAGGTTCTCCTCCCATTCGCGAGGTCCTAATTAAGTAACCACTTAACCCATAAAAATGCTATCGAATCGACAAATCCGTCGCTCACCCCAAAAACATGCATTTTGAGCCCCAGCGTGAAAGAAACCACTCTCGACCTCACCTCGGCCTAAAAATCATGGTAAAATGGAAAGCATGGGCTAGGGATCCGTCCCCCTACCTCTCACGATGATTTCTCGTGCTGAGGACGCCGATTCCATGCGAAAACGGCACTCGAACCACCGCCGGCTTCACGAACTCGCGAACTAGCTTTACTCCTCCACTGCCTCCATTCCTTACTCATGTCCTCGACCGCTTGCCACCCATGTCGTCCCAGCCTTGTCCACATCATCCTCCGTGGCCGCCTGGAGAAGGGCTGGAGAGAAGGAGAGAAATGAGAGAAGAGAGAAGGAGAGAATGAGAGAATGAGGGGAGAGGGGGTGTTTAAATAGGAAATATTTTGAGAATTAAAAATCGAAAAAATAGAAAAATGGGGAAAAAGCATCCCCACGATCATCAAAAAATGCACAATGCCTCTGCAACGTTCTGGAGCCCGAAAACACACTATTTCACTACATATAGGGATCCAAAGGCCCGATGGCCAAAATTCTGATTTAATTTACAAAATGTAAATCTGGGACCCACAGAAATGCTCCGAGACCCACGGATTCCTGATCCAAAAATCCTGAGTCATTATAGCCTTCCCCCCTTACAAAAATTTCATCCTCAAAATTGGAGGCAGGGATCATCTTGTAAGTTTTCGCACAGCACTATCGGGCAACGCAGCGGATAACAAAAATTTATTTTGCCCGATCCCGGTGCTATGGAATCCTAGATCTGTGCTCTAATCGGTGTTTAGATGCCCCAAACCCTTTAATTACGGGTTGCATATTTATACCTTGCGCGGAACGACGTTGTCCACAAAGCCCGATGCAGAATACCGAGCCGCACAGATGTACAGCCTCTAGAGCAGATCCACGCGGATCCTTGCGCAGCGACGGGACCCCCCCGGCACGACCTTCCCCGACCCTTTCACCTTCTGGAGAGAGAGAGCAAGAGAGAGGAAGGGGGGAGGAGCTAATCCTCCTCTTTAGGCCTAATGCTTGATTAGCCAAAGAGAGGTCCGAATGAGCTCACGTAGGTGCTATATATATAGAGTTTGGTCCTTTTTGAAAAGGGCTCCAAAAGACCAAAACTGTATATATATCCTATCTTATATTATACATATGTATTAAGCCCCATTTACACTCCTTTCTAAATGGAATAAAAAGGGAAATAATACATACATTTGTATAATAATAATCCGTCACCCAAGAATCCATTGTGTGTGATCCTCTAGGCCCATAGTCTCTCTAGTTTAAGGCCCATTAACTTCTAATTCCCAATTAGAAGTAAATTAAACATATTCTTCGCTTCTACTAGAGCCGAATAATAGTTTAATTTATTTTGAACCTTTGATCACGTTGGGTCAAGTAAATCCGCGTGATCCTACAGGACGCCAGGTTTAAACCAGTCTGTCTGGTACCTGTAAGTCCACAGTTACCGCATCGATATAATCCCTCGCTCCTTCTATGAGTCTGGTACGATCGAGGGTATGGTTTCTGTCAAACCCCATGATTGTGCCATTTGACTATGACCTCCTTAAAGTGTATGACGTCCGTTCTAAACGAACTCACACGACCCTAGCCAGGGATTTAACGGAGCGTCAATGTCATGACCCATTAACTGTCTGATATATACCCGACAGTGAGCGATCCCCTCTTGACCATTGATGATCTTCACATGTATCCTGGAGTGGTTAATGACTCGACAACTCATGACTTATGGTTAAAGTCACTTAGCTAAGTAATTAAACCATTCCAGTCCTCGCGTAAGATCCGATCAATGTCTCAGGTCAAAGGATCAACGATGCTACTAAGACAGTTGGATCTTCAGTTGACATTAGGTATAATCAACCATCTGAAGATCCAATAGCGGATCAGTTCAGTGTACATCCTCCAAGGACATACACCTACACATATGTGTTGGTGCCCCGCACCAATGACCATGAGACTGGTCACTGACACATCATGTGTACTAGTTTAATAGGTAATCAAAGTCCCCGAGTGATTACTCTCCAACCAGGAACAGTTTAAGATATGTGTTCATGTAAAGTCAGTCTCATAATCGAGATCCCATCTCGAGTTGACTTTACAACCACATATCCTAGGGATAACGTAAAGTAATACACAATCGCATATTTACGCTCAAATACCACTTTATTAATAATGAACAAGATCGTATAACTATTGGGCCTACCCGACCCAAAATTGGCATGTAGCACACCAACATTAACAATCTCCCACTTGAACTACAGCCAATTACCCACAACTTTGAGGCCCATCTTATCCCGATGGCGCTCAAATACAGTCTGTGTCAAAGGCTTAGTTAGTGGATCTGCTATGTTATCTTCTGACGGTACACGCTCTACCGTCACATCTCCTCGATCAACAATCTCCCGAATAAGGTGGAAGCACCTGAGAATATGCTTCGACCTTTGGTGAGATCTCGGTTCCTTCGCCTGGGCGATGGCCCCATTATTATCACAAAATAATGGGATGAAAGCTGATATCTCGGGAACTACGCCAAGTTCCAAGATGAATTTCTTCATCCAGACGGCTTCCTTAGCAGCTGCAGCAATATATTCTACCTCGTTCGTCGAGTCTGCAGTCGTATCTTACTTGGAGCTTCTCCAACTGACTGCCCCTCCATTCAACATGAAAATAAACCCAGACATGGATTTACAGTCATCTGGATCTGACTGGAAACTAGAGTCTGTGTAAGCTCTAAGCTATAGGTCCTCTCCTCCATAAAGCAGAAAAAGATCCTTAGCCCTTCGCAAGTACTTAAGGATGCCCTTTACTGCCTTCCAGTGATCTTCGCCTATATTTGCCTGATATCTACTGACAATGCTTAAACCATTGGCAACATCAGGCGTACATAGCATTGCATACATGATTGACCCTATTGCCGAAGCATAGGGTATCTTATTCATGTGTGCCACTTCCTCAGAAGTTTTAGGACTCATCCCCTTGGATAGGTAAACTCTATGTCTCATGGGAATAAGACCTCTCTTGGAATTTTCCATCCTAAATCTTTTGAGGATAGTGTCTATGTATATGGATTGGGATAATCCTAGCATCCTTTTAGATCTATCTCGATAGATCCTTATGCCCAGCACATAGGATGCTTCTCACAAATCCTTCATGGAGAAGGTCTTGGATAACCAAGACTTAGTTGATGTCAACATCCCTACATCGTTCCCAATGAGTAAGATGTCATCAACATAAAGGACCAAGAAGGTCACAGAGCTCCCACTGACTTTCTTGTAAACACAGGGTTCATCTTCATTCCGAATGAAGTTGAAAGATTTGGCAGCCTCATCAAATTTTAAGTTCCAACTTCTAGATGCCTACTTTAATCCATAAATAGACCTTTGAAGTTTGCATACCTTATTAGGATGTAGCTTGGAGGTGAATCCTTCAGGTTGTACCATGTACACCTCTTCTGACATATTTTTATTAAGAAAAGTTATCTTCACATCTATTTGCCAGATCTCATAATCCAGGTATGCAGCAATGGCAAGGAGAATTCTGATTGACTTAACCATGGCTACCGGTGAAAAAGTCTCGTCATAGTCAATGCCTTACCTTTGACGATATCATTTCGCCACTAGTCTAGCCTTGTATGTGTCAACCTGTCCATCTGCATCGATTTTCCTTTTGAAAATCTATTTGCAGCCGATAGGGACCTTCCCTTCGGGTACATCAACTAAGTTCCAAACTTTGTTGGTGTACATGGACTGGATCTCTGAATCCATCGCCTCTTACCATTTCTCGGAGTCTACACTACGGATCACCTCCTGATACGACTGAGGATCATCCTCATCGATACAAACCTTAGAGGACCCCTCTGAGACATGTCCAACATATCTCTCAAGTTCTCTTGGTAGTCTACCAGATCTCCGTAGTGTCAGTGTTTCACTTTGAATAGGATCAACCGATACAGTCTCATCTAATGAGCTTGTGTCTATGGGTTGTGGATCTTGGACCTCGTCCAATTCTATCTGGCTCCCACTATTTTTCTGGAGTAGATATTCTCTTTCCAGAAATACAGCTCTCTTGGCCACTAAGACCCTTTACTCAGAAGGGTGATAGAAATAATATACAAACGTCTCCTTTAGATATCCCACAAACCTACACTTATCGGTTCTCGACTCAAGCTTATCACTCTCGTTCTTCTTTACATGAGCAAGACACCCCCCAAATTTTAATGTGATTAAAATTTAGTTTCCTGCCCTTCCATATCTCATATGGTATAGAAAGAACTGATTTACTTGAGATCCTATTCAATAAATAAGCTGCAGTCTCTAATGCATAGCCCCAGAGAGACAAGGGTAGTCCTGACATAGACATCATGGATCGGACCATGTCTAACAAGGTCATATTTCTCCTTTCGGATACACCATTATGATGTGGTGTATACGGTGGAGTCCACTGAGAAACTATTCCATTGTCTTTAAGATAAGAAGTGAATTCATGGCTCAAGTATTCACCTCCTCGATCCGATCGAAGAGTCTTAATACTTTTGCCAGTCTGTTTCTCTACTTCATTCTTATATTCCTTAAACTTCTCAAAGGCTTGTGACTTATGTCTCATTAAATACACATAGTCATATCTCGAGAAGTCATCAATAAAAGAAATGAAATAGAGGTAACCCCCTTTTGCTTCCACGGACATGGGTCCACACACATCCGAGTGTATGAGCTCGAGAAGGTCAACAGCCCTCTCACCATGTCCACTAAAGGGAGCCTTGGTCATTTTCCCCATGAGACACGACTCACAGGTATCAAATGGCTTGTATTCGAACGAATTCAAATACCCATTTGAGTGTAAGTGAGAGACTCTTTTCTCACCTACATGACCAAGTCTGCAATGCCATAGATATGCAGAATTCACTTCATCAGCCTTGGAAACTTGCATAACATTAGAACGTGTATCTAATATATAAAGACCATTGACTAATGAACCATTGGCTATAACCAAACCATTATTCATTATAGAGCACCCAGTGCTATTAAAAGCCAATGTATATCCAATGTTATACAAACCAGAGATTGCAATAATGTTCTTAATAATATTAGGAACATAATAACAGTCATTCAACTCCAGAATGACTCCTGAAGGTAAACTGAGGCGTACAGTCCTAACAGCTTTAGCAGAAACTAAAGCTCCATTGCCCATCCTCAGTTCAATCTCCTTTTTATCCAGCCGCCTTCTATTTGCCAGCACCTGCACAGAGTTGCAGATATGAGATGCGCATCCAGTATCCAATACCCATGATGTGGATTCCATATATGACAAATTAAGTTCTATGACAAAAATATCTTCATTTAGAATTGCCTTGCAATTCCTTTTCCAATGCCAAATTTGCCCGCATCGAAAACACTTGTCTTCTTTTTCATTCTTCTTGCCCTTCCCTTTGTCAACCTTGGCGAGTTGCTTACCCATGGCCTTTTTCTTTCCCTTCCCTTTGTCACCTTTGGTGGATATCTGAGTGGCCTTCCTTTTCTTATTGGCCCGGCCAACAATCATTACAGAAGAAGATGGTTTATCTTTCTGCATAGTTCCTTCAGCACTTTTTAACATGTTGAGCAGCTCGGGGAGAGTTGCATCAATTCTATTCATGTTAAAGTTTATGATGAAGGAAGAAAAGGAATCGGGTAATGATTAGAGTATAAGATCAATGCACAGTTCAAGATCCAACTTGAACCCTAGTGCATTGAGTCTCTCTATCCACTCCATCATTTTCAGTACATGAGCCTGTACTGAAGCACCCTATGACATCCGTGTCCTGAAAAGCCTTTTGGAGATGTCATACCTCTCAATCCTACCCTGCTCCCCGAAGAGCTGGCGTAGATTGAGAAGTATACTTCTACAATCAGTCTTTTCGAATTGCCTCTGTAGCTCGGGAGCCATTGATGTGACACACCCTTGGACTTTAGCAAGCAAGCACAATCGCATTCAAAATGGGCCAAGTTGGGCCACCGCTCTATCGTCACTCACCCAAGCCCGGGGTGACTTGGCAATGCCAAGGTGAGGATGTGGGGGTTGGGCCCTTGCTGGTAGAGGGCCAGCAAGGCCAAGACTTGATTCCCAATGGGTGGGGATGCCCAAATCAAGGGGGCCGACAAAGTGCCAAAGGCACCGGTTGCAAGTTTCCCACGGTGATCACTCAAGTTTATGGGGCTTGAGGATCGGGCTCTCATTCGCATAACCAGCGGAAGTAAGAACTAATATTGAAAGACAAGCACTAAGTGGAGTGAAGGTTTGAGCACTTACTCGACCGGTTTGAAGAAACCGGTCCCGGTTGGAGACGAGGGCGAGCAGGGAGGCGAGTGGATCCCCACACGCCGCGGCGGTGTCGCTTGACCTGCCCAAACAAATTACACCACTACACCTCTCGCAGGAGGGGGATCTTGGGGTGGGGGTTAATGGAATTACAAACAATACTACCTCCACGCAGGGAGGGGCCTTCAGCCGACCAAGCGGGGCGGGGAAATTAGAGAGAAAAGGGTTGATTAAGAGACGGCACCGAATCTGCCTGCTGTCTGCGAACAGGGACAGGTAGTCGTTGTGGATGCTGTATAACCCGCTCAGGAATTTTACTGATGGCGAGACCGGCGGAAAAATCTTCTTAACAGGAAGGGGAATGCCTCAGAATTTCTTTAATTTCTTCTGGCACCGCTGCTGACCGGGACGGTGGTTTGAACAGGGCTTCAGATTCTCGGACCGTCAGCTGCAAATTTCTAACAGCAGGATGCAGTGAGTGTCTCGGCAGCTCCCGACCTCGGAATCAAGCGCCGTTGGAGTCATTGGAATCATAAGCGAGTCCTCTTCGCAGCAAAACTGACAGGGAAGCCAACTGATATCGGAGAAGACTAGGGGATGCAGAACAGTGGTGGCAGGTCGATGCAGACTTGTAGCTGGCAGAGTGATGGAGCTGAGGGAGAAAATTTGTAACTCCTGCCACAGGATGCCGAACGGAGTTCTGCCTCTTGATTCTGAACGTAGACAGGACAAAGAAGAACTTTGTAGAAGAGCTTGAGGGCTGATTCCTCCGAGGTTTGTCGTGGCAGGGCTTCTAACCCGGTTCAGGTCCTCAGCTGGGGCAGAACTACGCAGCTGAGGGAGAATGGACCTCCTGGACGACTCGGAGATCGGAAGAAGATGAAACCACTTCGGTTGCGAAGGCGACTGGTAGACGCTTCTGACGATGGCTCTTGTATCTTCAAACTCGTCCGGAGGAGGTCGTGGTGGCCGCTGCAAGCTGCTGGTTCATCTGTAACTTCTGGACTGCAAGCAGCAACCAAGGGACAGCTTCCAATACCTTGATAGAAGAAGGAGAATGGGGTATAGGGTGAAGGTGAGGTTGATGAAGGGTGAGAGGGGGGGTTGTGGGAGGTGTGGAGGGGGTCTAATGGTGGTGGGGAGATGGAGGAAGAGGGGGAGGTCACAGGTTTCAGCTGGAGGTAAGGGGGAATGGGGATTGCTAGGAGGAGAAGAGAGGAGGGAGGTGGGGGCGACCAAGGCTAAAGGGTATAGAGATAGAGGCGGCCAAGGCTTGGAGGGAAGGGATTTCAAATTTGAAATGGCTTTGAAAGTTGGGTGATTGTGTGGGGAAGTGGGGGATTGTGTTGGAAGGGGGGGAGATTGTGTTGGAAGGGTAAAGATTCCACCTTGGGACAAGGGGGGTGGAGTAATGGGGCTATGGGAAGTGGAGTGGCCTTAATGGAGGTGGTTGGGGGTTGGAGGTGGTTGGGAGGAGGGAGGAGTGAGGAATGGGGCGAACCCCTTAGTGGGAGGAGAGAGAAAGAGGGATAGAGAGAGAGTAGGGTGGGGAATCACTCCCCTAGGGCTTCACACCCAACTATAGGATTCACTCCTCTAGAACTAAATTTGAACACTCAAATGGAAATCTTTTGTATTGATTCATTCATTCATTAAGTTCCAAATGAAGGAAATGAGGCTCTATATATAGGAAGCCCACATTTTACAATAAGTCCCTTACAAAAAGACTCAATAACAAATAACCGAAGGGGTAGGGGGGCTCATGGGACAAGTCCGAAGAATTGGGCCCAATAGCACATTACACAATCTAATGACACTCAAACTTAGGAAAATAAATGCAAGACCTAGGGACATGACTCAAATAAAATGAAAATTACATCAAATGACTCAAGTAAATAGCACAAAAGGATAAGTGGGCCTTTATAGAGAGAGGCCCGAACTCAAATGATGCCGGAGTGTGAAGAGGACCCTAGCCAAAGGGAATTGTGGATGATGTCTCCATCAGCCATAGAGGCTAGCATGTAACATTGTGCAAGGGAGGAGTCTTCCGATCATTTGGCGTAAGTCATTAACTCACCCTCGTCGGCATCGGGAGCTGGCTCAGAATGAACCGTGTCCAACACGTATGCTATCTTTTCGGCGGTAAAGACTATGCGTAGATTACGCAGCCAATCCGAGTAGTTCGGTCCAGTCAGTCTGTTGGCATCCAAGATGCCGCGGAGGGGGTTAGACGACGACATTGTAATCTGGATAAGAAATAAAAGACAACTTAGCATGTGTTCAAATTCTAACTTAGATGTGGTTTTCTATCTTAGTTAGTCCCACTATTTTTCGATCGAACTATATAACCCTCAGTATATAGAACAGGAGATCAGCGAGATCAACCTAGTGGGTCGGAATCCCAATGAGACTGATGTACGACTTTGTGAAAAGCACAACAAGCCATTCACCATCTCAAGGGCAGTCAACAGGCACTTGCATCTAATGTAATATCCGATATTCGGCCCCCGAGAAATCATCCCCTTGTGGAAAGCACAACAAAGGATATTCTCGGTTAGATCTAACCATCATTACTACATAGCAATGAGTTCATGACCCGACCCTTGTGGAAAGCACAACAAGGCCGAGTTCAATTCCTCATCCCATTGAGGCCGAGCCTTGGAGTTTAATCCCGCCCCCAAACTCATGGACCTTGTGGAAAGCACAACAAATCCATGAAATGAAGACGTTCATTCACTCCATAATGATGGAGGGCCATGACGACTCCTAGAGCCACGCTTACCAGATCTAAAATTTAATCGCGAGGGAATTTAATTTTATCTTGATCTCACCCTAGGTGGTAATATAAATATATCCAATATATTTACCGTACCTAGTAGATTGCATAAAATAAATACATCCAATGCAAAATTAAAATGCCAGTGATCATGGACTTTAACCCTAATGTAACTAAGGCATCCGACCCGCTTCCGAAGCAGCTTGATCGTCCTCGTCGGGTGTGCTCCTCACTTTCAAACTCCAACGCCGCAGTAATTACAACTTTTACACAGCACACAGGCCAGAAAAATGTAAATTACATATCAATAAAACTTCAGAAGCCCTTAGGGCGAGTACAACAATTGAGGAAGATAGAAGTACATTAGAATTTTAACAGAGAGAGAAAGGAGGTTCGCAGACCCCAATTAATTACATTAATCCAAGTCCATGTTCACTTGCCAACACATTCAAATAAAATCAATCAAGGGTTATTTTCTAAAAATAATCCTTACTTTTGAATTTAAAAATGGGATGTGCAAACAAAACAGGCTAGCTTTGTTTAATTTTAAAAATAGAAGCAGGATTAACTAAAATTAAACACACAAGTAAGCCATTACAAGGTAAATAAAGTAAATCACGTAAAGAACCATCATTTTCCACAGGGGCATGTAATTGAGATAATTATTTAAATTCAAATTCAAATTTAATTATCCAATAATCAAATTTAAATTCAAAATTTAAACATTTTAATAATTTAAATTTAAATTCAAACTAATTATCCAATAATTTTGTTTGAAAGTAAATTTAAAATAATGTAATTATCTACACTTAGCAATATTCTAAAATTTAAAATTTGAATTTAATAATTATCTAATAATTAAAATTCAAATATTTGAATTTTCTACATTTAACTTCAATAAAATTCAAAATTTGAATTTTCTAATTATCTAATAATCAAAAATTCAAAAATTAAAATTTACTGAAGTAAGTTCAATTATTACCATTTTATCTCAAGGTAAATAGTAATTATCTCACCTCGGTAAATTCAAAAGAGTTAAATAAAATTTAACATTTGACATTTACTATTGAGATAACACAATTAACCTACGAGATAAAATTCTATTTAATTTACTATGCATTTTCATATATATATCCTATATATATATATATGTATATATTTGAGCACACTAAATTAAAAAATTAAAAGCAGTTTTTTTTAATTAAAAAAAAATTCGGCGCGGGCCCGCCCTGCGCGCGGGCTGCGCTGACCCGCGCGCCCGCGCTCGCAACGCGGGCGCCCGCCGCGTGGCGGGAGGCGCCCCCCCCCCCCCCCCCCCCCCGCGGGTCAGCGCCCGCAGGAGTTGACCCGCGGGTGCCGCGTGCGCCGCCCTCGCGGCGGGCGCACCGCGCCCAGGGCGCAGTTCGCCCAAATCGGGCCCAAAAAAAAAAATTAAAAAAATTTTTTTAAAAAATTTGCTCCAGCGATGCCCAGCATCCTGAAAGAAGCGAGATGCCCAGTATCCCCTTCTACAATTAATAATTGAAGGATTTAATGCCCCTAAAACACGGTTCTAAACGGCGATAAAACACCGACCAGAGCGTCAACCTGGCTCTGATACCACTGTGAGTTTTCGCACAGCACTATCGGGCAACGCAGCGGATAACAAAAATTTATTTTGCCCGATCCCGGTGCTATGGAATCCTAGATCTGTTCTCTAATCGGTGTTTCGATGCCCCAAACCCTTTAATTATGGGTTGCGTATTTATACCTTACGCGGAACGACGTTGTTCGTAAAACCCGATGCAGAATACCGAGCCGCACAGATGTACGGCCTCTAGAGCAGATCCACACGGATCCTTACCCAGCGACGGGACCCCCCCGACACGACCTTCCCCGACCCTTTCACCTTCTGGAGAGAGAGAGCAAGAGAGAGGAAGGGGGGAGGAGCTAATCCTCCTCTTTAGGCCGAATGTTTGATTAGCCAAAGAGAGGTCCGAATGAGCTCACGTAGGTGCTATATATATAGAGTTTGGTCCTTTTTGAAAAGGGCTCCAAAAGATCGAAACTGTATATATATCCTATCTTATATTATACATATGTATTAAGCCCCATTTACACTCCTTTCCAAAAGGAACAAAAAGGGAAATAATACATACATTTGTATAATAATAATCTGTCACCCAAGAATCCATTGTGTGTGATCCTCTAGGCCCATAGTCTCTCTAGTTTAAGGCCCATTAACTTCTAATTCCCAATTAGAAGTAAATTAAACGTATTCTTCGCTTCTACTAGAGCCGAATAATAGTTTAATTTATTCCGAACATTTGATCACGTTGGGTCAAGCAAATCCGCGTGATCCTAGAGGACACCGGGTTTAAACCAACATGTCTGGTACCTGTAAGTCCACAGTTACCGTATCGATATAATCCTTCGCTCCTTCTATGAGTCTGGTACGATCGAGGGTATGGTTTCTGTCAAACCCCATGATCGTGCCATTTGACTATGACCTCCTTAAAGTGTATGACGTCCGTTCTAAACGAACTCACACGACCATGGCCAGGGATTTAACGGAGCGTCAATGTCATAACCCATTAACTGTCTGATATATACCCGACAGTGAGCGATCCCCTCTTGACCATTGATGATCTTCACACGTATCCTGGAGTGGTTAATGACTCGGCAACTCATGACTTATGGTTAAAGTCACTTAGCTAAGTAATTAAACCATTCCAGTCCTCGTGTAAGATCCGATCAATGTCTCAGGTCAAAGGATCAACGATGCTACTGAGACAGTTGGATCTTCAGTTGACATTAGGTATAATCAACCATCTGAAGATCCAATAGTGGATCAGTTCAGTGTACATCCTCCAAGGACATACACCTACACATATGTGTTGGTGCCCCGCACCAATGACCATGAGACTGGTCACTGACACATCATGTGTACTGGTTTAATAGGTAATCAAAGTCCCCGAGTGATTACCCTCCAACCAGGAACAGTTTAAGGTATGTGTTTATGTAAAGTCAGTCTCATAATCGAGATCCCATCGCGAGTTGACTTTACAACCACATATCCTAGGGACAACGTAAAGTAATACACAATCGCATATTTACGCTCAAATACCACTTTATTAATAATGAACAAGATCGTATAACTATTGGGCCTACCCGACCCGAAATTGGCCTGTAGCACACCAACACTAACACATCTCACAGGGGAAAAATGACTTATCAACTGGTAATGCTCCCAGAGTGCCAGATAAAACCTCAATTCTTGTGAAACCACCTCCCTTGAGGGACACTGCCATACTATTACCATGAGCGAAAACATCTCGCTTTACATTCACAATCCACATTGATTCCAGAGTGAGTATTACACGTAAAAGGATACAAGTCTGGCGTCACCTCAGTTACATTGGGACTCCAACCATGGCATCATCGCTACCTTCTCGTACACCGAGGAGACGCGCCCCGCACCATGAATTCCTACCGGTCTATGTGGATCCCGATCAGTCTGAGGATCGACATGTATTGTCGTGGTAGAGTGAGAGGGCTTTTTCGGTTGTATTGGTATGGCGGTGCTCCTCAGAGGAGGTTGCATGGAGAGTTGGTGGTTGTGTTATGGCTGTGCGGTCTTACCCGTTGGGTGAGTTCTTCCCCTTGAGTCTCATGCTTTGTCTCAAATTTTGAGGATGAAATTTCTGTAAGGGGGGAGGTCTGTCACGCCCCAAATTTTTAGGATCTTTTTCCACGGGTCGTGGATCATGTCCGAGTGAGTTTAGAACTTTAATTATGGATTTTTGGACCTTAGATGGTATTTTTGTGTGTTATTTTGGGTCTATGGTGGCGCATTGAGCAGCTTGGCTTTTTCCTGGAGTTTTCCTAAGTTTGAATTATTTTTATGGGAATTTTTTGAGGTTAGTGTGAATTTTATAAATAAAATAGAAAAGTTAAAACCCCCCTTTTTAATTCCCCTCTCCCCCTCTGTTCCTTCATCTCTCACTCTCTCGCGTCTCTCCTCTCCCACACACTCCCGTCTCTCCTTCCCTCTCCCTTCTCACCCCGACGGTCAACGACGGTGGCGAGGGGACGTGCGGCGGAGCGGCGAGGACGAAGCCGAGGGACGTGGCGTTCGGCGAGGTGGAGGCTAGGGGTGAGCACGGTTTAGTTTGGTTTGGTTTGAACATAATTTTTCTCAAACCAAATCGAACCGAATTAAGGCTTCAACCCGAACCAAACCAAATCAAACTAGTTTGAAACTAAACCAAACCAAACCGAATTAATTCGATTTGGTTCGGTTTCGTTCGATTTGAACCATATTCATCTCCCTTTTTATAAATTAGATTGGATTCAAACAACATTAGAGAAAGGTAGGGTAAAAGAATTTCTACCAAATAAAGTAAATATTAAAAAAATAAGATACAAAGTTGTAACTTGTAAGAACAAGCTCCATAATAATTTCACATAAAAAACTAAGAACTTCAGTTACAGTAAAATAGAAGGTGATTTGAAACCTATTTCATAAAGTCGGAAACCCCATTAGAATGGCGGGAATTGGACTTTTTAAATTTGGATTTATAGTTACATATACATTTATATTAATTTGATAAAAATATTCTTAAATTCGAGTTATTCTGTTCGGTTTGATTTTGTTCGGTTTCTTGAACTTCAAAACCAAACCAAACCAAATTTTTTAATACGGTTCGGTTTGAACCCAAACCAAAATTTTTTAAATTTCAACCCAAACCAAACCGAACCAAATCGTTCGGTTCGGTTTGGTTTTCGGGTTGAACCCGAATAATTCTCACCCCTAGTGGAGGCGTTCGCGGCCGTGGGAGGCGACCGCGTGCGAGATCGTCGTTTTTTGTGAGGTTTTTGACGGTAAAGCTTCAAAAAGGTAGGGGAACGGATCCCTAGCACCCTCGTGGGTTTTTCCTCTCGTTTCCGTGTTCAGGCGAGGCCGAGAGAGGGTGTTTTGCTTATTTGGGGGAAATATGCAAGTTTGGGACGAGCGGCAGTTTTCGGTCGATTCGGGCCCCGATCGTGGTTCGGATATTATTTTTCGGTGGTAGGAATGTCCGGGGATGGATTCCCCTCGTTTTCCACTTCGCATCAAGGCGAATGGGGCTTCAAGTTGAACTCCGCGTAGAGTTTGGTTCGCTTCTGCGAACCCAGCAGTGGACGGCCACGTGAGTGCCCTTGTGCCCAGTGCTGAGCAGCCAGATCCCTGGTCGCCCAGGACTACTAGGCAGCCAGAGGTCTGGCCGCCCTCTCCCCTTCTGTCCCAAGTTGCAGGCGGCCAAAGGGTTGGCCACCCTACACTGTTCCTAGGCGGCCAAGAGGTTGGCTGCCCTGGTCTACAGGGCGGCCAGCACTCCAGCCGCCTAGACCATCTTCTTGCCCTGGACTGGGCGGCCAGAGAGATGGCCGCCCAGCAGGCAGCCAAAGGCCTGGCCGCCTGATGCACAGGGTGGCCCTGTGCTGGGTGGACAGAGGTGTGGCCGCCCAGGCCACTGGGCGGCCAAGGCGTTGGCCGCCCAACCCATTTCTGCACTGGAGTGTAGTGCTTCCCCTTTTCTTGCCCCGAGGTGTCCGTAGGCGATACAGTTTCGCGGAACAGATGTCCATGTGATTCTTCGTGATTCGGGATTTCTGTATAAACTATCATGGGCCATCCCTATGGGATTTATATATTGTAGGGAGTGTTCTTTCCCGTGTATAATTGGACAAGTTAAGGGGGAGTCACCATAAGAGTCTAGGATGCATTCCTGCATACTTGTTGTCTTATGGTTTGGTTGCATATTCTCAGGGGGAGTTTAATTTGATTTAATGAACTGCTCACATCTGCACTTGCATATTTCTTATGTGTGCTTCTTGAACAAGTGATTTATGTTTCTTCAATCCCTTCTGAATCTGGAAAGACCCTATGTCTTTTGAACCTCAACTTTTCTGACAGACCTACATCCTTGTAAAGAACACTCTTGTTGCACTCTGTCCACTAGACAGGTCGACCCATGGGATACTCAGGTCTACCCAGCTTAGTGAGATACTACCTATTTTGAAGGTTCTTTGTGTTGGCTGCCTGACTGCGTCAACGCACAGAACTTGCTGTGTCGACCCAGTAGTTGTCTCTTCTAGAAACATTGATGTGACACACCCTTGGACCAAAATGAACAAGCATAATTTGCAATTCAAACGGACCGATAATGGCGACCGCTCACCCGATGCTCACCCAAGACCCGGGGTAGCTTGGAAATGCCAAGGAGAGGTTATGAGGGCTGGGCCCTTGCTGGTAGAGGGCCAGCAAGGCCTAGGTTAATTCCCAAGGGTAAATGGCAGCCCAATTCAAGGGAGCAGACGAGGTGCCAAGGTACGGGTTACACTCCTCACCCCACGGTGATCTCTTGAAGCAAGGAGCTCAAGGATCGGGCTCTCACTCTCACGGCCAGTGGAGTTTATGAACTAATATTAGAAAGAACAAGCAATAAATGGAGCTAGGAGTGGAGCACTTACTCGACCGGTTTGAAGAAATCGGTCCCGCTCGGAGACGTGGGCGAGCGGGGAAGCGTGGGTTCCCCACACGCCGCGCCGGGGTAGCTTGACCTGCTCAAATTGTTACAACACTACACCCCATGCAAGGGGGGGGATCTAGGGGTGGGGGTCAACTGATATTACATCCAAAACTACCTCCACACAGGGAGGGGACTTCAGCCGGCCAAGCGGGGAGGGGTAACACCGAACTAGCGATCAACAAGGAAGCCGACGTCGGTTCTGTCCGCTGTCTGTGCTTCAGGACTGACTGATGGTTATCATGATGCTGTGGCCACTCCAGAATTTTTTCCGATGACGAGACCACTTGGAGATTCTTCGTAACTGGATCGGGATGATGCTAGAATTTTTTTGATTTCTTTGGGCACCGCTGCTGGTCGGGGTAGGGGCTTCAACAGGGTGGCAGACCCTCGGTTCTGACAGCTTCAGGTTTCCAACAGCAGGAAGAAGAGGATGCCACGATCCCTCTCGAACTCAGAATCAGGTGCCGCTGGAGCTGTTGGAACCGTTGACGGGTCCTCTTCGAAGAAAAGCTAGAGGGGAAGCCAAATGTTGTCGGAGAAGACCAGTGGGCTCTGAACTCTAATGAGAGATCGGTGCAAACTGTGGGGAAGCAGAACCGCGCACCCGGGGAGAAAATTGATAACTCCTGGTTCCGGATGCCAAACTGAGCTCTGCTTTTTGGAGAAGAAAGAAGACTCATAGTAGAAGCTTTTTGAAGAAGAATACTTGATCAGATTCCAAGCAGGACCGTCGTGGTCGGGCTTCCACTCCGGATCTGGTCTCCTGCCAGGGAGGCTTTGCGCAGTCGGGGAAGAATGACTCCCCTGGGCGATCACGAACTCAGAACGGGATGGGACCACCGCCGTTGCGAAGAGGACTGGGAGACGCTTCCAACGATAGCTCTTGATCCTTCAGAAACGTCCGGAGGAAACCGTGGTTGCCTCTGCAAGATACTACTCTTCTACAGATCTGCAACTGGGAACTGTAGGTTGAAGATGACGGGGGGGAATGGGGTATATGGGAGGGGAAATGGGGGTGGATGAGTGTAGGGAAAGCCCGGGCTGTGAGGGGGTCTAGGAGGGGGTGTTCTAAGGTGGGGAAAGGGAAGAATGGAGTCTGGAAGGGGGTCTAACAGGTGGTGGGAGGAGGAGCTACTAATTTGGGAAGGTGGGTGAGAGGGAAAGGGTATTTGAAAATGGGTTTAAGGGTGGGATTAAATTTTGGTCTTGGGGGATGGGAAGAGGTGTGTGGGGAAGGTAAAAGGGGGCTTGGAGAGTGAGAATTCTCCCTTGGGAGATGAGAGGGTGCTTGGGGAAGGGGAGTGGGTGGTTGGTGGTTGGAGGGTGGAGTGGGGAGTGGTGGAATCTCCCTTGGGGCTGGGGTGGAGTTAAGGTGGGTTGGTGGGGAATTGGGGATGAGTTATTGGAGGGGGGGAAGAGAGAGAAAGGTGGTTGGGAGGGGAGGAGAGAGAAAGGGCGCAGGTTTTAGAGAGAGAAAGTGGAGGAGAGATAAAATGACTTATTAGAGAGAGAGAGGTAGAGAGAGGGGGGATAGGGGGAATCACTCCCAAGGGTTTCTCACCCAACTAATGGAATCTCTCCAATAGAAAATTTGAACTCTCAAATGGCAATTTTCATTCATTGATTCATTAACTCAAATGGAGGAAATGGGGTCCTATATATAGGCAACCCACATTTCTACAAAAGTCCCTGACTCTTACTACAATGACCAAAGACCAAGGGGGTAGGGGCGCCCCTGGGCCTAGCCCAAAGAATTGGGCCCAATAACCATTCTAAACAATCTAATGACACTTAACCTAGGTAGATGACTCATTAACCTAGGTACATGACTCAAATAAAAGGAAAATTACAATGACATGACTCAAATAAAATATGAAAATTACATGACTCGACTCAGAAAAATATGACGGACACAATGGAGCTATGCTGGCGAGCAATCAAAGCTGTGAAAAAATGTGAAGGGCGAGAGATGCCCCCATCATACTCCCGGGGTGCGGAGAACTCGACTCCGTCGAGTAAGAGTCCTTCCCTCTTTGGAGGGTGTAGAAGTGATATCGCCCATAAGCCATCCGAAGGAGACCGATCCGTCCACCCGATGATATAGCGCTCATACACCTTGCTCTTGATGGCAGTGACATGTTCATCCAATATTTGCTCAATTTACTCACGCTGGGCTCTCTTGGCTGGTGGTCTCTCCTCACAGGTGGGTGCTCTCTCAAGGGAAGGAATAGGCTCAATATCCTCACTGGGTACCACCGTGGGTCCCTTATATGGCACTAGGTCGGCGACATTGAATGTGGGACTTACCCCATATTCCTCAGGAAGATATAACTCAGCGCCAATGTACCTCATAACCTGGAAGGGACCAGCCCCACGAGGCCTCAATTTGGAGATGTCTCCTGGGGAGAGCTTCTCCGTCCTCACCATCACAAAGTTACCCACGTGGAAATTTTGGTGACGTCGATGAGAGTCGGCCAACCTTTTATAAGTCACATTCTTCTTGCTAATGTGCTTGTGGATCTCTTTATGCAATGTTGTGAATGCAGACATTCTAGGGGTGATGGGTGGACCTGGGCAACCAAAAGTAGACCTATCATGTAATGATGCAGTGTAGACTTTGGTCAGCCTAGGTGGGCCGGGGCACCCGTAGGTGGCCCTATCATGCAAATTGGTGATAAATATCGGGGTATCCGGACATCCGTAGATACCTTTGACATGCTTAAGACCCATGATGAATGAAGGTAGACCATGACATCCGAATATGGACCACTCATACTTTCTACTTGACATGTGGGTGATATGAATGAATGGACCCAACATAGTGTTCATGCCAAGGGGTGTGGTAAGCCTAGACACATGCATGCTTTTCCCAAAGGTGACTTCCATGTGTATAGGTGTGGGACAACCTTTGAACTCCCATTGGAAAGGATCGAATGGATCTAAGAAGGTGGTCATCATGGGGTGGGGCACAACTTTATTACCTAGGGATATGTGGCCCAAGGTCATGGCTCCCAAGGTGTAACCTGGGTCTAGGATGGGGTGGATTGGGTCAAACATGGTGGGTTGGGATAGGGAAAGGTGGGTGGTGGATAAGGTGGTTGGGTCCCATGGGTTCTTTGACCCCCATTGGAAGGGATCGAAGGGATCATAAAAAGGGTTATCGAGGGGGAGGGTCCCTATGTCCTCAAGATCCTCAAGTGGTGGTGGGTCATCCTCCTCTAATGAGACAATTGGGCCGAAGTTCTTTGTGAGTGGGTCGGCCATGAGTGGAGGGCTCGACGTTCTACCCGAGATAAGCAACTCTAATTCGTGGATAGCATCGGGCTCATCAGGTATAGGGAGGAATAATAGGAGGTCACTAGTGTAGCAACCCATGGTGCACATTGAGGTGATGGACCCAATACATAGGTGTAAAAGGTCTAGGCTCCTAGGTTGTTGGGTCATGGGAGTCAACATGCCAGTCAACTCTAATTGCCATGCTAAGCCCTTAAGAAGGTCCTCTAAGGTTTCCACTTGGTAGGATGTTTGGATTATGGTGTGATAGGATGAGAAGGGTATAATGGGAAGGTTTTGCTCTATGGGAGGGCAAACATAGAACATGATGGGGTGAATTGGTCTCTCCTTTAGCCATCTAGCTAGGGGCCCATCTATGATTATAGTGCCTTTTGTGATGATTTGTGACTCTTGAAGATCAAGATTATTTGAAGTGGTGAAGGGTTGAGGCTCTTCCTCACCATTGGTGTGAACTCGGACTTCCTTATGGGCAAGGAGAGGGTCTGGGCTATCAACTATTTCTATGTGAGTGGGTGTGGCCTTCTTTCTCAAGGGAATGGGAAGGTCTTTTGGAGATGGGGTGATGATGGTTGGGGCATGGTGTACCCGGGGTGGTGAGTGAGGTCGAACTTGGGTTGGGAGTGGAAGTAGTGGTGGCCTAGGTTGGGATAGGGTTGGGGTTGGAAGTGGAAGGTGGGTTGGTTCAGTTTGGGTTGATTGGGGGGGTGTACCCTTTTTAGGGGACGATGGAGGGATAGTGGTGGGGACCAAGGGGAATTGTGGGGTATGGATTTGGTGAGGGATTGTGGGTTGGGTGGTGGTGGCCATCATGGGTCTAGGTGGAGGGATGGACACGGGGTCCACTTGGGTTTGAATGGTGAGAATAGGGTGAGTGGTGGTCCTTATTGGGGAAACCAGGTCGGTTAGGGGTCTCTTCCCCTTGGGATCGGCAGGTTGTGGAGGGGGGGAAGTGGGGGCCAATTGAGTTTGGATAGTGAGGTTTGCAGAAGGGGGTTTTGGTTGGATTGTGGGGACCCTTAGGGGATTTGGTGGAGAGGTGGATGCTTGGTTTATTTGGGTCTTAAGGGAGAGGACTTGGTTGCGAAGTGTAGTTATGATGGTTGAGAGGTGATTTGTTGGGGGTGGTGGGGGTGGAGAGCAAAGGTCGGTCTCAAGTTAGCCGGGTGGGGATGGAGGAGTGGTAGTGCTCCTCGGGTTAGGGGTGCTTGAGTAGGAGGGGTGGGAATGTTTGGGGATGTAGATCTTTCTAAGTTCTACTTTCATATCATCCCATGAGGAAATGGGCTCTTGCCTCCTGACCCTTCTTAATCCCTCTATGTGTTCTGACCCCGAAACCGTCCCTTGGCCTTTCGGACTCTCGCGGATCCATATACCCAAGTCTTTTCAAAGTACTTTTCTATGGTAGCCTCCCACCTAAGATAGTCACTAGAACGTGATCCGTCAAAGGTAATATCCCTATCTAGGATGAAGTCCATGGGTGGTGAGTAGGCTAAGTAGGAGGTGGCCATGATGATCCCGATCAATGCAAGGGTCGGATTGATGATGACTCCAATGCAAGCATGCCCTAGGACTTGACTTGTAGAGACAAGTCAATAACTTACTCTGATACCAATTGATGTGACACACCCTTGGACCAAAATGAATAAGCACAATTTGCAATTCAAACGGACCGATAATGGCGACCGCTCACCCGATGCTCACCCAAGACCCGGGGTAGCTTGGAAATGCCAAGGAGAGGTTGTGAGGGCTGGGCCCTTGCTGGTAGAGGGCCAGCAAGGCCTAGGTTAATTCCCAAGGGTAATGGCAGCCCAATTCAAGGGAGCCGACGAGGTGCCAAGGCACGGGTTACACTCCTCACCCCACGGTGATCTCTTGAAGCAAGGAGCTCAAGGATCGGGCTCTCACTTTCAAGGCCAGCGGAGTTTATGAACTAATATTAGAAAGAACAAGCACTAAATGGAGCTAGGAGTGGAGCACTTACTCGACCGGTTTGAAGAAACCGGTCCCGCTCGGAGACGTGGGCGAGCGGGGAAGCGTGGGTTCCCCACATGCCGCGCCGGGGTAGCTTGACCTGCTCAAATTGTTACAATACTACACCCCATGCAAGGGGGGGGGATCTAGGGGTGGGGGTCAACTGATATTACATCCAAAACTACCTCCACACAGGGAGGGGCCTTCAGCCGGCCAAGCGGGGAGGGGTAACACAGAACTAGCGATCAACAAGGAAGCCGACGTCGGTTCTGTCCGTTGTCTGTGCTTCAGGACTGACTGATGGTTATCACGATGCTGTGGCCACTCCAGAATTTTTCCGATGACGAGACCACTTGGAGATTCTTCGTAGCTGGATCGGGATTATTCTTGAATTTTGTTGATTTCTTTGGGTACCGCTTCTGGTCGGGGTAGGGGCTTGAACAGGGTGGCAGACCCTCAGTTCTGACAGCTTCAGGTTTCCAACAGCAGGAAGAAGAGGATACCACGACCGCTCCTGAACTCAGAATCAGGTGCCGCCAGAGCCGTTGGAACCGTTGACGGGTCCTCCTCGAAGCAAAACTAGCGGGGAATCCAAACGTTGTCGAAGAAGACCAGTGAGCTCTGAACTCTGATGAGAGGTTGATGTAAACTGTGGGGAAGCAGAACCGCGCACCCGGGGGAGAAAATTAATAACTCCTGGTTCCGGATGCCAAACTGAGCTCTGCTTTTTGGAGAAGAAAGAAGACTCATAGTAGAAGCTTTTTGAAGAAGAACTCTCGATCAGATTCCAAGCAGGACCGTCGCAGTCGGGCTTCCACTCCAGATCTGGTCTCCTGCCAGGGAGGCTTTGCACAGTCGGGGAAGAATGACTCCCCTGGGCGATCACGAACTCAGAATGGGATGGGACCACCGCCGTTGCGAAGAGGACTGGGAGAGGCTTCCAACGATGGCTCTTGATCCTTCAAAAACATCTGGAGGAAACCGTGGTTGCCTCTGCAAGCTGCTACTCTTCTGCAGATTTGCAACTGGGAACTGTAGGTTGAAGATGACGGGGGGGAATGGGGTATATGGGAGGGGAAATGGGGGTGGATGAGTGTGGGGAAAGCCCGGGCTGTGAGGGGGTCTAGGAGGGGGTGTTCTAAGGTGGGGAAAGGGAAGAATGGGGTCTACAAGGGGGTCTAACAGGTGGTGGGAGGAGGAGCTACGAATTTGGGAAGGTGGGTGAGAGAGAAAGGGTATTTGAAAATGGGTTTAAGGGTGGGATTAAATTTTGGTCTTGGGGGATGGGAAGAGGTGTGTGGGGAAGGTAAAAGGGGGCTTGGGGAGTGGGAATTCTCCCTTGGGAGATGAGAGGGTGCTTGGGGAAGCGGAGTGGGTGGTTGGTGGTTGGAGGGTGGAGTGGGGAGTGGTGGAATCTCCCTTGGGGCTGGGGTGGAGTTAAGGTGGGTTGGTGGGGAGTTGGGGATGAGTTATTGGAGGGGGGGAAGAAAGAGAAAGGTGGTTGGGAGGGGAGGAGAGAGAAAGGGGCGCAGGTTTTAGAGAGAGAAAGTGGAGGAGAGAGAAAATTACTTATTAGAGAGAGAGGGGGGTAGGGGGAATCACTCCCAAGGGTTTCTCACCCAACTAATGGAATCTCTCCAATAAGAAATTTGAACTCTCAAATGGCAATTTTCATTCATTGATTCATTAACTCAAATGGAGGAAATGGGGTCCTATATATAGGCAACCCACATTTCTACAAAAGTCCCTGACTCTTACTACAATGACCAAAGACCAAGGGGGTAGGGGCGCCCCTGGGCCTAGCCCAAAGAATTGGGCCCAATAACCATTCTAAATAATCTAATGACACTTAACCTAGGTAGATGACTCATTAACCTAGGTATATGACTCAAATAAAAGGAAAATTACAATGACATGACTCAAATAAAATATGAAAATTACATGACTCGACTCAGAAAAATATGACGGACACAATGGAGCTATGCTGGCGAGCAATCGAAGCTGTGGAAAAATGTGAAGGGCGAGAGATGCCCCCATCAAACATGCCCTTCTGTCTGTGCATGATGCGTCGACCCCCTGACGGGCCTGCGTCAACACACCAGTTCATCCGATTTTATTGTTCATGTCACTTCAATTCCCATCTTCATATTGAACTGTGCTTACTTATGGCTAATGTACATCACTTCCCTTGCTCCACCTGACAACCCCTTGGCAAATCATTCATTAAGGGGGAGCATTCTTACTGAAACTTTCTGATATGTCTATCTGCCATATGTCCTCATTTGCATGAACTTGCTTGGAACGTCATTTGCTTGCTCAGATATCTGGCTACCTACTCCAAATTCTTTGAATGCCTTGAATTCCTTAGAAGAATTTTTATATGTTGTTGAGTTCATTTATCAGAGTAAATCTTCAAGAGGAATCTTCTAATATGGAGCCCTATGATTGCCCAGGATATAAAATTGTTGGTTTAAGTTTAATGGGTTCATGAGTTTTTGAACTGAACTTTCTTAAAAGTGGCTGTATTCAGATTTAATGGACTTAAACCATTGTTTCATATTTTGACATGTTATGCCTTCTTAAATCTGAAAGTTTATTTTAAGTACAAAAGTATCCTTGATTGAGGAACTTCATGAAGTATTATTTTTAAACATTTTTCTAATCTAAAGATTTCAAAAAGGGACCTAACGGTCTCAAAAAGGGGCTACTTTTAATGAAAGCAATGAACTTCAGTCATGTTGAGTAACTGGGGATATTGGTGTCTGATAAATGTATATCCTCACGTAAAAAGATGTGTGCTGAGTTAAAGTGCTCTAAGGTAGAGCAATGGCAATTGTTTCACTGAGAAATCGAGTCCTTTCATCAATGAAGAGTGAAGTGGACAAGGTTATGAAGTGCCTTGCTACCTCTATTTTAATTGAAGCAGAATGGTGAGCTACACTGAGTAACTAGGGATGCTGGCGTCTAATTAACGTGCATCCTCATGTCAAAAGGTGCATGCCACAGTTGAATGCTCTTGAAAAATGAAAAGCAATAACAGTTGGTATCATATAGTGGTTTCAAAAGAAAAATCTGAACTTGTAGTGCCCATGGATAAAATTAGAAATGTCTAGGTGCTTAACCTCAATACTTATTGTAGTTGCTTTCAAAGGGGCTTTTGGAATTGAATGAGTAGGATGAAAGGAGGTAAACCTGATTTTTATATGTAATATTGGTTTATTTCTATTAATTTTGAATGCAGAAATTTTCAATTGCTCGTAATTGTGAAACTCAGAATTCATCAGATTTAAACCAATCTAAAGATAGGGGCTTTATCATCGAAATTCTATATCTGAAGTTTCTGATAAATCTATAACTCTGCATTTATGAACTTGGCTTCAGGATGAAGGACTTCCATCTTAACCTTTCTTGGATCTGGTGCCTCTAAAATTCCAAGTGTCGACCCCTTGTGTCTAGACCTCTGTCTGGCCGTCCTGGCATTTGTCCTTAAGACAAATTGGCCTCTTGTTGATATATGCTCTCATGCAAATTGTTGTCTCTGGACCATCTGCACTGAATTCTCCTGGCTGTTATGAAGTCATCATCTCTCCACGCAATTGGTTTCGGTTCTTTTCATAAAATTGGTTGGATTGCATTTCATGTCTTCATGCATTGCACTGAAAACATTAAAATCTGAAAAATAGAAAATGCAAAAATTTGAAAACAAGAAAAATACAAAACTTTGAACATTCTGTTTGCTAGTTAGCAGCCATTATGGTCTGTGGATGTTCACATTTGCATCAGCATACTCACCCTGCCTTAATCACCTCCTTTCTTATTGAGCTTTTCCATATCTTCTCTCTGACCCTCCTGCTTTGATAATGTCAAAAGGGGGAGAGAATATGAGTCATTAATTCATTACTTCAATATGGGAGAGTGTTGCTTGATGGGGGCAGAGTTGGCTAAAGAGAAGCATTTGCCAAATTGCATGTAGCATGTCATTAATTGAGTTTGATCATAATTGATTCCCTGTTGAAATAATGACTCACAGTTTGCCATCATCAAAAAGGGGGCAGAATGTTGTGCATGTATGGAACATGCATTAATTGTTTTGATGATGTCTACCTATAAGTCATTATCGTTCTTTTATAATGACTCAACTATGTCCTTGATGCTTACATGCAATGTCTTCCACAAAAAGACTCATGGTTCATACAAGTCTTATTGACCATTTCAATGAGTCTTAAATCTCTCATGATGTGTGCAAACAAATTTCTTGAAAGCAAAGTAACAAGCAGCAGCAAAGCAACAATGCAACTCTTCAAAGGCTGCGTCGACGCAACAAGGCAATAGCGTCGACGCACCAGGCACAAGCAGCAACAGAATTGCATGGTTGCAACCCTAAAATAAACTCAGTAGGGCTAGGCTAATTTCAAGGCACAAGAACGTAAAAGGAGGAGACTTGATCAAGGCTGGAAGAAATCCAAGTGCAAGGGCCTTCAGGAGTCAAAAAGCTCAGAGGACAACAAGGCTGCGTCAACTCCATGGCCCCAATGCATCAATACAGCTCCCGTTCCAGCAACAGCCAAGTTGGGATATCAAGGCAGACAAACTGAATAGCAAGGATGAAAAGAGTCACACAGAAGTGACCAATGTGTGTTAGCGGTGAAATATGGGCAGCAGAGGTGAAAAATACTTCAATGGTGATATATGGCTTGCAGCAGTGACAAATGAGCCATAATGGTGACAAATAGC
This sequence comes from Amorphophallus konjac, assembly GCA_022559845.1. NCBI lineage: Eukaryota > Viridiplantae > Streptophyta > Magnoliopsida > Alismatales > Araceae > Amorphophallus > Amorphophallus konjac. Next base: position 250,351,442 of record CM040127.1, read on the forward strand.
GCTTAAGGGTGACAAATGAAGCGCTAGTGGTGACAAATAGTTTAATGCGATGGCACAAGGCTAACTGGAAATTGGCTAAGGCGATGGCTCCCAGCGTTAAGGGTGACAAATGGCTATGTGAGGCTGACAAATAAGCTATAATAGTGATAAATAGCCAAATAGGGCTGACAAATAGCTTATAGCCGTGTCAAATGGCCTGGAGGTGAAGGCTGCGTCTACGCTATGCCCTCATTGTGTCGACGCCATCCACGCAAGATCGTCAGCAACTCAAGAACCCATGAAGCTGCATCAACGCAAGATCCCTGTTGCATCAACGCAGTCAAGAGGGAAAGGCTCATCAATGCATAAGACTAATAACACACACAAAGGTGACGGCTATTGACAAATAAGGGTTACAAATAGCTCGTTAAGGGTATAAAATAGCCTATAACAGTGAAAAATAGCCGTTAGCAGTGCAAAATGGCTTGCTGAGCTAAAATGAGCAAAATCAACATAGGCTGCGTCAACGCACCTCCTCATAGCGTCAACGCCATCCAAGCCAGCTCGCCAGCAGTTTCAAGAATCTACGAAGCTGCATCGACGCCATGTCCATGCTGCGTCGACACACTTGAAGACCTTCAAGAATAAATATGTTAGAAACTGTAACACTTCAGAGATCGTCCAAAGAGCAAATACAACAACCGTAAACCTCTAGAATCATGGATTTCGAGGTCTGGACGAAGGCTCTTAGGTCAGCGGTCCTGCCATTTCATTATAACATCTCAGAATATCTTTTTGAAGAAGATCATGCCAGGGACCAAATATGCAAAAGTCTTCTCTGCAAGAGGATTATCTCTTCTATCCTAAGAGAGGACTGATCAGGTGGTTTTCCCTCTAGTACATCAACCAGGACAGAAGAACATCCCTCTCTACAAGCCAGCCCATGATAATTAAAGATGTTGCATGCACTTTTTGGTCAAACCTCACTTGCTTACTCCAGCAATTCAAATTGAAGGATCTTGGAGGGAAGCTTATGTGTCTATGTTGGACCAATCAGAGAGGAGGTTCTTTTTCAAAAATAAGAAGAGCTGAAGAGAAGAAATATCCTATTCCTATCTTGGGCCAATCAGATTTTAGCTTGGGAAAATTATCTTGCTCCTGCCATCAGATATGGTGTACAAATCAAGAAGAGGTCAGTGTTCAAACAAGCCTTTTATATTCCAGCCAATCAGATCACAGGATTCTGGAGGGAATTGTTTCTACCCAGCCTTCTCTATATATGAAGCTCTCTACATGAAGAGAGCTGTTGCCGCCCTAAGAAGAAGTCAGCGTCCCTTGAGCCTTCAACAGAAAACCTGTGAGAAAGAAAGGAAGGGAGTGAGAGCAGCCCAGCATCTAGCCATCCCAGTCCAATGCTGTAAGAGAAAAGGAGAGAAGAAGAAAGGAGAGAAGAAGAAGAAAAGAGAGGTCTTGAGAGAAAGTAGCCATGTAGTTTGAGCTAGAAGAAGAAGAAGATCTTCGGATCTAAGTCTGAGGTTACTGCCACCGGCTTCCATATTTCTATCTGAAGCCATAGCTGGTGTTTTTGTCTTGTTTCTTACTTTCTTTACCTGCAACCCACTTCAGTTTAACAGTGTGTGTCCGGTGCTCTGCTTGAGAGACCGGAAGTGTTTTTTGCTGCACTTGCAACTTGTTTTCTTTGTTTGTGTGTGTGTGTGTGTGGGGGGGGGGGGGGGGGCTCGTCTCTGTGTTTGTGTGTGTTTGGGGTGTCATTCCCGTGTGTGTTGAGGACGTCGTCCTCGTGTGGTAAAGTCTCACCAGGTTTGGTGAGGGGTGGACGTAGGTTGCAGGTTTGCAATCGAACCATCTTAAAAATCCTTGTGCAATGGGTTGTGTCTTGTGTGTTTGATCCTTATTCTCTATCCCCATTCACAGGTTCACAGGTTGGTTTAAACGCAAGCTATCTTAGTCATTTTTCAATTATCACAAGCTGGTTTACTCTCCACACACTAGGAGTCTGTTGAGCTGTTGTTCAACTTAAGTGCTGAACCATTTGTGTGGGAGCCCTTGAACCATTCTTGTTAAAATCGATGTGCATTAAGTCTAAGTGTTTTATTTGTTTAATGGCAGTGATCCAAGTGTCTATCAGTTAAGTTTTTAAAAGGGCAAAGTTTGTACCGGATCTATTCAACCCCCCTTCTAGATCCGGTTGCACCCAAGGGACGTAACAGTTGGTATCAGAGCCTAACTCTGTGTTACCCAGATCCAACGATCTGCACAGAGGGATCCCGGTGCTTTTTGAAATCATGAGTTCTTTTGCCGATCAGATTTTTATGTTTCCCCTCCGATCTTTACTAGTTCTAATTTCAATGAATGGTTGGGAAGACTATGTAAGTGTGTAAACTCACATGATCCCAAGCTCTGGAGGATTATTACAAATGGTCCTTCCAGTCTGCCTAAGGACAAAGCCAGCAGGACTAATCATCACAAGTCCATACATTCTTACAATCTCAGGGCCTTAAATTTGTTGAAAGTTGCAGTAGATTTCACCACATTTCCATTTGTTTTAAGTTGCAGCTCAGCCAAAGAGATCTTGGATGGCTTGGTCGACATCCGCAAAGAACAGGAGGCCAGATGTTTGATCACCGATAAAAGTGATCACAACAGTGATCAACAGGATAAACTATCCTCTCAGGTAAACTCTGATCCTCAGGACTTTACCTTTGATGAACTCATGGACGTATATGATGAATTAGTGAAATACTACAAAAAGGTAAAGTCAGAAAATAAAAAATTGAAGAAGAAGTATGAAAATAATTCCCATAATGACTCCTCTTGCGAAAAATGATCCTCATTCGAAGAAGTGAATGAGTCTCTTCTATTTGATGTTGATATGTGTAAGGAACAAGTTGGTTCCTTAAGAAAAGAAAATGAGAACCTCCTTCACAAGATAAGTCAATTCAATGAAAGTGAAAAAGTGCTCAAGGACAAGCTGGAAGCTATGTCCAATGATCAAATTCTAATTGCTGAACTAATAAAGGATAAGAGTCTAATTGATGAGAATGAAAATTTGAGAAAAGAAAACGGGGTACTGGTCGAAAAATTAAATACATATGAGAAGGGAAAATGTGCTATAAATGGTAACTCTGAAAATCTACAAGTTCTAGAATAGGAAATAGAAAGTTCTAAAAAAGTCAATGCCATGTTGAATCAAAGAATTATTTCCTATGAAGAAGAGCTTGCTAGCTCTGAGTTGCACATTTCATCCCTAGAAGATGAGATCAGGGATTTGAAGTTTTCATTGTCAAAATTTGTGCAGGGTAGAGAAAATTTAGACAAGATTCTCGATACTAAGGTCAACCTTCAAAGAGAGGGTTTAGGATATAAATCTGTAAACAAAAAGTCCTTTGGGAACAAGTTGTACACCTCCTTTGTCCATGGCTCAAATGAATCCAGTACCTCAGGCCATCCCCCAATGCAATCTGCAGCCCAGAAAAAGCCAGACCAAAACAAAAATCAGAAAAAGAAAACATTCTATCAAAAATAGAAAGTTGATTCTTCTCATGTTGATATGCATACTAGGAAAGGCAATGCTAAACACCATGCTTTCCATAAAATGAATATTCATTATTTTTATTGTGGTATGCTTGGTCACACTGTGCATGAATGCCTTACCTTGAGGAATGATGAATTAAGAACAGGCAAGAACAAAATAAATAATACTGAAAATAAAGGCAAGGGACAGGTCAACACTGGGAGAAGGTATGCTCAGCGCACTCATGCTCAAAAGCCCAGGTATGACCCTGTGAGTCGACGCATCCAATAGGACAGGTCAACACACTCCAAGACTGTCAGAAGAAATCCCCCTCTTTGCTGCTTTCACTGTGAAAAAATTGGCTACACAGTCAAGGACTGTTGGCATCTGAAGGGAAGGACTCACTCTCATCCCAAGTATGCTAAATTTCCTGTCCACCCACAAAAATCCAATGCACATGCAAATAGGAATAATGGCAAATCATTTGTGTGTTGTTTTTATTGTGATGAATACGGTCATGTGGTTGATGATTGCCATTGATGAGGAGTGATGACCTAAACACTGCAAAGAAAAGAAATACACATGTCAGAAGTGTTGCTGACCATCAAGGACCCAAGAAAACTTGGGTACCTAAAAATTCAAAATGAGAATTTTGGGTGCAGGGTGCCTTGGAGCTGAACAAAGGATCAGCTGGAAATAAAAGCTCAAGGCACAAGTTTGTGAATAATTTTTAAATTTTTAACTTATGATTACTTCTACATGTTAGGTTTTCTGTCAGTTTTTGCAGTTTAGTCTTGTCTGTGCTCACAATAAATTTGATGGATTTGATGATGAGTGGTTTGCTGGTTTGTGCTACTTCCGATCTAACAGCCATATGTATTTTCTGGTTACCATTGGTTTTGATGATGTGTATCATGGCTGCTTATAACCCAACTCATCATGCATGTGAACACTTAACTCTTGTTTGATTGTCCTATCTTCCATGAGCATTAGATTAAGGGAGACTTTGAGAGTCTTGCACTTCAGTTTGAAATGCATTGTGAACATCTTGAATCTGCATGTGCTGTAGAGTTTGAGCATCATCTAGTGGTCTCATGCACTTTCATGCATTTCAAGTTTAAAGGACCCAACACTTCATGTCTAGCATGTCTTACATTCTCATGCACCATCATGGCATGACCCGTTGGTATATAGAATGGTGACTTGAGGAAAGTTGGATCAAGTCCAACTAGAAACTATCACTATGCGTGAGAGGATCTTCGGATCAAGTTTCTCCGCCCTGTATCATGGATCAAATGTTCACATAAGTCATAGGCTGCATAACCTCTCATTAATTCTCGTTAAAACATTCTGAAATTCATGCTCAAGTTAAGGGGGAGTCACCATAAGAGTCTAGGATGCATTCCTGCATACTTGTTGTCTTATGGTTTGGTTGCATATTCTCAAGGGGAGTTTAATTTGATTTAATGAAATGCTCACATGTGCACTTGTATATTTCTTATGTGTGCTTCTTGAACAAGTGATTTGTGTTTCTTCAGTCCCTTCTAAATCTGGAAAGACCCTACATCTTTTGAACCTCAACTTTTCTGACAGACCTACATCCTTGTAAAGAACACTCATGTTGCACTCTGTCCATTGGACAGGTCGACCCAGCTTAGTGAGATACTACATATTTTGAAGGTTCTTTGTGCTGTCTACTAGACTGTGTCGACCAACAGAACTTGCTGCGTCGACCCAGCAGTTGTCTCTTCCAGAAACATGCCCTTTTGTCTGTGCATGATGCGTCGACCCCCTGACGGGCCTGCGTCGACGCACCGGTTCATCCGATTTTATTGTTCATGTCACTTCAATTCTCATCTTCAGATTGAACCGTGCTTACTTATGGCTAATGTGCATCACTTACCTTGCTCCACCTGACAACCCCTTGGCAAATCATTCATTAAGGAGGAGCATTCCTGCTGAAACTCTCTAATATGTCTATCTGCCAAATGTCCTCATTTGCATGAACTTGCTTGGAACGTCATTTGCTTGCTCAGATATCTGGCTACCTACTCCAAATTCTTTGAATGCCTTGAATTCCTTGGAAGAATTTTTATCTGTTGTTGAGTTCATTTATCAGAGTAAATCTTCAAGAGGAATCTTCTTTTATGGAGCCCTATGATTGCCCAGGATATAAAACTGTTGGTTTAAGTTTAATGGGTTCATGATTTTTTGAACTGAACTTTCTTGAAAGTGGCTGTATTCAGACTTAATGGACTTAAACCATTGTTTCATGTTTTGACATGTTATTCCTTCTTAAATCTGAAAGTTTATTTTAAGTACAAAAGTATCCTTGATTGAGGAACCTCATGAAGTATTATTTTTAAACATTGTCTAATCTGAAGATTTCAAAAAGGGACCTAACAGTCTCAAAAAGGGGTTACTCTTAATGAAAGCAATGAACTTCAGTCATGTTGAGTAATTGGGGATATTGGCGTCTGATAAACGTATATCCTCATGTAAAAAGATGTGTGCTGAGTTCATGTGCTCTAAGGCAGAGCAATGGCAATTGTTCCACTGAGAAATCGAGTCCCTTCATCAATGAAGAGTGGACTGGACAACGTCATGAAGTACCTTGCTACCTCTATTCTAATTGAAGCAGAATGGTGAGCTACACTGAGTAACTAGGGATGCTGGCGTCTAATCAACGTGCATCCTCACGTCAAAAGGTGCATGCCACACCTGAATGCTCTTGAAAAATGAAAAGCAATAACAGTTGGTATCAAACAATGGTTTCAAAAGAAAAATTCTGAACTTGTAGTGCCCATGGATAAAATCAGAAACGTCTAGGTGCTTAACCTCAATACTTATTGTAGTTGCTTTCAAAGGGGCTTTTGGAATTGAATGAGTATGATGAAAGGAGGTAAATCGTATTTTTATATGTTATATTGGTTTATTTCTATTAATTTTGAATGCAGAAATTTTCAATTGCTCGTAATTGTGAAACTCGGAATTCATCAGATTTAAATCAATCTAAAGATAGGGGCTTTATCATCGAAATTCTATATCTGAAGTTTCTGATAAATCTATAACTCTGCATTTATGAACTTGGCTTCAGGATGAAGGACTTCCATCTTAACCTTTCTTGGATCTGGTGCCTCTAAAATTCCAAGTGTCGACCCCTTGTGTCTAGACCTCTGTCTGGCCGTCCTGGCATTTGTCCTTAAGACAAATTGGCCTCTTGTTGATATATGCTCTCATGCAAATTGTTGTCTCTGGACCATCTGCACTGAATTCTCCTGGCTGTTATGAAGTCATCATCTCTCCACGCAATTGGTTTCGGTTCTTTTCATAAAATTGGTTGGATTGCATTTCATGTCTTCATGCATTGCACTGAAAACATTAAAATCTGAAAAATAGAAAATGCAAAAATTTGAAAACAAGAAAAATACAAAACTTTGAACATTCTGTTTGCTAGTTAGCAGCCATTATGGTCTGTGGATGTTCACATTTGCATCAGCATACTCACCCTGCCTTAATCACCTCCTTTCTTATTGAGCTTTTCCATATCTTCTCTCCGACCCTCCTACTTTGATGATGTCAAAAGGGGGAGAGAATATTTGAGTCATTAATTCATTACTTCAATATGGGAGAGTGTTGCTTGATGGGGGCAGAGTTGGCTAAAGAGAAGCATTTGCCAAATTGCATGTAGCATGTCATTAATTGAGTTTGATCATAATTGATTCCCTGTTGAAATAATGACTCACAGTTTGCCATCATCAAAAAGGGGGCAGAATGTTGTGCATGTATGGAACATGCATTAATTGTTTTGATGATGTCTACCTATAAGTCATTATCGTTCTTTTATAATGACTCAACTATGTCCTTGATGCTTACATGCAATGTCTTCCACAAAAAGACTCATGGTTCATACAAGTCTTATTGACCATTTCAATGAGTCTTAAATCTCTCATGATGTGTGCAAACAAATTTCTTGAAAGCAAAGTAACAAGCAGCAGCAAAGCAACAATGCAACTCTTCAAAGGCTGCGTCGACGCAACAAGGCAATAGCGTCGACGCACCAGGCACAAGCAGCAACAGAATTGCATGGTTGCAACCCTAAAATAAACTCAGCAAGGATAGGCTAATTTCAAGGCACAAGAATGCAAAAGGAGGAGACCTGATCAAGGCTGGAAGAAATCCAAGTGCAAGGGCCTTCAGGAGTCAAAAAGCTCAGAGGACAACAAGGCTGCGTCAACTCCGTGGCCCCAATGCGTCAATGCAGCTCCCGTTCTAGCAACAGCCAAACTGGGATATCAAGGTAGACAAACTGAATAGCAAGGATGAAAAGAGTCACATAGAAGTGACCAATGTGTGTTAACGGGGAAATATGGGCAGCAGAGGTGAAAAATACTTCAATGGTGATATATGGCTTGCAGCAGTGACAAATGAGCCATAACGGTGACAAATAGCGCTTAAGGGTGACAAATGAAGCGCTAGTGGTGACAAATAGTTTAATGCGACGGCGCAAGGCTAACTGGAAATTGGCTAAGGCGACGGCTCCCAGCGTTAAGGGTGACAAATGGCTATGTAAGGCTGACAGATAAGCTATAAGAGTGATAAATAGCCAAATAGGGCTGACAAATAGCTCATAGCCGTGTCAAATGGCCCGGAGGTGAAGGCTGCGTCTACGCTATGCCCTCACTGCGTCGACGCCATCCACGCAAGATCGTCAGCAACTCAAGAACCCATGAAGCTGCGTCAATGCAAGATCCTTGTTGCGTCAACGCAGTCAAGGGGGAAAGGTTCAACAATGCACAAGACTGATAACGCACACAAAGGCGACGGCTATTGACAAATAAGGGTGACAAATAGCTCGTTAAGGGTACAAAATTGCCTATAAAGTGAAAAATAGCCGTTAGCAGTGCAAAATGACTTGCGGAGCTGAAATGAGCAAAATCAACATAGATGTCAACGTACCTCTTCACAGCGTCGACGCCATCCAAGCCAACTCGCCAACAGTTTCAAGAATCTGCGAAGCTGCGTCGAGGCCATGTCCATGCTGCGACGACGCACTTGAAGACCTTCAAGCCTAAATCTGTTAGAAACTACAACACTTCAGAGATCATCCAGAGAGCAAGTATAGCATCGTAAACCTCTAGAATCACGGATTTCGAGGTCTGGAGGAAGGCTCTTAGGTCAACGGTCCTGCCATTTCATTATAACATCTCAGAACATCTTTTTGAAGAAGATCATGCCAGGGACCAAATCTGTAAAAGTCTTCTCTGCAAGAGGACTATCTCTTCTATCCTAATAGAGGACTGATCAGGTGGTTTTCCCTCTAGTACATCAACCAGGACAAAAGAACATCCCTCTCTGCAAGCCAACCCATGATAATTAAAGATGTTGCAGGCACTTTTTGGTCAAAACCTCACTTGCTTACTCCAGCAATTCAAATTGAAGGATCTTGGAGGGAAGCTTATGTGTCTATGCTGGACCAATCAGAGAGGAGGTTCTTTTTCAAAAATAAGAAGAGCTGAAGAGAAGAAATATCCTATTCCTATCTTGGGCCAATCAGATTTTAGCTTGGAAAAATTATATTGCTCCTGCCATCAGATATGGTTTACAAATCAAGAAGAGGTCAGTGTTCAAACAAGTCTTTTATATTCTAGCCAATCAGATCGCAGGATTCTGGAGGGAATTGTTTCTACCCAGCCTTCTATATATATGAAGCTCTCTACATGAAGAGAGCTGATGCCGCCCTAAGAAGAAGCCAGCGTCCCTTGAGCCTTCAACAGAAAACCTGTGAGAGAGAAAGGAAGGGAGTGAGAGCAGCCCATCATCTGGCCATCCCAGTCTAATGCTGTAAGAGAAAAGGAGAGAAGAAGAAGAAAAGAGAGAGGTCTTGAGAGAAAGCAACCCTGTAGTTTGAGCTAGAAGAAGAAGAAGATCTTCAGATCTAAGTCTGAGGTCGTAGCCACCAACTTCAGATTTCTATCTGAAGCCACAGCTAGTGTTTTTGTCTTGTTTCTTACTTTCTTTACCTGCAACCCACCTCGGTTTAACAGTGTGTGTTCGGTGCTCTGCTTGAGAGACCGAAAGTATTTTTTGCTACACTTGTCGCTTGTTTTCTTTGTTTGTGTGTGTGTGGGTGGGGGGGGCTCGTCTATGTGTGCGTGTGTGTGTTTGGGGCGTCGTCCCCATGTGTGTTGAGGACGTCGTCCTCGTGTGGTAAAGCCTCACCGGGTTTGGTGAGGGGTGGACGTAGGTTGCGGGTTTGCAACTGAACCACCTTAAAAATTTCTGTGCAATGGGTTGTGTCTTGTGTGTTTGATCCTTATTCTCTATCCCCATTCACAGGTTCGCAAGTTGATTTAAACGCAAGCTATCTTTGTCGTTTTTCAATTATCACAAGCTGGTTTACTCTCCACACACTAGGAGTCTGTTGAGATGTTGTTCAACTTAAGTGCTGAACCGTTTGTGTGGGAGCCCTTGAACCATTCTTGTTAAAACCACTGTGCATTAAGTCTAAGTGTTTTATTTGTTTCATGGCAGTGATCCGAGTGTCTATCAGTTAAGTTTTTAAAAGGGAAAAGTTTGTACCAGATCTATTCAACCCCCCTTCTAGATCTGGTTGCACCCAAGGGACCTAACACTCCTTACATCGTAGCTATTAATGACGGCTGAGACAACAAGGGGGTCATCATGCTGGGGTATTTACCCCTTCTAGGTTCGTGTCAAAGAAGTTGATCGGCTCCTTAGGACCAATCTAGGCCGTTGTGCTGACAGCAAGGACTTCATGGGCATACGCTTTCCTTTTCTGATTGTTGCCGCTGCCGCTCGAGAGTCCTCATGTAATAGTCATAATGGCCCCTTTGAGATTCTACTGCTGCTGGTTCCCTTCTGTTGGTTCTAGGTTCAGCGTCAAATGCTTCCTTCAGTTGCATGCGAAGTCAAGGTCAATGCAACCCTTCTGAATCAAGAGTTGGATCTCTCAAATGAAAGCTATGCAGCTGTCGGTGTCGTGGCCATGGTCCTGATGAAACTCACACTACTTGTTCGGTCTCGGTGCTTTGGCCTGCTCCTCAGCGGACTAGGGGGGCTGAAGTATGGCGTTTCCTAGATCTCCAAGAATGTTTGACTAGGAGGAGCGGCCAGCTTGGGGGTACTATCGCAATCTGGCCTTCTATCTTCTCTTCGGTCACTTCTTTGCTCGTCCCGCCAAGGACGCCGATCATCCCATTCTTCAAGAACTCGGGGCCATCTTTCCTGGACAAGCTAGGTCAGTTTTGAGTTATGAAGTGCACCTGTTTGGTCACCTTAGTGACTGCCTCCTTGAATCCCTTCTTTAGGTCCTCAATCTGGTGCTCCATGGATAGGAGGGCCTCTGGACATGGACAAACTTCCGGGGGAGCATTGGAGGAGGAGGAGCTATGGGTTGACACCTGGTTGTCGCTCGCTAGGTGGACCGGCAGAGGAGGGAGTTGATCATCTTCTTAGTTGATCACAGGTGAGGCATGTGCGTTCATCCGGTTGGCCAACCTAAAACTGTCTCCTGTAGAGATCGCATCTGTTCCAACAAAGCGTCAAATTGGTCCTGGGAGATGGGAGCAGGGGGATCAAGGGGATTAGATCCAGTAGAGGGGTGTGCTTCAACATTGGGGTTAGCCCTCTTAGGATTATTGACAGAGGGGGCCATGGCTTTCTTGTCGTTCCCACAATCGGCGACAATGATGATGTGAGATGAACCTTGGTGTCCCCAAGAGGTATTGTCTCTAGAGCGGAGATGAGATTTTATCCTTTAAAAAATATATCTTGGGTTAAGGGGTGAGGACCTGCCTTATAAGCACGGAGTTGGTTTCTCAACATCTGATGTATGACTAATCTCGTGACCCTTGTGCACACAACACAGCCCCCTTGAGAAGACAAACGAATGCGAGTTGAGGGTTCCCATAAATGATGCCAAAGTGTTGCATATGTTACCCTTAGATTTATTTTATGGGACCCAACAAAGAGATCAGGGCAACAAACTACAACTCGAAGGATGAAGGCCGATCCTCAGGACGGAAATCCCGAGCGTCAAGGGATGTCCTTCGAGCGCCAAAGCAAGTCCTCCTACATAGAAAGAAAAGCTCTCACTAGAGGTGATGTTCCCTAGAAAAACCTCTGATGCTTAAATCAACGAAGGCAGAAAGAGATCAGAAAGGAGAAAGAGTTCTGCAGACGACAATTATTTAAGTACCTTGGGGGTTTGCCATGGCTAACCTTTTATAAGGGAAGAATCTGAGACCTGACACGACTACCGTTCTAGAGAGACACCGTGCAATCGTGAGAATAAGATAGACTACGATGGAATCTCAGGTCGATTGGTAAAAGTAGAACGCAAATCCAGATAACCATACCAAGATTATAAGGTTATTTGCCTTGGTAATGCGTATGAGAACCATATGCGGTAAGATAATTTCAGAGGAGGGTTTTCTAATGATGTCTATGATCAACTGACGTCATCATATAATGATACACTGTCGTCATGCCGCTTGGGATACACAATATGGTGAGAGTTCGTTTCAGAAAGGAAAGTGAGCCACGTGTCGGTGATGAGAAAGACCCACCCATGTCAATGCATAAATAAGAGAATGAGTCAAACCCCTCTTCTAATTGGTCCATGTCGCTGTAAGTGTCTCGCGCTCATTCAATGTGACGATCACATACAACCCAAGCCGTCCCCGTATGTAACCCGATGCACTATAATGAGTGAAAATATTATAGATCAATAAAAAATAACTCATAGGAGTGAAAATAATCTATCAGATTATTTTTCACTCATGTAGACAATGTTTCTGACTATTTTCCATTCTTATAAACTTTTTTTCACTCCTATATGGATTATTTTTTATTTTTATGAATTATTTTTTCACTCTTGTAGATTATTTTTCACTCCTATGAGTTATGTTTCACTAATCTATAATATTTTTCACTCCCACAAGAGCACATCGAGTGACGTATCAACGCATTGAATGTATGCATAGCCCTTCCAACGACATGGACCAATCAAGCGAGAGTTTCCAATGCTTGCTGCACACTTTGCATTCTCTGTAAATATAGACATCAAGTAAGATGCACCTTTTTTCCAGGACAGCCATGTTTTGCGCAAGCCCATCTTGGCCAAGTACCTATCCTACATATCACGGACGGTGAGAAGACTAGAATTTGGGGTACATGGCAAGCTAGTTGAAGACAAATCAAAATATTTCGTGTATATATATATATATATATAACGAATCCGAATGGATGTTAGCAGAGTATCGAAGCATATCTGTAAGATTGAACTTCTACTCGTGAACGTTTTCGAATTTGTAGGGAACAATGAACCAGGGCGGCCATCACGGAGTGTTTATTCATCTGGCACATAGGAGAAACATTGATCGCATATGCAGAAATTATCAGTTCTTGTGCATTGAAGAAAGTTTCAGTGATACAGAATCGAATATTTCCACTGAAAACTGCTCCGACCCCCCGGTCGTCTTCCTCAATAAACCTCCCAGAAATGTTACACAACTTTGACAACGAACCTGCAAGCAAAGCGACATCACTTGGTAACCTACCCATCGCTCATTCTGACCAGAGTCCCAAAATCAAGAATAGAAACGCTTAGGTTGAAAAGCACAACTGAACTGGTCTCGTGTCGATTGGTGAGTCCTCCCGCAAAATCCGAATTCAAGAGCAGTTGAAATGTAAAGAGAAGACAAGCTGCTACTCTCTACTTCGAGCTACTAGAGGGTGGTTCCTTGTCTAAGGTTCCTGGTGTAAACACGGGAAATGGGTCCAATCCTGCTCTCCTATCACCTCTAATTTCCCTAGGAATACTTGGGTCCCTCTGATGCTCTATCCTCAAACCTGTAAGGCCACTATTCCCCATATTATCCCTCAGGGGTGCATTCAGAAGTGGCCCACCAAAGAATATGGATTGCCCTGTGTACATAAGCCTCTCCTGTTGCATGGTAACCCTCGTCACAGATGAAGAATCTGAAAGTGTACTACTACCGTTGCTTGTTTCTGCAGCAGGATTTACTAAAGAACGACCGGTTCGGATGGGGGCATCCAAACCAGTTTCTGCTCTAGATGTTGAAGGCACTGAGACATACCGGCCAGCTTCTTGATCCCAAATGACTGAGGACCTTTTACTCTCCCTAACAAGTGATGTAGCAGACTGAAACATTGGGTTAGTTAGATGGGTGCCGGTAAGAGGCACCCTAGGGATAAATGGCCGATCAGGAAGGGAGCTCTGTAGTGGAAGAGGACTGAGAGAGACAGATTCATGGATGCGACTAGGACTGCTAAAACTGCTCATGCTCTGCGTGCCAGTATCATAATCATCTTTACTTGCATGGCTTTGTGCGTACGAGTTCCTCAAAGGAGATAATCTGAGCTCATTTTTTGTCTCTTTGTTCACCCCAAAATCTGTGCTCAGACTGCTTCTGCAACTAAGATTCCCACTGGAGCTGACATCTGCATCAGGCAAGCGCCTATGATCAATGGGTCGCAGAACAGAAGAAGATGCTCTGGCTTTCGCAGCTGCCCTTATGGCCTCATTTGAATCCAATTTGGCAAGCTTCCAGGCACTAATTTTGACGGGTTTCTTGGGGATCTTGTTCCCTCTTTCTGCAAATCCAACAGCATCTGGATCAACTGTTGAAGGCACCATCCCAGGTTCCAAGTGTGGAATAACTTCATCCTGCCAAATAAAAAAAAAACAGCCTGGTAGGTGAAGGACTCAATTCAAATAAACAATCTGCATACATTGTGTCACTTCATTTTGCATCATTAACTTGCTAAAAGCCTAAAACTGCTTAACTTGTCTGTCATGAAGGGGAAAACTCAACATCATGCGCACACATGCAAGCGGACATGGACACACAAAAACACAGCCACACATACGTGTGAGAGAAAGAGAGAGAAAGGAAGAGAGAGAGAGAGAGAGAGGGGGATCATCAGTCTTTTGATGTCAAAAAAAAATCAGTTTAATGAGCCAAGGACTTGCACTCCTACAATTTCTCTGGATGATATAAAGCCCATAGAACATTTTTAAGTAGATACAAACCATATAAATGCAGAAATCAGATGATATACCTGCTGATCTATAAAAACTCGTGGAGGAGTGCACCATACACCTTTGTATTGCAGACCTAGAGAACTTCCTCCACTAAAGCCAGTTGCTGCAGAACCACTTGGAGAATAAAGAACATTCTGCGCATTTTGTCCATCTTCATCAACAGAAGCTGGAGGAGCCTCACTCATAGCCCTCATTGCCACAACATACTCATAAGTTGTAATACCCTATTGGAGGTAAGTGTGAAAAATTCTAAGTTAATAATATGTAAGTGTGAAAAATTCTAAGTTAATAATATGAAAGCATAGACACAAATAAATAACCAACGAATTCATCTTACCAACCTTTTTGATCAAAATCATGTGGAAGAAGAAAAGTTCCCCTAAGGGCACACACGCCAATAATGATACAGTGGTACATATGGCCTGCAAAATTGAATATGACTAAGATGTCAGAAAATGTGTTTTTTGAATTTATTTCCAGAGGGTTCCACATGCAAGTAGTTATGTCACTGGATGGAATTTTAGAGGATAAAGCCTATTTTGATTTATTTAAGGAACAATTGTGGCTGTACCACTAGATATATTAAATCAAAGTCAGCATGATAAAATCCAGAAAAGAAACAGCTGCTTTCAAGGCAGCTCAGAACCTCAACTCAAATCCTGCAAAGCACTTCCACAAAGGAACTACAAGCAAAGCAATCTGTCTGCATTATTTAATAAAAATGAGAAGCAAATGCCCCTGGTTTCTTCTGATCTTAAACGTTCTCATGGTACATATTCATGCAAATAATAATAATGAGAACAAGAATAAGAATAATTCCTTCAAAAGAGAGTTTTCCCCATCTCGTCTACATTCTAAGATGGCTTTCTTCACCCCCTGCTGCCCCTCTAACATTGACATAGTTGTCAATCAATACTGAACATGATTTTCTACCACAGATACAATTCCTCTTCTGACATGGTCTATGTCTCCCCTATTGAATCCAGTAACCAAGACAAACGAGGAATCCTGCACTCCACTCACAAAGGGGGCATAATGTGCACACCGTTCTCTTTCAAGAGCAAGGAAATGAGGGATAGATCAACTGCAACATGTGGTCAGCGTGTTCTCTGCATTCCCTATGTCTTCCCTCTGCATTTTTTTCTTTTCCCTTTCGACTAGTCATATCCATCCTCCCCACGAGAATCTGTCCACAACGTTTTCAAACTGATCACAAACCCAGCAAACGAACAAAGGAAAGCAAGCAAGGCTACCTTATCAAAGGCACTTGAGGAGCTTGCCGAGGAGATGAGGCGACACAAGGCGCCCATAACTCGCCTCGCTTAGGCCCATCCACGATGCGAGGATGGGTCTATGTGAATTTCATAGGTTCTTAATTTATTTCTCACATCTAAATGGATGAATTTACTAATTTGATTGATTTTATATGTGTTATTGACATATTTAATGATATATATTATATATCTGTTTTATTTAGTATATTTAAACAATGTCACCTCGGGCGCCTAGACATTTGAGGCTAGGCCATTGCCTAAGACATTTGAGGCTAAGCCGACCCCTTGATCCCCTTGGGCTCCTCTTGCGTCTGACTACATAGGAGCAAGGGGCTACATGCAGTGTTATCCACAAGAAGAACAAGTACAACAACAATGCTCAGGCCTTTTTTTTTTTTGAGAAGTGGATAGTACCACAATTGTACTAATTGTAAAAGAAAGTGGGATGTACAAGTATAATCAGTCAGCTCTCAAAAATTCCTATAAAATCTCCACACCGAGACGGTATGGCCCTTGCTATCCCCCCAACAAAAAGAAAAGAGAGGAGTTGTGAGACTCCACTTCACATAGATGCTTAGCCCAACTGCTCAGTTTACACCACAATCATGGCATTATCTGCTGCAAGCCTACCAGAAGAGCTTCCAACAGGACAGATACTTGTCTAAGTTTTCCCACAGAAATTAATCAATAATAGATCAGATGTTCCCACAGTCAATGCGTTCCTTGGGTAATGGGCAAGGACATGTATATACTGACTGAACTAAGAACCCCCAACTTGTTCTCCATGGACCTGGAAGACAGTCCACAATCTATTTCTCTGGTTGTCTAAAGCTAACAATCATTGAAGATGTGTTCAAGGCACAGATAAAAAGCCTCTTCAACACCAGCACTGCTGCCCACGCCACTTCCATCCACTCCCTCCAACTCTTCAAGCCTCTCAAGGAAAACTTCCCCAAAGAACCATAATCAGTTCAGCATTAAATGACCCTTCACATGGAGTGATTATAACAACTCCCCACTCTTTCACTCTCACATATCAAAAAGCCACAATGGGGATCAAAAGTTGCTTTCGTTCCTCACCAATTCTCAATGCACAGTTAACCACCAAAGGAAACTCCTGCAAGATTTATACTAAACCCTAAAAAGCATATGCCCCTTGATGATGAAGTTTAAGATCCACATGACTCTCCTAAAACTACCTGCTCAAGGTCCTATATTTTTATCTGTTCTTGAATTTGATAATGAGTTTTGATGCAGCCGAGCATGCAACTTATTGATACAAAACATTACCAGCCTAAAAAGGAACAACCCATCGGCATTTTCAGAATAAATCAACTCCAGCTACAAAGAATAACAGTAAATCTAGAACATATATTTTCTATGTAGACTTTACTACCATGGAAACTGTTGTCATTCTTCTCTTTCCATATACTCCAACAGACTGCTGCAGGGATCAATTGAATGAACTGAGCCCGTTGCCGAGGAAGTGCCTAACTTGCTTGTCTTCCATACTGCTCCCACATATGGGACACTGTAGAAGGTGGCAGAATATGAACCAGCTGACCCACAATGCGCCAAACTTCCAAGGAGATGGGGCAGGAACTCATTAAGTGATCCACAGATTCCTCATCCAGGTTGCCGAAAACACATAGGGCCACTTTGATAACCGGTTAGGGTAAGTCTGGGTAAGGTATTCTAGGGTTAAGCCTACCGAGTTTGATAACTAATTTCTTATTCTACCTAACTTAAGAAAAATTAAATAGATAAAATAATTATAAAAAATAGAATAAATAAGAAAACCACATAACCTTACCCTACCCGACTTAGAATAGTTTATTCGACCAAACTGGTCGAATAAGCTACCCGACCTTAACCCAAACCTACCCCACCGGACCCCAAATAACTCACCCTATTCTACCCGTGCTACCAAACTTGGTTAGATGGAATAAAGAGAATAACTATTCTACCTGTGCTACCAAACTCGGTTGGACAGAATAAGGTGAATAACTCACCCTATTCTACCCTTATTCATTTATCAAAATGGTCCATACTGTCTCACTATCATGTCTCAATTTCTTCCTGTACAACTTGGTGACTCTACGCCATTGAATGACAAGCCAGAAGAAAGCCCTGACTTTGAGTGGTGCCTTCAATTTCCAGACAGACCGAGAGTGTTGGATTGTAAGAGGCTGGCTGGTCCAAAACCTGGTATAGCTGTTTGACAGAGAAATTGGCACTGCTATCCCTCCCAAGAAACGATCCAGTGTTTGGGATCAATAGCCACCCGACTGCAACATGTTGAGCAGGGGCATCTATTCAATATCCTCTTCCTCTGTCAGTCCCCAGCATAGTTGAAGGAACCAATGCAGAACTGTTATTGTAACTGTAACATTGACATATGGCACCACTTAGTTGAAGGTCCTTTGTTAGTTATCCTATCCATTTTCATATTGACTTCTCTTTTTTTTCTTTTATTTTTCTTATTTGGAGCAGATCAGCCACCCCCCTTGCAGACCCTCCAAACCTGCTGCACACAGCACTCCCTCCCACCCTGCCTCCTCTCTTGCAAGGGACCCTTCTGTTTTTGCACTGCTTTTACTGTTATTGTGTTAACTTTATCATATTAAGTGGCTAAATGAACAACATTTTAAAGTTTCAGTAACATGTATAAGCTTATCATGACCTCTGCGATCATTCCCGATCTCTTGAGATTTCTCTGGCATCTCTCCTCTATAATCACCCCAAGAAAAAAACCAACATCCAATATGGCAATCCTTTCTCCTTTTTTTTGGGGGGGGGGGGAGGGGGGGGTTGGGGTGTGTTTGGTGTGTGGAAGGGGATACAAGATTCGATATACTGTGAGTCTTCACAAGTCGGTGCAGGTCTCCAGAATCAAAGAAGTCTTATCAGACTGTTGTTGTGGCCTGATAGAGAGTCTGCAGGATAATGAATAAGCTGACTTGCTGAATAAATCCTGGATGGACTAATCCAAATTATCTTTTGAGCATCTAGGCCTCTTCAACTCCCCAAATCACACAACCTTGACTTCTTTTTTCGAAAGAAGATAGATCTCACTACCAATTTTATTGAAATAGAGGTAGTACAATCAAAGAGAGGAGAGGTTCCTCCTACTCAAAAATTACACTCTGCAAATTATTCAAATTAGGTTGCAGGCTAGCTACAGGAGCCCTAACTATATGTCTACTCCAGCTGTAAAACAAGACCATGGATCTAGACAGAATGTTTCTCCACATAAAACCGGGAACTCCTGAAGATGGCATCATTCCTCTCTTTCCAAATTATCCAGCACACAGCATTAGGAATAAGTCTTAAAATATGTGCAGAGAACCTTGAGGCCTGATGTCCCTTATGCTTCTGAAAGTAATTACACAATGTGTGATACTTATGTAAAAGTAGCCTGACACAGGGATGGCAGTGTCGGTTTTGGACTCGGTTTCGGCCGAGTCCGAAACCGAAACCACTCGGTTTCGGCCGAAACCCAGTGAAAAGGTTCAAAAAAAAATCAAAATAAATCCAAAAAATCAGAAACAAATCTAAAAAATATAAATAATCACATAAAAATCAGAAAATTCATTAGACATGTATTTGACTGTAAAGAAATTGGATTAAGTGCAATAAATATGATTAGACACAATAAATGTTACAGAAATTAAATGATCCTTACCTAAATGATGATGCACTAATATGGATAATAACTAGAAGAACTTTCTCCCTCATCGTCTGGCTTCTGATATTGATACCTATAAAAAGGTTGCATGTATTCTGTATATTCACTATAACCAAACAATGAGGTAGGCAAGTCCTTCATCCCTCTTTGGATCAATCTTGGAGTGTAAGGTTATTGGCTTGATTGGAATCCAAAAACAGCATAAGAATCTTGAGGATGAGAAGAGGAACTGGATGGAACTGGAATTCTGGTTGATGACCCCACCCATAAATGGATGCTTCCTGTTGGCCACCTCTATAACCTAATGGATGCCCATATTGGCTCTGTGAATCATACCCTCGCTCAATATGATTGTATCCTCTGCTTGTGTTTGCGTGGAAGGAGGAAGTAGCACCATATGTGCCACCACCAGTAGTAACCTATAGTTGCACTGGGATGATCATCATCAGCATCATTATCATCATTATCATCAAAATCAGAACCATAAGAAACCAGTCGCCTTTTAACCTTTGGGGATATTTTTTTATCTTTTGGTGTGATTTTTTCAGTCATCTTTGACATGAATCATTTTCCCCTTGACGTGTGCCTCACATAAATCTGCTTCAACAGCTCAATTGCCGGATCCTCTCAAGTAGCAGCACTAGTCCTCTCAGTTAGCTCATGTGTTGATGTACTTCTTCTTAAGGATAGAGGTGGCTTGATCATTCTAGGAGTGACTGGCCTGCTATCTGATTCTGAGTGTCTAGCTGGCTCAAACGCAGGCCGTTGCTCAGTGTCATGAACAAACAAAGCTGGGTCCCTTCTCTGGTGCGCATGAGTATCTCTGGCCCTCTTTGTTGCTCTTCTGAATTCTGGATCTCTCGGCTCATCTTCATCTAGTATGCCATTTGCCCATATTCTATCATCAACATCAAAAATGGGCTCATCAATCTGCTCTCGTGTCTCCACCCAAGACTGCAAGGGATTGTTATCATCAAATAAAGCGTCCACATCAATTTCTGGAGTTGCATCCTCTGTGACGCGTTTGTCCCTCAAGCTGTTGTCTTAGCTTCATGTTCCTTATTCTTAATCTCATATTGTAGTGGCAGTAAACTAATTTTTCTAACCGTTCAGCCGATTGTGAACCTTTGAGTGTATAAGGCTGAACGTGCTCCAATTTCTTTCACATTAGCTTGCTGATATTGTTTGACTGAACACCCTAATTACATTAAAAGCTAATACATTACTGCCCACATCTCGGTTATTCACCATTATCCACCAGTCAGCTGTTCCACCAACCATAAACAAATAAGTGTAAGATGTAAATAAAGATCAATTATCCATGATGTACTAATACATATTGAGGTTAACAAAGCACAAAGATAAAGTATACCTGGACTCACTCTTCCCACAGCGTATTTCAATTAGGAGTAAGAATACGTCCCAGTCTTCATTCTATAGTAGTTCATCTACAAAGATAAAATAATAGATTAACATAACTACTTAAGTAAATTCTATACGTCTTATTGATAAAATCAATAAAGACAAACCTCTACTTCGGCCTGAAGTCTCTTTTCTGGTGTCCTCGATAAACGACCAATGACTTTTAAAGTGCCTTGAACCATCTCACCTTCAACATGTGCATTGGCATTGTACATAAATCGAGGGTTGAGGAAATAACTTGTATTTGTGTATAGTTAACTAAATGTTAGATATAAAATAACCTAAAGAACAATGTATCAATATAATTAATCACTCACCAGCTGCATGCAAGTTGTGGTGTAATGTGTTGTCACATCTATGGTAAAAAAAATTTCACCAATTTGCATATTCTCTAGGAAGGGAATCCTGCAACTCTAATTTGGCACAGTCCATGACCTCGTACAGATATCACATATCATTCTTCTCATCGCCATCCACCATTCTTAGGACCTTCACGAGGAGTGTGACTACTTTCATGTACCGTGAGACCTTGCCCCATAATTTGTTGTCTTCCACGATGTGACAGACATCCAAATAATCCATCTGAGCATCAACATTAGACTTGTCTATGTGTTCCCGCAGGGCATTGCGGTACATGAAAGCTTTCAACTCATTCTTATATCTGTGTAGAGACTCCAAAGAAATGAAATTTGAATCAAATACGGATCATATCTATAAAGATAAAGTAGAAAGAATTGAGTTCAATCTTATACCTGTGCAAAGACTCCAAAGAAATGAAATTCGAAGCAAATATGGTTGGCCCTGCACGAATGATATCTCACCCCCCACTTGCATGCTCCCTGAACATATTCAATATCCTAGGATGACCATAAATATACTGGGTGATTTTCTGTGGCCTATCAATTGTCTTCACATGATTTTCCTTCCCTATGTCTTTAAGTATCAAATCCAGATATTGTACTGCACATGGGAGCCAATATAAATGCATGCGCTTCTGCGTCAATTTCTTCCCTGCAGCCTTATAACTGACTTCATTATCAGTCACTACTTGCACAACATTGTCCTCTCCAATTTGGTCTACCATCTTATCCATCAAATGAAATAAATAATTGACATTTTTTTCATAATTTGATGCATCTACAGATTTAACAAATATTGTACCTTCAATGTAATAGACCAAAAAGTTAATCATAAACTTCTTCGTGGTACCAGTCCAGCCATCACATATTATGGTACATCCTCTCTCCATCCATATATGCTCGAAGCTTTCAACCCACTCATGGAGCTCCTCAACCTCTCCCTCAAGGCCACGCCCGTATATGCCTCGACGTGACGGGGCCTTCAACCTAGGACCAGCATCTACTATGGCATCTAGCATAGATTGGAAATATTCACTTTTAGCTGCATGTGCAAGGACACCTGCATGGAAAAATCATTTGCAGATACTTTTAAATGCATGCCCTGCAACTTTTGCTGATTTTTTTACCCCTCTCAATGCTTGCTTGATTTTAGGTTGTGTAGTATGGGGCCTTCTGTGCAGATAGCTATCCATGGGGCCTCCTCTCTGCGGGGCTGCACCAGTGTTAGGACGTCGTGCAGCTCATGCTACACTTGTTGTACTGGAGTAGGTCCCTGAACCTATAGATGATTTTCCTTTCCTTCGAGCGGCTTGTTCAAGCTCCATTGCTTCAGTCAGCTCTGGATCTGAATCCTTAGTACCTTCCTCATCATCATCCCTCCTTCCCCTTCTGCCCAAAATCTCCTCAGCAATTTCAACCTCATCTTCAACCATTTGTTGCATCCTCTCTTTTTTGCCCAGAAGACACTGGCGCATTTCTTCTCGGACCTCTCGGGGGCATCTGTCACATTATTTCACCTCTCCTCTTATCCCTGCCAAATGTTACTTTTCTCTAGTAATTCCGCCATGTATCTCCTTACCATAATAATTGCATTTCACTTTTCTTCTCCCAACATCAACTAAGGAGAGGTGGGCCCACCCGGGATCCTCCTGCCCTTGCTGCTCCTGACTTTGTTCACGTCTAAGCATGATGCTACATTAAGACAGTCAAAGACAAATAGTTGTAAGTATAATGAAAAAAATACAATTCAACATAATTGAGCTTCGAATTATTCAATGAAGCTTAATCGAGCTTCAATTGGCCCTAACTAAACCTAATTGGATAAAAACCCTAAATTTAAGTAACTAATTAGTGCTTAATTATCAATTTTACCCTAATCACCCTTCATAAAACTTAATTACCAGCATACTCCCACCCTAAATTCTTCAATGAAGTTTAATTGAGCTTCAATTGACCCTAACTATACCTAATTAGACAATAGCCCCAAAGTTAAGTAACTAATTAGAGCTTAATTATCAATTTTGCCCTAATCACCCTTCGTAAAATTTAATTACCAGCATGCTCCCACCCTAAATTCTTCAATGAAACTTAATTGAGCTTCAATTGACCCTAACTAAACCTAATTAGACAATAGCCCCAAATTTAAGTAACTAATTAGGGCTTAATTATCAATTTTATCTTAATCACCCTTCATAAAATTTAATTACCAGCATGCTCTTCACCCTAAATTCTTCAATGAAACTTAATTGAGCTTCAATTGACCCTAACTAAACCTAATTAGACAAAAGTCCCAAATTTAAGGAACTAATTAGAGCTTAATTATTAATTTTACCCTAGTCCGCTTCATAAAATGTAATTACCAGCATGCTCCCACCCTAAATTCTTCAATGAAGCTTAATTGAGCTTCAAATGACCCTAAATAAACCTAATTAGACAAAAGTCCCAAATTTAAGGAACTAATTAGGACTTAATTTGGAGTTTTAACATATTTCATGGTTTAAAATTAATATTGGAGAGGGGGATTTCTGTAACCCATCTAAGAGCGGCCGAACTAGGTCAATCAAGACCAAACGAGGCCCAGCTCACCTAAGTGACAGCCCCGCAGGGCCCACTTAGCCTAAAAAGCCCAATAAGATCATTCGGGATCAAACCCTTCCTCGGCGGCCCTTAGGCTCGGAAGGCCCGAACGTCGGTCAGGTCGGAGGAAGACCCACGCCCGATCTATCCCCTCGCCGGGAATAAGGGCTAGCACCCAGCGCCCCCTCCGACCCATCCTCATCCGAGCTATGCCTATCGCCCGGACAGGGTTGGCACTCTTCATGCTTGGGTTAACCGACGATTGCTTATCTATGCTGCCGTTGAGAGCCCTTAATGAGCAGGAGTTCACAAGGATAAGGGACCCACGACCCCTCAAGGCTATAAAGATCCCATGATGAGGACGTAAAAAGCCCACGTTGAGGACGTAACTCCCGCCTGAAACTCCTCAGCTTACGAGACTCATAAGGCCAACGCACTATTTAAACCTGGGACTCCCTCCAGCGAAAGGTAAGGGCCAATACACGCCTGAAACTCCCTGAGCAGGAACCACTTCACCACCTTGGTGTAGAGAGATCTCGTGCCTCTCTTTCCTCCTCCTTTCATAGCTTCCACCATTACTCTACTGACTTAGGCATCGGAGGGTTTGCCCTAGGGAATCATCCCTGAGCCCCCTGATCCGTTTTCCTTCTTTGCAGTTCACTATTCGGTGATCATCCCCCTAGCTCAGGACCAGCGCGAGATCACGCCTCTTCATCTGGCGCTGTATGTGGGAAACGACCAAAGAGCCAATATGGTGCGAAGAAGTTCAGGGAGGAGGTCCGCCGACGACAGGGGAAAGGTCATGGTGGTGGCGGGAGAAGGCCCCTCTCAGGCCTCACAAAACCCTCCCTCCAACGCCAACACCCCAGCCGACGGACCACCCCCTCCTCCCGCGGCGGTAGGGCTACCACCCAACGGGGACACTGACGCTTTCCAAGCCCTCAACGCAAAACTGGACATCCTCGTGGAACTCATGAGGACCCAGGCGGCCAGGGAAGGAAGGTCACGCGCCCCTCTGGAGAGCCCTCCCCGCGAGGTCACGTCCCAGCACACTGTCGGAGGCCGCTTTACCCTCCAAGGCCGACGGATTATCCGTAATAGGTCAGGAGGACCTTCACAGGCCCCTCCCCCAGAGCAAGAGGCCTCCTCCACGCCGAAAAGGGGAAACCCTGGGGCACGCCGTCCAAACCCAGAGACCGAAGCCCCCGGGGAGCGCCAAGGAAGCCCCCCCAACCCCATAGCGCAGCGACAGCCGGAGTTATCCCTCCGACTACAAGAATTCGAGAGGTGTTTTGCAGTTAAGGAGCGCGCCCTACGCGCCTTGCAGAATACCTCTCCGGCGGAGGACGAGGAGAAATCCCCATTCTCCGATTACATCTTGAAGGCAGAGGTATCTCCCAGAACCTCCATCCCGACCTTCAAGTCCTACGACGGCCAAGGCGACCCGGCCGACCACTTCGACAACTTCGACGCCCTGATGACCCTTCACGGAGCGTCCGACGACATCAAGTGCCGAGCCTTTGTGACCACCCTGGTCCAAGGTGCCCAGGCATGGTTCCGGGCCCTCGCCCCAGGATCCATCCAGGATTTCAAGCAATTCGGGCGAATATTTAAGGAGAGTTTCGCCGGTAGCGGCCCCCCAAGGTCGGTAACGGGGCTATTGGCTCTCAAACAGGCGCAAGGGGAGAAACTCCGGGCTTACATTAACCGATTCAAATCGGAAGCCTTGAGAATCCCCCGCCTGGATGTAGCCTCGGCTGTAACCGTGCTGACCAGGGGCACCCGTGACGAAAACCTCCGCCGCGAACTTGTCCTCCACCCTCCCTCGACCCTTGCCGAGCTAGTGACTCTGGCTTTGCGCCATGCTGAGTGCGAAGAAGTGCTCAGCGCATGCCGAGGCGCAACCGGCTCGGGTCGGAAGGGGGACAAGAAGCGAGCGCCCGAGCCAAGCTCGGGCCAAGGAAAAAGGCGGAACCGAGACGGGGAACACAAGGAACCGTCCCGAAAGTACGAGCGGTACACTCCCTTAACCGCTCCGGTGTACGAGATATATGAAGACATCAAAGGCTCGGGCCTTCTCCGCCAACCCGAGCCAATGAGATCAAAAAGCCGCAATCGCAGCAAGCATTGCCTTTTCCACAGAGACCACGGGCATCACACCGGCGATTGCCACCAGCTCCAGAATGAGATCGAGCGCCTCGTCCGCCAGGGACACCTATCCCGATTCGTGGCCGGGTGTGAGGGAGACCGAGGCGCCCCAGAAGAAATCGACAACACCCCTCGCGGGGTCCACATCAACGTCATCACTGGAGGAGCTGCATCAGGAGGAGACAGTGGCCGAGGAAGGAAGCGTCATGCTAAACGGGCGAGCCGAGCCGTCGAGGCCTATATTGACGACATGCTCGTCAAGATCCCCAAGGCCAAGGACCACTTCGCCGACTTAGCTGAGACCTTCGACACCCTCCTGAGGTACAATATGAAGCTCAATCCCACCAAGTGCGCCTTCGGAGTAAGATCCGGGAAATTCCTGGGTTTCTTAGTCACCCAGTGTGGGATCGAGGCCAACCCCGACAAGGTCCAGGCCATCCTGGACATGCGCCCACCCACCTGCATCAAAGACGTTCAACGCCTTACTGGGCGCATTGCTGCGCTCAGCAGATTCCTGTCCCGTGCGGCAGAACGATGCCTACCCTTCTTCAAACTGTTGAGGGGGCCCAAAATGACATCTGCTACGTTCGCATGGGACGAGGAATGCCAAAGAGCGTTTGCCGAGCTTAAGGAGTTCCTGGCTTCGCCCCCGGTGCTTTCCAAGCATGTCCCAGGTGAAGCCTCGCATCTCTATCTCTCGGCAACTCCATCTACAGTTAGCTCAGTCCTGGTCAGAAATGACTCGGGAGTCAAGAGACCGGTCTACTACACCAGCAAGGTGCTCAACGAGGCTGAAAGAAGGTACCCCGCAACCGAGAAACTCGTGCTAGCGTTGGTTACCTCAGCCAAGCGCCTTCGAGCCTATTTCCAAGGGCACTCCATCACCGTGCTGACCGGCGAACCTTTGAAGAGGATCCTCGCTCACCCGGAAGCCTCGGGACGCCTCGTCAAATGGGCCATCATGCTCGGGGCCTACGATATATCATACCGGCCTCGCTCGGCTATCAAAGGACAGGCGCTCGCTGACTTCATCGCCGAGAGCACTATCCCGACCGGAAAAAAATCTCCGTCCGCGCCCGGGCCAACCTGGGAACTGTTCGTCGACGGATCCTCCAACTCGGCCGGAAGCGGCGCTGGAATCCTCCTGAAGTCTCCCGAAGGAGCAGAGCTCCAGTACGCCTTGAAGTTCAACTTCCAGGCGTCCAACAACGCCTCCCAGTACGAAGCCCTTATCCCGGGAGCCCGCATGGCCCAGCGGCTAGGGGTTGAGCGAGTCAGAATTCACACTGACTCCCAACTAGTCGCTAGCCAGGTCAATGGCGATTACGAAGCTCGAGAAGCACCGATGGTCAAATACCTCCAGCTGGTCAGAGCCGTGGCACAACAGTTCGAGAGTTTTGAGGTAGTCCGAATAGCTCGGGAAGAAAACTCCCGAGCGGACGCCCTCTCTCGGCTGGCCTCCTCTCTTGACCCCGAGGGTACTCGATCGGTCCTTCTCGAAGAGCTAGAGCGACCGAGCATCGATTCGGAGCTCCTGGCTGTTGACTCGGCCTCCCCAAGCGACTAGCGCACCCCCTACCTGTCGTGGCTCCAAGACTCTCAAGAGCCTCCTGACCCCCGGGAAGCCCGAAGATTGAAGTATCAAGCTCGGCGATTCGTCATTCTGGACAGCACTCTCTACCGAAGATCCTTCTCCGGTCCTCTCCTGAAGTGCCTCAGTACTGATGAAGCCAACCGAGCGATTCAAGAAGTTCACGAAGGCTTGTGCGGAGCGCATTTAGGAGGAAGGTCGCTCGCCAGGATCTTGCTACGGCAAGGTTATTGGTGGCCCACTCTGCAGCGCGACTGCTCGACCTACGTACAGCACTGTGACCGATGCCAGCGATTTGACCACTTGGTCCATCAGCCGGCAACGGAGCTCGTCACCCTAGCCGAGCCATATCCTTTCGCTCGCTGGGGAATCGACATCCTCGGGCCGTTCCCTACAGCTCAGGCTCAGAAGAAGTTCGTCATCGTCGCCATCGACTACTTCACCAAGTGGATCGGGGCCGAAGCTACAGCTAGGATCACCGAGACAGTCGTCTGGAGTTTCGTCTGGAAGTTGATCATCTGTCGCTACGGGATTCCCCTGAGTGATAGTGAGCGATAACGGTCGGCAATTTGATTCTCGTTATTTTCGAGACAGATGTGCCGACCTGAATATTCGCAATCACTTCACCTCGGTCGCCCACCCTCATGCTAACGTACTGGTCGAAAATGCCAATAAGACTATCTTAAAAGGCATCAAGACCAGGCTCAGCAAAGCCAAGGGCAGCTGGCTTGAGGAATTGCCGAACGTACTTTGGTCGCACAGGACGACTCCCAGAACAGCAACCGGTGAGAGTCCCTTTCAGCTGGTATACGGCACCGAAGCCGTGATCCCGTTGGAGATTGGCAAACCCTCCCTCCGAGTCATCTGCTTCTCGCCCGAGGCAAACGACCAGAAACTGCTCGAAAACCTCGGCCTAGCAGATGAAGGCCGAGAGATTGCCAGCATCCAATCAACGGAATATCAACGCCGCCTCACTCGATACTACAACGCCAAAGTCCGAGATAGACACTTCCAACTGGGAGACTTCGTCCTCAGGAAAGTCGAAGCCTCTCGACCACTTGAGGTGGCGGGCAAGCTATCCCCTAACTGGGAAGGCCCCTACCGAGTGGTCGAGACGCTCGGGAAAGGAGCATACCGGCTATCTACAATGGAAAGAGAGCCCATCCCTCGGACCTGGAACGCGACTACACTACGCAAGTTCTACTTCTGAACATCGAGCATTGTGTAAGCGACGTGAAATAAAACAAAAGTTTCCTTTCCTCTATTCAAACAACTCGCTTGTACATCAGAAAGGCCGAAGCCAAGAAAATACATGTCAAAAAAGCAAAAAATCCATCTGGCGCCGCCGTATGAGCCCATCGCTCGGCCTACTCGATTAACATTCCTGCGTCCAGCCACTGACTCTGCCTCGTGTAGAAACTGGCTCGGATAAAAGGTAGTCGACCCCGTTGGCTCGGGTAACTCGGAACAAAGGTGACAGAGGGATTAGGAATGAGAAGGCTACCTTCCAAGTTGACAGATATGGGAGGAAGGGGACGAGGGAATACAAATGAAGGCCTCCTCTCTGCCAACTCCTTGGAAGGAAGAGAGTGCAGGCACCCTCCGAAGAGTGAAAGAAATGATGAGAAGGGCAGAAGAAGGAGAAAGAGGCTGCGGAAGAAGAGAGGAGAAGCAGGAAGTGGAGAGGAATCTTGAGAGAGATCCCCTCCAGGGAGCAAACGGAAAGGGACAGGCGGCAGGGATGCCTGATTCCCCCATCCGTCCGCCATCTCAACCCTCCCCGCAAGCGCCGGCCGGAGTTGATAAAAGAAGACGACGTGCCTCCGCACGTCGAACCCTCTTTAACCCCGCCCGCCGGCCGTCGAACCCCCTTTAAACCCGAAGCAGCAAGAACTCTCTACCCTCCATCACCGGCAGCTTCATCTTCCAGAGCGTCTTCCATGCTTCAAATGTAACAGGCACAACGCTACGTGAAGAAAGAATGAGGAAAGACTGTCGGGGAAAACCCTAAGCGGTGGAGAGGAAGGGACGCCCTTCAGACCTTTTATAGGCCAAAGGGAGGCTATTTGCCTTAAATGATTCTCCCCTCGAAAACACGCCAAAGGGACCTCTCCCTACGAACGGTCACCTCACTCTGTCAGATGCTCGTCCAACCATCATGCGAGATCCACGCAGAAAGTATCGACACTTTCCAACTACTGCAGATACGCTGAACAAAAATACGGCAATGGCGATACAAAAAGTTAAGTCTTCATCATAATGCTACTGCCTTACGTTTTTTCTTACGCAACAAGGAAAGTTTCCCTTCGAAAAAGGAAAGACATACAAGAAGAGAAAGCAAAGCAGATACATTAGGCCTCTGGCTCACCCTGAAGCTCGGAAGTGGAAGGCTCAGACGGTCTGCCCCCGGCACCCTCGGCGACGGCCGACCCTGGCACCGACCCCACCGGCGTGGGAACTGCCTCGGTTGCGCGCCCTCCCGAGGCATCCGGAGTTGGCGACCCCTCGGACGAAGAGCCCCCCTGATCTTCTTCCTTCGACGCCGAACCAGAGGAACCGGAGGACGACAAGTCCGAGTCATAGCATTGCCCGAACGGGGAATCGATTGTCTCGGACACCTGCTCCTCGGCATAAGAGACGGCCCGGTCGTAGCCTTGCTTGAACCCCTTGCAGATGCCTCGGCGAAGTGCTAACTCGTAATAAGGGAGGGCAGCTTCCTTAAGGTCGACCCGGTAGGCCTCCGAGCATTTGTACTGCTCAAACGCCTCCGCCCCGACTGATCCCACCCTACCAACGAGCTCGGCCTTCTCTCGCTCCGCCTCGGCTAACCTCCGCTCGGCCTCAGCCGCCTGCTTCTCCGCCTCGGGCCGATTAGCCTCGGCCTCCCGCCGAAGGCGTTCGGCTTCCTCCGCTCGGCCTCCCACCGGCCATCCAGCTCGACGCGAGCAATGCGCTCCTCTTCAAGAAGCCTGCTCTTCCTCTCGAGCGATTCGCGGGCCTTAGCTAGCAGCTCGGTCAGTGCCCGGGCCTCCACCTGGCTCGCCCGCGCCAGCTCCCTAACTGAGGAAAGCTCCCGCCGAAGCCCATCACGCTCCTCGGCGAGCCGAGCCATCTTCCTGTCAGACCCACCAAGGGTCCAGGCCAGGTTCGCCCGCTCTGACTCTGACCGGGCGTAAGCTTCAGCCAGAGTGGCCCCCATCTGGGCCAGGACCAAGCCGCCCTCCATCACCATTTCGAGAGTTGCGGGTGGGGAGTATTGCCTGTCTCCCCCCTTCACCTTCGCGGCTATACCGCGACATACCTGGTACAGAGGACCCTGGATGCCCAACCTCTCCAGGGCCGCTGGAAGAGGGACCTCCCCTCCGAGTGACGTCCCGCCAGTCGGCCTGGATCGAGCCGCTGCTTCATCCGTCCCTCTCGCCACGGTCAGTTGGGGCTGTGTCGCCTCTCCTCGCGACCCCCCGACCTCGACCGATTCGGCCCCTACGCCGTCGCCCGGGGAGCCACCTACCTCGATCGACGCTCCAACCTCGGTCGCAGCCCTGGAGACGTCCGCCTCGTCCCCGGCCCCCTCGGCTCCGGCCGAGGGGGTAGCCGAGCCAGCATCACCGCCGACCGCAGAAGCTGCCCTGACCTCCTCGGCCCCCTCTTGCGCGGCGGATGGGAGAGCCCGCCCAATTGGGTCGGCCCCATCGTGCTCAGCAGAGGGGCGAGCCGAACCAGAGTCACCTTCGACTGCGGGGACGACCCCGGCCTTCTTGGCCCGCTTCCTGGCCTTCACAGCGTCCTAGATCATGCCCTCCACGGGATCCTTGCGCTTGGACCCCCGTGGCCCGAAAGATTCACCCCGGGCCGCCCCCTTGCCCTTATCTCTGGCTCGGGAGCGACCCGCGGGAGCGATCGGCTCTTCGGCAGCCGAATCATCGCCGAGGTCGATCACCGACCGCTCGCCCACAGGCTCCTCCACAGCCGGCCGTCTGGTATCTGCACAGAAGAAAGATATGGTCAGAAAAGAAAATGGTCTCACCATCCGAAGAAGAAACTAATTTGTGACGTCCGAACTTGTCGGCTGCAGCCGCGCGAGTAGACATCGCTCGATGTTCTCCGGAGTAACCAGCTCCTCCGTGAACTGACGACGCTTCAACAAAATGATCGCATACTCCTCCACGTCTGGAGGAAACTCGTCCTGTCTCGGAGGAATGTTCGGGTGGAAATTGGGGATTACGAGACACTTCCAAGTCTCCTCCACCGAGAGAATCCCCACCCAGAAGAACTGAGTTTTCCACCCCTTGTGCGAAGAATCCTTCGCGGCCAAGGAGATACAGCTCCTATTCCGCCTCGCCTGGATGAAATAGAAGCCCTTCCCGACCGAGGGATGTGCCTTCAACTCGAAAAAATAATGAAAGAGGTCCAAGGAAGGAGGAACACCACATTGACGGCAGAGGATGCGAAAGGCAGAAAGAAGAAGATAAGAGTTGGCTACCAACTGTACGGGCGCCAATCGAAAGAAATTGAGAAGCTTAAGAACAAAGGGCTCGAAGGGAAGGCGGAACCCACCCTTCCACGACAGAAGGAAGGTGTAGATGTGGCCCGTACGAGAGTCCAAGCTCGTCTCATACGGGGCAGCCGGGGCGAAGTAAAACTTATGGGACAGATGAAACTGGTGCTCCAGCCGTTTCATCTCCGTCTCCCCCAGTTCACTGCAGTTTGGAGCCGTCACCCTCGCCGCAGGCTCGTCCTCCCACTCTTCGACCTCCGGACGCTGATCCGCCATGGAATCCAGAGAGGAACTTGAAGAAAGATGCTCCCGGGACCCCGAAGACTCCGGAGGAAGAGGAAGTTGTCTGACTGCCTCCGCAGTTATCTCCGCCAACTCTGCGAACGCCGCTGCAAGCCTCTGCTCTTCCGTCGTGTTCTCACGACGCATCAAAGAGCCCCAAAAGCAAGCGCGAAGGAGAGCCAAACCCTAAAGACGGAGGAAGTCTGGAGCGACGACAAGCGCACAACGCTTATATTCCCACGCGGAAGGCGGCGCGTCATTCCGACCTCCGAGAAAAGGGGGGGCCTTCAATTCAAATCCGTCAGGATCATCATTATTACGGGCCCAGGTGACCACGACGCGTGGCTCCTTGAACACCGCCAGATCTCCACCCACCCGAGCCACGCTGGTCCAAAACCCTAACGGCTACTCTTCCGAGCTTACCAAAGCTCGGGAGTAGGAGGGGGACAAGTGGAGAGGGGGATTTCTGTAACCCATCTAAGAGCGGCCGAACTAGGTCCATTAGGACCAAACGAGGCCCAGCTCACCTAAGTGACAGCCCCGCAGGGCCCACTTAGCCTAAAAAGCCCAATAAGATCATTCGGGATCAAACCCTTCCTCGGCGGCCCTTAGGCTCGGAAGGCCCGAACGTCGGTCAGGTCAGAGGAAGACCCACGCCCGATCTATCCCCTCGCCGGGAATAAAGGCTAGTGCCCAGCGCCCCCTCCGACCCATCCTCATCCGAGCTATGCCTATCACCCGGACAGGGTTGGCACTCTTCATGCTTGGGTTAACCGACGATTGCTTATCTATGCTGCCGTTGAGAATCCTTTATGAGCAGGAGTTCACAAGGATAAGGGACCCACGACCCCTCAAGGCTATAAAGATCCCATGATGAGGACGTAAAAAGTCCACATTGAGGACGTAACTCCCGCCTGAAACTCCTCAGCTTACGAGACTCATAAGGCCAACGCACTATTTAAACCTGGGACTCCCTCCAGCGAAAGGTAAGGGCCAATACACGCCTGAAACTCCCTGAGCAGGAACCACTTCACCACCTTGATGTAGAGGGATCTCGTGCCTCTCTTTCCTCCTCCCTTCATAGCTTCCACCATTGCTCTACTGACTTAGACATCGGAGGGTTTGCCCCAGGGAATCATCCCTGGGCCCCCTGATCCGTTTCCCTTCTTTACAGTTCACTATTCGGTGATCATCCCCCCAGCTCAGGACCAACGCGAGATCACGCCTCTTCAAATATATTTAAGAGCACCTAACCTACAACAAAAAAACTTTCAAACCAACCAAAAAAATAAAAAACAAAACAAACCTCAACCTCTCCCTCAAGAAAACGCAGCTACATGCTGCAAACTCGAAGAAACGGCGGTGGCGGCGGCGGCGGCAACAAACTTCCTGTTCTCCCTCACCCTGCAGCAGCAACCAACGGCCCCCCTAAGCTCCCTGGACCTTTCTCCCTCAGATCTGAGATTCTGGGGGAGAACAAGAAGTGAACTCCCCTCCCCTTTCACGTGAGTTTCGACCGAAACAGTCCGGTTTCGATCTGAAACCTGTAAGTTTCGGGCGAAACCGGTATCGATTTCGCCCGAAACCATTAAAAACCTTTTTTTAAGTTTCGGACCTACTACAGTGAGCAGGTCCAAAATCGTTTCGGACAAAGCCGAAACCGATATGTTTCGACTGAAACGTATCGGTTTCGGCCGATACTGCCAACCCTGGCCTGACAACCAATAATAACACCAATAACTCTCCACACAACCTTGATTATCTTGCAGCCAAAGACTAATGAAGTGGTTTCAGTGATAGTTGGCATGCACTCAGAAAATCCCACCTTTTCCCATTGATACCCCACATCAATAATTTCACCATCTGGATTAATCCCCATCACCAGCAATTTCAGCACTCTTGGATCTGCGAACACCAGAATAGCTTCAAATAGGGTACTCTTCCCTCCCCACCCCACAAAAGAGGACCAAAACCCCACTGGAAAGCTTCACCATACCAGATGGTACATCATCTTGTAGCAATACAAGAAAAAAAAAACTCCAACCAACAGGTCATTGGCTCATCCTTACCTTCCCTCCGGGGCAGCAGCTCTCTCAAACGTCTTTGCTAGTCCATAATTCTTAAATTATATGACCTTTTAATACGTGAATGACATTCCAAGAGAGAGAGAGAGAGAGAGAGGTGATGAATCCTCTTTCTGAATGGGGCATTAATATGATAAACAGTCAATATATCACCAGAATAAATGGCACGTGGATCAGGGATCCAGAGTTTCCTGACAAGGGAATCCTTCTTAATTCAGTTATTGACGAATTTGTTGACAAAAGAAAAGCCTGATTATATATTTTCCATTCCCTTCATCTGTTCATCCATCATCTTGATGTGCAATTCATATATTATGAAAAGAAAATTGAGAAAAAGAAGAACTAAACATCTATGTAGTCTGAGGCGTGAGACGACCGAGGCGACCAGGGGGTCGCCTCATGCCTCAAACGCCTAGGTGATGGCCTAGGCGTTTGAGGCGATATTTTATTAAATATATATATATTTAATTCAAAAAATAAACTACATGTCCAAATATCACAAAAATGGCTATATAAAGTCAATAATTTTCCTAACTTCATTCAATCCTATGATTCAAATTATTATGACTCACTAAATTCACATAGAATTTAACAAACCAAATTACAACTATTAAGATACCAATAATGAAGAAACTAATAAGTTCAGAAACCTGACGTAAAACAAATTCTGATGAGTCAAAAGAGAAAAGAGAAGAAATTTAAAAAAAAACAATAAATCCTATAGGTAGAGAGAGAGTGAGATAAACCACCGTCAAAAACCAAGTTATGTGTGTGTCTATGTGAGACAGAGAGAGAGTAAGACTAACTGTGGTCAAAGTGAGGCGAGGCAGGGCGGGGCGAGGCGAGGCGACCAGGGGGCGCCTCGCCTCGCCTCAGCGCCTAGGCGCGCTTTTAACTACATAGGTAAACATATGATTTACCATAGCTCAGTCCTTCCATTGCATATGTAGAGGACAAAGAAAAGAAATCAACTATGAGAGAAAAATACATAGAACTGAAAGGGGAGGGAAGCAAAACAATCAAGTACACCATTTTTTTCATTGCACATGTTGACAGGAAGTAAGAATTACATGCAGTGCACTCTATACCACCAGAAGTGCAATATCAGATTCTATGCATATTAATCCATCCTTTTCCCAGCATGTGCAAACATGTTTCGGAACACAGATTCTACACCTAGCATACACTTCCAGTAAGCCTCATTCGTGCCTAGAGTAGAGTCCCAGGCATTCTTGCTTATGTGTACATGCAAGTCCATGCATCCAGGTTTCGTTTTCTTTGAGACAACATGTGCTTATGCAAGGTGGAAGTGGATCATTAATATTTCAAATGAGTAGGGTGATATGGATGAGGCTTTCTCAACAAAATTGAGTGACACCAAGGCATTTCAACAGGGGGAAAGCATCAAACCACAAGAGACTCTTGTTTCTTCGGTTCTTTGGCATACCACAATGATTCCATGTATCAAAGGTGTCATCAACCAATCACAAGCCATGACAATAAAAACATCAGCTTAGGTCAGCTAGGTGCCACTATAGTCCCAAGGATTTGACATCCTACAAGTTCCTAAGCATTGTAATGATCAAAATTGTTTGATCTCGGAGAATGAAATGGAACAGTTTGGCATAAAAATTGAGTAAACTAATGACGTTGAATTACTTCCAACTCATACTTTTTAATAGGCTTTAGTGGTAGATACAGCATATACTACCCTCAAGGGGTAAAATAAGAGTTGAAAAAATCAATGATACAAAAAGACATCAACAAGCATGTGCACATGGCTGCTTTATCAATGTCTTCTCTCAAAATTGGTCAGTGGATGCTTCCACAATGTCACTCATGGAAGATATTCCCAAAGACGAGTGCACTACCTAAAATGTAATTACACAGGCAATGTTATATATGTTCATGGAACTATAACATAATCCAGAATCAATCATCATATAAATCACAGAAAAAGACTTCACAATGGCGATTTCAAGAAATGAAAACAAACATAAGGATGGCTTCATCTAATATGCAAGTATCCAGAAGAATGATTGGATCTATGAGGGAAGCACGACATTACATCTTATCTCATATAAAAGAAGATTGATAGGATGGATAGCAACAAACAGTAAACATGAATATGGAGTGTTTGAATGGTGTGCAATCTCTTTATTTTAGCAAACGTTAGAAGATATTATGAGTCTCCATTTTCTTTTGGAACAAGCAGCTTGAAATTATTAACCACTATTAAAGAGTTATTAGCAACGAACTGTGAACGGGCAGATAAAACATATTCAGAAAGCATTTTACTAAAAGCAAAAAATGACTTGCAAGACATACCACAACAGTTGCAAATGGAGCACGGGAGAAACCATTCCCAAGCTTCTCAACAATGTTATTCTCAGTTCCTTTCTTATCAACAAAGCACAGCACAAGGACGGCAATTCCAACTCCACATTCAATTGCAAGCTGAACAAATACAAGAACCAACAATGAGTTATCTGGAAAGCACTAAACGTATGCAGAATGTTCATACTGAATAACCAGGAAAGGCGTACCCAGATCAGACTTGTGGCCATAAGAGAGATAAAAGTTACGTAGTTTTTCCTCCCCACACAATTATTAAGCCACTGTCCATCACAATGCAACATAAGAAAATTGGCCTGACTAAATAAACTTGAAAAGACAATAACGATAGGCATTCAATATTTTCAGGACACTAGTTATCATTCTGCAACTACATACCCGACAGTGGTGGTCAAAACCATCCACACATTTATCACAACTTCTGCAATGTTTACTATACTTCCGCACCTGCAAGGTAGAAAAAGATAATAAGGATAAGATAGAATGTCAGGCAACTAATTCCATTGTGCATTCATAACCAACATTCTGTATTCATTGCTGCAATAGAAATCGTGGTGACCAAAGTGACTAAAAGTTGCTTCCAATTTCCAAATAACCACACTACCCATAGAAATGACACAGCTCAAGAGGGGCAGAGGTAAGAAATGAATGTATTCTCTCATCTTCATGTTTCCATTTTCTCCCTTTATTATTAGGAGAGGTAGTAAGAAAAGATATGAAAGTAGGCATGTCAAACATAAATATTAAGGATGACAGAGTGGAATGGCGGTGCCCACTTGTTGGCCCTAATTTGTTGAGATTTAGTTAACAATGATCGTGTCAAAGTGGAGCCGAACATAAGGAATGACTCACCAATGACCAAACTGATTGTCATCTCTCGTTTAAAATGCAAACACTTTTCTCTTACAAGGAAAAGTGAAATATAGATCATGACCCAAAATGCGAGTTGATTTACCCTGCCTTTTTTTTGGAAGTGGATGTTATCATGATTTATTAACAATTTTTTAAAAAAAGGATGTACAAGTATTCTACATCATAAAATAAGAAAATCCCCATGAACAAAAGCAAACTTTTCCAAGAGCAACTGCAGTCATACAGGTCATCCACCCAGTTTATACATTTTTTATTGAATCCCATTAGGTAAAGTGTTCTTTTCATACCACTCCATCTAATTTTACACCTTTCCAAAATCTAGTTTCAAGAAGAAATGCGCCAGTGCCTTATGGGCAAAAAGGAGAGAATGCAACAAAGGGCTAAAGATGAGGCTGAATTTCTGAGGAGATTTTGGGTAGAAGGAGAAGAAGGGATGATGATGAGGAAGGCACTGAGGATTCAGATCCAGAACTGAATGAAGCAATGGAGCGTGAACAAGCCGCTCAAAGGAAATGAAAGGCACCCATAGGTTCAAGGACCTACTCCAGTACAGCTGCACGACGTCCTGACACTGGTTCTGCCCCGCTGAGAGCAGGCCCTATGAACAGCTATCTACACAGAAGGACCCATGCTACACAACCTAAAATCAAGTAACCATTGAGAGGGGTAAAAACATCTGCAGAAGTTGCAGGGCATGCATTTAAAAGTATCTGCAAATGATTTTTCCATACTGGTGTCCCTGCACATGCAGCTGAAAGTGAATATTTCTAACCTATGCTAGATGCCATAGCAGATGCTGGCCCTGGCTTGAAGGCTCCGTCACGTCGAGACATATACAGACGTAACCTTGAGGGAGAGGGAGAGGAGCTCCATGACTGGGTTGAAAGCTTCAAACATATATGGATGGGGAGAGGATGCACCATCATGTGTGATGGCTGGACTGATACCACGAAAAAGTCTGTGATTAATTTTTTGGTCTATTAAATCAAAGGTACAGTATTTGTTAAATCTATAGATGCATCAAATTATGAAAAAAATACCAATTATTTGTTTAGTTTGATGGATAAGATGGTAGACCAAATTGAAGAGGACAATGTTGTGCAAGTAGTGACTGATAATGAAGCCAGTTATAAGACTGCAGGGAAGAAATTGATGCAGAAACGCAGACATTTATATTGGCTCCCATGTGCAGCACATTGTCTGGATCTGATACTTAAAGACATAGGGAAAGAAAATCATGTGAAGAAGACAATTGATAGGACACAGAAAATCACCCAGTATATTTATGGCCATCCTATGATATTGAATATGTTCAGGAAGCATGCAAGTGGGGGGCAAGATATCATCCGTGCAGGGCCAACCATATTTGCTTCGAATTTCATTTCTTTAGAGTCTTTGCACAGGTATAAGATTGAGCTCAATTCTTTATACTTTATCTTTATAGATATGATCCGTATTTGATTCAAATTTCATTTATTTGCACAGGTATAAGAATGAGCTGAAAGCTTTCATATACCACAATACGCTGTGGGAATACATCGACAAGGCCAATGTTGATGCTCAGATGGAATATTTGGATGTCTGCCACATCGTGGAAGACAACAAATTCTGGGACGGGGTCTCACGATACATGAAAGTAGTCACACCCCTCGTGAAGGTCCTAAGAATAGTAGATGGCGATGAGAAGAATGATATGGGAAATCTGTACGAGGTCATGGACCGTGCCAAATTAGAGTTGCAGGATTCCCTTCCAAGAGATTATGCAAAATGGTGAAAAATGATTGACCAGAGATGGGACAACACATTACACCACGACTTGCACGCAGCTGGTGAGTGATTAATTGTACTGAAACATTGTTCTTTAGATTAGAGTAACTCGGTTAGGATAAATACATTAGATTTGACTACGCTGGTGGGCCACCGTCACAGGGGAATGGGAATGAGAGATTAGGCCCTAAGGGCTAAGGTTGCTGGAAACCTGGGCAGGTCGACCTGCCCAGGTCCCAAGTCGACCTGGTCAGGTTCTGCCAGGGGCAGGTCGAGACCTCCAGGGGGCAGGGGGTAATGCCTATAGTTCGACCTCGAGTGAGCCATTCCGTCTTAATTTGAGCAAGTCACCGCCCAGGGGGGTGTGAGAGCACGGAAAAATCTAAATCTTCTTTTTATCGTAGATAAAATATAGATTTTTGTTCTTTTTGAAAAGAAACATCCCCCCTATCTGAGTAGAGGGTGATTCCGTGGGTGCGCATCGTATCAGACGATTTGAGTTCGAGTGCTGGACCTTTCCCCACTGACCGTAGTCAGTGTTGCTTTACATCGGCCTAACGTCCGAACACCTTTGTTTAACTGTCAAAGAAATCCCAAAGTCTTCTATAGAGATTCTGATGTGGAGGGCAGGCTCACTCGAGAGACTCTCCATTACCACTCATTTACTACCAACATATTAATAGAGTTAGGGCTGAGTCTGAACAAAATCCTAAGATTTAGAAATAGAGACGTAAATATGCGGAAGCCGTAGGCAGTTTTGAAGTAGAGGGGGATTTTCTGGACCCCGAGGGTATTTTGATAATTTTACCAACCTAGGGGTATTTTGGTAATTAGAGATAAGTCTGAGCAAAACCCTAAGATTTAGGAGAAAAGATGCAAATATGCGGAAGCCGTAGGCGTTTTTGAAGTAGAGGAAGATTTTCTGGACCCCGAGGGCGTTTTGGTAATTTTACCAACCCAGGGGTATTTTGGTAATTTTCCAAGGGAGGGGCACTTCTGAAATTTCTGGGCTGGAACAGAAGTAGGACCGGGTTCCTGATCACCCAAGGCGCTGAGGCTCTTTCTAAAGGGTTTTAAGAGGCTGCTAGGCCATTTTTAGGTCGCAGGGGTATTTTGGTAATTTTACCATACCCTACACAAACCTAGAGTTAGGGTTGACATCTGAGTGTCGGACTGGGCTGACAACATTTCCGGACCGAAGGAATGACAAAGGGCTTCGTAAAAGACACATAACTGTCAATTTGACCCAATGAGGGGTATATATGCAATTTTGTGAAAGCCGGGGGTTTTCTTATAATTTTCCCCAGTCAATGCATAATGAAGTCATAGATTGCAGTTATGGCCCAAATGGGTACAAAAATTGTCGGCGAGTTGTCGACTGTACAAAGATCCGCACTAATGCGGGAGGTAAGGACGTAGTCCCAATTACAAAAGATTGCAGGGTGGAACTGCAAATTACAGGACTTCGTCTTTTATGGTCCCAGGGAGGACATTTTTGTAATTCCGCCATTGTAGGGACAGAACCATATAACTTAGTCGTCCCGGGGGCGTAAAGACTTATAAAACACGGCCCGCTGAGGGGCATAATTACCAACATGGCCCACTGAGGGGCGTAATTACAAAAATACCCCATAGGGGCATAAGTACAAGACCCGGGGACTTACCCCTCACAGGCCAAGACAAACAGAACAAAACACCTCCGGATGCTCTTCGCACGTGTGTCTCTCGTAACTTGTCCGTCTGTAGATGTCTCCACTTGGACCCTTGGGGGTCTATTTATAGAAGGTGGGAAGACCCAGGTTGACAAAACCGTGGAGAAATCCTTCAATTCTGTCAGGGTGGGGTGCAAAAACCCTTATTTTTGTCCAAGTGGGGTGGCAAAAAGCATTTTTGACCCATCTGCACCTTTTCTTCCCTTTTTGGTTTTGGCGCACGGGAGAATAACCCCAGAGGGGTGAAATGACCCCTCTGGCTACCAGAGGGGTCAAATGGCCTCCGAAGGAGTTAAATGACCCCTCTGGCTACCAGAGGAGTCAAATGGCCTTCCGGAGGGTTAAATGACCCCTCTAGGTGACAAAAAGGCTTTTTTGACTCCTCTGCTTCTTTTTCCTCCTTTTTTATTTTGGCGTACGGGAGAATAACCCCAGAGGAGTGAAATGACCCCTCTGACTACCAGAGGGGTCAAATGGCCCCCGGGAGGGTTAAATGACCCTCTGGGTGGCAAAAATGCTTTTTTGACTCCTCTCCTCCTTTTTTCTTTTTTTTCTCTCTCTCCCTTTCTTTCTTGCGCACGAACGGGATCGGGAGGGGTCGAATGACCCCGGGGTGGCCAGCAGGGTCATTTGACCCCGCGGGTGGCGCGCACCCAGCGGGGTCAAATGACCCCGCGGGTGGCACCACCCAGCTGGGTCATTTGTCCCCGCGGGTGGGTGCAACCCAGCGGGGTCATTTTGACCCTGCTTTGGGCGCGCAAGCCCCCGCGGGCCCCCTCCTCCCGGGATGCAGGCCTAGAGGGGTCATTTGGCCTCCGAGCACCCTTTTTGACTCCTCTCGGCGTCATTTTGCTCTGTTTCTGTCAACCTGGGCTGAGGAGAAGCCGTGGTGGAGCGTTTGTAGCCCGTGGAGGCCCGTTCTTTGCCGCGTGGCGGCCGTTCGTCGGTGAAGACTTACACGGGAGTGGAGGACCAACTTGTTGTTGGGTTGTGTGTCGCCGCGTGGGAAGGAATCTTTGCGCCCGTCCGTGCCGTGTGATACACTTCCTCTGCTATTTTGACAGGTGTGCATGCATGTCTTCCTCTTAGCCTCCATTGCTGCGACGCCACTTGTGATAATATGATCGGGTCGATAGACCCTAAATCACGGAGGTACTCCGCGGTCCGACGACATCGGTGCTACGCCATATCTTTTTCGTCGGTAGTTTGGGAACGAAATCCTCGAAGTATTTCGAGAAAATTACGGGTGCAACAAATGCCCCCCACGGAACGTTCGTCGAGCCCGGAGGCAGAGGCGGACGGTCCGTGCCCTTTGTAGTATTTTTGATATCTCATGAGTCTTCATGACATGAGAAGATTGTTGTAGGACTGCACCTCACTGTTTCATTTCTTTCCAGAAAGCTGAGAGTTGATGCAGGCTTGTCTCAGTGAGACCCACCAATCTAGAAGTGACATAAGTCTACCTCGGCGAGACACTTGACCTGAGGCTAATGTCGACCAACCCTTCGGGTATACTGGCCAAAGCTAATGTACACCGTCCCTTGGGACATATTGGCCTGAAGTTAGATGCTAGCCAATCTTTGGGGGTGCATTAACCAAAATTGATGCAGACCGGCCCTTAGGGCATATTGGCCAAATGTTGATGCAGGCCTGCCTCGGAGAGGCTTGCTAGCATGGAGTTGCTGTGGACCTGTCTCGGCGAGGCTTGTTGGCCCGGAGTTGCTGTGGACCTGCCTCGACGAGGCTTATTGGCCCAAAGTTGATGTAGGCCTGTTTCTGAGAGACTTGTTGGCCTAGGGTTGATGTAGGCCTGCCTCGGCGAGGCTTGTTGGCCCGAAGTTGATGTAGGCCTGCCTCGAAGAGGCGCATCCATCTGAGTCGTCGTTGATTGACTATTGAGCTGTGAAGCCTGTGATAGCTGGAAATCAACATTGTGGGGGTGCGTTGGCCAAAAGTCGTGGTGCTGGCTGACCACTGAAATGCCACTGAAGACGTGTCGGCTAACCGCTGAGGTGTGTAGCCGCAAGTTAAAGCTGGCTAACTGCTGAGGTGTCGCCAAAGATGTGCCGGCTAACATCTGAGGTGTAGCCGAACATGTTGATGTGTCGGCTGACCGCTGAGGTATGTCGCCGAATGTTGAAGGTGGCTAATTGCTGACTTGTGATAGCCAAGGTTGATGTAGACTAACCCTTAGGGCCCGTTGGTCTGGGTAGATGTCGGCCGTACACGGGCTGAGGCAACTCCTTTCTTTATTTTACCTTCCGCTAGTGAGGCTTCAAACCTACTTCAAACCT
This sequence comes from Amorphophallus konjac, assembly GCA_022559845.1. Classification (NCBI taxonomy): domain Eukaryota; kingdom Viridiplantae; phylum Streptophyta; class Magnoliopsida; order Alismatales; family Araceae; genus Amorphophallus; species Amorphophallus konjac. The sequence continues at coordinate 250,394,972 of CM040127.1, forward strand.
GCTTCAGAGTTTCCTGGCCCTTGGGATGGAGTGGCCGAGTGGTCTTCAACTTGGTATAGCATTGGCAGATGCATGCATTTGGTCTCCCTCAGGACGTCTGGATGACTGAGCTTGCGTCTTTATGGGAGGAGTTCGCCCGCTTTCGCGCTATTCAGGAGCGGAGGCGAAGGACTCAGCTGATGATTCAGCTGGAGGAGCGGCAGCTTTGCAGACTTCGGATGTCCTAGGCTGAGGTGGGCGCCCTGGTCGAGGCCGCCTATGAGTGCGAGCAGATGGCCTCCCGAAGAGTGGAGGAACTCTTGCAAGAGATCCAGGAGCTTTTGCAAGAGGTCTAAGAGACCGAGGAGGAGCGCAGTCTTGCGCGCGGCGATGTAGACTCTGCCATAGGCTTGAGGGGGCTCCAGGAGCTTTTGCGAGAGGTCCAAGAGACCGAGGAGCGCAGTCTTGCGCGTGTTGATGTAGACTCTTCGCCGTAGGCTTGAGGGGCTCCAGGAGCTTTTGCGAGAGATCCAAGAGACCGAGGAGCGCAGTCTTGCGCGTGTCGATGTAGACTCTTCGTCGTAGGCTTGAAGGGCTCCAGGAGGAAGCTCTTCAGAGTGAGACTCGCCTTGCTGAGCTGAGGAGGAGCGAGTCTGATGCTTGATAAGCCTTTTCTTCTTTTTTTTTCATTTTACCAGCCCTACCGCCCTTTCGGGTTTTCGCCAAGACTGGCCCCCTTTAGCTTTTTCCAGTGCACCCTTACGGGTTTTCACACTGAGGGGTACCCATTTTTGCCTAAGACGCCCTTTCAGTTTTTCACTTTAGCCAGGTTAAAACCTTTTTGCCCTTGATTGCTCCCCTAACAGAAGCAACCAAGTCCGCTGGGACCTCAATATTTTTAACCCCGTTTTTTTTTTTTGTCCTATAATGCCAAAAGGCAAGGAGAAAGTGGCACTCCCGTAGGGACGTGTGTGCCGCAGAGGTGGGACAAATGGGTGGATTCGACTGCCCTAGTGGGACGCAATTAGCCAAATCCGAAAGCCGGAAGTTAAACGGGTTGGCAACCCGAAAGGGGCGTGCATGTGCCAAGCCCGGTTGGGACAACAAAGGAGTAGGTTTAACAGTTCGAAAGGGACATACGAGTTAAACCTGGAGGCCGATAGGCGAGATGGGTTGGCAGCCCGAAAGGGGCATACATAGGCCAGACCCGAAAGGATGAAAGGAGGGGATTTGACAACCCGGGTGGGACATATGAATCAAATCCGTGAGCCGACAAGCAAATAGGGTTGGCAGCCTGAGGAGGCATGTAGAGGCCAAGCCCGTGGGGACAAAGGAATAGACTTGGTAATCCCGACGGGATATATGAGTCAAGTCTAAAGCGAAGAGGCGAGATGGGTTGAGAGCCCGAAAGGGGCATGCAGAGGCCAGACCCAGAAGAAGAAAAAGGGTGGATTTGACAGCCCTAGTGGGACGTGAGAGTCAAACCCGAAAGCCGATAGGCGAGATGGGTTGGCAGCCCGAGAAGACATACTGAGGCCATTCCTGATGGGACAAAGATAAGTTTGACAGCCCTAGTGGGACGTAAGAGTCAAACTCGAAAGCCGATAGGCGAGATGGGTTGGCAGCCCGAGAGGGCATGCTGAGGCCAATTCCAGAAGGAGGTAAAATGAGCCGAAAGGCATGACGTGGGTTGGTAGCCCGAGAGGGCATACTAAGACCAATCCCTAGCAGGAAAAAAGTGTCGAAAGACGTGATGGGCTGGCATCCCGAGAGGGCATACTGAGACCAGACCCAGTGGGACATGTGCCAAAAGGCATGATGGGTTGGCAACCCGAGAGGGCATACTGAGACCAAACCCAGAAGGAAAATAAGCCGAAAGGCCAGATGGGTTGGCAGCCCGAGAGAGCATACTGAGGCCAAACCCAGGAAGGTAAAATGAGCCGAAAGGTAGGATGAGTTGGCAACTGGAGAGAGCATGTTGAGGCCAAACCCAAAGGGACAAAAAGGGTAAGTGGGGTTTAACTGCCCGAGAGAGTCATATGAGCTAAGCCCGAAAGTCAATAGGCGAAATGGGTCGGTAGCCCGAGAGGGATATGCATAGGCCGAACTCGATGTGATATATGAAGGGCAGATTGGCTAGCCCGGAGAGACACGGGATCCGAAATTCAGGGAGTTCAAGATATGAGTAATCCCGATGGGACAGAGTATGACAACCTCAGAATGCCGGTGGGACCAGGTGTCATAGGATGACACGTAAGGCATAGCCATAGTATCAATATGATGTTTTGGCCAAGATGGGGTGGAGTCATTGACTTAGAGCCACCCACAGAATAAGTAGAGAGGATTTTTTTATTCTTTTTTTTTTCACATTACCAACCTCACCGCCCTTTCGGGTTTTCGCCGAGACTGGCCCCCTTTAGCTTTTTCCAGTGCGCCCTTTCGGGTTTTCACACTGAGGGGTTGCCCATTTTTGCCCGAGGCGCCCTTTCGGGTTTTCACCTCGACTGGGTCTATGGCCTTTTTGCCCTCAGCCAACCGTTGAAGGCCGACTGAGTCCGCCGGGGTATCAGTATTTTTAACTCCCCCCCTTTTTTTTGAACCTTCACTGAGGAGAGGTACTGTCCTGTGAGGACTGATGTAGAAACTCTTGCAATGACGCATGGTAGAGCTTCATATGCTTGCCGTTAAGAGGAGGGAAAGGATTATCTCCTTTGTGGTCAAGGACCGTATAGGTCCCTCCTTCGTAGACCTTCTGGATGACGTAAGGCCCACGCCAATTAGGCTGGAGTTTGCCGCTGGATCTTCCCGCGAGAACCTCCTTTTCTTTGACCATGACAAGGTCACCTTTCTTGAATGCCCTTTGTTTGACCAGCTTATCATACGCACGTGTCATGCGGGCTTGATACACTTGTAAATGCTTATAAGCTCTGAGTCTTTCACCTTCAAGGTTGGATAATCCCTCGAGCCTTCTTTCTATCTCGGACTGGTCTTGGCCTGGCAATCCGGCATGCACAGCAACGCGGTAAGACGCTAGCTCGATCTCCACAGGGACCACCGCTTCGGCTCCATAGACCAAGGAGAATGAGGAGCAACCCGTGGGGGTTTTGTAAATGGTCCGGTAGGCCCATAGGGCTTCATGGACCTTCTCGCCCCAATCCCGTTTGCGGCCACCTATTATCTTGGACAGTAGCTTGCAGAGGGTTTTGTTGAAGGCCTCGGCCAACCCGTTGGCCTGGGGGTTGTAGACTGATGACGTCCTCCAGTCAATATGGAATTTGGCCGCCAAAGCATAAGCAGTCTTGTTCCTGAATGGCGTGCCATTATCGGATATAATCCGACTAGGGGTGCCAAATCTGTATATAATATAGTGCCTCACAAACCGAGCAACTATCTCCCCTGTAACTTCCCGTAGCAGGACGACTTCTATCCATCTGGAGAAGTAATCAGTGGCGACAAGTATGAACTTGTGTCCTTGAGACAATGGTGGGAATGGTCCCACAATGTCCATACCCCATTCCGCGAATGGCCAAGTAGGCGCTGTTGGATGGAGCGGGTTAGGTGGCCACCGAGGGACTGGGCCAAATGCTTGGCATTAGTGACACGTACGAGCATATTGGTTGCAATATTCGTACATGGTGGGCCAATAGAATCCCTTTAGCTTGATGTTCTTCTTCATCTTGGCTCCTGCTTGATGCGCGCCGCACAACCCGGAGTGGACCTCGTGCATCACGGTCTTTGCTTCCTTGGATGAAAGGCAGCGTAGGAGGACCGATCGGTCCTTTTCATGGACGAGCCTGAAGAGCAGGCCGTCAATTAGCTGGTAGGATGTTGCCCTGCGTAGCAGTTGCACTCTCTGAGCCCGGTCGGGAGGGAGCCAGCCATTCTTTATCTTTATGATCGACTCACGCCAATCTTCTTCTTCGGGAGCATTCTCCTCTTGAATGTTGTTGACCTCGTAAACAGTGAGGCCGGATTCTTCGTCGAGCACACTTGGCATGAGTCTTCGGTGTCTGACAGTAATATTTAATTCTCCCTCAGGCGGGAGTTTTAAGACTGCTGCCAATTTTGCCAAAGCGTCGGTCTGAGAGTTGCTGCCTCTGGGGACATGACCTATTTCAAATAGGTAGAATTTTTCTTTGAGCCTCATGACGGCTGCATGATAGGGGTTGAGCTCCTTTTTCCGGACGTCATAGACACCCAGGACTTGTCGGATGACGAGCTGAGAATCCCCATAGACTTTGATGCACTTGATGTCCAATTCTAGTGCCAGTTGAAGCCCAATAATTAGCGCTTCATATTCTGCCTCATTATTAGTCAGCGACTTCATGAGGGCACAAGAGTTGTGGAGGATGCCGCCTTGTGGAGATACAAAGACTACCCCGGCGCCCGAGACATAGTCTGTGAGGCCGCCAGCCCTTTTGATTGTCCAGGAAGCACCATCAAAATACAACTCCCAGTGTGGGAGGTCAAGGGTGAGGACACCAGGCTCCATCTGTGGTGGGACTTTTTCAAAATACTCCCCAATTTCTTGAGGAGGTACCAACACCTCTTCATCGGGAAGCTCGAAGTTAAGTGACGAATCTTCCGGCACAGGGTGCGCTGCTAAGAACTCCGTCATTCCTTGTCCCTTGATCGCTTTGCGTGGGACGAAGGTGATGTCAAACTCCATGAGGATAAGTGCCCAGTTGCCGAGCCTACTGGAGAGAACGGGCTGGCTGAGCAAAAACTTGAGTGGATCACATTTTGAGATGAGGTCCATCCGGTGAGCTAGGAGGTAGTGCCTGAGCTTCTTGACAGCAAACACCAGAGCTAAGCACACCTTTTTCATGGGCGCGTACCGGTGCTCAGGCCCGATAAGCTTCCGGCTGAGGTAGTACAGTGGCTGCTCCTTGCCCTCTTCATTTGATCTGGGCTAGAAGCGCCCCCAAAGAGGCATCCATGGCGGCGATATAGAGGATGAGGGGCTTCCCTCTGACGGGTGCCCCTAAGACTGGAGGAGTCAGCAGATACTCTTTGATTTGCCAGAAAGTCTTCTGACAGTCTTCGTCCCATATGAAGGGGGCTCCTTTCTTCATCAATTTGCCGAAAGGTAAGCATCTTCCTGAGAGATTAGAAATGAATCGCCTAATATAGGCGAGTCTTCCTTGAAGAGATCTGAGCTCTGTCAAATTTTTAGGTGGAGGCAGTCCTCTTATGGCCTTGATTTTGTCAGGATCGATTTCTATGCCTCGGTACCTGACGATGAAGTCGAGGAATTTGCCGTTGGAGACGACGAAGGCGCACTTCATTGGGTTCATCTTGAGTTGAAATTGTCGAAGCCTTTCAAAGACTCGACGCAGGTCGACCAGATGATCCTCCCGCTTCTTTGTCTTGACGACCAGATCATCGACATAGCATTCGACAAGGTCATGTAGCATCTCGTCGAAGATCTTCGTCAAGCCCTTTGGTAGGTTGCACCGGCATTCTTCAGACCGAACGGCATCCTTTTGTAGTTGAAGATCCCCTTAGGAGATCGGAAAGCCGTATGGTCTTTGTCTTTGACGGCCATGCGGATTTGATTATAGCCCGAGGACCCGTCCATGAAAGACAAGGCTTCGTGACCAGTGGTCATGTCAACCCTTGTCTCAGTGATTGGGACAGGGAAGTCGTCCTTCGGGCATGCTTTGTTCAAATCTCTGAAGTCGATGCAGACTCGAACTTGGCCATTCTTCTTCTTGACAGGGACGATGTTGGCGAGCCACACAGGGTACATACAAGGCTCTATGAAGTCCACGTTGACCATTTTGTCAACCTCAGCATTGACCTTCAGCTCCAGCTCGTGGCGCATACGCCTTTGAGCTTGCTTGACTGGCTTGACTGTTGAAAGTAGTGCCAGCTCATGTTCAGCCACAGTAGGGTCGAGCCCGGGCATTTCTTTGTACGTCCAGGCGAAACAATCCCTGAACTCTTCTAGGAGCTGTCGATATGACTGCCTTTCTTCCTCGCTGAGGAGAGCACTTATGAAGGTGGGACGATGGTCACTTTTGCTTCCGAGATTGATCTCAATCAACTCGTCCACAGTTGCCTGACCACCGTCTTCAAGCTCCGGTGGAGCTGGTTGGAGGTCCACGAAGTCTCCCTCGTCATCAGTATTTGCTTCGTAGACTTCAAATTCTTCGAAGCACTCTTGCTCGTGGCTTGAAGCCGAAGGGCTTGTTTTGTCTTGCTGAAGGTTAGCAGGCTGGGCTACTCTTCCCTTTGAAGGGTGATCATTGTCGACTCCCGATGAAGGTGATGGTGTGGTTGACGCCTCACCAGCCTCCTTTATCGAGTCATCAATCTTGGGCTCAACTTCTGTTTGCCCGTTAGGGAGAGGCAGTAGCTCTATGGCATTAACTGCATAATGGACCTCGAAGTCCGTTTCCTGGTCATAGCCAAGTCCCCTTGTATCTTTGCGGGAGAAAGGAGGTTGTCCACGGACCTGTGGAGGGTTCCATAATTGATGGAAGTACGCCGCTCGCGCGGGGTCCTGAACTTGTGGGATGTGCTACTTTTTGCACATTTCCCTGATGTATTTTGGCATATCGTCCATCTCCTGGACTGGCTCTGGTGCAACATTGGCGGGAGTATCCCAGCCGAAGTCATCTTCAGGAGGGCCCGGTGGGACTAAGTCACCTTTGTAGAAGATGATCGGCTTGTCCCCCTTGCCCTTATTGCGTCTCCTTCTCCGTTGATAGGAGACTGTGAAGGTTTTCAACTGCTATACCTCATACTCTTCCCGTTGGGACGAGAGCTGGAGGCACTTGGGCGGTAAGGAGATACTCCCGTCAATGACCCGGCTGATGAGGTTGTCTTCAAAGTCAACGCTTCGTCTCTCCAGTTGGGTTGGCTTGGAGGCGGCATGGAGGCTTAGCCTATGCAACTTTACCATGTCTTGATTGACGGTGAACAACTGTCCCTCCTCGACTTCATGGTCCACTTTTTCTTTCCCTTTGTCCTTAATAGGCTCAGGGATTTCCAGAGTGCGCTTCCCAAAATATAAAGAGGCATCGGCCAAATGACACTCATTGGGGTGGAACGGGGCCTGATCTGCGAAGACCGTATGTTGCTCCCCTTCCTTGACATATTTAATGCACTGGTGCAGAGTTGAAGGAACGACCCAGTTTTCATGCAGCCATGGCCTTCCAAGCAGCACCTTGTATGATGTGTCGGAGTTGATAATATAGAATGTTGCTCGGGTGACAAAATCGCCCAAGGCTAACTTGACCTCAACCCGACCAAGTGCCTCCTCGGAACCCTGATTGAATCCCGAAATCTTGACCGCAGTCACCTTTTGTAAATAAGGTGCCAAATACAGAGACTTAAAAGTCTTGAGAGGCATGATATTGACGGCTGCTCCGGCGTCGACCAGGATGCGACTCACGTCATGCCCATTGATCGTCCCCCTCATATATAAGGGGCGATTGTGGCACGGAGAGGACAGCAACATGTCTTTGTCCGTGAAGGAGATGTTGGCTGTGAGTGCTTCATATGCCTGGGCCTGCAACTCTGCAACATGAGCTTCATAGGCCTCCAGGTCTTGGAGTATCTTGACAAGAGCCTCCCTGAGATCCTTGCTCCAGGTAATGGCTTCCCAAATGGTGACATTTGTTGGGAACCGCTTCATATGATGAATGATTTTGCGGTCCGCCCGAGCACGGGTCTTGTCAAATGGCGGGATGATCTCCGCCAGAGTCTTCGGCGCCTGGCGAGGCTTCTCTCGCTTAGAAGGGCGGTCCTCCGTATTCTGGCCTTCCGCATCTTCTTGGAACAGCGGTGCCAAGGATTCCTCCGGAGGTGGCAAAGGCTCATCAAGCTGGTCTTCATTAGAAGGACCGGCCTGGCTCACGGGCTCGACCCTGTTGGAGGGCCGGCCTGTTCTGACGCCTTCTCGGGCATTGGCGAGCTGGCTGGCTCCTCTTCTTCATCAGAGGAAGTGATTGTAAAAGGGACGCCACCCGATTTAGCCGTAGGGATGGGGCCTGAACCCTCTGAGGGGCTGAGGATGAAAGGGATTCCCCGAACTTGAGTTTCTGGGACATGACCCGGCTTCTCCCCTCTGAATATTATGACCCGGTCGAGGGCCAGGGGACCTTCACGTCCACGTCCTCGGCCACGACCTCTGCCACGTCCACGGCTATTTCTTGCCGAGCGACGTTGATATGTTGCCATAGGAGCCTTGCCTCCAGTGCTATCAGCCGTGGAAGAATAAATGTTGTCGGGCGGCAGAATCGCCACCATGTTGCAGGAGAGCTCTTGCAGCATTTCCTCGAGCATCTCGACAGTGAGCTCCTCATCTTTGTAGAATAAGGAGAGCTCCTCCAGGATTGGGAAGTCTTCACCTTCTTCAAGACGGTGAGCCATATCTCGGAGGCACTGCAAAAGGCGGGCTTTTAGCCCAAGCTTGTCCCAGAGAATATATTCGTCTAGAGTGACGACCCTGGTGGGACGAGGGGGAGTGTACTCCTCTAGCTCGTCTATGAGCTTTTGAAGTCTTTGTAGAGGAGTTGGCTCCTTAGGGGCCTCCATAGCAGCTGCTTGCTCGGCTTGCTTCTTCAATCTCCTCTTCAAATTCTTTCTACGGTTCTTCTCTTGCTTCTTTTGGCGTGCCGCCTCTTGAGAAGAAAGTGGACTTCGCTTCGGAGGTGGGACTTGTTTGCCCCCAGAATTGTTCCGGGCTGGCTCCTTAAGAGCTTTAGTGCCACGGCCTTTCCTGGGGACAACCTTGGTCCAATTGGCCTCTTTCGGCTGAGCCTGGAAAGTGGCATTGATCGCTTGAGCGATTATTTCCGGAGGCAACTCCTGGAACTCTGCCTGTCCATAGTGGAGCCTCTGGGGGCTTTGTAGTTCCACCGACTTTGCTTGGGCTAGTGGCTTGGCTTGCTTAAGCTGCTGAGGCCTTTCCACAATTGGCGGACTTGCTGGCTTGACAGGAGCTTTGACCGGGGGCTCCCTCACCTTCGCCTTGCCTTTGTCATCTGGCGGAGGGTTTCCCCTTATGACGATGCCGGGTTGACTCGGCCTGGGGAGAGATTTGGAACCTTCCCCCTCGGCTTGGCTTTTCGGGCTCCGGGCCTTAGGCCCCTCGCACCTAGCCTTGCCGGTGGAGTCCGGTTGAGGTTTGCCGCTACCCGAAGACTCGTCCGGTTGGACTTGCTGAGAGAATCTTCTTAGCGGCCTCTTTAAGACGCCGCCTTGTCATAGAGTTCCCTTGAGCATCAATCTCCCCTCTTTGGATGAGGACTTCGATGCAATCTTGCACTTCCGGGCATTGCCGAGTAGGGTGTGACACCCTTGCATGTGTCAGCACCCGACCATCTTGGCCGTCTCATTGTAGTAGGATGGCGGATCATGTGTCAGCACCCGACCATCTTCCAGGAGCTTGTCAAAGATCTTCTCAGTGTCCTCCTTGGGGAAAGAACCTCGATGAGAGGGTCGCCACCCTACGTATCACAATGTGGATTTAGGTGGCTGAGAACTGACTCTCTCCTCCTGTGTCTCCGGGAGCTGGAAAGCTACTGAAGCATGTATGACATTGACGGAGAAGTGAAGACTTCCCTGCACATGAGGCTGCAGTGGGTCGACCAGGAATTCACCCATTTTAACCTTTCCTTGCCTGATTAAATCTTCAGCAATGTCCTTGAACGACTCACAGTTATGGATGATATGGCCAACAACTTCATGATACGGGCAATAGCCCTGATGAAAAGCAGCACCTGGTGTCTGCTCCATGGGTGACGGGCTTATCAATCCCGCCCGCTGGCATGCGAAGAAGATGTTTGGAGTCTTCTCGCAAAGGAATGAATATAACTTCTCTGGCAGCTCGACTTGGAGTGGAGCCTCCTCGCCTTCCAGCGAGTCTTCCTCATCTTCAGATGAATCGGAGGACTCTTCAGAGAGCCAACCCCTGAGCGGAGCCCGGCCAGTGGGTGATACACCCGTCTCCCGTATGTGGGCTGGAGCTAACCCCCTGGCAAATGGGCCAAAGGGGGAAAGTGGCCAGTTGCTGATCAATGCTCTTCAGGAACTGCAGCAGGCGCCTCTGTTCTAGTTGTAATTGCCGGATTTCTCCTCGAATTTTACGAATAGTCCTCCGCAATGCCAAACACTCAGGGAGTGAGGGAGGAGTGGCTCTGGGACCACCATTGGGTTGTTGATTCGAGGGCCCAGCTTCGGAGGCGTTGGAGCTTGAAGCCATTGCCACCATGTGGACCACATTAGCCGACCGGTTCGATCGGCTCCAGGCATGAGGCTGGGGTAGGTCAACTGCATGACCCAACATATTTACCAAGTCCTTTTGAATGAGCTCTTCTGCTATGTTTTTGAAAACATAGCAATCCCCGATGGTATGACCCAACCTTCGGTGATACACACAATAGGTAGGGTCCTCTATCTTATCCACCTCCGCGGGCTTCCGCGGATCCGGCAGGGTGATGAGCTGCTCTTTCATGCAGTGATCAAAGAGCATTTTGGTATGCTCCTTCCTGAAGGAATAAGGCATCTTCATGTTCTCCGTCAACCGAGACGCACTTGCTTTGGCATCAGACTTCTTGCCATTGCCTTTGGATTTTCCTTCCCCCTTTTCTCCATTGGTCGGGGAGAAGTCTATAGCATTCACCTCCTTACCGCTAGTCAGACGGTCCTTGGAGGATTTGCCTTTTGCAGAGGCTTGTGTAGGATGATCAGCGAAGAACATCTCAATCTCCGCCACCACCGTGTTGAGCTGGTCGAAGCTTCTGATGTTTGAGCCCAGAAGCTTTTCACTGACTTCTGCCGAAAGGCCCCTGCGGCAGATGGTGATTGCGTCCTCAGGCGTCAGAGGATTATCGCAGCGCATCCTGACGTCCCTCCATCGCTTGATGAAGTCTAACGCTGTTTCACCTTTCTTCTGACGGAGAGCACAGAGCTCTGCCAAGGAGATTTTGCGTTCGACCATTTGGAAGCGGTCGACGAACTTCTTTTGCATGTCAGCCCAATCAGCTACCGAATTGGGCTTCAACCTGGAGTACCACTGGAAGGCGGTGCCGATCAGAGACGTGGCAAAGTACCGCAGCAAATATGTCTCTTCCAGTGCCAATTTACCCATGGCCGTCATGTAATAGGCCAGGTGTTCATGTGGAGAGCCCTGCCTGTTGAACTTCTGAAGCTTTGGGGCCTTTGGGCAGTCTGGTGGAAGTTTCTTGAATTGATGGTGGAGGGGATATGGCACGCTGTACAAATCGACAGTGGCCACCCCTTCCCCGTGTTGAGCAAACTTTGCCTCCACGATACACTCGATCATCTGCTTCTGCGCCATGAGGCTTTCTGTCGCAGGGGTCACAGACGACCGCGCATTGGCTTCATGTTGCGGCACTTCAAACTCCACCGTCACTGGTAATTTTGCAGCAGTGGCGGAGGCGTTGGCCGCGGCTGGAATGGGAGGATTATGTGGTTCCGTCCCAGTAGGTACCGCCGGGGGCGGAGCATGAACCTCCTTTTCACGCAGTAATGACTGCAGGAGGTTTTTCAACTCTTGGTTTTCACGCTGAAGCTCTTCCAGCGTGAGGGTTTGGACCTCTCTCCCAAGATCTTCATGTGCGGGGTTGCTATCCCCGTCAATGCTATGAACGTCCTCTTGGCGCTCTTCTTGCCGTGCTAGCTCGGGCTGGGATGTACCAGTGGCCGGCACCTGTTGTGTTTGCGCCAGAATCCGGGAGACCAGCCTTGTCCTCTTCAAATATTGGATAGGCTGGTTGAGCTCTCCCGAGGTGTCCTCGGGCTGTTTGTCGCCGGAAGTGGCGTAACAGGTGAACACTTTGACAGTGTCGTTGGTCACCTGGACCACCCGTTTCTTCCTAGGTGGTTGTCGATCCGGCTTGGGCGGCCTCCCGAGTCTGTCAAAGACAGACACTCGGGATGTAGAGGCTTGAGGGGAGCAATCCTCCTCCGTGTGTGTAGAACTGGCCCACGGGGAGGTTGGTCGCACCTTCTTGCCAGCTCTTCGGCGCCCTTGCCCTCGTAGGGGCTGATTCGTCGACCTCGGAGAGGCCGAGGCTTCAGTGCTTGTCGGACTCCGCATACGTTGCAGATCCGACGTGCGGAAGGGCTCCTCCGCCCTCGCGCGCCTTATAATTCGGGCCTCCTCCTTGGTGATCCAAATTTTCTTTAATTGGAGGTGGCGCTCCCCCACTGGGTTGCCCCCTGACCGGGGTCGGGGAGCTGGTGTCTTGGGCCGCTGAACCGGGCCCGGAGTTGTTGCCAATACGGCGGGCTTCTTCTCCTTCACTCCGTCCTCCCGGACTTGTCGGAGGAGTTCGAAGTGATTGGAGGTAGAGACAGTCGGGACGTGGGTGTCCCGTGGCAAGATCGGCTCGCCTCCGTCGAGTCGAATGCGGAAATCTCCGACAAGCAGAGTCTTGCCGGAGCGGGATGCGGCCGCTGTAGGCTTTTGCACCTTTGCGGCTACGACGTTGCCCCCGTTGAGCAAGAGCAACCTTGGTGACGTCCGTCGTAGGCGCGACGTTGTTGTGGCGATGATGCTGCCCCTGTTGAGCAGGAGCAGCGTTGGTGACGTCCGCCGTAGGCGCGACGTTGTTGTGGCGACGACGCTGCCCCCGTTGAGTAGGGGCAGTACCCCTGAGGGTAGCCGCCGTGGGTCTGTTGCCGTTACGGCGACGACGTTGCCCCCGTTGAGCAGGGGCGACACCAGCGGTGACTTGATTGACCGAGAAAACTCGGCCAATAGTTAGGGCAGAAGGCCTGACACCTTCGGCTGTTCATATGACAGCCGAGTCAACTCGGCTAATCGTCAGGATGAAGGGCTTGACACCCTTAGCAGTTGAAGAGTTGACCGGGCGACCCCAGCCGGCAGCTGTAGTAGAGGGCCTGACACCCCCGACGGTTGTCTTGTTGACCGGGCGGACCCGGCCGGTTGACGAAGCAGAGCGTCTGACACCCTCAGTAATTATTTTCTTGGCCGAGCGAACCCGACCAGCTGATGGGGCCGAGGGCCTGACGCCCCCGACGGTGGTTGCAGGTGTGGCTGAATTGGCTTCAACCACAGGCGTGACGCCCAAGAAGAAGGGCGAGCCGACGACTGCTGGAAAGTCGCCGAAGACGAGTGGGGTCGCCAGGTATCCGAACCTGGCGTGGTTGGCGATGATCTCGGGGCCGTAGGTGAGGGCGGCCATCGCTGCTGTTGTTGGTGGTGGTGCGTAGCACAAAAGGAGTGGCGTGCGGATGCACGAAGAGCTCTCAAATGGACAGAGAGGTGTATACCCTCCTCTTCCCAGTCCTTTAAAAGGAAGAGGAGGGAGATCAGAACCTTGAAGAAAGTTTTTGGGGACTGACTTTGACAGAAAGAAGAAAGGCGGGAAAAGTCCCACCGGGCGTGCCAGTCTGTGAGAGCACGGAAAAATCTAAATCTTCTTTTTATCGTAGATAAAATATAGATTTTTGTTCTTTTTGAAAAGAAACATCCCCCCTATCTGAGTAGAGGGTGATTCCGTGGGTGCGCATCGTATCAGACGATTTGAGTTCGAGTGCTGGACCTTTCCCCACTGACCGTAGTCAGTGTTGATTTACATCGGCCTAACGTCCGAACACCTTTGTTTAACTGTCAAAGAAATCCCAAAGTCTTCTATAAAGATTCTGATGTGGAGGGCAGGCTCACTCGAGAGACTCTCCATTACCACTCATTTACCACCAACATATTAATAGAGTTAGGGCTGAGTCTGAACAAAACCCTAAGATTTAGAAATAGAGACGTAAATATGCGGAAGCCGTAGACAGTTTTGAAGTAGAGGGGGGTTTTCTGGACCCCGAGGGTATTTTGATAATTTTACCAACCTAGGGGTATTTTGGTAATTAGAGATAAGTCTGAGCAAAACCCTAAGATTTAGGAGAAAGGATGCAAATATGCGGAAGCCGTAGGCGTTTTTGAAGTAGAGGAAGATTTTCTGGACCCCGAGGGCGTTTTGGTAATTTTACCAACCCAGGGGTATTTTGGTAATTTTCCAAGGCAGGGGCACTTCTGAAATTTCTGGGCTGGAACAGAAGTAGGACCGGGTTCCTGATCACCCAAGGCGCTGAGGCTCTTTCTAAAGGGTTTTAAGAGGCTGCTAGGCCATTTTTAGGTCGCATGGGTATTTTGGTAATTTTACCATACCCTACACAAACCTAGAGTTAGGGTTGACATCTGAGTGTCGGACTGGGCTGACAACATTTCCAGACCGAAGGAATGACAAAGGGCTTCGTAGAAGACACATAACTGTCAATTTGGCCCAATGAGAGGTATATATGCAATTTTGTGAAAGCCGGGGGTTTTCTTATAATTTTCCCCAGTCAATGCATAATGAAGTCATAGATTGCAGTTATGGCCCAAATGGGTACAAAAATTGTCGGCGAGTTGTCGACTGTACAAAGATCCGCACTAATGCGGGAGGTAAGGACGTAGTCCCAATTACAAAAGATTGCAGGGTGGAACTGCAAATTACAGGACTTCCGTCTTTTACGGTCCCGGGGAGGACATTTTTGTAATTCCGCCATTGTAGGGACAGAACCATATAACTTAGTCGTCCCGGGGGCGTAAAGACTTATAAAACACGGCCCGCTGAGGGGCATAATTACCAACATGGCCCACTGAGGGGCGTAATTACAAAAATACCCCATAGGGGCATAAGTACAAGACCCGGGGACTTACCCCTCACAGGCCAAGACAAACAGAACAAAACACCTCCGGATGCTCTTCGCACGTGTGTCTCTCGTAACTTGTCCGTCTGTAGATGTCTCCACTTGGACCCTTTGGGGTATATTTATAGAAGGTGGGAGGACCCAGGTTGACAAAACCGTGGAGAAATCCTTTAATTCTGTCAGGGTGGGGTGCAAAAACCCTTATTTTTGTCCAAGTGGGGTGGCAAAAAGTATTTTTGACCCATCTGCACCTTTTCTTCCCTTTTTGGTTTTGGCGCACGGGAGAATAACCCCAGAGGGGTGAAATGACCCCTCTGGCTACCAGAGGGGTCAAATGGCCTCCGAAGGAGTTAAATGACCCCTCTGGCTACCAGAGGAGTCAAATGGCCTTCCGGAGGGTTAAATGACCCCTCTGGGTGACAAAAAGGCTTTTTTGACTCCTCTGCTTCTTTTTCCTCCTTTTTTATTTTGGCGTACGGGAGAATAACCCCAGAGGAGTGAAATGACCCCTCTGACTACCAGAGGGGTCAAATGGCCCCCGGGAGGGTTAAATGACCCTCTGGGTGGCAAAAATGCTTTTTTGACTCCTCTCCTCCTTTTTTCTTTTTTTTCTCTCTCTCCCTTTCTTTCTTGCGCACGAACGGGATCGGGAGGGGTCGAATGACCCCGGGGTGGCCAGCAGGGTCATTTGACCCCGCGGGTGGCGCGCACCCAGCGGGGTCAAATGACCCCGCGGGTGGCACCACCCAGCTGGGTCATTTGTCCCCGCGGGTGGGTGCAACCCAGCGGGGTCATTTTGACCCTGCTTTGGGCGCGCAAGCCCCCGCGGGCCCCCTCCTCCCGGGATGCAGGCCTAGAGGGGTCATTTGGCCTCCGAGCACCCTTTTTGACTCCTCTCGGCGTCATTTTGCTCTGTTTCTGTCAACCTGGGCTGAGGAGAAGCCGTGGTGGAGCGTTTGTAGCCCGTGGAGGCCCGTTCTTTGCCGCGTGGCGGCCGTTCGTCGGTGAAGACTTACACGGGAGTGGAGGACCAACTTGTTGTTGGGTTGTGTGTCGCCGCGTGGGAAGGAATCTTTGCGCCCGTCCGTGCCGTGTGATACACTTCCTCTGCTATTTTGACAGGTGTGCATGCATGTCTTCCTCTTAGCCTCCATTGCTGCGACGCCACTTGTGATAATATGATCGGGTCGATAGACCCTAAATCACGGAGGTACTCCGCGGTCCGACGACATCAGTGCTACGCCATATCTTTTTCGTCGGTAGTTTGGGAACGAAATCCTCGAAGTATTTCGAGAAAATTACGGGTGCAACAAATACCCCCCACGGAACGTTCGTCGAGCCCGGAGGCAGAGGCGGACGGTCCGTGCCCTTTGTAGTATTCTGCAGAAGATGAGTGATGGGGTTAGTTAACTATGTAACCTGTTTTCTTAGGGCCGCTTTGATATAAGTGTGAATAGCAAATCGATGAGAGAGAAAGTGTGGGCCCATGTGTGCCCTTCTCACAAAGGCGCCGCACTAATCGGGGTCCGGTAACGTATTCGCGCCCGGGGGTCGAATATGCTACCCTACCCTATTATCAAAGGGCCCCTTAGTGTTCTGGTTTTTATAGCCATTGGGGGAGGGCTCTGATCTCTACCATATTGGTAGTCTTTTTTTGTATTTCATTTTCTACTTTTTTCCTTTGGTTGCTCCTACGTATCTTCTTTACTTTCTTATTGCTCAATGAATCGTGGCCTGTTGGCCACCTTCCAAAAAAGAAAAGCCTATGGAACAAGAAGTTCCTTAGTCCCCCCACCCAGTCCTAATTTTACAAAATGACCAGAACACCCTTGAGCTTAAAACACTTAAAAATGAAGAAAATCACATAGTAGGGTTCCAAAACGACCCCAATCCACGGGACTGATCCCTAATCCTAGAATGGCCACAATATCTTCAAACACTCAAAGCATGTAGAATTTCAAAAATATCTTTCCACCTTCATAACTAGACTTGTACATGTAAGCAGTTTGATTCATTTAGCACATCACTATCGGTGACGAATCAAGGGTTTTTCTCTTGTCAGGGTGATGTTATTATCAGTTTATCACTGACCAGGGTTGCAGAGATCTTCCAACTTTTTGAACTTTTAACGCCAATTTCACTGCGCAAAAGCCTACATCAAATTTTTCAGAATCAACCAAAAAAGTTTCCCAAAACACATATATGCTTTTTTTTCTTTTAAGAGGGTTTCCAAAGAAACTCCAACAGAGACCTAACCCAATTCATGTAAACAAGTGAATTGAAGAGCAAACTTCTAGAAAAAGTACGTTTACATGGGGACACACCACATGGTCCAATTAAAAATCTTGACCAAGGTTGCATGCCATCTACTTCAGGAGTTATTCAACCATCACATTATTGCAAAAAGGAAAAATCAGCATCCTTCTAGTTGAACAGAAGAAACATGTGAAGACAAAATTTGGATAGAGATATGATCCCTGATAACATCTACACAGCACATTGTTCAATGTTTGAATTATCTATAGATATATCTACATTTCTAATAGTACTATTAAAAGCATACTTCCAAACTTTTAAAAAAACACTCACAGGCCAAATGGTTGAAGCAAAGTTGCAGAAACATGTGAAACATGGTTCTGCTTTATGGAACTCATCAATATGGTTCTTCTTAAAAGTCATGACTAAGGTTTCATATACCATCCTAAATTGAACAGCAAAAATGAAAGGAGGCGCCACTTGGACAGAAAAGGAATTCTGAGAGCATCTTCTATACCGCATCATTCATGATTCCATTTATCAACGGGCTTTTCATAATTCATAGTAATATCAAAAGCATACTAGAAACTCTAAGCATGGCAAAAACTTGAAGCAAACTCTCAGAAAGTTGGAACATTGTTTGAACCCAACTTCAAACAAAAATAGATGTGTTATTATACTCCAAGAGAACATGAAGCTTTCTTCGATAGTAAAAACTTGGAACAAAATATAAATCGATTTAGAATATTATAGCCACTAGAACTATAAAGATAAGAGTCCGACTTGCTGCATTGCACATGGTGCAGCCCAAAAAAAGTTCAGCTCGGCCTCAGGCCCTCAACCCAACCTACATGTCCGTACCATCCGATCTTTGATCAGACAGTTGAAAAAAATCAAAAAAAAGGAAGATCGGACACCCCTGTTTGCCCAAAATAATGGGCCGACCACTTTGGGCCCATTTAGGGTGCCCAATCTTATTTTTTTTCCCCAGTTGATCAAAAGATCGGACAGTACGGACATGTAGGTCAGATTGGGGCCGACCTCAAAAAAATTTGAAAAAAAAATTGGGCTGCACCCTGTGCGCAGGTAAAACTCTAATAGGGCCTTTGGTTGCACTTTTTTCTCTCTTTTTTCTCTCAAAATTAAAATTAAGGAAGAGAGGACACTTAAACACGTTTGGTAAGACCTATCCTATTTTTTAGGGAGGAATCTTACCCTGTGTAAATCTTCCTAAAAAAAACAAGTCTGGAACAATTTTTTTTTGAAAAGCACCCACGACGTCTCGGGACTCCCCCTCCCTCCCATGCGCGACCCCCCTCCCCCGCGGCCGGCCCCCCTCTCCCCCCCTCCCCTACGCCCCCCCTCCACCGCGGCCGGCTCCCCTCCCCCGCGGCTCCCCTCCTCGGCCGGCCCCCCCTCCCCCCTGCCTTACGGAGGTCTCTCTCGAAGCGTTTCGAGATTGTGCCCCCCAGGTACTATTGCAGTCACCCCTCTATTAGTTGGTATATTATAAAATAATTGCCTTTGATATATTGCTGCAGGTATCCTGGTTGACCATCTACATTGCAATTCAACCTGCCCTTTAAACCAGGATTCATAAGGCTGCCCGTTCCACACCATGACGACTATGCAGAGCATGAGTGATGATGGGCGCTTCTCAGGAAACGCAGGAGATGAAGGGGGTCGAGTCCAGCAGCATCTGCGGCAACGGCAGCCTCTGTTCCATGGGCCTGCAGTATCGAGTAACAGCGACCGCTCAACCTCGCCGTCGCCATCCCCGCCCGTCAAGAGGAAGAAACGCAACCTTCCGGTAACACCCTCATCATCATCTCGCCATCGCTTAATTAGTCAGCCTTAATTACTGTTCATCTTGATCCGAAACATGTGTGCCAAACATGTCTATATATATATTTTATAAATTATGACACTTTTGCCAAACAAAAAGTGTCCATTTTTATTAATTTTAAAATTTAAGTTAAAAATTGACACAATATAATTTTTTAGATAGAAAGAGTTTTTTAAAAAAAATTGTTCCCAAACACCCTATAAGGATAATTGATACACTATCAAATGAAGCAATTAAAAATATGTCAGACATAACAAAACCCCAGAAATGAATAACAATAAAGGTTTTTTTTAATAATTTTAACATTTCTATGAAAGCAACATCATTAAAATATGAAGATGTTGCAACGATACTTGAATGGCTGCAACTATCTCAGTCCAAGAGAGGGGATTTACATTTAGGCCACTATGATGTAGGGTTTTTTCCTACCCAAGACATTACTAAACAACCCTAAAACTTATAATGAGGTTTTCAGTAAAGTGTACAAATTGCAGATACTTGCAAGGCTACAGATTCAACTTATCATCAGTTATACATTTACAATTATCATCCTCAGCAGTTAACATAAAACAAGAAGTTATACCTCAGCATTGCACAATGTACAGAACAAAGCATCTTCACCAGCAATTTGCTGATCAGTTGCTTCTTCCTGTTTGCGGCAATCACTCTTCACAAACAATATGTAAAAGAGTGCTCCAATAAAACAGCAACAATGTGATCGTCTCTTCGGCGAGCCTATAGGGATGTCAATCCTGCTAGCAACTCCAGCAGCATCTTTTCTACTGGAAAGACCACCTACAGAACTTCTACAAGCCGACAACGGAGAAGACTGAGTTCCAGTCTCCACATTACCAAAATTAGCCGGTAAGTTTACACTATGTGGCCCAAACTTGCTCTTTGGCATGTTGATTAATCCTTCATCAAATTTTGCCATGATCCCAGGATCTGCAGGGTTGATTCTTGTGCATCGGACATACAGAATAAAAACAGCAAGTGCCTGAAATAAGAAGATCCATCATCTATATCAAAAAGAACAAAGTATATTAACATAGAAATTGAAAGCTGAACGGTAATGTTACCTACCACGGGGGTGTAGACAGCAATGGCGACATATTCAAAGATACGCTTTCCAAGAAAGGGTGAAAAAAAGGCATAAAATGCAACAACCAACAGAAAGAATACAGTAATGGCAACAACCTGTCAGCCAAAAGGGAAGAAAGCAAAATGGTCATAATATGATAAAAATTAAACAAAATTACAAAGAAGAACTTGAAACGTTCATGCATATTTGACTGCACAGAAGATTCAATATAAGCAAATTGTGCATCAAGTCTCAAGACGGTACAGAAAACATATGTTGACAATATGAAAAAAAAACATTACAAGTATTACCACAAAAAAAACTGTAAATTGTATCATTAATAAGCTGAGTTAAAACCGAATGGCATATGGGTCCCTTTTAACAAAAACTTAATGACATATGAGTTTTTTTTCACATGCATGCACCTTGTTATCTTCTGCACTCCTACACACCTAATTCTTTGTATTAGTCAACACCTCTCTAGTGGGCCATGTAACATCTCACGTATCTCAACTGCAAAAGCACAATTTTACCTTCTTTCTCTCAACATTCATTACCCCCCTCTCCCCCCCTCCAATGCTGCCTCTCCCTCTCATGTAATCCCTATGACTACACTGCCCCACCAACCGCAAGATTCACCCTCCCACTTTTTCACTCCCTCCTCCCCCCTTTAAATCTCTGTACTTGCTTCTACACCCTTCAAGAAGACCATATATTGCCTCGAGTGACCCTTAAAGCAACTGTGAAAAAACATTCTCTCCCACCTTCTTCCTCCCTCCAATGCCACCTCTTCCACTCATACAATCCCGATAAGTGTATTGATCACTGGGGAAGGGGTTGCTCCCTCCCTCCCACAAAAAGACAACAACAAAGGCTCCCTCAAGTCCACAGCATGCAGCATGGCAGGGCTGAGTTCCTGTGTGGAAGCCGTCAAGATCGTGACCTTCCCTCCCAACCATCCTCGCTTCCTTGAAGACACAATGAAAAAGGCTGCCTTGAATGCAAAGCACAAGCATGGTGATGCTATTCCATGAATGGATGCCAGTAACTAATCTTTCCTCAAAAGTCAGCCACACGACCATTTGCTAGTCATGCGGGGCGTGGGTGGGTGGGGGTGTGTGTGTGTGGGTGGGGGGAGGAGGTACTAGGCTTCCATTCCCAAGGGGCAACCTGCTACTGTTGCAGTCGGACGGGTCACCTGCAGTGAGGCTGAATCTTTCCGGCAGTGGAAGACCGCATGGGGGGGACAGGTAGGGCGGGCCATGCATTCAGAGGGCGAGTGCACACGTGCGTCATTCTTATGCTTAAATCACCTGGAGAGGCCAAGTTAACAGTCTAGGCGCACAAATGCAAGGGGCTGCTTGGAAGGGGCACCTATACTGGCCGAGATGCTGCACAACCGGTTGGTGTGGTTCAGATGGTGTTTGTGGGTAGCACCGGTTTGGGGGGGGGGGGGTGGATGTGGCGAAGGTAAAATGAAATCTAGACATGGGAAAAAAGAAATCTACTAGAAGCAGAGATCGAGAAAAAGGTGGATCAAAGAAAGGGACAGGAATACATCCTACTTCAAAAGGGTTGCATCAGGAAGAAGGCGGCTTAACTACATCAAGTGTATCAGGGATGATAATCAACTCATTACTGATCCGCAAAACATGGAGGGGCATGTCACACAATTCTATGCGAGGCTTTTCATTGAGGAAGAGCCAGTCAGACAGTCCATTGCAAAAGATCTCCCCCATCTTATAGTATCAGATAGCAGGAGTCTTGCTCGCCCTTTTAACGAGGATGAGGTGAAGAAGGTTGTCTTTTCCCTAACAAGGACCAAAGCTCCCGGACCAGACAGCTTCCCACTTGTGCTTTATCAGCATCACCGGGATATCATTAAGGGAGACATGCTTCGAGTGATATGGGAGTTCCAGAAAGGCAGGGCTCACTTGTGAGGCATCAACAAGACTTTGCTTATACTCATCCATAAGATATAGGGAGCTGAGAGCATAAGCAACTATAGACCCATTAGTCTGCTGAATGGAACCTACAAAATAATCACTAAACTACTAACCATGAGGGTTGATTGTGTCATGAACAAAGTGGTTAGCAGCTACCAAGGGCCTTCATTGCAAGGCGTATCATTCAGGAGAATTTTCTGGTTGCACATGAATGTTTATATGCTTTGAAGGAACAGAGGAGGAAAGGGTTGGTTCTCAAGCTCAACTTTGAAAAAGCATATGACCGGGTTCACTGGCAGTGTCCGTTTGATGTCCTTAGCAATGTGGGTTTTGATGAAAAGTGGGTCAGTTGGATCAAGACCTATATCCAATCATCCACATTTGTGGTCCTCATCAACGGGAACTGTCAACTTACTTTCATAGTGGCAAAGGACTAAGGCAAGGTGACCCTATATCTCCATCACTATTTGTTCTGGTGGCACACATTTTGAGTAGGATGTAGACGAGAGTTGAATCATATAGTTTGACCATGGGATTCCAGGTTGCACCTCAGGGACAGTACATCTCCCACCTTTAATATGTTGATGACACTATTCTTTTTGTGGCAGAGGGGGAGAAGCGGTTATATACGATCAAGCTGATATTGGAGATTCATCAGGAAGTTAGTGGCCTTAAGGTCAATTTTGACAAGAGCCAAGTTTTGTGGGTGAATATGGAGCAAAGAGCCATCAAAAGAGCTGCAGCTATCCTAGGCTGCCAAATTGGCGAATTGCCCATCACATGCTTGGGATTTCCTTTGACTCCTACTACCTTAAGGTGCAGGGACTGGCAAGGTGTGGTATAGAGATTTCACTCCATACTAGAAAAAAGGAAAGGGAAGCTGCTTCCTTATTAGGGGAAGGTTGGTACTTTGCAAATCCGTCCTCAACAGTCCCCCTATTTACCTTCTATCCACTTTCGGGATACCTCTCCGTGGCGAGATGTGGCAAAGGATGGCATAGTATTGCAAGGGAATTTGCAAAAGCAAGTAAGTGGGAGAGTTGGACATCAAGAATATCAAGGATTTCAATTTTGCCTTGTTGAGTAAATGGCTACAGAGACTTAGCAGTGATGAAGAGGGCAGTGTGGGTTATTGTCATACAACAGAGATACTACAGTAGAGCAAGAGTTTGGGACTTTCTCACTCCCCCCCCTCCAAGGACTGCACCTCTCATATCTGGAAGGGTATCTTGAAAAGCATAGACATTATCAAAGGTGGAGTTTGAGTGAACTTGGGTAATGGTCAGAAATGCCGGTTTGGGGAAGACAGGTGGTGAACTAACAATCCTCATAGGAGAGGTTGCCCAAGTTGTACACAGTCTCCTTGCAGCCCTTAGCAATGGCGACTCAACTCTTCAAGGGACGGCCGAGTGGGGGGATTTGGTCCCCAATGTTTAGAAGACACCTACAGGAGACAGGGATGGCAGTACCGGTTTCGGTACCGATTTCTGTCGGGTCCGAAACCGAAACCGTTTCGGTTTCGATTTCGGTCCGAAACCAATTAAATTATTTTTTTTCTTAAAACCCTACATTTGGTTTCGGCCCGGTTTCGGCCTTGGGTGTCGTTTCGTTTCGGCCCGAAACGTTTCGGTTTCGGCCGAAACTGCCATCTATGACAGGAGGAGGAGATTGAATTGCACGGGGTCTTGCTCTCCTTACTTCAAGAGAATGCCATAGATACAAGCAAAGCAAATGAATGGAAGCGGACATGGAGCAAGGGTGGGCGCTTCTCGTATTATTGCAGATGGCGATGAGTGGTACCCTTTGCTGAGGCAAATTTGGGAACCTACGAGTCCCCTCAAAGTTAAGATGCTACTTTAGAGGATTTCCCATGGAAGGCTGCCAACCTGCGACAGACTTTGCACCTTCATAGACAATATTCAGACCCTTTGCTGTCAGTATGGGGAAGAGGAGGAAAATATTAATCATTTGTTCATTGGCAGTCAATTTGCTCAAGACATTTGGTTATGTGTTGAACAGAATTCATTGTACCTTGCAGCCCAGTGTCTGTTTGCCAGCTGTTATGGAAATGACAGAGAGAGTGGCCCCTCAAGATAGGTGCATCTGGTGGCTCATTCTCCGTGCGACATTGTGGGTCATGTGGGGGGTGGGGGGGTAGCAGAATTCTCAGAAGGGAGGCATTGGCTCCAGAAAGGATTGGGGGTTTTGTGGGGGGATAGAGTCAAAGAGTGGCCTAAAATTTTTTGTAATGTAGATACACAGTCTTTTTTGGGTTTCTTGGGAGGCTAGTGTGACACATCGCCTTGATGTGGCCTTCTGTACAGCAATGTTTTGTAAATAGACAGATTACACTTGTATATCCCTCTCTTCTATTTTAATATATTCAGTGGTACCACCAACTTTTGAAAAAAAATGAATGGAAGCCATCAGGATGCGACATTCCCTTCATCGCAAGGCCAATTCCATGAATGGAGGCCATCGGAAAAAGAAAGAATATATAGCATAAACTTGATTTATTCTTTCACAAGAATATTAGTTTTTGCATGTGAAAAGTATATTGAGATGAAAAGATGTGATTAAATCATCTTTTTTTTCAAAAGTTTGCATATTTATGTGACATTCACCCCCACCTTTTTCCATACACCCACACACCCCCACCAACTACAAAATGGAGTTCATGAGAGAGTAGGATGAGAAGCATGACTGTGAGTTATGTGCTCTTTTGTGGCATGGCAGAGCAAAGTGTAGACCATCTGGGGGTCATTTGCCCTCTCAGCTCAGAAGTGGGAAGAGTCATTGCAGATTTAGCAGGGTTCTAGGCTTGTTTGCTTCTGTCTCGCAGATGTGGAGTTATCTTCAGAAGAAAAGGGGTCATGGTGCTTTGTGGCATCGTTTGCCATATCGGTGCGACTCGCACAAATATGGCCGGATGGCATCGTATCAGGGCCAGATCGAGCCCTGATAGAGTGCAACCCAGTCGAGCCTTTCAGGCTCGAGCTGTCTCGAACCATATCGCAGCATCTCGAGCAACATCACAGCCGTCTCGCAACCATCTTGAGCCATATCGCAGCCATATCGATCTATATTGCAGCGTCTCGGCTAGTCCTTTCAAAGGCCTATCTCAGACTGAGTCACACAAACTCAGACTGTATTGCTATATCGTACCATACCAGCACCGGTCCAAGTCCATATGAATCGGCGATACAGCCAACCTTGATCGAGATAAGTGCCTTGCACGAGCATTGGGTTTCCTGGCCTTTGAACCTGTGAAATCCTCATAGCAGCTGATAAAAGGCAGCAGACCCCACTTTTCAGCATTTGGCCCATATTTGGAAGGCTAAAGCCCCACTTAAAATGAAGGCTTTCATGTGGCTTTTGATACATAGAAGGCTCGTCACCAAGTTGTATTGTAGTAAATGGGATTCTAACTATGAAACATGCGGTGACCTTTGTGGGGAAGACAATGAAGATTTTGACCAGCTGTAAGATCAGTCAACAAGTATGGGATTTTTGGGGGATAATGACAGGCCACAGCTTCAGCTTCCACTCAGTCAACAAGCTGTTGGATTCTTTTAGCACTTTCAAAGTGTGTAGGGGCAAATGGGACAAACTCAACAAGCTACTGCTGTCTCATGCGATCAGCTGGAGCTTTCAGAAGGTATGGAATGATGCTGTCTTCAGGGGAAGCACCATATACATTGAAAATATTGTTACTTGGGTCAATTTTTGTTCCATAGAGGGTATTGTACAGACAGAGCAGTTTTATTTTATTTTCCACTGACCAGAAAAAAGAAAACCTTTTTTCTGGTTACAGATGGGAGGAGCCTCTCCACCTTTCTTTTCAAGATTGTACTTCCTATATTATGAAATAAATTGGCACCTCAATCTGCACCTTTTCTTTGAAAAAAGGTGCATACGAGCAGATACATAGTATCATGGGTGCATATCTATATTACCATATAATCTTGGAATAAAAAAACATTCTTGCATGTTTCATCTGTCCAGAAGAAATAGGGACCCTTATATTATATGCTTTCATCACTACCATCAAATTTATTCTCCTTTTATTCCTACATTAAATATACCATTTGTAACTGCCCTTTCTATTCCAAATCAACAATAATGAAGGAAGCATATGGATAGAAATTATAGAAAGACACACAATGTCTATCTCTCCTCCCCAAACCACAATCCATTTATTTCCTACTCGCTCTCTCAAACATGTAAGATATATTTGCCATATAAATACTTAGCACTTCATTGTTTATTTATGTATATATCTATTAAATTTTTTATTGTATATATGTTCTTTTCATTTATGGGTTTTTTACATAAATGCCATTGTTACAGACAAATTTGCAGATATGCCATTCCTGAAAACATATTAGCATATATATCACTGCTATTTTGAAAAAGTTGCAAATATGCCATGTATGATGACATATTTGCAAGTTTTTCAAAATAGCAGTGATTTATGTGTTTAACTAAATTTGCATATTTACAAGTTTTTCAAAATAACAGTGATAATGTGATATATATATGCTAATACGTTTCCAAGAATGGCATATCCATAATTTTGCCTATAACAATGGCATTTATGCAAAAAACCCTTCATTTATTTAGTTATGATAATATCATCCAAAGAATTCAATTGCTAAAAAATTGATAGATATGCCACTGTTGGTTTACATCTTCAGATATTTG
This sequence comes from Amorphophallus konjac, assembly GCA_022559845.1. Classification (NCBI taxonomy): domain Eukaryota; kingdom Viridiplantae; phylum Streptophyta; class Magnoliopsida; order Alismatales; family Araceae; genus Amorphophallus; species Amorphophallus konjac. Next base: position 250,421,472 of record CM040127.1, read on the forward strand.
TGTAATTTTTCAATTAGATATAAATATATATATATATATATTATCTATCTAGTTATAACAATATCATCTAAGAATCCCATTGCTAAGATAGTCTTCTCAACAAATTCACTGTCTTTCCTTGTACTTAAATATTGCATATCAAGTATCAATCCTTAATTTTTACTACCATTTTTTTAAAGTGGGTAATACCAGTGTGTGTATTAAATGACAAGGACATGTACAAGTATAACAAAAGCTCCCAAAAAGAGACCCTATACAAAAGTCACACCAAGGCGGTGTGGGGCCGTTTACCCTCCCAACAAAGCTAAAAGAGGTGAGTTAAGGGTGTTCACATTACAAAGCAGCTCCGCCCATTCCCTCACTAGTGCAAATGAAAGAAATAAGAGAGTCTTCCACTCTAGCTTCCCTTTTAAAGATCATGTTGTTCCTTTCACACCAAAGGAACCATAGAGTGGCATGCAAAATAAGCCACCAAACAACACGATCATCTCTAAGGAGCCAACTCCTGTCCCACGACCTGATGAAGGACCGCACCTCTGACTACTAGCCAATGACACATCGGGTTCTCGAAGCCATCCCCTCCCACATAGCCTGACAGTACTGACAACCTATGAAGAGGTGATCTACGGACTCATCCTCCAGGCCACCTAAACAGCAGGTCGGCTGGTGCTCGGTAGGAAGCGCATGAGCTTGTACTAACAATTTTTGTATGGGATTTTTGGTTTTAAGCCCCTTATTTCTTTTAAAATTAGAACAAAAAACTTGTAATCTACCTATTTAGCCAAAAGCCCCTAAAATCTTCTTCGTTATATATAAAAGCCCATGTTGTCTGTCGTCGTGAGATAATGTATGGTTAGGCTAACTAACCAGAGTCCACCCTAACTAGAGGAGAGAAAAAGACCATAATACCCCCCACCCCACAAAGAGAGAGAGAGAGAGAGAGAGAGAGAGGGCGCGCCAGAGGGGGAGCCCATCCCTCCCGGAGGTTAACATCAAAACCTCTGTAACGGCGGCAATCCTCTTCAAGGGCACCCAATTTGGGACCCTCCATCGCCGACGGTGGCCTCCTTCTCTTCTCGTGGCCCCAGCCCCAATAGCAGTGACAGCATCCTAAAGCCCGACGTCCTCGGCCCCAACGTCAACATCCTCGTCGCATATTCCTACAAGATCGAGCCCTTGAAGGACCCCATAGCTTCCCACCTGGCCAAGAGGGGCTTTGCCGTCCTCTCCGACACCTCCATGTCGACGCCCCACATTGCCGGCTTGCCAGGGCTGCTCAAGGTCTCCCACCAGGACTGGTCGCCGGCGGCCATCATGACCACCGCCGACTTGCTGAACCACATCAGAGACCCTATCGACGTCAGGGAGATGAGCAAGGCGACGGATCTCTACACCACCAATGTCGGGCATATGAATCCGTCGAGGGCCGCCGACCCAGGGCTCGTCTACGACATCCGGCCCAGGGACTACTTGAGCACCCTCTACGGCGCACTAGTACACCGACGACCAACTGCAGGCCGTCACCCAGCGGAGGGTGAACTGCTCCACCATTCAGGCCGTTGGAGCAGAGGAGCTCAACTAGCCGTCGATCGCGGTTACACAAGGGGCGTCGTCCTCACAGGGTAAGAACGTTACCCGAACAGTGATGAACGTCGGGGAGGCGGAGCCGGTGTACCGGGCGGTGGAGCAGCTGGCGGGTGTGGCCGTGAGCCTGTTACCCGACCAGCTCAGGTTCGCTAGGGTGCATGGATGGCAGCTTCGGCCGAAACCGAAACGTTTCGGCCGAAACGGCCGAAACGTTTCGATTTCGGCCATACCCGATCCGAGTTCGGACCTGTTTACTGTAGCAGGTCCGAAACTTAAACAACATATCAGTTTCGGTCCGAAACCGTCCGGTTTCGGCCGAAACCCACGTGAACCCCCCCGATTTCGGCCGAAACCGGGTTGTTGTTTGCTCTCCCCCCCAAAACCCCATCCCACGGCCGAAACCCTGCGACTGCTGCGAACTGCGCTGCTGCTGCCACCTGCTGCTGCTGCTGCGACCTGCTGGCTGCTGCTGCGACCTGCGCTGCTGCTGCCACCTGCTGCTGCTGCTGCCACCTGCTGGCTGCTGCTGCCACTTGCTGCGACCGAGGCTGCGAGCTGCTGGCGCTGGCGTGCTGCTACTGCGAGTGCGAGCTGCTGGCGCTGGCGTGCTGCGAGCCTGCGACCAAGGCTGCTGCTGCGCCTGCTGGAGGTGGACAGGGAGAGGCCGAGAGGGAGCTGCGCTGCGCACACCGGGGGCCAACAGTCAACACAACATCAAGGGTTTGATTGTTTTGTTTGAGGTTAATTTGATTGGGTTAATTTAGGATTTGATTGTTTTGTTGTGTTATTTTGGTTGGGTTAAAAATTTGGGGTGAGCAAGCCTTGCTTATTAAATTTCTTCCAAGGGTGATTAAGGCCTTAAGGGTTAATTGCTAATTAAACCCTAATCAGTTTATAAAAATTGAGACTTTTGTCTATTTTGATTTGTTTAAGTTCAATTGAACTTAAATTAAGCTTCATTGAGGATTTTGGGGTGGGGGCATGCGCGTAATTAATTTTTTCCAATGGTGATTAAGGGTTAATTGCTAATTAAGCCCTAATTAGGTCATAGAAATTGAGACTTTTGTCTATTTTGATTTGCTTAGGCTCAATTGAAGTTAAATTAAACTTCATTGAAGATTTTGGGGTGGGAGCATGCAGATAATTAATTTTTTTCCAAGGGTGATTAAGGGTTAATTGCTAATTAAGCCCTAATTAGGTCATAGAAATTGGGACTTTTGTCTATTTTGATTTGCTTAGGCTCAATTGAAGTTAAATTAAACTTTATTGAAGATTTTGGGGTGGGAGCATGCGGGTAATTAATTTTTTTCAATGGTGATTAAGGGTTAATTGCTAATTAAGCCCTAATTAGTTCATATAAATTGGGGCTTTTGTCTATTTTGATTTGATTTGGCTCAATTGAAGTTAAATTAAACTTCATTGAAGATTTTGGGGTGGGAGCATGCGGCCATGCGGGTAATTGATAATTAAGCCGTAATTTTTCCAATGTACTTACAACTATACTATTTTTCTTTGACTGTCTTAATGCAGCATCATGCCTAGACGTCAGCAAACACAGGAGCAGCAAGGGCAGGAGGATCCGAGGTGGGCCCACCTGACCTTAGTTGATGCTAAGAGAAGAAAGGTGAAATGCAATTACTGTGGTAGGGAGATACATGGCGGAATTACTAGAGGAAAGCAACATTTGGCAGGGGTCAGAGGAGATGTGAGATAATGTGACCACTGTCCCCGAGAGGTGCGAGAAGAGATGCGCCAGTGCCTTCTGGGCAAAAAGGAGAGGGTGCAACAAAGGACTGAGGATGAGGCTGAAATTGCTGAGGAGATTTCTGGCAGAAAGGTTAGGAGGGATGATGATGAGGAAGGCACTGAGGATTCAGATCCAGAGCTGACTGAAGCAAGGGAGCGTGAACAAACCGCTCGAAGGAAAGGGAAGGCACCCATGAGTTCAGGGACCTATGAAAATACAGCTGCACGACGTCCTGACAGTGGTGCTGCCCCACAGACGCAGAGAACAGGTACCATGGACAGCTATCTCCACAGAAGGCCCCATGCTACACAACCTAAAATCAAGTCTGCATTGAGAGGGGTAAAAAAATCAGCAGAAGTTGCAGGGCATGCATTTAAAAGTATCTGCAAATGATTTTTTCATACAGGTGTCCCTGCACATGCAGCTGAAAGTGAATATTTCCAACCCATGCTAGATGCCATAGCAGATGCTGGCCCTGGCTTGAAGGCCCCATCACGTCGAGACATATACGAGCGTGGCCTTGAGGGAGAGGTTGAGGAACTCCATGACTGGGTTGAAAGCTTTAAGCATATATGGATAGAGAGGGGATGCACTATTATGTGTGATGGTTGGACTGGTATCACGAAGAAGTCCATGATAAATTTTTTGGTTTATTGCATCGAAGGTACAGTATTTGTGAAATCAGTTAATGCATCAGATTATGAAAAGAATGCAAATTATTTGTTTCATTTGATGGATGGCATGGTAGAACAAATTGGAGAGGAGAATGTTGTGCAAGTGGTGACTGATAATGAAGCCAGTTACAAGGCTACAGGGAAGAAATTGATGCAGAAGCGCAGTCATTTATATTGGCTCCCATGTGCAGCACATTGTCTGGATCTGATGCTTGAAGACATAGGGAAAGAAAAACATGTGAAGAAGACAATTGACAAGGCACAAAAAGTCACACAGTATATCTATGGCCATCCTAGCATATTGAATATGTTCAGGGCGCATGCCAGTGGAGGGCGAGATATCATCCGTGCAGGCCCAACCAGATTTGCTTCCAATTTTATTTCTTTGGAGTCTTTGCACAGGTATAAGATTGATCTCAATTCTTGATACTTTATCCTTACTGATATGTAACAGTTGATGCAGCTTCAAATTTCATTTATTTGCACAGGTACAAGAATGAGGTGAATGCTTTCATGTACCACAATGCCCTGCGGGAATACATCGACAAGGGCAATGTTGATGCACAGATGGATTATTTGGATGTCTGCCACGTCGTAGACGACAACAAATTCTGGGACAGGGTGTCACGGTACTTGAAAGTAGTCACACCCCTCGTGAAGGTCCTAAGAATGGTGGATGGCGATAAGAAGAATAATATGGACTATTTGTACGAGGCCATGGACCGTGCCAAATTGGAGTTGCAGGAATCCCTTCCCAGACATTATGCAAAATGGTGGAAAATTATTGACCAGAGATGGGACAACACATTACACCACGACTTGCATGCAGCTGGTGAGTGATTAATTGTACTGAAATTGGGATAATGCCTTTATGTTATTTTATAAATTTCATTTAGTTAATTATACACGAATGTAGGTTATTTCCTCAACCCTCGATTTATATACGATGCCGATGCACATGTTGATGGCGAGGTGCTCCAAGGGACTTTAAAAGTCATTGGTCGTCTATCGAGGAATCCAGAAAAGAGACTTCAGGCCGAAGTAGAGGTTGGCCTTTATTTGATTTTATCAATAACATGTATAGAATTTATTTAAGTAGTTATGTTAATGTATTACTTTATGTTTGTAGATGAACAATTATAGAATGAGGATTGGGACATATGCTGACTCCCAATTGCAATACGTTGTGGGAAGAGTGAGCCCATGTATATTTTATTTTTTTGATTTCTTAACCTGAATATATATTTCTACAACTTATATGCATTTGTTTTTGGTTGGTGGAACAGTTGACTGGTGGATAATGGTGAACAACCGAGATGTGGACAGTAATGCATTGGCTTTCATTGCAATTAGGGTGCTCAGTCAAACAACATCGGCAAGCCAATGTGAAAGAAATTGGAGCACGTTCAGCCTTATACACTCAAAGGTTCGCAATTGGCTAAAGGCTGAACGGTTAGACAAATTAATTTACTGCCACTACAATATGAGGTTGAGAATAAAAAATATGAAGTCGAGACAACAGCTGCGAGACAAACGCGTCGCTGAAGGTGCCACTGTAGAAATTGATGTGGATGCCTTATTTGATGATGATAATCCATTGCAGTCTTGGGTGGAGACACGGGAGCTGGTTGATGAGCCTATTTTTGAAGATGATGATAGAAGATGGGCAGAGGACATACTAGATGAAGATGAGCCAAGAGATCCCGAATTAAGAAGAAAAACAAAGAGGGCCAGAGATACTCATGCGCACCAGAGAAGGGACCCACCTGGGGTTGTTGATGACACTGAGGAACAGCATGATTTTCAGCCAACTAGATACTCAGACTCAGATAGCAGGCCAGTCACTCCTAGAATGGGCAAGCCACCTGTGCAGTTAAGAAGAAGTACATCAGTGCATGGGCTAACTGAGAGGACAAGTGCTGCTGCTCGAGAGGACCCGACAATTGAGCAGTTGAAGCAGATTTATTTGAGACACACGCCAAGGGGAACAAGATTCATGTCAAGGGTGGAAGAAGAAAGCACACCGGCACAGGAAAAAGCATCCCCAAAGGCCAAAAGGCGACTGGAGGCTACAGGTGCTACAGGTGCTGCAGGTGCTACTACTGGCGGTGGGGATGCTAGTGGTCCTTCCTCCTTCCACGCAGACACAGGCAGAGGATACAGTCAGGGTGAGCAAGGATATGATTCACATACTCAATATGGGCATCCATCAGGTTATGGAGGTGGCCAACAGGAGGCAGCGATTTATGGGTCGTGGGGTTATGAACCATCATTCCAGTTCCATCCGGCCAGTTCCTCTTCTCATCCTCAAGATTCTTATGCTGATACTGGATTTGCATCAAGCCAACCAAACACTCCAAGAGGGATCCAAAGAGGGATGCAGGACTTGACTACCTCATTGTTTGGTTATAGTGAATATAGACCATACATGCATCCTTCTTTTGGGTATGAACATGAAAAGCCAGACGATGAGGGAGAAGGTTCTAGTTATTACCCATATTAGTGCCTCTTCATTTAGGTAAAGATCATTTAATTTCGGTAACATCTACTGTGCCTAATTAGGTTTATTGTAATGCTTGAACCTACTTTATGCTTAGTATGTACTCAAGAATAATAGTTTAACATGTTCAATGTTTGAATTTCAATGTCTACTTCATGTTTATTGCACTTAATCTAATTCCTTTACAATCAAATACATGTCTAATGAATTTTCTGATTTTTATGTGATTATTCATATTTTTCTGAATTATTTCTGATTTTTTAGACTTATTTTGATTTTTTTTTTGAAGCTTCGAAACCGAAACCGGACGGTTTCGATATCGGACTCGGCCGAAGCCGAGTCCGAAACCGATACCGCCATCCTTGCCAGAGTGAGGAAGAAGCTCAGCATCTTGGTGGCGTTGCAGGTGTTGTCTCCCCTGTGGCTCTGTGGTTTTGATGATGACAAATGTTATGGGGTTCTGTGGTTTTGATGATGACAACTGTTATGGCTCATTATGTATTGATGATCTAATCCTGATGAAATATGAGGAACTGTCAGAACAGGTTTAAGGATGACTCACACTCATGAAGTCAACCTATGTCAAAGTCAAATCTCTGACAGGTACAGTCAATGCACAGTTAGATCAGGTAATGTTCTATCTAATCTCAGATCTGTGCATATGTTAATTTTTATGTCTATACAGTCTATACATTCATGCATAATCACTCTCAGCACAGTCTTTACATTGCATGCGTAGCAGACATCTTAAGTCTATACATTGCATGTGTTGCAGACGAGCATAGTCTACACATTGCATGTGTTGCACATTCACAATGTCTACACAACGCATTTGTCGCAGGCACAGCAAGTCTGTACACTGCATTCCTCGCAGGCACAGCTGTTTCATGCATTCATATAGTCTACACATTGCACGTGTTGCACATTCACATGGTCTATACATTGCATGTGTCGCAGATAGCATAGTCCATACATCGCAGTTCTCGCAGGCTAGCAAGTCTGTACACTGCATGGCTCGCAGGCTAGTAAGCCTATACATTGCATGGCTCGCAGGGTAGCAAGTCTATACATTGCATGGCAAAGTTCAAAGTCAATACATTGCTGCATTGCTTGCATTTGTGAAGTCTATACGTTGGCTGTTGTCTTGCAGCATTAACCCAAGTCCATACATCGGTTGCAGCACTGCACGCACACTCAAAGTCCATACACTGCATTGTGGCATGCACACTAGCAAGTCTGTACATTAGGCATCTTTACCTACGTAGGACTTGCAAGTCTATACATCGTGCAGTCTGCACGTTGTGGGTAGCAAAGCCTATACAACGGTGTGTCAGCAAGTCTGTACATTGCTCACCGTCTCACTGAGCGTCTCAAGTGGACACCAAGTGTGTACACTGCCATCTTGCAGCACAGCATAAGTCTATACACTGGTCCGTCTCATCCAGCGTCTCAAGTGGACTTGAAGTCTATACACTGGACCATCTCTCTTAGCGTCTTGTGCATGAGTCAAGTCTGTACAGCCTGTGTTCAGCAACATCAAGTCTGTACAACGCATAGCTGCACGCATGACTAAGTCTGTACACTGGCATCTTGCAGCGTTAGCACAAGTCTATACAGCCTGTGTGCTTCATATTGCCAAGTCTATACAACGGCTTGCAGCACTCAAAGTCTGTACACTGGCTGCAGCAGGCTCGCACACACTAAGTCCATACATTGCACAAAGTCTGAACATTGGTATCTTTACCTACGTCTAAGTCTATACATTCTTATAGGTATTGTGCATTGGTCAAGGCAGAGTCTGTACATTCTTTCAACATGACAATGCATTCACTTGCAATGTATATACTTTGCTGTCTGCAGTTGAACATGCATTTCACTCTAACTCTGTACATGCCATACATGAAGTCTATACATGCTGCTGCTTAGCATTCACTGAGTCTATACATGCTCATAGTCTGCATACGTGAAGTCTGTACACGCTTCAGTGTCACATTCACTAAGTTTGTACACGCTTCAGTCTCGCATACACGAAGTCTGTACATGCCTTACAATGCCACAGTCCTGCATGCGTGAAGTATGTACAAGGCCAAAGCACTGCATATATGTAGTCTGTACATGGCATTGTTCTGCATTCACCAAGTCTATACAATGCCATAGCCACGCATTCATAAAGTCTGAACATTGCATTGCTTCGCATTCATGAAGTCTGTACATCGCTTCTGCAGTGCCTTCATTAAGTCTGTACAAGGTTTTAACCTTATACTGATAACTCTGTTCGAATGTCTGACAGGAACACTTTGCAGAGACTGATGATTGGCACGTGATCCGAGGCTGGAAGGACTGACAGAATGGTGATACGTGTACTGAAGCATGCTGAGATGCTGCCACGTGTTCAAGTCATTGGGCGGGAACTCAAATGCCACACGCCCAATTCCTGCTGCTCTATATATATGAAGCTTCTTCCACCTGAAGAAGAGAGATCGTGAGACAAAGAGCTCTAGCAGAAGAGAGACAGAGAAATAGCAAGAGTAGAAGAAAAAGAGTAGAAGAGCAGAGCGCCAGCACGATCCAGGAGAAGAAGAAAGAGAATGAAGAAGAGAAAGAGAAAGAAAGAGAGATTGAGTGATCTGAAGAAGAAGAAAGGCAGAGAGAAGCTTCGTTCTGAAGATCTGTCTTCACTGGACCGTGGATCAAATCCAGGCCAGTCAGCTCATTCTGAGCCACATTGTGCTTCATCGTTTACAGCCTTCCGATTGCTGTTGTCTATGTTTTTCCTTTCCATTTTACACCATTTCTTCAAGCTGTTAGTCAGCGGATGCAGTGGAGGATTCCACTGGACGAGTAAGCTGTAATCTCCAGCGGTTGCAGAGAAGGTTCTTCTCTGGACAGCAAGCTGTGTTGCTCAGCATGCGAGGTGGATACCTCGGACAGCAAGCTGTGTTGCTCAGCGGTTGCAGAGGATCTGTTCCTCTGGTCGGCAAGCTGTTAAGCCCAGCGAAGCTGTGTATCAGCGGTTGTAGACAAGCTGTGATGCCCAGCTGTTCAAGCTGTGAGTCAGCGGAATCCACATTCGGCTTGAGTGTGGGGTGGATGTAGGTCTGTTGGACCGAACCACCTAAAAATCATTGTGCAGTGGTTTGATTTCATATTTGCTTCCGCTAGATGAATGTTTAGGCTCGATATGCTTTCACATGTTCATTGAGCTATTTGACTGCACATTTACTACTTGATTGAACACCTTATAGTAGTTTAGATTTGGTAGATCTGAATCTGTTTTTGCCTCAACCTCTTTGAGTGTTCTAAGTTTTAGTCAGGAGGTAGTTTTAATTGGGCGAATTTTTAAGGGGAGATTCATTCACCCCCCTCTGAATCCCTAGCACCGAACCCAACACTTGGTATCAAAGCGGGTTGCTGTGCATAGGATCTAACAATCCGCAGCAGATCCTGCATTTCTGGTTGGTGCATTGCAGAGTGGGTTTTCTGTGTTCTGTGTTTTGTTTCACCGAGTTAGTGTCTTGATTTGCTCTTTTGATTTCAGTGCATTTATCATCTCTCGATGGGTCGTCCTCTTGTTTTTGATGGTTCTAACTTAAATAGTTGGCTAGGCGGCCTATGTGTTTACATAGACTCAGTTCATCCAAATCTGTGGAGTCTACTGTCTAAAGGTCCACACAAATTACCTCATGATGAGACCAAGTGGTCTAGAGAGGACAAAATAAAGAACCGTGATAATGTCATAGTTCTTAATATCATGAGAGCTGCTATTAATACTGACATATATCCTTTTGCGCTCAAGTGCACTTCTGGAAAGGAGATATATGACAGAGTGATCTCTGATCAACTGCATGAGGATCAATGCTTAATGGTCAACCGGGGAAATGATGATGAGGAAACCTCATCCAAGGTAAGCTCTGAATCAGAAGAGATTTCAATTGATGAATTATGGGATATAAATGAGGAACTTTCTAATAGATGTGAAAAATTGAAATCTGAAAACAAAAAGTTGAAAAAGAAATGTGATAAAATAAATTTGAAAGCTTCCTGTGAAAACTGTCCAAATCTGAAACAATCTTATGATGCATGTATGCTAGATGTTCAGAACCTTAAGAAACAAAATGATTCTCTAAAAATTGAAAAACAAACATGCTTGGACAAAATGTCAGAAATTGAGAATCAGCTGAATGATAAGAAAAATGAGCATTTAAAAGACATGCAAGAGTTGACTGAAACAAATTCTGTAATGGACAAACTAAAGCTTGAAAACGTTAAGGGTCAAAAGGAAATTGAAGATCTCAAGGCTAGTTTGAATAAAGTCAACAAGGAAACAATGCATATTTCTGCTCTAAGAGAACGAAATGAAGATCTTTATAATGAGAATGAATGGATGAAGAAACAAATTATCTTGTTTAAAGAAGATCACAGAAATTTGCTTGCTGATAAAATCAAAGTGGAGGAAAGAGAAGATGAACTAATTGAAAAATTGGAGCTTATGTCTGGAAATGGAAAATGTAATGAAGGAGACATGAAGCTATCTGAAGAGAACAAAGAACTGAGGGAACAAAACAAAAAACTGATGGTTTTAAATACTGTTTTCTCACAGAGGTTTCTGACTATCGAAAAAGAGAAATCTGTTTTTAAGGAAACTCAATCTCAAAAATTTGAGAAGGAAAACACTGAACTGAAAGCTGAAATTGAAAAATTAAAGTGTTTAAACACTGGCTTATCTGAAACACTTCTCACATTAAAAAAGGGAAAATTCACTTGTGATGGAGAATCACAAAGGGTGATCAGTCTAGAACAAGAAATTGAGAAGTACAAAACTGCAAACAAAGTTCTAAGCGAATGTGTAAATTGCAATGAACAGGAGATAGCCAGTTATGAGCTTCACATTTCTAGCTTGGAAAATAAAATTCATAATCTGGAAAACTCAGTATCCAAGTCTGCTAAAAATGAAGGAAAGATAAAAGCTGTCATGAACGATAAGAATGACAATTCAAGAAAGGGGATAAGTTGTAGTTCTGATGTTAAAGAAACTACTAAAAACCAACTATACACTACTTTTGTGCAAAGCTCTGATGTAGCTGATACCTCAAGTCAATCCTCAAAACAAAATAAAAATAAGAAATCACCTTCAAAATCTGTTTTTCAGTTCAAAGCCCAGAAAATTGAAAAGCAAACAAAACCTGTTGAGAATAATCAGAAATTGAAAAGAAATAGTCAAACAAAGAAGGCAAAGAATATTTCTGGTTATACCCTGAAATCTGTTAGCTCTGCTGAATCTGATGAGTCAATGTTAAATGCTCATGCCTCTTGTACTCATTTGCATGCATCTAGGAATTCATCTGATAGAAATCATGCCCCTAGGAAATCTGATGCTTCTTGCTATTACTGTGGTAAGCATGGTCATTTCATGAATGCATGTTTCATCATGAAACAAGATGATAAACTGCATGCTAAATCTTCTGATCATCATGGGTACAAAAGAAACAAACTTAAGTTCAACTAGCACATCACATGCTTCAATTGCAACAAGCCAGGTCATAAGGCTGTTGAGTGTTGGTTAGGGAATTACAGGAATAATTCTGGATCTAGAAGTAAGCATGTTAGGTGCTTCGAGTGTGGCAAGTATGGGCATGCAGTCAAGGACTGCTGGTATGCTCAGGGAAATCACTCTAATTCTAAATTTGTCAAATTCCCTGCAAACAGAAATGATTTTGGTAGGAATAAATCTGTTTTTAAAGAAAAGATTCCTGCATGTTTTGAATGTGGAAAACTTGGCCACCGTGCTTCTGAATGCTGGTGGGCAGGTAATGGTAAATCAAAGGTTCATGCAAGTAACAGAAACTTTCATGCTAAATCACATAGGTTACATGACTATAACAATGTTCACAAAAAGAATTCAAGGGTTGTTATATCATGTAGATATTGTGGTAAATTTGGCCACTCCATGACCAATTGTCATCTGATGGACTTTGATGACAATATTGCTAAGAAATTGTTTAGAACACCTGTTAGGGATAATACAGGACCCAAGACTGCTTGGGTTCCTGCAAGATCAAAATGATTGTTTTGCTACAGGTGTGCCCTGGAATGAATAAAGGGGGATTAATAAGCCAAGGCACTCAAGAATGAAACCCCCCAGGATTGCACTATTCAGGTCAGTTCTGAAAAACTGTGTTTAAATTTCATCATCTGAAATTGTTGAAATGCTTGTCTGATTTCTGATGTCTTCTTCTTGTCTAGCTGATCAGTCTGCATTCCAGACTCAGCTACTGAATTTAATTCTGAACATATCTGATACTCTTCTCACATGTTTGTGCATGTACTTTATTCTGAGCTAATTCATGTGTTGCACTGAGGTTGAATGATTCATTTAAATGCATATAGACAATGCATGTGTCCATCAAGGAAGTCATTCAAAGCATATAGAACTGCTTTGCACTGCATCTCTTTGCATAACCCTGGTATATTAAATAGTAAGTTACTAAAGGGTAGATGTAATCTATCTGGAGGTTCTTACTATGTGTGAGATGGTCCTTGAGACCAAGTTCTCCGCCAAGTACCAAGGGTCATGTCTTCATTTAAAAGCAGTGTAATGAATATCATAAAATTTGAAAAATCTGAAAATTTGAAATGAAATTGATGCATTTGATAAATTCTCTCTCTGATTGAACAAAGCATGAATTCTTCTTGAGCATATTCTAAAATCATGAGCAGTTCATTAATTGTATTTCATGCACTTTGTCAGGGGGAGTTTGACTGATGTTGCATATGAAGAGTAGTGCAGTTGAAAAACCTAAAAAGAAATTGTATTGCATCTAGACAGGGGGAGCATTTAGAATAGGTGTTTTGATTGTCACATTTTGAACACCTCTTGTCTAGTAATTGATCAACTCTCATCTGATGTCATATTTCTCTCTTTTGAAAATGGATTCTGCCTTCTATTCGTTGAGTTGTTAAAGAAGAGTTTCCTTCAACTCTCTTCATGATACTACCTGTCAGCTGATCTGTCCGAAATCCAGACTCAGCTACTGTCTGTTGATATACATTCTTCTGAAATATTCCTTCATGTATTGACTATACACCAGCTTACACTCACCCTTCATATTCTTCTTAGCTGGTGTGACAAATTTAATTATATTGTTGACTTGTTGGTCAGTTATTCTTTTGATTTGATCCGAGGAACACAAATAGCATGTCATTCAATCTAGTCTGAATCATGTAGAAATTTCTATCATATAGGTTTAAGAATAACCACTGAATCAGACTGATATAAGAACTATGTATTCTCATATTTGCATTTAAATATCTTGAAAATATCTGAATGATAAGATTTAATGAACTTTAACCACATGTGTCATGAGAACCTTAGACTCTCTCATCTGATATCTGAAAATTTGAAATCAAGGCTACTTTGGTAGAGATACATAGAGTGAGTACTGTGGTTAAACATTAACTTGAGAAATGTTGACTAATTGAAAAACTGTGAATTCAGAGCAATGACTTGGCCACTGAGAAACTGAGTTCTTCATCAATGAAATAAAGTAACTTATGTCATGAAGTGCCATAGTTATCTCTGGTAAAAATTTATTGAAAAACCTGACAGAGCAATGACATATTTGTGTCAAGTAACTGGGGAGTCTGGCCTCTGATCAAGGTGTCTCTTCACGTAAAAAGACATTTGTATTGCTAACTCTGGTCTCAATGTTAAGAGGCAATGACAGTTATCACACTGAGTAACTGGGTCACTTCACCTAAGACGTGTTGTGCCTCATGTAAAAAGGTGTTGATAAACTCAAATTGCACAGGTAAAGTAAAATATGTTTCAAATAAAAATATTTTGTAAAATCTGTCAATTCATGCTCCTGTAAAAAGTGTTTAATCCCAATACTAATCTGTGCAACTCTGAAAGTAGTCATTGAGATCTTGTGTGTAAGATGAAGACGATTAGTCATGGTTATTATCTGGTTATTTGGTTCACCTTTATTAAAACTTGACTTCAGATATGAGTATTGAATTTAATTGACAAATTGGTATACATCATAATTAAATCAGGTTGGTCAAGTTGCAAATTCATAACCCTCTATGATAAGAGAGTCCTTTCATGTTAAGACTTATTGTAGTTATGCATGCTCTACAATCCCTCATGATCTGCTTCATAACTTGGTATCAGTCCTTCTTGGTATCAGTTATCTGACCATACAAATGTGAGATGCTACTCCCATTATTACCTTGTTCACTTACAGTCTTCTGAACTTCAGAATCCTTATGGTGATGGATTTCAGATTGATTCATTGGTTAACCAGAGTTCATTTCTATTCTTCAAGAGAACTTCTGGGTCATGTGTAGTTAAGGGGAGAGTAGTCATACATTCATGTTGATAGGGGAAGTTTCAGCATTGCATAAAAGCTCCTATATCATCTCCTTCAACAGTCAATGATCATTCCATCCTTTTTGCTGTTGTCAAAGGGGGAGAAACTTTTGTGAGTTATCATTTGCATACATGGTGCATTACATGCTCATTGTGCATTACATGCTCATTATTTCTGAAAGAGCCATTCCATTGTGTATTTTCATATTCATCATGATGAATCTAAGGCAATGACTCATAATATTGCCATCATCAAAAAGGGGGAGATTGTTGTGTCCCCTGTGGCTCTGTGGTTTTGATGATGACAAATGTTATGGGGTTCTGTGGTTTTGATGATGACAACTGTTATGGCTCATTATGTATTGATGATCTAATCCTGATGAAATATGAGGAACTGTCAGAACAGGTTTAAGGATGACTCACACTCATGAAGTCAACCTATGTCAAAGTCAAATCTCTGACAGGTACAGTCAATGCACAGTTAGATCAGGTAATGTTCTATCTAACCTCAGATCTGTGCATATGTTAATTTTTATGTCTATACAGTCTATACATTCATGCATAATCACTCTCAGCACAGTCTTTACATTGCATGCGTAGCAGACATCTTAAGTCTATACATTGCATGTGTTGCAGACGAGCATAGTCTACACATTGCATGTGTTGCACATTCACAATGTCTATACAACGCATTTGTCGCAGGCACAGCAAGTCTGTACACTGCATTCCTCGCAGGCACAGCTGTTTCATGCATTCATATAGTCTACACATTGCACGTGTTGCACATTCACATGGTCTATACATTGCATGTGTCGCAGATAGCATAGTCCATACATCGCAGTTCTCGCAGGCTAGCAAGTCTGTACACTGCATGGCTCGCAGGCTAGTAAGCCTATACATTGCATGGCTCGCAGGGTAGCAAGTCTATACATTGCATGGCAAAGTTCAAAGTCAATACATTGCTGCATTGCTTGCATTTGTGAAGTCTATACATTGGCTGTTGTCTTGCAGCATTAACCCAAGTCCATACATCGGTTGCAGCACTGCACGCACACTCAAAGTCCATACACTGCATTGTGGCATGCACACTAGCAAGTCTGTACATTAGACATCTTTACCTACGTAAGACTTGCAAGTCTATACATCGTGCAGTCTGCACGTTGTGGGTAGCAAAGCCTGTACAATGGTGTCAGCAAGTCTGTACATTGCTCACCGTCTCACTGAGCGTCTCAAGAGGACACCAAGTGTGTACACTGCCATCTTGCAGCACAGCATAAGTCTATACACTGGTCCGTCTCATCCAGCGTCTCAAGTGGACTTGAAGTCTATACATTGGACCATCTCTCTTAGCGTCTTGTGCATGAGTCAAGTCTGTACAACCTGTGTTCAGCAACATCAAGTCTGTACAACGCATAGCTGCACGCATGACTAAGTCTGTACACTGGCATCTTGCAGCGTTAGCACAAGTCTATACAGCCTGTGTGCTTCATATTGCCAAGTCTATACAACGGCTTGCAGCACTCAAAGTCTGTACACTGGCTGCAGCAGGCTCGCACACACTAAATCCATACATTGCACAAAGTCTGAACATTGGTATCTTTACCTACGTCTAAGTCTATACATTCTTATAGGCATTGTGCATTGTTCAAGGCCGAGTCTGTACATTCTTTCAGCATGACAATGCATTCACTTGCAATGTATATACTTTGCTGTCTGCAGCTGAACATGCATTTCACTCTAACTCTGTACATGCCATACATGAAGTCTATACATGCTGCTGCTTAGCATTCACTGAGTCTATACATGCTCATAGTCTGCATACGTGAAGTCTGTACATGCTTCAGTGTCACATTCACTAAGTCTGTACACGCTTCAGTCTCGCATACACGAAGTCTGTACACGCCTTACAATGCCACAGTCCTGCATGCGTGAAGTATGTACAAGGCCAAAGCACTGCATATATGTAGTCTGTACATGGCATTGTTCTGCATTCACCAAGTCTATACAATGCCATAGCCACGCATTCATAAAGTCTGAACATTGCATTGCTTCGCATTCATGAAGTCTGTACATCGCTTCTGCAGTGCCTTCATTAAGTCTGTACAAGGTTTTAACCTTATACTGATAACTTTGTTCGAATGTCTGACAGGGACACTTTGCAGAGACTGATGATTGGCACGTGATCCGAGGCTGGAAGGACTGACAGAATGGTGACACGTGTACTGAAGCATGCTGAGATGCTGCCACGTGTTCAAGTCATTGGGCGGGAACTCAAATGCCACACGCCCAATTCCTGCTGCTCTATATATATGAAGCTTCTTCCACCTGAAGAAGAGAGATCGTGAGACAGAGAGCTCTAACAGAAGAGAGACAGAGAAATAGCAAGAGTAGAAGAAAAAGAGTAGAAGAGCAGAGCGCCAGCACGATCCAGGAGAAGAAGAAAGAGAGTGAAGAAGAGAAAGAGAAAGAAAGAGAGACTGAGTGATCTGACGAAGAAGAAAGGCAGAGAGAAGCTTCGTTCTGAAGATCTGTCTTCACTGGACCGTGGATCAAATCCAGGCCAGTCAGCTCATTCTGAGCCACATTGTGCTTCATCGTTTATAGCCTTCCGATTGCTGTTGTCTATGTTTTTCCTTTCCATTTTACACCATTTCTTCAAGATGTTAGTCAGCGGATGCAGTGGAGGATTCCACTGGACGAGTAAGCTGTAATCCCCAGCGGTTGCAGAGAAGGTTCTTCTCTGGACAGCAAGCTGTGTTGCTCAGCAGGCGAGGTGGATACCTCGGACAGCAAGCTGTGTTGCTCAGCGGTTGCAGAGGATCTGTTCCTCTGGTCGGCAAGCTGTTAAGCCCAGCGAAGCTGTGTATCAGCGGTTGTAGGCAAGCTGTGATGCCCAGTTGTTCAAGTTGTGAGTCAGCGGAATCCACACTCGGCTTGAGTGTGGGTGGATGTAGGTCTGCTGGACCGAACCACCTAAAAATCATTGTGCAGTGGTTTGATTTCATATTTGCTTCCGCTAGATGAATGTTTAGGCTCGATATGCTTTCACATGTTCATTGAGCTATTTGACTGCACATTTACTACTTAATTGAACACCTTATAGTAGTTTAGATTTGGTAGATCTGAATCTGTTTTTGCCTCAGCCTCTTTGAGTGTTCTAAGTTTTAGTCAGGAGGTAGTTTTAATTGGGCGAATTTTTAAGGGGAGATTCATTCACCCCCCTCTGAATCCCTAGCACCGAACCCAACAGCAGGGCAGCACCGTCGTGGGGACGGTGGCGGAGGGTGCCCTCAAGTGGGTGTCAGCCGACGAGAAGCACGTCGTCCGAAGGCCCATCTCTGTCGTCTTCAAGTGATCGGAGCAGAGCAAGGCGGAGGGAGCTAGCGCTACGTCGGGGTGCCAACCATCTGGGTGAGGGGGAGAGAGAGAGAGTTGCAGGGGGAGGCGTGAGAGAGTGCGAGAGAGGGAGGGGGTGCAGAGAGACAAAGGGGGAGAGTGCGAGAGAGTGCGAGAGGGAGTGGGGAGGGCCCCAGAGGGGGTCTCCCCCTCCGGCGCCCACACCCCACTGGGGGTAGTAGAGAGAGGAGGGGGTAAAGAGACAGAAGAGGAAAGCAAGAGAGAGTGAGAGAAAGAGAGGGGGGAGACGGGCAGACTGGAGGGGGAGACTGGCGACTGGAGGAGGGGACTAAAATAGGGGAGGGCGACAGCGGGTCGGAAGAGCTCGCAGCCCCTATCCCCTCCCGCCGTCGTCTCCCCTGGGAAAAGAGAGAGAGTGCTCAGGGAGAGAGAATGGGAAGGTAAAATGGGA
Source organism: Amorphophallus konjac (assembly GCA_022559845.1). Taxonomy (NCBI): domain Eukaryota; kingdom Viridiplantae; phylum Streptophyta; class Magnoliopsida; order Alismatales; family Araceae; genus Amorphophallus; species Amorphophallus konjac. The sequence goes on from CM040127.1 coordinate 250,440,159, forward strand.
AATACACAAATTAACGGGGTAGTAAAAGGAATATTATCTAGAATATTCTTTTTTTGGTGGGACGTTTGATAACTCAAGGGGCTTTTTATTAAGAATTTGAAGATTTGGGGGGCTTTTGACTAAATAAATGGATTCGGGGGCTTTTTTCTAATTTCAAAAAAATAGGGACTTAAAGCCAAAAATCCCTTTTTGTAATCATATTATATTGACTAATACAAAAGCTCAACATAAGTTTGTAAATGCAATTGTTCTAGAGACGCGCATTTGTATGTGCCCTCTTACTAGTATGCAAAAATACATTAATGAACAAACCAGAATGCCATTCATATTGGTTCTGCTCATTGTGATGCATGCATTAAGGTTGTTCAATGGATGTGGATCTATAATGATTGCCCTACCTTGGCAGGCAGACTATCATTTTATTTTATTTAATTGATGATGATGTATTAGGAATTTAAGATATTCGGCTCACATAGTTCTTCCGAGAATTGTATTTTCTTTATTTATTAGAGTCATCATTATAGGGACTTAGACACTTGATGCAATATTTGTATTATAAATGTTAAGATCTAACTAGAGACTAATGATGGCTCTTAGCAAATTTATTGTGTGCTCATACATGGTGCTTTCTCCCTCACTTCATAAACATAGCATGTGACAACCTCTTTCTTTGCCAAGAGTGTGGCACAAGATCATAGTTATTATCCATGTTCTTCTTTGATTTCTGCAAGTCGCTTCCCTCATTGCGTCATGCTTATGTGATTTCCATATTTATCATTCCCATCTTCTTCTTGTATTCTTCCTGTTGTCTCATCAACTTCAGCTCTACCCCACCCTCTACTTAGTCAGCCACTGGATACAGTTCAAAGGTTAAAATGAAAAAAAGGCGCAAAGAAAGCTGATCAGCTCTTTAGCAACTGTTTCCCAGAGCCACAGCCACACCTCAGGTCATCATCTTTTTCCCTTTCCCTTTTAAGAAGGTTTGTCCCACCCTTTTGTCATCTTCTTCCCACTTTTTTCTCCAGCATCCCTCTCACACCACTACCCTGAGTCCCTGAGTCGAAAAGAAGAGACAAAAGAAGACAAGGGATAGTCGTAAGAGATTACACTTGATCCCAACTGTAGTCCAGCAACCCACATACACATTGTCATCCTTTTCTTGGATCCAAGCTGCTGCTGCTGCCATTCCCCTTTTCCATCTCTCTGAGTGACCATTCCACATGAAAGTAAGAGCCTAAACCATCCATTCTATTTTTCCCCTTTCTCTTTCCTAAAACTCTAATCTATTGGACCCTATCCTTCAAAATTAACAATCCATTTGTAAAAGCCATTTAATCCCGCACTGTGTATTCATGAAGCACTTCGTGCCTATATTAGTTCCAGGCATCTCCACCCACTAACTCGGTTTTTGGGGGCAGCTTGGTTTAGTAACATGGTATCAGAGCCAGTCCACACACAGTCACAAACAAACACCCAAAATTAATTCTGGGCTTCTCCACCCACTAACTCGAGTTTCGAGTTAGCAGTTTGGTTCAGTAACATATCCAACCTGTTAAGAAGGCCCGAGACAAGGTTGGCAGTTTCGACCGAAACCGATACGTTTCGGCCCTTCAGTAACATATCCAACCTGTTAAGAAGGCCCGAGGCAAGGTTGGCAGTTTCGGCCGAAACCGATACGTTTCGGCCGAAACGTATCGGTTTCGGCCATACCCGATATGAAAAGGCCCCCTTTCACTGTAACAACCCGACACTTATTAAGTGTATCGGTTCCCGAAACCGGACGGTTTCGGCCGAAACACGTGTTGCACTCCCCCCCCCCCCCCGATTCGGGTTGTTCTCAGCCGAAACCCTCCCCCCTCCCCTCCCCCGGTGCTGTTGCCTCTGCCTGCTACTGGCCTGCCGCGCCCTGCTGCCTGCTGCTGCTCCTGCTTGGCTGCCGCGCGCACCCCCTCCTGCTGCGGACCGCCCTGCTGCTGCTGCCGCAGCCAGCCCCCAGCCACTCAGCCAGCCCCGCCCAGCGGCTGCTGCTGCTGGTGTGGTGCTGCTGCTGCTGCTGCTGTTGCCGCAGCCAGCCGCGCCCTCCCTGTTGTTGTAGGCCAGAGCTGCTGCTGTTACTGCCACCGCCGGACGGACCGCCCTGCTGCCACCCTAATTAGCTGAATTAGGGCTAAGTAAGTTTTTTTGTAACTTAATTTGTGCAACCCTAATTAGTTCAGATTTCAAAATAAACCCTAAGTAGATACTTAAAATTAGATTCATTGTTAAATAAATTTCATTGTCGAATTTGGGGTTGGATCATGTTGGGATTTTATTGTTATGAAGGATCATTAAGGGTTAATTGGTAATTAAGCCCTAAATAGTTCATAAAATTTGGGGGTTTCGTCTAATTCGACGCTCTTAGCCACAATTGAGTGTTAATTAAGTTTAATTGATGAATTTAGAGTGGGATCATACTGGGATTTTATTTTTGTGAAGGGTCATTAATGGTTAATTGGTAATTAAACCCTAATTAGTTCATCAAAATTGGAGCTTTCGTCTAATTCGACTTTCTTAGCCACAATTGAAGATTAATTAAGTTTCATTAACGAAATTGGAGTGAGATCATGCTGGAATTTTATTTTTGTGAAGGGTCATTCATAGTTAATTGATAATTAAGACCTAATTAGTTCATCAAAATTGGGACTTTCGTCTAATTCGGCTTTCTTAACGACAATTGAAGGTCAGTTAAGCTTCATTCAATAATTTGGAGGTCTATCATGTTGAATTGCCTTTTTTTCATTGTACTTACAAGAGATTGTCTTTGACTGTCATAATGCAGCATCATTCCTAGACGTTAACAAACACAGGAGCAGCAAGGGCAGGAGGATCCGGGGTGGGCCCACATGTCCTTGGTTGATGCTAAGAGAAGAAAGGTGAAATGCAATTACTGTGGTAGGGAGATACATGGCGGAATTACTAGAGGAAAGCAACATTTGGCAGGGGTCAGAGGAGATGTGAGATAATGTGACCACTGTCCCCGAGAGGTGCGAGAAGAGATGCGCCAGTGCCTTCTGGGCAAAAAGGAGAGGGTGCAACAAAGGGCTGAGGATGAGGCTGAAATTGCTGAGGAGATTTCTGGCAGAAAGGTTAGGAGGGATGATGATGAGGAAGGCACTGAGGATTCAGATCCAGAGCTGACTGAAGCAAGGGAGCGTGAACAAACCGCTCGAAGGAAAGGGAAGGCACCCATGAGTTCAGGGACCTACGAAAGTACAGCTGCACGACGTCCTGACAGTGGTGCTGCCCCACAGACGCAGAGAACAGGTACCATGGACAGCTATCTCCACAGAAGGCCCCATGCTACACAACCTAAAATCAAGTCTGCATTGAGAGGGGTAAAAAAATCAGCAGAAGTTGCAGGGCATGCATTTAAAAGTATCTGCAAATGATTTTTTCATACAGGTGTCCCTGCACATGCAGCTGAAAGTGAATATTTCCAACCCATGCTAGATGCCATAGCAGATGCTGGCCCTGGCTTGAAGGCCCCATCACGTCGAGACATATACGAGCGTGGCCTTGAGGGAGAGGTTGAGGAACTCCATGACTGGGTTGAAAGCTTTAAGCATATATGGATAGAGAGGGGATGCACTATTATGTGTGATGGTTGGACTGGTATCACGAAGAAGTCCATGATTAATTTTTTGCTCTATTGCATCGAAGGTACAGTATTTGTAAAATCTGTAGATGCATCAAACTATGAAAAAATGCCAATTATTTGTTTCATTTGATGGATAACATGATAAACCAAATTGGGGAGGACAATGTTGTCCAAGTAGTGACTGATAATGAAGCTAGTTATAAGGCTATAGGGAAGAAATTGATGCAGAAGCACAGTCACTTATACTGGCTCCCATGTGGTGCACATTGTCTAGATTTGATTCTAGAAGACATTGGGAAGGACAATCGTGTGAAGAAGACAGTTGAAAGGGCACAAAGGATTACCCAATATATTTATGGCCATCCTAGGATATTGAACATGTTCAGGGAGCATGCAGGTGGGGGGCGAGATATCATCTGTGCAGGGCCAACCAGATTTGCTTCAAATTTCATTTCTTTGGAGTCTTTGCACAGGTATAAGATTAAACTCAATTCTTACTTCTTTATCCTTATAATTATGATCCATATTTGGTTCAAATTTTATTTCTTTGCACAGGTATAAGAATGAGCTGAAAACTTTCATGTACCACAATGCCCTGCGGGAATACATCGACAAGTCTAATGTTGATGCTCAGATGGAATATTCGGATGTCTCCCACATCGTGGACGACAACAAATTCTGGGACAGGGTCTCACGATACATGAAAGTAGTCACCCCCCTCGTGAAGGTCCTAAGAATGGTGGATGGCGATGAGAAGAATGATATGGGATATCTGTATGAGGCTATGGACCATGCCAAATTGGAGTTGTAGGAATCTCTTCCCAAAGAATATGCAAAGTGGTCGAAAATTATTGATCATAGATGGGACACCACATTACACCACGACTTGCATGCAGCTGGTGAGTGATTATTTGTATTGATACATTATTGTTTAGATTATTTTATATCTAACATTTAGTTAATTATACACAAATGCAGGTTATTTCCTCAACCCTCGATTTATGTACGATGCCAATGCACATGTTGATGGCGAGGTGCTCCAAGGGACTTTAAAAGTCATTGGTCGTTTATCGAGGACACCAGAAAAGAGGCTTCAGGCGGAAGTAGAGGTTGGCCTTTATGATTTCATGAATAAGAGGTATAGAATTTACTTAAGGAGAGTTATGCTAATCTATTAATTTATTTTTGTAGATGAACTCCTATAGAATGAGAACTGGGACGTATTCTGACTCCCAATTGTAATACGCAGTGGGAAGAGTGAGCCGAGGTATACTTTATCTTTGTGCTTTCTTTGCAAGTCTATCATGTTGAATTGATTTTTATTTACAACTAATATTTATTTGTTTATGGTTGGTGGAATAGCTGACTGGTGAGTAATGGTGAATAATAGAGATTTGGGCAGTTCGACATTGGCTTTCATTGCAATTAGGGTGTTAAGTCAAACCACATCAGCAAGCCAATGTGAAAGAAATTGGAGCACGTTCAGCCTTATACACTCAAAGGTTCGCAATCGGCTAAAGGCTGAACGGTTAGACAAATTAGTTTACTGCCACTACAATATGAGGTTGAGAATAAAAAATATGAAGTTGAGACAACAGCTGCGAGACAAACGCGTCGTTGAAGGTGCCACTGCAGAAATTGATGTGGATGCCTTATTTGATGATGATAATCCATTGCAGTCTTGGGTGGAGACACGGGAGCTGGTTGATGAGCCTGTTTTTGAAGATGATGATAGAAGATGGGCAGAGGACATACTAGATGAAGATGAGCCAAGAGATCCCGAATTAAGAAGAAAAACAAAGAGGGCCAGAGATACTCATGCGCACCAGAGAAGGGACCCACCTGGGGTTGTTGATGACACTGAGGAGCAACATGATTTTCAGCCAACTAGATACTCAGACTCAGATAGCAGGCCAGTCACTCCTAGAATGGGCAAGCCACTTGTGCAGTTAAGAAGAAGTACATCAGTGCATGGGCTAACTGAGAGGACAAGTGCTACTGCTCGAGAGGACCCGACAATTGAGCAGTTGAAGCAAATTTATGTGAGACACACGCCAAGGGCAGGAGGATTCATGTCAAGGGTGGGTAAAGAAATCACACCAAAAAAGAAAAAAGTATCCCCAAAGGCCAAAAGGTGACTGGTTTCTGCTAGTGATGATGATGTTGGTGATGATGATGATGATGATCCCAGTGCAGCTGCAGGTGCCACAGGTGCTGCAGGTGCTACTACTGGCAGTGCTGGTGGTCCTTCCTCCTTCTACGCAGACACAGGCAGAGGATACAGTCAGGGTGAGCGAGGACATGATTCACAGAGTCAATATGGGCATCCATCAGGTTATGGAGGTGGCCAACAGGAGGTAGCCATTTATGGGTGGTGTCATGAACCAGCATTCCAGTTCCATCCATATCCGACCAGTTCCTCCTCTTCCTCAAGATTCTTATGTTGATACTGGATTCCAATCAAGCCAACCAAACACTCCAAGAGGGATCCAAAGAGGGATGTAGGAGTTGGCTACCTCATTGTTTGGTTATAGTGAATATACACAATACATGCAACCTGGTTATGGGTATCAACATCAAGGCCCAGACGATGAGGGAGAAGGTTCTTCTAGTTATTATCCATATTAGTGCATCATCATTTAGGTAAGGATCACGTTTATTGTACAGTTTGAACCTATTTCATGTTTAATATGTACTCAATATTTGTTTAATAACTTCAATACTTGAACCCATTTGTCTTCTTGTGTAATGCACTTAATCATATTTCATGTTTATTCCCCTGTGCTTGAACCTAATTCATGTTTAGTATGTACTTAAGAATATTAGTTTAACATGTTCAATGTTTGAACTTCAATGCCTACTTCATGTTTATTGCACTTAATCTAAGTTCTTTACAATCAAATGCATGTCTAATGAATTTTATGATTTTTATGTGATTATTCATATTTTTCTGAATTATTTCTGATTTTTTAGACTTATTTTGATTTTTTTGAAACTTTTCAATGGGTTTCGGCCGGTTTCGGCAGAAATCGAAACCGAAACCGAGTCGTATCGGTTTCGGACTCGGCCGAAACCGATACTGACATCCTTGGCCCGAGGTCATCTAACCCTTGAGAAAAAGATTGAAAACTTTTTCTCCTTTTTTGGTGAGAATTGAATGGTACCACGTCCGAACTAAAAAGCCAAAGGGATGTACAAATATAAGAGTGGAAGCTCCCAAGAACCCATGTACAGAAAGTGAGGGCCACACAGAGGAAGTGTGTCCTCGGTTGACACCCCAAGAAAGACAAAAAAAAGGAAGTCAACATTCCCCAAGTTACAAAGAGACCTAGCCCATTCCCAGACCCATGACCCACAAAAGACACGACCAAATCTTGAGTCGTTGCCTCTCTCCTAAAGATTCGACTATTCCTTTCTATCTTAAGGGCCGACAGGTGGCATGCAAATCAGCCACCATGCCACTGTATCCTCTCTAACATTCCATCAGCTATTCCAGCCTTACAACAGCCCCTCAACTGACGAAGGAAGACAGACTAAGCAATGGAGCTAGTGCATAAGGCCCATCCAAGAGACCAAACCTCTAGTGCGAAGGGGAAACCAACAAACAAATGATCAATAGACTCATCCTCTTCACTGCACAAAGAGCAAGTGGTGTTGAATCTGTTGATGCCTTGCCAAAAATGGCCAAGTCTATCAGTTGTAGGCAACCTTTCATGTGATATTCACCAGATCAAGATCTTTACTCCTGGAGTAGGTTAATTTAAGCCAGTGTTTTAAAAATTGGCAGCCCAGATGACTTGAGGCCCTTTCCTAACTAGCGTTTCACAAGTTTGTCTTTGACTAGTTATTGTCATCTTGAATGACCATTATACGGCAATTAATTAGTTACTTGTGGAGAAGAGTTTGACACTTCTTCGATAAAAAAACATAATTTTCTCTCTTTTGTTGCTTCTAATCCCTCCTTATGTTGTCCCATGATTGATGGATATTGGGTGTGTGTGTAGAAGAAGATAGTGACCAAAAGGACCATGTAATGTGTTACCTTAAAAAACATATTATACTATTCTTCCAAAACATAGTTACAATAATTCATTAATCAGGTATTTTATAATGTTTATATAATTAAATGTTGGTGTGTCTAAAGTTAATAACATTATCAATTGGTGGAGGACATATAGAAGAAATGAAACAAGATTTAAAAAATAGCCACCTGACAGTTGAGGCACTCGCCTTGCTGCCTAGGCAGTCCGCCTAGACAGTGAGGGGGACAGCTGACTCGCTCCACATAGGCATTTTTAAAACATTGATTTAAGTTGAGTTGGATCACTTCCATCGGATCAGCAAATCCAGCCAATTCAAACTGATCCAGATCAAGATTGGGAATACCTGATTCAGGTGTCATTCTGATCCTGAATTCTGGATAATCATTTTCCACAAAGTATGACTATATTGTATCAAATCCCACCAATGCTAAAGAGCACCAAGATCAATGTATGGTATAATGTTGCCAATGAGGAGATCGAGTGGGCATAAAATCAAATAAAATCAGGCGCAAACCAGTGCTTAAAAAGGATCTTGAAGTACTTATAAAAGAGACTGAACCGGCTTTAAAAGAGAGGCCAGGAACCAGTTAAAATAACACCCTGGACTAGCCTAAAATGGAAGCCTAAACTACATTCTCAAGAAGATAAACAGATGGAAGACAGACTAAATTGCTGGATTGCCTATTAGATTCCCTTGAACCAATGGAATAAAAGAGAGGGGAACCAGATGCTACAATTGAGAATAAACTGAAAGACAATGGGGTTAAAGTTAAATGGATCTAACAAAATCGGTCCAGATCTGAAGCCTTATGCCACAACATATCTACATATCAGGTCTAATGTATTCATGAAATAAGCTGTGAACAACCTTCTTTACCCAATGGCTGCAGCAATAAGCCTTAGTCGCAGGCCACAGGCTAACAGTGCATTGCAAATTTGCAATAGGGATTGCCAAGGGGAGTAGGCAATGGCAAGGATGGCAGCAACAATGGTGGCTGATATGACTGTAGTAGGAAGAAGATAAAGGACGACAACAGCAAGGGTATCTGATGGCCACAGTTCCAGCTAGTGAGATTCAACAATGGTAGAGATGGCGGAAGTGAAGAGAAGACAGCTCGATAGGCGGTAATCGGAGAAGACATAAAGATGCAGAATTTTGTTTTAGGTGCACTCCAGATATGCACGAGTCCAGAAAAAAAATTTAAATGGCATCAAACTAGAATTTCAAGTAAATATATAAAATCCAGAGAATGAACAGGCTACGTAGTCCGGCGAACCCCAGACATGTTGCCAACAGCATGGTCAAACATTATTCTCTGCTAATAAGACCAGGACATAACAGTGTTACAATGCATGTAAGTTAGAACCAAGAGAAACACTTTTTTATGAGAAGTGAATGGTACCACAATTGTATTAATTGTAAAAATAAAGTGCGATGTAAAATATGGCCAATCAGCACCCAAAAAATCCCTATACAAAGAACTTCACACCGAGGCAGTGTACCCCTCGCTATCCCCCCCACAAAACAAAGACAGAAATGGAAAACCATCAAAGGAGTAGGGACTCATGGAATCAACCAAAAATAATGCATGAAGATGTGAGTAGAAAGGTACAAAATATTGTCTGGGCAATCACCATAGCTGTTTTGTCCAAACTGTTTCATCCATTGACCTTCAGATGACAGCAGAAATGGAAAAAGGAAATGAAGAAATCCCAAAGATCAGAAAGCACAGTATGAGCGAGAATTCTATGTATTAGGAGCCTTTCTATTGTTGTAAGAAAACCTCAAAGCAAAGTTTCTGATAGATCTAGATGAGTGGAAAACCAGAGACAAAAGTTTTTAATCAGTGTATGCTTAAGAGATGGACTTCTCATAGTCAAAACCACATTTGGCATTCTCAATTAACAGCATTGTTTGCCCAAAGTGAGCAGAAAAGCATTGGTGGTCATGTTAATGTTGCGCTGTCTCGATAGCCCTGTACTATGTGAATAGAGAAATGCCCAAGCTACAGCTAAGTTCTACACACTTGTAAACTTCTGCACAAACCTCTACCTATCTTCAGAACATTGATACCCAAATGACACCTGCAAAGGGGCTACAGGGAGCAATTTCAGGTAACAAACAAGGTTTCAACACATTGTCACAGGCAGTTAGGGCTACCAACAGCAACAACCTGCTAAAAACCTTAGGTTACATGTTCTAGCTCTGCCAACTAAAAGAAATGACAAGCATCCAAATTTCCCTCGTCTCACAAAATTAAAAGTCAAAGTAATATAAAAGAAAAACAAAGCCTCTTCAGGATCATGATCTTCAGGAGTGGGTTAAGGACATTTTTACAGCTCAGGGGCATTATGTGTGACACTTACAGCCACGATTACACGTCAACCCACGAACTACTTTGAGTGAATGTGAAACAGCAATTTGTGCAAAAAATACAACAGCAACATGGAGTTGAGAAGCATATGTTTAGCTAGTTAGAAGCATATGTTTAGCTAGTTTTTGTTATAAAATTTACCATTGATGTACAGGCTGAAAGACTATTCCCTAATGTTCGTTCGTCATTAGGACAATCCCAAGTTTCTCAACAAAAACAAAAAAAAACTCCTCATAAAAGGAGCCAGCTAACTAACATAATGTGCAATTCACCACTGGTTTCCCATTTATAAGATATAAAGTTTCTAGTGATATTAAAAGAAATGACTCATAAGGGAATGCATATAAACACTGAAAAGGGTTAAAATTTTCTTTTAAAACCGCATAAATATTGAGAGAGGTATAAGATTTAATAATGAAAACCAACACTGAAATGTTATGTATATAAGCAGCTAAACAAACAGAAGTCCACACTATTGTATGTTCGGAAATAGCACATGAATATTTTTTTTTGAATGTGGGTGATACCATAATTGTATTAAGTGTAAAAGAAAGGGGTGTACAAGTATAGTCAATGTGTTCTCAAAAGATCCATGTACGACTCTCTGCCCATTCCCTCACTCTGTCACAAATGAAAGAAACAAGTATGTTCTCAATTCTAGCCTCACATCTAAAAATCCTGCTATTCCTCTCCCCATAGAGCCCATAGAGTGGCATGGAGAATAAGCCACCAGATCCACTTATCAACCTCAGAGTGATGCACCTCCTATGGCAGTTGCCAAGCAAATGATGTACGCCGTCATGTGGTAGAAAAGTGCAGTGGATCTTGTGGGCAATCTTGGAAACCTCTCTTGAAAATGCACATCTTGTGAAAAGATGATTTAGGTTTTCCTCCTCCCCACATAGGCAGCAAGTAGTGGGAATGTCAAGAAGGAAATGGGCCAGCCTATCCCATGTGGGGAGCTGGCCATGAGACAACCTCCAAATCAGCAGCTTCACTTTGAGAGGGGCCTCTTGGGAGACCAAATTAGTGGGGCGAAGCGGTGTCGTGATCCACCATCTGAGATGAGAGAGTAAATTGACCTCACTAAAAAGCAACCCTCCTTCTTCCGCCTCCACCACCACGTGTCAGCATCGCTTGGCGCTGGAGTGTAGTCTAGAAGCAACAAAAGAAGTCCCTCTAGCTGGTCCATCTCATCTAGTCTGAGATTCCTTTTAAATGTCGATGCCCATGTACCCCTAGAGAGATGTGTGTCAAAGGTTTGTGCCACCAATGCCAGAGGTGCAGCTACTATCACAAAAAGCTTCGAGAAAATTTCCTCTAAGGTGAAGTCTCCACATCATCTATCCTTCCAGAACTAACATTTTTGTCCATTACCCATCCGGACCCTCACACTTAGGTTGATGATATCTCTTCACTGAAGGATGCCTCTCCAAATGGGTGAAATAAAATGTGCAGATGATGGGGTCAAGTCTCATTCCCTTGTTCTACTATAGCATCTCTGTTTAACAAACTATAGCCATAGCCCACTCTCTCCTGCACTAAGTTTCCATAACCATTTACAAAGGAGAGCCAGGTTGAAAACTCGTGTTCTTGATGCCTACACCTCTCGTGTCCTTCTTGCATACTCTGCCCCACGAGATATCGTGTCACCCTCATCAAGTTCCTCTACTATCGTGCCAAAAGAAATGTGCTTGAATAGACTCCAATTTCTTGGCCATCATCTTAGGGATCTAGAAGATGGACAAGAAATAAATAGGGAGACTATCCAACATAGATTTGCATAGCATCATCCTTCTCCCATAGGAAAGTAGCCTCGCTTTCCACCCTGCTAGTCTAGACACATACCTGTGCACTACACTCTGCCAATCACTGGCTCATGTAGCCCCTGGTAACAGTGGGAGGCCTAAATAGGAGAAAGAGAATTCTCTTATCTGGCAACCTAGAATGAAAGCTACTCTCCTGAGAGATCTATCTTCCATGTTCACCCCAGCAATGCGGCTCTTGCTGGAGTTCACCTTCAATCCACTGACTTCCTCTAACAGCTCCAGGATCAACCTGGCTACATATAATTGACTCTCATCCTCTGTTAGAAACAAGATGATATCATCAGCATACTGCAGATGGCTAACTCACATACCCTCCGGCCCCGACTAAAAACCATTGAGAAGCCCTATCGATTCTGCCCTCATCTACATCCTACTCCGGATCTGTGCTACTAGAGCAAAAAGTAGGGGAGATAAGGGATCTCCATGACAAAGTCCTCTACCACTGTGAAACGAAGGAGTGAGTTGGCAATTGACAAGGACGGCAAAAGAGGCTGAGGAGACACTCTCGGATCCATCTAATCCACCTATCATCAAAACACATCCTAGTCAAGACCTCAAACAAACATTTCCAACTAGCATGGTCATATGTCTTCTCAAAATCCAGCTTCAAAACCACTCCTCTCTTCCTCTGTAACTTCATAGCATACAAGCATTCATGAGCAAATAGGAATTTTTCCCGAATGTATTGACCTCTCATGAAGGCACCTTGGTGAGCACTACTCGTACTACTCATCACACTGCCTAATTTGTGGCCAGCAACTTGGCAATAATATTATATGTTCCATTGAGCACACTAATGGGTCAATAATCCAAGAAGCTTTGGACCCCCTGCTTCTTAGGAATGAGCACCAGAAGAGTTTTGTTGATGCCTCTCAGGTGAGCCCTGCCCTGCTGGAACTCTCCTAGAACCTATAGGAGATCATCTTTGACAATATCCCAATAGTTCTGAAAGAATGCTATGGGGAAGCCATCTGGGCCTGGGACTTTGTCACCTGCAAAAGAGAAAACTACCTGTCAGACCTCCTCCAAGAAGGGACGGGAGAGAACTTCACTATCTGCTGGAGAAAGGTGGGGAAGGAGGCCGTCTACAATGCCAGGTATGGTTTAGCTTGCACCCCATTCTTTGAGCACTTGGACCACATGCTTAAGTCCCCCCCCCCCCCCGTTTTGCCATAGATGGTTGTTCCTGCCTCTGCATATACCAAACCTGACCTGGCTGACACTCTCCATGAAGTATGCCTTCCTGAACCAGTATCTTTAGAATCTGAAATGCTGCCTCACCACACATCTGCAGTTGGCCTTCAACAGAATGGGTTGGTGATCCGAAGTTGGTCTTGCTAAACAAGATGGTTGCACATGAGTATAGAAGTCCTCCCAATCAACAGAGACTAAGAATCTATCCAACCTATAGCAAGAAGGCCATACTCTCATGTTGGACCAAGTGAACTGAGCATTAGCCAAGCCAATGTTAATGAAAGTCACTTCCTCAATGAAGTCACAGAAGTCATCCATCTCCTCCGAATAGGGATTCACCCATGTCCTCTCCTAAGTTGCAGCCACAGCATTAAAATCACCACCAACACACCATGACCGAGCTCAGCTATGATGATAAAGCAGCTCATCCCAAAGGGCTCTCTCCCTTTCTCTACTTTAGGGGCCATAGACCCCTGAAAAGTCCTACAAGAAATCATCCCTCACATTACAAAAATATAGAGAAATGGCCCATCCACTGATCTGTCTATCATTCTATACCTCTTCCACCTCAAAATGGTTCCAAAGTATGATGATACCTCCTGCCCTACCTTCTACTAGGGAGGCCACGCCCTTTGTTAACCTAGTTCGTCCAATCTCCCTAATAATATCCTCACCATCCCCTTCACAATTTTGACTCCTGCCAGTCCAGAACGTCTACCTTGCATCTTCTCACTAGCTCCTTCACCATCCTCCTCTTCACCACTCGGCCAATCCCCCTCACATTCTATGAGACAATCCTCATGTGGACAGAGCAACACTCCTACCTCTCTCCTCCCCTGGTTGCCTCCTTCCCTCCATTTCACCTTCGCATCCCCTAGCCCCCTTTTTTGTGATTTCCCTCCCCTCGCCTCCCTGGCCAAGCTGATCAACCACTTTTTTAGATCTTAGTGAAAACCCCTTCAACTCACTCTCTAAACCCTCAACGGAAACCCCCACTTTGTCCGCCAAATCGCTCACATGTGCTTCCGTCACCTTCTCCACCACCCCCACTAGCTCCCTCACCTCTTCCTTTCCCAACCTACCCCTCTCCCCCACTTCCTCTCCCTCTGAGCTTCCTCCCTCCAACCTTGTCGCCTCTCCTAGAGTGTCCAATGCAATCTCATCTTCCTCATGGTATGCAATCTCGCGAGATCTCGCTGAGATCTCTGTCTCGGCACGTCCGCGAGGCACGAAAACGTCCCGAGTCGGCGCATCTCGGAAATATCGTGTGCGGACAAGACCGGCGGACACGAACGGGGTGAACCGGTCCCGTTAGGCGAACTGGTCAACCCTAAAAGCCTTAAACCCCCACCCCCCGACCCCCGTCGAGTCCTCACAAGTCACGCCTCACCCCAACCGCTCGACGCACTCTCTCTCCCCGACACTCTCGCACACACTCTCGCACAGTCGCACGAGGTCGCCGAAGCCGCGCTAGGTGCCTCTCCCCGCCCGCTGATTGCGTCAATCTCCGGTCTTGGGAAAATAGTGAATTCTTAAAGAATTATTTAAATTTTATAAGGTATAATTTTAGATTTGTGTAACTTTTGATGCATATTGATATTAGTCTATGTGAATGGATTTCTTATTGTTATCATTACTCTTTATTTGGTAAAATTGAGTTGTCAATTACAAAAACATGTTTGTGAAATTGAGTGGTTAGTATAAAAGAATTAAGATTTTCTTTAAAATAGGCTATATATATGAAAAAAATATTCCGAAATCCCCGAACTCGATCTCCCGAGATTTTTTCGAGATCTCTCCAACCCTCCCGATACAAAGCCGAGATCCGATATGACAAACCATGATCTTCCTCCATATGTAGGTCCTCCCCCTCAAGCCTCAGCCCACTCCCTGTATCCTACTCCTCCCAATCGGGTGGTGAAGCTCGAACTTGAGCCTACACCGTATCACTGACCGAATGGTATCGGATCAAAGCCACGCCATCTTCCATTGCCACCTTTATCATTGACAGAATGGCTATTGGCTTCCAGCAAGAGTCTCCAGCAAAAGCGGTGGTCGAGAAGCCAGCAGCACAACTACAGTGTGTCCAGCGGAACTAGCCTAAAGCGGCCGCTGGCAAGGCCCTTGGAGCAGGAGCTGCGAAGTCGTCAACCCTCCCTACCGGAGTGGAGATCGCTTGAGTAGGCTAGCCAGAAGGTTGGCGTCGACGCGAGCAGCCGAGTGGTCTCCTGGTCAGCCGAAGGGGCGGGTTGTTGTTGCAACGTCGTGCCTCCTGTAGCGAGAATCGGGCAGACAAGAAGCGACTTATCGGGCCCCCGAGACCCGATAATCCCGTGATTCTCGATAACAGGTAAATCATGTGCATGTAGTATCGGGTTCGGGTGCCGCAACAATACATAACCCAGCCCATATCCTACTGATCCGGCCCGACTTCCTGACCCAGCACCACTGGGCCTGCAGAGGGTTCCAGCCGAAGTTGGAGGTCCACTTGGCCCAGAAAAAGATCCATCCGATTTGAAATTCAAATGAGCGCGGGGGGGCACAGTACCCCCTCCCCCTGGTTGTCCCCCTACCTCCGTCCTCGGGCAAGGTTGCCCTAGGAGCTCTTGGTGCCGCCACCCCCACTTCTGCTCGACCGGCTGCAAGGACACCCAAACAACGAAGAACTGCTCGCCTATGGTCACAGAGACCACCGGTGGCACTAACCCCAGACTGGAAGTTCGAATTGTGGCTTCCACCACCATCAAGGTGCCTACTGGAGCAAAGCGTAGGCTGCCTTGCTCCACTGTGCCAAAATCACAGATGACGTAGGAGTTTCCCATCTCGTCACAGAGGATGATGGGCATCCCCATCAACTTTTTATGGACCTCGATTCCCCAATAGCAAGGGTACGTTCCTCTCGCAAGAGTCCAACACTGGACTCGGATGGCTGCTCCTCCCACCACCACGAAGCCGACCTCCGCCACCTCTTGAGCCACTTCATTCGCTGGACCGACAGCTAGAAGACCACCCGCCATCACTTGCCGGACCTTCCAGAGCCCCTATCCGCCCCACTGATCGTTCAGGAACTACCTGGCTTCCTCCGGCACTAAAACTCCTTCCAGCGGGGACAGGAGGACGCAATGGCTCATCCACTCCATCTGGTCATGAATGAGCTGCGGCGGGATTCCCCCAATGTCCCTGCACTCCCATCCCCCCTCTAGGTTGAGCGGATGGGCCGCTCCGTTCCGGACAACGTCCGCAAAGGCTCACCTCTCCCCACCACCAGCGACCAGCATCCTGCAAACTTCCGCAGGTGTCCTTTCCGTTGGCAGGGGAAACAGACCGGCACAGCGGGCGCTCTTGTGCCATGGCCGGCCGGTCGACGGAGGCTGCCGCCCAGGGGGGCACGGTGTGCCCGATGGCCACTGCACCTACCCTTTCCCAGAGCCTCTCTCTCTAGAAAAGGCTAGACAGAGAAAGTTGCTCTGTTTCTCAAAGTAGCGCATGAATATAGAACTTCGGAACAAACACAAGGCAGTTAAGTAACAAGCTATTATTCTCCGGAGTCCATTCCAGAATGTTAACGAATTAAAATCATAACCTGGTCCACAGAAGTCCCTGTTGGAAATCAAAGATCACAGATGCACTATTGAGAGATTTCTCTATCAGACGGATCAACAGAAAAATGTGGAATTGAAGTTTAGGAAGATCAAACTCGGGTCGAAGCGCGATGTCGCTTTCTTTAGAGTCGTTTCGCCCCTACACGGTGCAATAGACTCCACGGCGAGACTTCTCCCAAGATACGACGACCCAAACGATGGCGGCGCAAAGGTGCACTCCAAGTTGCGACGCCGGGGCGAACACCACAGTGACCACTTCGAGATCTTGCAGAGGAAGATGACCGAGAGAGTAAAAACTGGAGGAAGATGAGTTCCTTCGTATGTGAACCCTCGGAAAACTGCTACCCTAAATAGACTCCCAATCAGAGTCTACAACGGTCAAGCACACGAACCGACACCCCCGTTCCCAAAGGGACGCGAGAGAGAGAATCCGAGGAGACGCGGAGGATACCCAAAAGACGCTCGGTCAAAAAATAAAATAAAATAAAGGTCGAATATTACTTACACACACGCACGACACGGCATCGGCAAGGCAAAGCAATATACGCGCGTGTGTGATATAGAATAAAGCCCAAGGAGCCCACAAGCTCAAATAGCCCAACTACCATAGTCTCCCCAAAGGAGTACACAAGGTAGTAAAGAGTCCCAACTATAAGAAGATGAAAACTTTTCCCATCTTCCAATGTGGGACAAAACTCCACAGGAAACAAAACTTTGATGTTTTAAAACACTAAATTCAACATTCACCCATCACAAAAAAAAATATCAAAGTTGAGACAGGAATACAAGATCTCGAAGTGAAGAACTATGCATAAGAGAAGGTGTCTTCCGACTTGAACCTTCACGTAGTGAAACACTTCCCTCTCTCCACAGGTCCAAGTGAACTTCGTCTTGAACTTAAACCTTTATGCAGAAAGTTCCATGCATCACACACAGTATTGGTCGATAGTGGTGTTCTCACGGGGTAACACATTCAGGCCATGTGCTTTGCATCTTGTTTCATGAGCGCTCTAGAGATAGCCCAAGCATCTCATAGGTTGCGGCCACACAACCACACTCACATAGGTGAATCCTCCAAGGTGCACTGAAACGTGCCTACACCTTGCCACTATGGCCTTTGGATTCATTAAGAACATATAGTTCAACCTTTACCGTTCCAGATAGAGCACTACATCATAGGGAGGGACAATGAGACACAAGTCTCCAACAATGTGCTCTCTACTAGTCACCCACTCAATTTGTTTTCCCATTGAACCTACTTCATGGGATCTCCAATCAATAGGTTAGGTTGCCATTGACGGTGTCTAAATAATGGGCTTCAGTCCCATCCCCCTCGATGTATCTTCAACCAATTTTCTGTTAAGTCCTTTGGTTAAAGGATCAGCAAGATTACTTGCAGATTTCACAAAATCCAAGGAAATAATTCCTTTGGTTAAGTACTCCCTTACAAACCTCAACTTGAGTCTTATATGAGTACCTAATTTATCATTTATTTTTTCACTCTTAGCCTTGGCTATCGCTGCCTGGCTATCACAATGTATAGAGATTGCAGGAATAGGCTTACTCAACAGAGGTAGCTCAACAACTAGATTCTTCAGCCAATCTGCCTCTCTACCAGTCATCTCAAGGGCTATAAGCTCAGATTCCATAGTGGATCGAGCTAATAAAGTCTGTTTGGTGGATTTCCAAGCAATTGCCCCTCCACCAAGCATGAAAACAAAACCAGTGGTGCCCTTACCTTGGGCCTTTCCTGTCACCCAACTGGCATCACTGTACCCCTCTAGTACAGCAGGAAATCTCTTATAATGTAATGCAAGAGATAAGGTACCTTTCAAATACTTACATACTCTCTCAAGTGCATGCCAATGAGTTTTGTTATGACACTGAGTATATCTACTAAGTCTATTCACAGCAAAGGAAATATCAGGTCTACTGCAGTTAGACAAATACATCAAACTACCAATGAGCTGCGAATATCTAAGTTGATCAAAACTATCACCATTATTCTTCTTAAGAATGACACTATGATCCATAGGAGTACTAACAGGTTTGGAATCATAAAATCCAAACCTTCTCAATACTTTCTCAACATAATGAGTCTGGGATATTGCATATCCCTCACGTGATTTTAGAAGTCTAAGTCCTAAAATCACCTCTGCCTCTCCCAGATCCTTCATGTCAAATTTACTGTTTAGGAAATGTTTGGTTTCATTTATCAACATGATGCTACTACTAAGAATCAGAATGTCATCAACATATAAGCATAAAATAACACATGCATCATTCATCAACTTAACATACAGACATTTATCAGATTCACACATGGCAAAACCATTGGAAATAACAACATCATCAAATTTCTATTGCCATTGCTTAGGGGCTTGTTTTAACCCATACAGGGACTTCGTTAACTTGCACACTTTGTGCTCTTGGCCAGAAACCACAAATCCCTCAGGCTGATCCATATAGATTTCTTCTTCAAGTTCCCCATTTAAGAATGCAGTCTTGACATCCATTTGATGGACCTTTAAATCATATATGGACGCCATTGCAATAAGCACACGGATTGTGGTTATCCTAGCCACAGGAGAATAGGTATCAAAGAAATCTATTCCCTCTTTCTGCCTATACCCCTTAGCAACAAGTCTAGCTTTATATTTGTCAATAAAGCCATCAGGTTTTATTTTCTTTTTGAAAACCCATTTACATCCAATAGTTTTACTTCCGGGAGGAAGATCAACTAATTCCCATGTCTGATTACATATTATGGAATCTATTTCACTTTTAACAGCTTCTTTCCAAAAAGCAGAATCATTAGATTTCATAGCATCATTAAAAGTTAATGGATCATCTTCAATCAAATAAGATATATAGTCATCACCAAAAGATTTTTCGATCCTTATTCTTTTACTTCTTCTGGGCTCTATATCATCAGGTTGAGATTCAATAACTTTTGAGCCAATAGAAGAAGGAATAGAAGAGGAAGATTCTACTTCAACATGCAAGTTTGATTTGAAAGGAAAGATATTCTCAAAGAAAACAGCATCACCAAATTCACATATAGTGTTTTCAGAAATAGCAGAAATTTCAGACTTAATAATTAAGAATCTATATGCAGAACTGTACTCTGCATAACCAATGAATACACCATCAACAGTTTTGGGGCCAATTTTTCTTTTCTTATTTTCAGGAATTTTAATCTTGGCCAAACAGCCCCAAACCTTCAAAAATTTACAATTCGGCTTCCTTTTAAACCACAATTCAAATGGTGATTTATCTTTTGATTTATGAGGAACACAATTTAGGACATAACACGCAGAGAGCAAAGCCTCTCCCCACATACTCTCAGGTAAACCTGAGCTGCACAACATGGAATTCACCATGTCCAACAAAGTCCTATTTTTCCTCTCAGCAACTCTATTGGATTCAGGGGAATAAGGAGCAGTTAACTCATGAATAATACCATTATTTTCACAAAAATCATGCAGTGCATTAGATGTATATTCACCTCCTCTATCAGATCTAAGCCTCTTAAGAACCATATCTGTTTGTTTTTCGGCTAGAGATCTATAAGTCATAAATTTATCAAGAGCTTCGTCTTTAGTACTCAACAAATACAATAAGCAGAATCTAGAAGCATCATCAATAAAGGTGATAAAATATCTTTTTCCACCTCTGGTTAGGGAACCAGTCCCTTCACAAACATCGGAGTGAACTAACTCCAACACCGAGGTGTCCCTTTCAATAGATTTAAAAGGCTTCCTAGGTTGCTTCGCTTGTACACAAATTTGGCATTTATCTTTGTTCTTAACATCAAACTTAGGAATCAAATTTAAATGCATCATCCTTTTCATGGTATTCAAATTAACATGACCAAGTCTAGCATGCCAAATATCACAAGATTCAATATGAAAAGCAACGGAGGAGGAACTTTTATTTAAACAACTAGAATCAAGTACATTAAGAATAAACAATCCATCACATAAGTAACCTTTTCCTACAAAGTTTCCATTTCTGTTAATTACAAATTTGTTGGATTCAAAAATAAGTCTAAAACTCTGCTGCACTAACAAAGATCCACTAATCAAGTTCCTCCTAATATCCGGCACGTGCTGCACTCTGTAGAGGCTTAACATTTTCCCTGAAGTGAGCTTCAAGTCAATGCGTCCCTCTCCTACTATTTGTGCAGCACTGGAATTGTCCATTGTCACGCTCCTGACACCGGTGCCCTGGTAAGAAGAGAATAAGCTTCTATCAGAGCAGACATAGACATTTGCACCTGTGTCTACCAACCATTCAGTTGGAAGACTTGCCACATGGATTTCAGGATTGTAAGAGACAAACCTCTCCTTTGAGATGGATCCATCTGTCAACATATTGACCATGGGTTCAATAACAGTGGGTTTCTTCTTGTTGCTTTTGATGTTCTTGTTGTTCTTGTCCTTTCTATCATAGCATCTGTAGGCTTTGTGACCCGGTCTCCCACAGACATAGCAAGTAATGTTTTCCGAGTCCTTCTGAATCTTTTTCTTCCCTTTAAATTTGTTGAATTTCTGGTGAGGTTTATGGGAAGTGGAAGAATGAGACTTGGGTTTTTCAACAAGATTAGCTTTGGACTGGAATTCAGGGTCTGAGGGAGGAGGAGGAGGAGAAATCCTAGCCTTGTTCCTATCCATGTTCCTCTCTTCAACTTGAATGGCAGAGATTAATTGCTCAACATTCATCTCATCTCGTTTGTGTTGAAGAGATAGAGAAAAATCATTCCAGGATGGTGGAAGTTTGGTAATCAATGCACACACCTGAAACTTCTCATCAATTGACATCCCACAACGTTGGATGTCCAAAACCAGGGATTGGATCTCATGGGCTTGGTCAATAATGGAGGTTCCCTCTACCATCTTGTAATCAAAATAATTAGCTACAATGATTTTATCTAGACCGGTGTCCTCAGAACCATATTTCTTTTCTAAGGAGTTCCAAAGCTCTCTAGCAGATTTCGCAGAGCAATAAATGTCATAGAGCTTGTCAGAAAGGCATGACAGAATACTACCAGTACATAAATAATCCTTCTCTTTAAACTTTGCTAAATCTACAGACCTAGCAGGTTCATTCTCATCCTCTGCAGGAGGATTAGATTCGATTACAAAAAATAAGGCCAGAGAGGTAAGCCAGTAACGCATCTTCTGTTGCCAACGCTTAAAGAAATGACCAGAAAATTTTTCAGGGCGGGCAACAATCTCAGGGGCCATCATGAAACTCGTCTGATAGAGAGAAACGACTCTAAATGTTGGAAATCAAAGATCACAGATGCACTATTGAGGGATTTCTCTATCAGACGGATCAACAGAAAAATGTGGAATTGAAGTTTAGGAAGATCAAACTCGGGTCGAAGCGCGATGTCGCTTTCTTTAGAGTCGTTTCGCCCCTACACGGTGCAATAGGCTCCACGGCGAGACTTCTCCCAAGATACGACGACCCAAACGATGGCGGCGCAAAGGTGCACTCCAAGTTGCGACGCCGGGGCGAACACCACAGTGACCACTTCGAGATCTTGCAGAGGAAGATGACCGAGAGAGTAAAAACTGGAGGAAGATGAGTTCCTTCGTATGTGAACCCTCGGAAAACTGCTACCCTAAATAGACTCCCAATCAGAGTCTACAACGGTCAAGCACACGAACCGACACCCCCGTTCCCAAAGGGACACGAGAGAGAGAATCCGAGGAGACGCGGAGGATACCCAAAAGACGCTCGGTCAAAAAATAAAATAAAATAAAGGTCGAATATTACTTACACACACGCACGACACGGCATCGGCAAGGCAAGGCAATATACGCGCGTGTGTGATATAGAATAAAGCCCAAGGAGCCCACAAGCTCAAATAGCCCAACTACCATAGTCTCCCCAAAGGAGTACACAAGGTAGTAAAGAGTCCCAACTATAAGAAGATGAAAACTTTTCCCATCTTCCAATGTGGGACAAAACTCCACAGGAAACAAAACTTTGATATTTTAAAACACTAAATTCAACAGTCCCAAGGCAGACAAAGACCAAGAAGGGGAAAAATAGAAGATCCAGATCACAGGGATGGTCGACAAAAAAAGAAATCTACCATTCATCAAAGAAGATGGTGTTATCCTCAAAAAAAAATAATGACAAATAACAACCAGAAGCACAACAGACGAAGGAAATCCAGTGTGCCCGTCGAGAAGGGGGCGGTGAAGCATGAAGCTGACGACATTGGAATATCCAGCAAAGCCGAACCCAGAAAGAGATTCCATGCATTCCCAAGATCCAGAAGCCAGTCCACACACACACAGCAAGCAAAATCAATCAACTGCCGCAGCCAAAAAGAAAAAAAGAAAAGAAACCTACTTTTGCCGAAGAACACACGACTGGTAAGAAGCTGTGCGCCAAGGAGATCGAAAATAAACCAGTACCTGAAAGGTGTGGGCAGGCAACTGCCAGCCGTGGCGCCTCACCATCGCCGCCACCACCCCGCCCTCCACCAGGACGGCTCCTCAGTGACGCCTCAGATCACGGCAGCACCGTGGCCGTCAAATCCAAGCATGAAGCACACAGAATGTGACAGGAACGGGAGCTCCCTCCCTCCGGAGGGCACCACCTCATGGAATGGAGAAGACCGGGTCTCCGCTGGTTGGAGGCAGCGGCGAGATGGAGGGGCCGCCGCCTGCGACTGATCAGAGAGTTGACATAATGGACTCCCGAAGTCTTCACCTGGCGAAGGGGGGCCCGTGCTGTCCTCCTCGGGGAACGGTTAGGAGTACCTCGTTTTGCTCGGAAGAAAGGGAGGTGGGCTCGTCCTCCGGAACAGCTTAGTTAGACCGAGGCCATTACATCTGTCCAATAGCAATTTGCCACAACTACCATTATTTATTCTATTTGATTGAGCGGTGGGCTCGTCCTCCGAACAGGTTAGTTAGAGCGGGATCATTACATCTGTCCAATAGAAATTTGCCACAACTACAGTTCTTTAGTCTATTTGATTAGGCGTAGTGAATCTGCGGCGCAGAGGGTACACGGCCCGTCCCCGACATCTACTCTCTATGTCTCTATTCCTCCTCTCTCTTGTTTGTTCTACTCTCTCATTCATAATATTTTTTTTGCATGAAATTATTTATAAATATGAATTTATAAAAATATATTTTTAAATATATATTAACAGACATCAATAAGTAAAATTAAATAGTATATAAATATAATCGTGGTTCACTTCCGTCGACATAAGAACGAATATTTAGATAGTATACTAAAATTCACGTTAGTTAGGTGTAAAATGACTAATACACTCTCATTGATTCAAAGAGAGAGAGAGAATGATGGGGAGTGGGAGGTGGGCTCCCTCCGGTGAGGAGGGCTGACTCCAACAAGATGGTGACTCTGGCGAGGGGGATACACACACACACAGCAAGAGGGAGGGGGGTCTGGTGGCACAGGTGGAGGGGAGGGGGATCCCGCGGCCAGCGGAGGGGGAGGGGGTTTTCTGCTTACGTAGGGGGAGGGAAAGAGGGGTCTGACTTAGCATGGAGATGGGGAGGGGGATCCGACAGTCAGGGGAGGGGGGGTCCTGCGACGCAGGTGGAGAGGGAGGGGGATCCAGAGACTAGGGGAGGGGGAGGGGCGTTTGGCTTCGCAGGAAGATGGGGAGGGGGTACGGCAGCGCAGGTGAAGGGGGAGGGGGTTTCCTATTTGCACGGGGGGAGGGGGTCCTGACTTTACAAGGAGATAGGGGGGGCTCTGACTACCAAGGGAGGGAGAGGGGGATCCAGCTGCATCTGACGGCCAGGGGAGGGGGGCTCGACTTCACAGGGGGATGGGGAGGGGGATCCGGCGACCAAGGGAGGGGGAGGGGGTCCGACAGTGCAGGTGGAGGGGGAGGGAGATCTGACAGCCAGGGGAGGGGGGGTTTCCTGTTTGCTCAAGGGAAGGGGGAGGAGGGTCCGGCTTCACAGGGAGATGGGGAGGGGGATATGGTGGCCAGCGGAGGGGCAGACGATTTCCTATTTGCTCAGGGGAAGGAGGAGGGGGTCCGGCTTCACAGGGAGTTGGGGAGGGGGCTCGGCTAGGGTAAGGGGAGGGGGTCTAACAGAGGTGGAGGGGGATCTGGCAGCCAGAGGAGGGGGAGGGGGATCTGACTGCGTCCAGCAGCTAGGGGAGGGGGAGGGGGTCCGACGACACAAGTGGAGGGGGAGGTCGTTTCATTTTTTTCTTTTTTTTAAACTAAGGGTGATTTGATTTTTTACAGGTCTGGTGAAAGTTAATTATGGTTAAGTTGAGGGATGGTAACGGATAGTTACGACGATGATATATATGCACTATTTGATTTTACGTAATGATATGTCTGCTAATACATATCTAAGAATAGTTTTTTGACAAATGTGCATTTACCAATGGTTTTCATGCAAACAAGTTCCCACCTTGATTTTGGCATAATGATTTTGATGATAACAAAACATGTGTGGGTTTTGGCTAAATGCAAATATGGTTTTCTGGTCACCCTTCAATTAAGATTGTATGTGATTAATTCAAATCATCTCACCTGTGGTCAAAAGTGAATGAAGCAAATCGAGTCAGATATTTTCATGTTCAAGAAAAGTTCAGTCGACTGATATGAAGTTAAGTCGACTGATGTCGCTGGCCGGTCGATTGAATTGCAAGGGTCCGGCCGACCGAATTTCCCAGAGTGCATTGATTGAAATAGTAACAGGTTTCGGTCGACCGTCCTTGGCAGTTTGGTCAACCGACTGGCTCAGATGCACAAGCCTAAGGCAGCTATTATTTTCCTCACGTCTTGCAGAGGAATTTGGTTAGAGTGTGTCGACATACATCCAAAGTGTGTCGACCCACCTTTGTTCTCCAGAACAATTTTGTTTTATCAGAGATTAGACTATGTCGACACACATAAGAAGTGTGTCAACCCACTTTGGTTCTCAGAACAATTTGCTCCTTCAAGAGGTCAAGGTAAGTTGACATAGTTCATGTTGCGTCGACCCACTTCAGAACGTGAGTTGTAACACCCCTAGTAAGTATCTGGAGTTTTCTGGAATTTTTTGAAATTAAATAGATTATTTAAGTACTTAATAAGGCTTAAAGGCTTAATGAGATTAATTAATTGATTTAATGACTAAATCCTTTAATTTAAAAGTCCAATTATTAACTAAAGGGTTAAGTCGATTTAAATTGGACCCCAAGACCCAATTATAAGACTTTTGGCCCAAGCCCAACCCTAGAAACGTACTAGGGTATATTTCCCTAATTAAAATCGATAAATAGGGTAATTCGGGGATAATTAGGAAGGGAATTTAAATTAAATTTAAATTCCGGAAGTCCAGCCAGGTCGCGGTCAGTCGCGCGATCGCGTTCTGGTAGGTCGTGGTCCAGAGCAGGCCGCATTCAAATTCCGTAAACGGAAACTGATAAACACAGGAAAAATTAGATTTTTATCCACCCAATCACCATGGATCGATGCTATCTAATAGGGAAACTCACCCAAGACTCTTAGGGGATCGGATTGACACCCCATATAACTCCTAATTTGATCTAAAACCCTAACCCTAGGCCATCCCCTATAAATAGGACCCATTTTCGTCCTGCGCGAACCCTAATTTTGGATCGCGTGGTTCGCAGGTATAGTGTTGCCATCTTAAGTTCGTTCTTTAGAAGTTTTTATTCCTCTTAGTGTCTTCTGACGTTCCCTAAATTTTGGTGTTAGGAGATCAAGTGGTCGAAGAGTTAGGAAGCGCGGAAGTTGTTGTTTCTACGCAGGACGCGCAGGAATGAGAGCTCTCTTCCGGTGACAAATTCGTAGACTAGGAGCTAACCCAGAGGTATGTTATCTCATGATTGGCTAAACAACATGTTAAGAGTAAAAACCCTCTGTTTCTTCATGATTTCATACATCTTACTTGTAGTATTTCATGTCTTATCTTAATCGCGCAATAGGGTTTTACTTTCATGTTGTCCATCCAATGTTAATGAGCAAGATAATTACCTTACATGCTTTCCTACCCTTTCATGCATTAGTTTTATGCTATCATGTTTCATCTCTTAGTTTTACATAGTTTTGAATAGTTATTTGCCTTAGAAATAGGCCCTGCAAGCCGAATTTGTCTTTGTCTAAAGCAGATAGAAGGCGGTTCCACAGAGACCACGTTCTTGAAGACGCGGACGACCGATCGACCGCGTTCTCCCAGAAGGCGATCGTGTACCCGACCGCGATCTGGTTTCTGCAACCAGATCAAACCCGATCCATGCCCTATTATATATGATAGTGACCATGCCATATTTCCTTTATTTATGTTCCTGATCATGTCATGACTTCATAGTTAGTGTTAGCATGTGTTTAAAAGCTTATTTTCATGTATGCCAATTTCATGCCAGACCTTACAGTTTTCTACTTAAAGATATTTCATGACTTAGTTACACCTTGTTTTACTCGTTCCTTTCTCATCTTATTTTTGTTTTATTACTTCACATGTAGCATGTACTCTAGTACGACACTATTAGTCACATGCACTTGATAGGAATCCTTTCTTGGACTCGAGAGCCTCTTCGTCGGATATTCCTTCTAGCATACTAGGTTATCTTGTTTCAAGGCCTCCATAAGACTCCGCGAACCTAGGATTCCCACTAGGACACTAAGCTGGTTGTACCCTAAAAACTCAAAAGTCTAGAGAGCACTTGAGTTTTCTGCATTTCTCTGCATTCTGTCCAGATCGCGGCCATGAAGCAACCGCTACCTGTAGATACTATTAGTCACATGCACTTGATAGGAATCCTTTCTTGGACTCGAGAGCCTCTCCGTCGGATATTCCTTCTAGCGTACTAGGTTATCTTGTTTCAAGGCCTCCATAAGACTCCGCGAACCTAGGATTCCCACTAGGACACCAAGCTGGTTGTACCCTAAAAACTCAAAAGTCTAGAGAGCACTTGAGTTTTCTGCATTTCTCTGCATTCTGTCTAGATCGCGGCCATGAAGCAACCGCTACCTGTAGATAGCGGCTAGACCGTGACCGCGACCTTGTTCAGTCAGCATACTTCTGGCTGAGTCGACCCCTTTCCTTTCCTGCGTCGACTCCACTCTTAATCGTGGCCTGGACTTAATCGCTACCTCATGATAGCGGCTGTCTCTGAACCGCATTCTGCCAGCATGTTCATTGCGTCGACCCAGTTCCTTCTTGCGTCGACTCACCTTCTGTGCACTGCCTGATAGCAGATTGCACTTGACCGCTAACTCAAGATAGCGGACCTCATTGAACCACGTTCTGTCAACTTCTTGTCCAACCCGAGATCTGACCCAAGGATTGATTTTTGCTTTTTTAAAAACATTCTTTGACTGTCTCAAACTATGTTTAATAATTCATTAATGAACTATGGAAATTAAGGAACACGCCGTTATGCTCCGTAGCATAATGTCCAATTAATTCATCATTAATCTCATGTTCATTTTGGTGCGTTCTTACCTTGGTTTTATCGCCATAAAATTGTTGTTTGAAATTGATATTATTGGCCTACTTTATTATTTCTCGTGGAAGTAGCTTGATTTATAACTTGAAGATGCAAGGGCGGGAACAGACGGTGTCCAAGGGTTCCAGTCCCTCGACAGATGGTCGGAAACATACTATTAACCATAAGGTATGATGATTACTGGCGTCGCATTGCGCTGGGAGTATTTTTTTTATAAACGGGTGAAATCCACGAGGCAATCTCATGATATTTACATGCTTGCTAAAGTACATTCTCATTACATGATAGTATATTCTCGTTATTGAAAGGCCATATTATAATCTTGCTTGATCATGCTCTAATATTTACTTGAAATCTCATATTTCTACACTTATCTTGCTACTTGTTGTTACTTTGGTTTTTACTCGCATATTTTATCGCATTTTCATTTGTTGCCCTTTTGTTATAGAGCTAAAATGTAATTATGTAAACAATGCCTTCATGTTGATACGAAGATACCTAATGGACGAGTGCGCTCATTCCCTACTTTTACAATCTTTTTCAGGAAACTCTAACGGGTCGGAATCGGACTACTCAAGTGACGAGTCCGAGAGCAAATGAAGTACAAGAGAAGCCCTAGAAAGTTAAAAGTGTCATGAGTCAAGTTGAGTCTTATTGTAATTTAAGTTCCTTCACTGTAATAGGCGGTGAAATTGATCATGTTATGAAATCTTTTGTTTTCTTTAGTCTAGTTGTGACAAAGACTGTCAAATGTCAGCTTTGTAACCCTTGATCATTATTTAATAAAGTTGAAATTTTGAGTACATGTTATTGTTCATTCATTCTTTTATGTGAGAATGTTGCCCTCTGATTGTCATTATAGCTTGAGGCTTTATTTGTCGCCTGTTCACGTTCCCGACTTAATTCCACTGCATATCTCGGGACGTGACAGTTAAGGTGGTATCAGAGCCTAGGCTTAAGTAAGTCCTAGGAAAATGTCAAGTCATAGGTTAAGTCCAAAGTTTTAAGGACCCGTACCTATGAACTAGGAAGAAATTTCTGAACCCATGTGAGACTGGGTAGAGCCCGGGATAAGATAGTTTTATTTAGAAAGTAATCTTTAGGCTAATCTCTATTCCAAAAAGAAAATGACATACTGTTTACTTTCTTAGGAACCCTATTTTCCAAATGACTGGCAACTGTGAGAACTGGGAAGCCATGTAACAAACAGTCCAGGGTCTCACCCAGGCCCTACAAACTGTAGCACAAGCAGGCACGCGAGCGGGCGCCGCTGATCTACATCGAAACTTTCGGAGTATGAACCATCCTCGATTATCAGGATCGTCCAACCCTGATGAGGCCGAGAATTGGATAGATGAAATGGACAGAATATTCAATGTTATGCAATGCATGAACTAGGAGAAGGTCCTGCTAGCTACATTCCAGCTCAATAAGGATGCTCATACCTGGTGGAAGGCCACTTCAGCCCATCTTCAAAATCCACAACTCACCTGGGCGGAGTTTCTTGAACTCTTCCTTAAAAATTATTTTTTCGGAGCATGTGGACGTCAAAAAAAGAGAGAAGAAAAAGAATGTTCCTGCGGCACGGGCGTCTCGACATCTCGAGAGCAAGTCGAAGACGGGAAGGCCGAATAAACTCTGTACCCCCTCCAAGCAAGACGAATATATACCCGGTGCTCCGCCACCCAACAAAGAAGCCCCTCGGGCAGAAGAGACAGTCCCGGCTCCCTAGTCGGCGACGTCGAAGGCCGAGTCAAAAGAAACTTGAGAATTCGAACACATGTTCGGCACGTGCCGGAAATCACTCAAAGTCCTGAACCGGGACTCGGAGGCTCACAACTAAACAACACGGGAGGGCAGGCGTCCATCCGAATCACCGCTAAGCTGGGAAGAAATCTAATGGGCCTTAAACCGGCGCGGCATGCACTTAAATCGGCGCGCCCTTGCTTGGGCCTTAAACCGGCGCGCCCCCCCTCCTGTGGCCATTAAACCGGCGCCCCCCCCCCTTCTCCTGTGGCCATTATACCGGCGCGTCTCTTTGTATGTTGTTAATCCGGCGCGCACAACACCGCGCCGGTTTAACTCAAAAGTTATCCCGTCCGAGCTCCGGTACTCTGTTCTCCCATCAGCTCCGGGCGCAGACACGAAAGGGCATGTCGTTTAATGCTTGAAGCTCTGTCTCCACCTCCGTTCGACAACGCAGCAACATCAACGGTGAAGGCAAGCATCGATGGGGCCAGTAGTAGCAGCAGATCTCCCGGCAAACCCGCAAACATCCTGTCCTCGGGCGAATGACAACGTACGACACGAATCACCGGATGCCAGCGTAACATGTCAATCCTGCTCGTCTGGCAGACGAAGTAAGTGATAGGAGTTGCTCCCGTCCGAGCAAAGAAAGGGCAGCCAGCTATATAAACTCTACATGTTCAACAAGAAGAGAGAGAGTGTGGGCTATTGAAAAGGAAGGGCTCTCTCTGAAAGGGATTCAACTAAGAGAAGAGAGGAGAGAGTCAGAAGAGGAAAAGCTGAGAGAAGAAGAGAAGAGAGTTGAGAGAGGGAGTCTGGTTCAGCTGGGAGTTCCCTCAGAAGAAAAGAAGAAGCCACGTTCCTGCGCCTGCTAGGTGAAGAAGAAGAGAGATTGAGCGTGAGAGTGAGAGGTGAGCCCAGGGGGAGGAGCTTGTGCTCCGTTCCCCCCTCCCCCATCGATGTATTTCTTCCTTTCTCTCTGATGTATTCCCCCCTTTTTGCTTTAGGGTAGATCCTCCGCTATCTTTCCCCTAGCGGATGAATAAAAAGAAAAGCTTTTTGCAACATATGGTGTTCTGCTGCTTCAACCTCTTTCCCTTTTTTTTATTTCTCTCCGTCTCCTACTCATCCATGGTGCTTTGAAGCCTGCTCCTCCATAGCATGGTCTTTGAAGGAACAGTTGGAGGGATGAATATTCACAGCCTCCCTTGGCGAACATCTGCCCCATTTGGGGCTCCTACGAAGTTACTACCCATGAGCTGCTAGAACCCCTTGAAGGCTGGTCCTCGGGGCTTCTGCGTTCAACTATGGGACACCGGACTGCCGTTAGGCCACTCCGAGTTTTTGGGATCGTCCCGGAGTACTCCGTTTGACAATACCTTATGTCGCCCCAGCAAACCTCAGTCCGGGGGAGGTGCTGCCCAATTTTTGCCAGGAATATGAACAACAAGAACGAGCTAAGCTCCCTGAGAACATGAACTGAATTCTGGAGTTCCTGAACCCCTTTGAATGAATCACCTAAACTTTGATCTTAACAGATGAATAAAATACTTTGAAACCTTCAAATCCACCTATTTTTGCTAGGGGAACAAACAGCATAACCATCTGCTAACCTGCAAGCCTTTGAAAAGCACAAAACAACCTAATCTGGCGCGCTCCTAATCCGGCGCTGTAGCAACCCTGATAAATGAAAGGTTTTAAATAAATCAAATAAAGAATTTGATAAATCAAATAAGGATAAATAAAATCTTGATAAGCCAAAAGAGCTGGAGGAAAATCAATGAAAAGAAAATAACGTCTCTTAGTAAGGCGTTAATTTAATAATAAACGCCTCTACTTAAGGCGTTATTCAAGAAAGGACGCCCTCTCCACACGGCGTCAAATTCCGAACGTCAAAAACGGTAAGGCCAAGAAACGCCCCTATCTTCGGCGTGTTTTTAAACAAAGAACGCCTTCATACTAGGCGCTTCTTAAGAAACGACCTGAAGCAGGTCGTCAATTCAAGAATCGACGACCTGACCAAAGTCGTTAATTCCATTCGAGTTCCGTTCGACACGGGAACTTATCCAGGGTAATGGATAAGTATTAGAAAGAGTTAAAAGGTGATAATGACTCTATCATGGAAGTATTACTTCCACTAGAACACTAACTCCAATAGGATTCCCAAAATTCCTATAAATAACCTATTGATCGAACCTTAAACGCTATTTGGCGTTTGGAAAAAAACTACAAGGTACGTAGTAGCAGTTCATATAGTTTCTCTTGCTTCGGTTACATGAAGAACTAATAGTTCTTCATCCTCTTTTTCTCTTACAGGTTAAGGACACAGTAGTA
Organism: Amorphophallus konjac; assembly: GCA_022559845.1. Classification (NCBI taxonomy): domain Eukaryota; kingdom Viridiplantae; phylum Streptophyta; class Magnoliopsida; order Alismatales; family Araceae; genus Amorphophallus; species Amorphophallus konjac. The sequence continues at coordinate 250,472,403 of CM040127.1, forward strand.
TAAGTGAAGAACAAGGTAACGTTCTTCTAATATCTCCTCTGTTCCGATAAGTGAAGAAATTAATATATGTTTCTTCTTCTCTTCTTATAGGAACTGCAGCGAGTTGGTGAACCGAAGAACAAGGGTTCTTCAACAAAAAACCTTCTCTTCCTCCTACTGTGGATATTCGTTGCTGTGAAGCAACATAGCCCTTTTTCCTATCAATCTTCAAGTAGTCGTCCCAATCAAACTAAGGTAGGTTTTCTCAAGTTATGGTAGCCCAAACAAAATTAATGCAAGATATACATATATATAAGCATGACATGCATATGGTTTATTATAGTTTTAATACGTTTCTGCAATATTTTGAAAGAGACGCCCCTGTCAAGGGCGCTAATTTACAAGACACGACCCTGCCCAGATCGTCAATTTCATATTTGACGCCCTGTACACAGGCGTTAATTTCATGTAAATGTTAATCAGCTATCTTAAGAACTGATTATCCACGAAAATCACATGTAATTAAATTGTTCATGTTTAAAAATCCATAAATATGAAATATCGAATGCATGACTCTCCCTGTGAAATTCTTCCTGTCACGACTATATAAATACCATCCTGTACATTGATTATTGTGAAACTTCTGGCTGTTCGTTACAAGTACTGCAATTTCTTGAATTCACGACTTCGACAAGGTCGTTTCCCATGTGTTAACGCCCCATTACAGGGCGTGAATTGAAAAGTAACGCCCCTTCATAGGGCGTGTTTCTGTTAAATTCCCGAACAATATATTCTGTAAAAATGAGAATTTAATGATTACCGCCCCTACCAAGGGCGCGTTTTTGATAATTCCTGAAAATTAATTATATTCTGTCAAATATGTAAAATAATAAGACGCCTTCTGGTGTAGTCGTCAAATCTTGAAGAAACGACCCTGACCAGGGCGCGTTTTATATAAATTAATGAAATATTAAAATTTTGAAAAATGGAAACATGTGTAAACGCCCTTCTGTTAGGCGTTAATTACTTGATAAACGACTCTGCTTAAGTCGTTATTTTTACTGTAAAACTGATTTTCCACTGTTTCTGTTAACCGATGGTTTCATATGTTATATAATATATATATCGGCACTATTCTCCACTCCGTGAGTATAGTCCCACGTTTCATGTTGTTTTATCGGTCACACTCAACTCTCATTGACATACAAGCTCTCCATTGGACATTCCGTTCCTTTGGACTATCGAGTTAGTCATAGAGACCTCCGTAAGACTCCTCGTAGCCTTGGATTCCCTCAAGGCCGACTGAGCTGGTTGTACCCTAAAAACCCATTACACCATTGATGCCATGTCACTCTAAAGAAACATGGTATACCGACCCTTATGATTATACAAAGAGTATATCATGAGAAATTCTTAATGGGATGATGATATCATGCCATATCATGTCATTCTTGTAAACCTCAATTCTATGATAAGAATGAGGGTATCTTACCTTTGATATACTGTTCACGTGGACCTCAATTCTATACAAAGAATGTCCATATTGATTTGTCATGGTACCCAAGTTAAGGGAACCATATTCTACCTAGTTTTATCGATATCGTGATTATACCGTTATTATCGCCAATATATGTCCTTTGTCATATTTTGGACTATATTCTATCAAAGTTATCATACATGTCTACAAGCTTGATTATTGAAATTCTATGTTGGCTATAAACAAGAGTGGATGTCAAAATACATGATAAATGCCTGCGCATATAGGGCCCGATCTGGTCCTGGGAGGAGCACCTGAAAGTACTTGTGCCCATAGGAGTTAAAATGATAAGGTATCTGGCATTATACCGAGTGCATGACTAGCTTGATTGGACATTCCACACACATCTTGTACTTGAATCATACTTGACTTGACATGAAATGCGTGGCCCGAAAAAGGGTAATTTACTTGCTTGATACATGATAGCCAAAGTTCTTGACATTACTTGTTAAACGTACTTGCTTGAATATCTTGAATAAACTTGTTATCTTGTTAAAAGTTCATGATTAAGTTCATCTTATTTCCTTGATATTACATTCTCTCTATCTTGTCGTTTTATGCGAGCATGCATAGCTTTATTGCATTCATGAAAGATGTAATTACTTAAACCCCTTGCTAGTACTTGAGATATAATTTCTTACTGAGCGTTCGCTCATTCCGTTTGTCCCTTTTTACTTTTCAGGTAGGTCCGACGACGATGGAAGTCAATCGGATGGGAATGGTCAAGAGTGAAGTGATAGAGATTCTCCAAGTGTCATCTAGTCTTTTCTATAGTTTCTTGAGTCAACTATGTATTCTTTTCCTTTTTATTAAACAGAGTATTGGATTTGTAATAGTCTATCCATTATGAAATAAAGGATTGTGTTATCTTGCTATTTTGCGCATCTTTGTCTTTGTGTCGAATACACGACCACTCTGATTGACATGATTGATATAAACTCGTCGCGCATCTCCGGGTATCTTCCGCGCTCGGGGCGTGACAGTTTTTGTGGTATCAGAGCCATACCCCAGCCGGAAGTGTGGGAACTAAGTGCCATGCAGGGCAAAGTGCTACACTATGGGAGCCACCTCTTGAGTCCGTAATGGAGCAAAGTGCTACATAGTGGGAGCCACCTCTTGAGCCTGTAGGGGCCACCTCTAGAGTCCTACCTGCCTGGGGGCTTGATTGCGTGCTATATGTGCCCAGCGACGAGGACGTCGCCTATATAAGAGGGGTAGATTGTAACACCCTCAAATATAGCTAAGTTGTACTCTATATCACCGAGGCGCCTTTTGAAGTATCGGCTCAGTTCTTGAAAAGAACTTCGAAGTTAAGCGTGCTTAATGGGGAGTAGTACTGGGATGGGTGACCTGCCCGGGAAGTCCCCCATTCTGGAGCCGATCACTGTTAAAAAGGGATAAAACCGTGAGGCCGGTAGGCCAAAGCGGACAATACCTCGACGGTATAGAGTACGGGGCGTCAGAGCCTAAGGTATTCAATTCCTAGGAAAAACCCAAGTCCAAGGATAAGTTGAACCTTTAAACCAGTGAGATTGGGTAGAACCAAGGGTTAAATTTAACATAGTGTACGAGTCTTTAAATACGATCACGTACTGATATAGTTATTGTAATTGTAGGATAATGGCTGCCGAACGTGCTCAATGGCGCAACATGCAGCGTACCCTTCAAGGAATGACTCAAGTGCTACAACAGGTAGCACAGGGTGGTGCTCCACGAACTGGAAGCTTACACCAAGTATTTAAGAGTATGAATCCCCCGAAGTTCATAGGATCGACTGATCCGGACGATGCCGAGCATTGGGTTCGGGAAACCGAACGCATATTCCGTGTCATGCAATGCACGGATCAGGACAAAGTTCTATTAGCTACATTCCAGTTAGAGAAAGATGCTAGATGCTGGTGGGAGTCTATTGAAGCAACCATCGACCCTACTCAAGTGACATGGGAAGAATTTGTGGAATACTTCAATGCTAAATATTTCTCGGACCGAGTCCAAGAAAAGAAGGCTGCAGAATTCGCTGCATTAAAGCAACGATCTTTATCATTAGCAGATTATGAAGCTCAGTTCTCCAGGTTGTCTAGATATGCTAAGCATCTTATTAGCACGGAGAAGATGAAAGCCCGTAGATTTCTTAATGGGCTTAGGCCCCACTATATTACTCAACTGGCGCCTATGGACATCCAAGTTTATTCTGAAATAGTGCGTCGAGCTCAATTACTTGAAGATGCCACGGAACTATCTGATAGGATCCGTGGAAAAGACAAGAAGGAGCAAGTCACAGGTTCGGGTTCTTTCAAACCCAATTTCAAGAAGAGGCCCAATAATGGAGGTTCTTCCTCTCAAGACCATAAGTTGAAAAAGACCAAGCCTTTCTCTATCACAACTACCCCTTCTAATACAGTATGCAAGCATTGTGATAAGGCTGGTCACAAGACCGAAGAATGCTGGAGGAAATTAGGAGCATGTCTCCGTTGTGGGAGCCGCGAACATCGGATTCCCGACTGTCCGTTACTTAATGACCAAGCCGGAGACGGTAAGCGCCCGGTGACAAAGAACGCTCGACTTCATGCAATAAAGGAGACCGAGCAAGAAGAAGGTGGACTGGTAGAAGGTACATTAACAGTTTGTTCCAAAAGTGCTTATGTCTTATTTGATACGGGTGCATCGCATTCCATTATTTCTAAGAAGTTTGTCGACCCGTTACCGTTAGAACCAGAATGGATAAAAATAGTTCTAACTACTCCTCTTGGAAGTGAAAATGATATTACTCATCACTACCAAAACTGTGAGGTAATGGTTCAAGGTAGGAATTTACCTATAGATCTCATATGCCTCGATCTAAAGGAGTATGATGTTATACTGGGAGCAGACTGGTTATCCAAATACCAGGCAATGGTTGATTGCCGTAATAGCCAAATTGCTTTCAAAGATTTTTCGGAATTAGTCTTTACTCGCCCCAAGAGTCGGAGCAAATCCCCTCTTATTTCGGCTCTTCGAGCAAGCAAGCTCGTCAGGAAAGGATGTGTATCCTTCCTTGCATTTGTCACAGTTAAGGAAACAAAGGACACTAAGATAGAAGACATTCAGGTAGTGCAAGAATTTCCAGACGTATTTCCGGAAGATTTGCCGGGATTACCCCCTCAAAGAGAAGTGGCCTTCACCATTGACTTAGTCCCTGGTGCTGGTCCAGTTTCAAAGGCACCCTATAGAATGTCCCCTGCTGAACTCAAAGAGTTGAAGGAGCAATTGATGGAATTAATTCGAAAAGGATTTATTAGACCAAGTACTTCCCCGTGGGGAGCACCGGTATTATTTGTAAAGAAAAAGGATGGATCCATGAGACTATGCATCGACTATCGACAGTTGAATCATCTCACTATCAAGAATAAGTATCCACTGCCGAGGATCGATGAATTATTTGATCAGATTTCAGGATCCAAATATTTTTCCAAGATTGATCTCAGGTCGGGATATCATCAGTTAAGGATCAAGGATGATGACATTCATAAGACCGCATTCAGAAGCAGGTATGGCCATTACGAATTTGTTGTTATGCCTTTTGGACTAACAAATGCCCCTGTTGCCTTTATGCAGTTAATGAATAGCATATTCAGGCCTTACTTGGATCAATTCATAGTAGTCTTCATTGATGATATATTGATATATTCCAAGACTAAGGAAGAACATGAAGAGCATTTGAGGATTGCATTGCAAGTCTTGAGGACAAATCAATTATATGCAAAACTCAGCAAGTGTGAATTCTGGCTTGAAGAAGTGGCTTTTCTCGGACATGTCATATCCAAGGACGGTTTATCTGTAGATCCGTCAAAGGTTGAAGCTGTTAGAAACTGGGAAAGACCTACTAATGCAAGCGAGATCAGAAGTTTCTTAGGTCTTGCAGGATATTATCGGCGATTCATCAAAGACTTCTCTAAGATCGCCGTGCCCCTCACAAGGTTAACTCGCAAGGAGATCCGATATGAATGGAGTGAGGAATGTGAAAGAAGTTTCCAAACTCTCAAGGATCATCTCACTACAGCTCTGGTGTTAGCTCTACCAATAGAAGGAGAGAGATTCGAGGTCTACACAGATGCTTCTGGCATTGGCCTCGGATGTGTCCTAATGCAACAAGGAAAGGTCATAGCATACTCTTCACGTCAACTGAAGAAGCATGAGGAGAATTACCCCGTCCATGACTTAGAACTGGCCGCGGTGGTATTTGCCCTAAATATATGGAGACACTACTTATATGGAGTGCAGTTTACTGTATACTCCGATCACAAGAGTCTCAAATATCTATTCTCACAAAAGGAGCTAAACATGAGACAAAGACGCTGGCTAGAATATCTCAAGGACTTCGACTTCAATATACAATACCATCCCGGAAAGGGTAATTATGTTGCTGATGCCCTTAGTCGAAAGCCGAGAGTAATGATAGCCAATTGTATGATATAAGAATGGAGGTTACTTGAACAATTCTCCGAGCTCAATATAAGCTTGGACACGGAATCCAAATTTGTCACATTATCTCATGTAAGCATACAGTCAGACTTATTATCTGAGATACAAACACTTCAGGATGATGATCCTATATTAGTGGAAATCAAAGGCAGATTAGAAGGACAATCTGACTTTCAGATAGCTTCTGATGGAAGATTATTGTTCAAAGATAGAACTTGTATACCTGATTGTCCGGAATTAAAGAAAAAGATCTTAGATGAAGCTCACAGATCAAGGTACACGATTCATCCAGGATCAACCAAAAAGTACCAAGATGTAAAGAGGAACTTTTGGTGGCCTAATATGAAAAGAGAAATAGCGGACTATGTATCCCGCTGTCTCACATGCCAACAGGTCAAGGTAGAACACCAAAAGCCTGCTGGAAAACTACATCCTCTAGATATTCCTAAGTGAAAGTGGGAGGATATTGGTATGGACTTCATCATGGGTTTATCTAAATCAAAAGGAGGACACGATGGAATCTGGGTTATTATTGACCGTTTAACTAAATCGGCGCATTTCTTGCCAATAAAGAGCCGATGGTCAATTGATGTACTAGCTGCACTATACATCAAGGAAATAGTCAGGTTACATGGAATTTCTGTCTCAATCGTGTCTGATAGAGATCCCCGTTTCACTTCTCATTTTTGGAAGGGATTACAACATTCGTTGGGAACAAGGCTCAACTTTAGTACTGCTTTTCACCCACAAACGGATGGTCAGATCGAGAGAGCTAATCAAGTTGTTGAGGATATGCTAAGAGCTTGCATCATTGACTTTGGTGGAAGCTGGCATGAACATTTTCCACTAGTGGAATTTGCATATAACAACAGCTACCAAGCTAGTATCCAAATGGCACCTTTCGAAGCTTTATATGGAAGGAGTTGCCGATCACCCTTATGCTGGAACGAAGTTGGAGAAAAATAACTATTAGGTCCAGACATGGTAAGGGATACAACTGAGAAGATACAAGTAATCAGAGAAAGATTGCAAGTTGCTCAGACCAGACAAAAGGCTTATGCTGATACAAGGAGAAGAGATCTTGAATTCCAGGTTGGAGATCATGTATTTCTTAAAATATCGCCTGGACGTGGCATACGAAGATTTGGTGTTAAGGGCAAACTTACGCCAAGATTCATCGGACCATTTGAGGTACTCGAAAGAGTTGGCGAGGTTGCTTATCGCATCGCGTTGCCTCCTCAATTGTCCGAAGTGCATAATATGTTTCACATATCTATGTTGAAGAAGTATGTGTACGATCCATCACACATAATTGAACATGGAGATCTGGTGATCCAGAAAGATATCACCTATGAACAAAAGCCTATGAAGATCTTAGATCGAGAAATACGAGCTCTAAGGAATAAGGTTATTCCCATGCTCAAGGTGCAATGGAATAAGAATACTGAACACGAAGCGACATGGGAGACCGAGGAATCTATGAAGAAACGATTTCCCGAGTTATTCTAAGAAGTATGTACTCTACACTCTCCAAACCTACATATATATGTATGCAATTGAATTTGGGGACCAAATTCTTTTAAGTGGGGGAGGGTGTAGCAACCCTGATAAATGAAAGGTTTTAAATAAATCAAATAAAGAATTTGATAAATCAAATAAGGATAAATAAAATCTTGATAAGCCAAAAGAGCTGGAGGAAAATCAATGAAAAGAAAATAACGTCTCTTAGTAAGGCGTTAATTTAATAATAAACGCCTCTACTTAAGGCGTTATTCAAGAAAGGACGCCCTCTCCACACGGCGTCAAATTCCGAACGTCAAAAACGGTAAGGCCAAGAAACGCCCCTATCTTGGGCGTGTTTTTAAACAAAGAACGCCTTCATGCCATGCGCTTATTAAGAAACGACCTGAAGCAGGTCGTCAATTCAAGAATCGACGACCTGACCAAAGTCGTTAATTCCATTCGAGTTCCGTTCGACACGGGAACTTATCCAGGGTAATGGATAAGTATTAGAAAGAGTTAAAAAGTGGTAATGACTCTATCATGGAAGTATTACTTCCACTAGAACACTAACTCCAATAGGATTCCCAAAATTCCTATAAATAACCTACTGATCGAACCTTAAACGCTATTTGGCGTTTGGAAAAAAACTACAAGGTACGCAGTAGCAGTTCATATAGTTTCTCTTGCTTCGGTTACATGAAGAACTAATAGTTCTTCATCCTCTTTTTCTCTTACAGGTTAAGGACGCAGCAGTATAAGTGAAGAATAAGATAACGTTCTTCTAATATCTCCTCTGTTCCGATAAGTGAAGAAATTAATATATGTTTCTTCTTCTCTTCTTATAGGAACTGCAGCGAGTTGGTGAACCGAAGAACAAGGGTTCTTCAACAAAAAACCTTCTCTTCCTCCTACTGTGGATATTCGTTGCTGTGAAGCAACAGAGCCCTTTTTCCTATCAATCTTCAAGTAGTCGTCCCAATCAAACTAAGGTAGGTTTTCTCAAGTTATGGTAGCCCAAACAAAATTAATGCAAGATATACATATATATAAGCATGACATGCATATGGTTTATTATAGTTTTAATACGTTTCTGCAATATTTTGAAAGAGACGCCCCTGTCAAGGGCGCTAATTTACAAGACACGACCCTGTCCAGGTCGTCAATTTCATATTTGACGCCCTGTACACAGGCGTTAATTTCATGTAAATGTTAATCAGCTATCTTAAGAACCGATTATCCACGAAAATCACATGTAATTAAATTGTTCATGTTTAAAAATCCATAAATATGAAATATCGAATGCATGACTCTCCCTGTGAAATTCTTCCTGTCACGACTATATAAATACCATCCTGTACATTGATTATTGTGAAACTTCTGGCTGTTCGTGACAAGTACTGCAATTTCTTGAATTCACGACTTCGACAAGGTCGTTTCCCATGTGTTAACGCCCCATTACAGAGCGTGAATTGAAAAGTAACGCCCCTTCATAGAGCGTGTTTCTGTTAAATTCCCGAACAATATATTCTGTAAAAATGAGAATTTAATGATTAACGCCCCTGCCAAGGGCGTGTTTTTGATAATTCCTGAAAATTAATTATATTCTGTCAAATATGTAAAACAATAAGACGCCGTCTGGTGTAGTCGTCAAATCTTGAAGAAACGACCCTGACCAGGGCACGTTTTATATAAATTAATGAAATATTGAAATTCTGAAAAATGGAAACATGTGTAAACGCCCTTCTGTTAGGCGTTAATTACTTGATAAACGACTCTGCTTAAGTCGTTATTTTTACTGTAAAATTGATTTTCCACTATTTCTGTTAACCGATGGTTTCATATGTTATATAATATATATATCGGCACTATTCTCCACTCCGTGAGTATAGTCCCACGTTTCATGTTGTTTTATCGGTCACACTCAACTCTCATTGACATACAAGCTCTCCATTGGACATTCCGTTCCTTTGGACTAGCGAGTTAGTCATAGAGACCTCCGTAAGACTCCTCGTAGCCTTAGATTCCCTCAAGGCCGACTGAGCTGGTTGTACCCTAAAAACCCATTACACCATTGATGCCATGTCACTCTAAAGAAACATGGTATACCGGCCCTTATGATTATACAAAGAGTATATCATGAGAAATTCTTAATGGGATGATGATATCATGCCATATCATGTCATTCTTGTAAACCTCAATTCTATGATAAGAATGATGGTATCTTACCTTTGATATACTGTTCATGTGGACCTCAATTCTATACAAAGAATGTCCATATTGATTTGTCATGGTACCCAAGTTAAGGGAACCATATTCTACCTAGTTTTATCGATATCATGATTATACCGTTATTATCGCCAATCTATGTCCTTTGTCATATTTTGGACTCTATTCTATCAAAGTTGTCATACATGTCTACAAGCTTGATTATTGAAATTCTATGTTGGCTATAAACAAGAGTGGATGTCAAAACACATGATAAATGCCTGCGCATATAGGGCCCGATCTGGTCCTGGGAGGAGCACCCGAAAGTACTTGTGCCCATGGGAGTTAAAATGATAAGGTATCTGGCATTATACCGAGTGCATGACTAGCTTGATTGGACATTCCACACACATCTTGTACTTGAATCGTACTTGACTTGACATGAAATGCGTGGCCCGAAAAAGGGTAATTTACTTGTTTGATACATGATAGCCAAAGTTCTTGACATGACTTGTTAAACGTACTTGCTTGAATATCTTGAATAAACTTATTATCTTGTTGAAAGTTCATGATTAAGTTCATCTTATTTCCTTGATATTACATTCTCTCTATCTTGTCGTTTTATGCGAGCATGCATAGCTTTATTGCATTCATGAAAGATGTAATTACTTAAACCCCTTGCTAGTACTTGAGATATAATTTCCTACTGAGCGTTCGCTCATTCCGTTTGTCCCTTTTTACTTTTCAGTTAGGTCCGACGACGATGGAAGTCAATCGGATGGAAATGGTCAAGAGTGAAGTGATAGAGATTCTCCAAGTGTCATCTAGTCTTTTCTATAGTTTCTTGAGTCAACTATGTATTCTTTTCCTTTTTATTAAACAGAGTATTAGATTTGTAATAGTCTATCCATTATGAAATAAAGGATTGGGTTATCTTGCTATTTTGCGTATCTCTGTCTTTGTGTCGAATACACGACCACTCTGATTGACATGATTGATATAAACTCGTCGCGCATCTCCGGGTATCTTCCGCGCTCGGGGCGTGATAGGCGCACACTTATCCGGCGCGGTCCCCTCTCGCGCCGCTTTAGCCCCACACTTATTAACACGTTTACCCCTTTTGGCTCCAAACTGGCGCGCCCCCTGCGCACCGGATTAAACCCTCTCACGAAAACACCTCTCCACCCCTTACTAACATCCAAAACCGGCGCGCCCCCCCAGCCTATCTTGGACCCGGCGCACCTCCCCCATGGGCTTTAAACCGGTGCGCCCTCCCCATGGGCTAAACCGGCGCGCCCCTCTCCTCTCTTGGGCCCCCTTAGCCGGCGCGCCCCCTCCTTTCCCTTGGATTGCCTTAAACCGACGCGCCCCTCCATCAAGCATTAAACCGGCGCCCCCCCCCCCTTCGCGCCGGATTAAACCCCCTCACAAAACACATTACTACTCCTTGCCTCCTAAACCGGCGCGCCCTCCTCTGCGCCGGAATTAAAACCTCTCACGAAATGCACCCCATTCTTTGCCATCTAAATCGGTGTGCCTTCCAAAAATATAATTAACCAAACAATGAAATAAAATATAATTTTCTTCCAAGGGCTCCGCCCCCGGAAACCCCCGCAAGGGGCGTTGCCCTCTTGACCCCCGCGACCTGACCGGGCAGGTCGAACCCCGCGACCTGACCGCGCAGGTTGATCCGCGTGCAAAGGCGCATGTTGGCGAGTTCAGGCTTCACACTTAACAATTCGCTTCCCCGGACTGTGCGCGAAGAGAAAAGCAATGATGTCTCACAGTATCAGACGTGGACCTCAGAATCCTCGACATGGCCATAGTCTAGAACCGTCTCGAGCCAATAGTCCATCAACTTGACCCACTTCTATCGGGATCCAATCCCGCAACCCCATTAAACTTGCCGTACCTACGGTAGACATCCGTATGGTTTTATCATTGTCTTCGATGCTTCGAATGCGGACTCTCGTCCGAACAATGAATGGTCCGTTAGTGATCAACATATATACCGGGATCTAATCCCGCACTTGCATTAAACTTACCGTACTCACGGCAGACATTTGTACGGTTTGTCACCGTCTCTAACGCTACAAACGCGGACTTCCGTCCGAACAAGAAATGGTCCGCCAGTGACCGACATGCACTCATACCTTGGGACCTTCGTTTCCCCGGACTGTGTGTGAAGAAAAATCAATGACGCCCCATGGCATCGGACGTGGACCTCGGGGACCTCGATATGGCCATAGTCTGCAACCATCTTGGGCCAATAGATCATTAATCTGACCCGCTTCTACCGGGATTCAATCCCGCACCCGCATTAAGCTTGTCATGTCTGCGGCAAACATTTGCACGGTTTTATCGTCGTCTTCGACGCTACTAATGCGGTCTTCCGTCCGTACATGGAATGGTCCGTGAGTGACCGACATGCATGCATCCATGAACGTTTACGCCCCAACACGGGGTCTGTTCAAACGCAATCCGAGTTTTTGCTCTCGCTTTCATTACTATGAACTTTTGGCCATCGGGCCCCTTTTCCTGGCAACCAATCAAGGGTTTTCCCCTCTCCGAGGGGATGTAATTAACGTCGTAGCCTTTATGGTACGGCGGGTTCTCAGTCCCGGCACGAACTACACAATCGTCTGATTAGTCAGATCGAGCGCACCATGGGCTTCATCGAAGTCCGAATAAATCCTCACCTAGGTGACTGGCACGCCCATGCACTTAATAAACCCAATAAACAAATAAACAACGATCTTAAATAAAAAGTTCATCCACATAGCATGCCCAGGAGAGAAAGGCAGCTGAGTTTGCCTCCCTTCGACAAGGCATGATGTCTATAGCTAAATATGAGCTACAATTTTCAAGGCTGGCACTGTATGTTCCCCATCTTTTTAGTACGGAATTGCTGAAGGCCAACCGCTTTATGGACTGATTGAGGCCCGTCTTTGTCAAGCAACTTGGGCCCCAAAATATCTGCACCTATACGAAAATGGTGCATAGGGCCCATTTATGTGAGAGGACCCTTGAAAAAGTAGAGAAGTTCAAGGGAAAAGATGAGGAGCCAAGTCGAAAACATGATAGGCGAGGGGAGAATGGAGATAAATTTAGCATCACAGGAACTCATAACTCCCGGGATAACAAGAAGAGACCACACAATGGTAATGGCAATGGCAATGGTAAAAACAAATGGGTCAAGAAGGAAGACAAGCAAGTCATTGAGACTTGCAAATTTTGCGAGAAGTTTGGACACGCTGCCGAAGAATGCTGGAAGCGTCTCGACGCATGCTTGCATTGTGGCAGTCGAGAACGTAGAATGCCCGATTGCCCACTCATAAAGGAACAACCCTCGAAGAATAATGGAGGACATAGGCGACAAGGGCGTCTTAATGCTGTCATGGGTGATGAACCTACGAAGGATGGTAACGTAATTGAAGGTACTATCCTAACCTATCTCGCATCCATTTTTTTTGTCTTATTTGATACCCGGATGTTGACGTTTAAAAAAAGCGCTAAACCCAATACAAAAAATAAGAAAAAGAAAGAAAGAAGAAAGGTGAATGGGCCATCATGAAAGGGCCCAAACATGAAAAGGCCCAAATGAAATAGAAGAAGGGAAAAGGGAAGGGGCAAATGCACAATAGAAGGAAGAAGGGGGCAAAAGAAAAAGGGAGAAGGAATTTCAAAATAAAAAAGAGAAATAGGAGGAAAAGAATCGCGTGCCCCTTGTGTCTGTGTCCCTCATCGTGATCCTCCATTGTTCCTCCATTTACATTTTTTTTTCTTTCTTCTTTCTCCAACACACAGGCATTAATGGCACGCTGGAGAGCACTCCTCCACGCGGGCACGGCGCCCCGTCCGCCAACGGCGCGGCCCATCCCGGGTAGGAAGAGGAGCTCCACCTGCTCAGCCGCCCCCATGCGAAGCAATGAAGCAGCAATAGCCACGTTAGCCCCTGCGAACGAGCCATGGCAGCAACAGCACTAGCAGCAGCGGCAGCAGCAGAAAATAAGAAAAAAGAAAGAAGAAAATGCATGGAGGTTTTCCCTCCGAATAGGGGACTCCAGCGCCCTATAAGAAGGCCCCCTGCAGAAGCAAAACCTCTTCTTCAGATCGTTGCTCTCCCAACCCTTGCTCTGAGCGTCTGAAGAGGTTGCTGCAGAAGGAGAGAAGAGGGAGAGAAGGGCCTGAAACGAGAGAAAAGAGAACAGAGTGGAAGAGGGAGTGAGGAGATTTGAGGGCCATCTAAAGAGAGGGTGGGTCTTGTGTTTTCCTATCCCTTTTCCTTCTCTTTGTTTTTTTGTATGGCTTAGCCATGATGTATCTTCTCTACCCAAAATGAATGAAATGTAGGGCTTCCGACCTTGACTTTTTATGTGTGCAATAGCGTCTCCCTGCATGTGCGTGATATATATATATATATACACGTATTACCTCCGCTCAATTTCCTCTCCGCTCTCTTTATGGATGTGAAAATCCCTCTCTGATCCTTCCTCGCATGTCATCTCCATGATACTTTGTTTTTTTTTTTTGGGCGGCCACCAGCCCGGAGTTTGTTCAAATCTGTGAGCATGACTCTGGGTTCCCAACTGTCGAAAATTCGCGGGTTTACTTCTTCATCTTGCTATTATCTCGTTTCCCTCTCAAAACCTCGTTTTGGAATTTGGACCAATTTCATGGCCATGATGCCAAAGGGGTGATGATGCGGGACGGACACGGGGACTGACTCTACGTGGTATGGACCTCGAACTCTAGATGCGGACACGACCAGCAACACATGATAGGAGAGACACTAAGCCCGACACGGAGAGCTCCTATGGGCTATACGTCGCTAACAGAAACGCAAGCTCACTCGTCATCCCAAGCGAGGGAAACGCGGATCGTGCGCGGTTGAAGAACCGGCAGAGTTCACGGGTAGTCGACTCACTTCCGGACTCAGATCGAGTCACGGGACGGGTCACTCTCACACTCACAGCGGTGACATGGACACACGGGCTAGTACCTATCGCTCTCGGCAGCGGAAAAAGACCATATACTAGCTAAGCAAATGAACGCTAAGAGGTTCGGACCATTACCTCCACGCACCCAGCGTGGCAAAGACAACCCCGGCCGAATCACGGACTCCCGGTTAACAATTATTACAACAATACACTAAGTCGACCCACTCCACGTAGGGAGGTAAAAGGTCACATGTGGGGTCCGGGAATCGCGCAAATCGGGTTGACAGGCAACATCTTGATGTCGCCCGGCGATGCCGAACTCCGCGTTTTCGTGCTTTCCGAGTGGCGGGTTTTACGGACCCGTGGGGCCCGCGGACGGCGCTGTCCTCCGGATCTGTGGGGGTGGGACCCACTGTGATGGGGACCCCTGGTGGCGCGCCTCCACGGACGGCGGTCGGCCGGGAACACCGATCGGGGGTCGATCGGCCCCGATTCCCAATTCTGGAACTAACTTCCCACGGATTTTGGTTGCTGTCTTCCGGCGCGCGCTCCGGCGAAAACGGCCGCTGCGATCAATCCCGATGTCGGATCGGGACGCATGAGCTATCGTTAGAAAGCTCTCTTCAAATGCTTCAATCTAGAGCCAGAAAGATCTGCTGGATCTAGTCGGATCAGAACTTTATTGAATTTATAAGTCCCTGTTGTATAGTAACCGAAATCTCAGATCTACAGGTGAGTTGTCTGAAGACTGCCTTTGACCGCGAGGAAGATGGCCGATTCAGCTCCTGAGCTCTTCATCAAACTTGTGGGATTTTGAACAAGGAAAACGGGGATATTTTTTTGTGGACTGATTGAAGGTGGCTGTGATTTGTTATGATTTTTTTACTGGAGGGTGGTCGGATCTGGGAACAGGTGGACATCATTGTAGCTATCTCTGAGATCGATTTGTGAAAAATAAGGGATGGCCTCACAAACATTCAAGAAAATTTGGGGACGGTGGGGTTGATGGACAGAACTCCCAGTAAAATTGGGAGCTCTAACAAAAATCGCAAAGGGCTCCGAACATTTGAAACACAGGGCGGGTGGAAATTGAAACAGCAAGCAGATAGATATGAAAATTAAGGTTGGATGAAAATGAAAAAAAAATCAAAGGGGATATTTATGACCAACCAAAATTTTTGGGATGTGCTTGACACCTCTGGAGTATCCCCTGAAAATCTCAAGTCGATCTGAGCTCGTGGCTGATGGCTGAATTTCGTGGAAGCTGCTGTGGTCGGATGAAGGCAGAACTCCGGCGATCTCGGCGGTGATGCGATGGCGGCTCGTGGCGGCGGCGGCGGCGACCGGAATGATAAGGGGAGGAGTCACACCTCCAGAGGGAAGCCTTCACAGCTCCAAGGGGGAGAGAGGGGCGGCCTAGGCCTTTGCTCAAGCAATTTTCCAAGTTCAAATGGCATTAATTGTCCAAAATGGGAAATTACAAGTATTTATGTGTTACATCTCAAATCCATTGTCTACCGTTGGATCTAGGGGATGGGAATGGGTGGCCTGGATTGAGTGTGACACACACACAAAAATTACAATAAAAAAAATAAGGGGGGGGGGCCCATTGACTAGGGTGGGTCAAGGGGACATGTTTGGTAGCCACCTTGGACTTTGAAGTCCACTTGTCTCCCATGTGCCTTTTACCATTCAAACTTCTAGATGCCTCCATTTGACATGTTGACTGGTCCCACATGGGGCCCATGAGCTGAGGTGGATCAATGGAAGGGGGTCTGTGGGCCCGTGGGACCCGGGGGTCCCATTTTACAAATAAACCCCTCTTACAATCAAAATTACATACCGAATAAAATGAAATAAACACACATCACACAAATAAAGTCTAACTAAATATGATAAATGCCGGGACTCAAGGGGGCGTCTCCAGGCTGTCTCCGAGCCAGATGGATGCTGAGGTGGCTCGCGTCGTACTCCGTGTGCGGTACCGGTGGCTCGGCGTGTCACGCCGCTCAACTGCTCGGGTGTCCGCACCAATTCTCCCCGGGTGGGAGAAACTCGACCCTGTCGAGTAAGGGTATGCATCGCTCCTGTATCTCTCCAGAAGGTCCGGATCGATCGGCTGCAACTCGCCATGCGTGATCCATGTGTCCTCGATAGCGGGCCGTCCTCTCCATCGCACTAGGTAGCGCGGGTAGGATCCACTCGTGGTAACTGTCACCTGCTCATCCAGTATATGATCTATATGCTCACGCTGCCGTGACAACGGGGCTGGAGGTGGACACTCAGGTGTGGGGTCACTCACAAGGGGAGGAGATGGGTCGAGAGGCTCACTAGGGATCACCGCTGGGTCCCTATATGCAACTAGATCCGATACATTGAAAGTAAAGCTTATACCGTATTCCTCGGGCAAGTCCACAACGTACGTATTAGATCCAACACGTTTCAACACTCTGAAAGGACCGGCTCCGCGAGCTTGCAACTTCTTAACGGTTCCAGAGGGAAACCGTTCAGGTCTTACCCTGATCATGACATATTCGCCCTCTTGGAACTCTCGGTGGTGTCGGTGGGCATCGGCTAACTCCTTGTAACGTGCATTGCTATCCTCAATGTGACGACGGATGTCGTCATGCAAACTCCTAACATGTCTAGCAAACGACTCGGTCGACTCCGACACTCTAGCATGGATAGGCATGGGGACAAAGTCAACGGGTTTTCTAGGCCTACGACCTGTGACAATCTCAAATGGACTCATGCCGGTAGACCTATTCACCGAATCATTATATGCAAACTCGGCCATGGGTAGAATGAGATCCCAATCCCCAATGCGGTCCCTAACAAGACACCTCAAAAGGTCTCCCAGACTCCTATTGACCACCTCGGTCTGACCATCTGTCTGGGGATGATATGGAGTGGAAAACTTGAGGTGCGTACCCATCGTATGCCATAGTGTCTTCCAAAAGTAGGAAGTGAATCTAACATCACGGTCAGACACTATAGTGCGAGGCAACCCAAACTTGCACACCACATGCGTAAGGAAAAGGCGGGCTACCCTCGAAGCATCCGAAGTCTTCGAGCAAGGAATAAATGTTGTATAGTGGACAACGGATCTAGATGGGAGGGGTGAATAGATCAACCCCACTTTTCGCAATGTGGCCCTCTATATAGCTAGTTGAAATGAATTGCAACGGAATAGAAACTAGCTTCCAAGTGCGTTATGATTTGCTTAGCAAGATAAGCAAGATATATAACAATTCGATCCTAAGCATGCACCTAGAACGAATCAATCACACAAGCAAACCACACTAGACAGGATTTTAAGGTGGTTCGGACTGAATCCTCAGCCCTACGTCCACCCCTCACCAAAACCCGGTGAGGCTTCACTTGTGCAGCGCACAGAACCGCAAATCGGAAACCACCGATTGCCTTCCTACTCACCACCTGGTAGGGATGTCAACCGCAAATTGGAACAACCTCCAATTGCCTTCCTACTAACCACCGGTAGGGATGAATCACACTTTCAATGTTTAAACAATAATGAAAATGAAACAAATGTGAAGGAACTAAAACAAGAGATTGAGTTATGAATGAAAATGAATTGGCCCTTGTATGGAATGTTGATCAGCAACAAGGCTCCTCTTGGCTTCAACTCAATCTTCTTGATTCACCCTTGATTGGATGAATGTTCTTCACGGAGTACTGTTCACGTGAACAGTACCTCTTCCTTCAATTTTTCTCTCTTGATCTTCTCTTTGAACTTCTTTGAATGAATGAAGGAGATGATGAAGCTACCTTGAACCTTGATTCCTTCTTTAGCTTCTAGGAGTTTGAATGCTTGAAATATCACCTTGAATGAGGTAGAAAGAACTTGAATGGATGAAGATGATTTCCTTTGAAGAACTTGAATCAAACCAGCTTCCTTGGATCACTTTGATAGCCTTGCTTTGATGTAATCTTCCTTGAGATTTGCTGGCTTTGATTTGAGCTTGATTCCCCTTTGATTGGATGAAGAACACCTTCACGAACTACTGTTCACGTGAACAGTAGCTCGTCTCCAAGCTCTCTTGCAGCCACCCTAGATCTCACAAGAAGCCCCTTGAAGCATTAGGGTTTCTAACCCCTCATGTGTTAGTTTTATAACCCTTGAATGGTCCATAGATGCCCCCTAGACCAGATCCACAAAACATGGAAGATTAGGTAAGGTTTGATTAAACAAATCCATGGAAAGGGGCTAGCCACGAAGTTGATTTCGAAGTCAAACAAGGCTGCATCGGGGCTGGCAGTCGACCGGAATTCATGGGCCGGTCGATCGGAACCTGCTGCAGCCAGAACTTTTCGGCTCTGGCAAAACCGGTTGACCGGACGCCTGGGGGCGGTCGACCGAAACCTGTAACAACGTCATCATTTCGGTTCTAGGAAAACCGGTCGACCGGCCAAGGTGTATAGGTCGACCGAAATCTGTAAATGTTGACATTCTGAGGCTCTGGCAAATCAGGTCGACTGGCCAAAGCGTGTAGGTCGACCGGAAAGACCTGTACCTGCAAAATTGAACTGTTAGCCCAAGGAAACATGTCCATAGGTCAAGATATTCATGTTCTCATCAATTTCATGTATTTTGGGATTGAAATCAATTTAGATTATGCTATAAGCATTTCTAAATTTTGTTCCGGGGGCTCCGCCCCCGGAAACCCCCGCAAGGGGCGCTGCCCCCTTGACCCCCGCGACCTGACCGGGCAGGTCGATCCTCGCGACCTGACCGCGCAGGTCGATCCGCGTGCGAGGGCGCAACATTCAGCATTCACGTTCACCATTTCCACTTGATTCCTTGTCCATTCATTGGCGCACCTGTCATGAACAAAAACATCACGTATGTCAATCACATGAAGGTGAAAAACATCAATGACTAATAGTGTTTAGCTATTATCAAAACCAAGAATACATTAGAACTCATATGACCATAGAATGATGTCGAATGACCCAAGTGACCATATGAACTCAAGTGACCATAGGGGCACAACAATAAAGAGGGCCATCTTTGAGAAACGGTCAACCACCAGATAGACCGAAT
Source organism: Amorphophallus konjac (assembly GCA_022559845.1). Taxonomy (NCBI): domain Eukaryota; kingdom Viridiplantae; phylum Streptophyta; class Magnoliopsida; order Alismatales; family Araceae; genus Amorphophallus; species Amorphophallus konjac. Next base: position 250,492,093 of record CM040127.1, read on the forward strand.
CATGCTTCCTGGAGGTACGTGGCAATCCCAAAACAAAGTCCATGCTAACATCCTGCCACGGGGCATCAGGCACGGGAAGAGGCGTATAAAGGCCAGAGCTTTGCTTCTTCATCTTGGCCATAGCACAGGTACGGCACTGAGCCACGATGTTAGCAACATCGCGCTTCAAGGTCGGCCAATAAAATCGATGCTCCACTGCCTCAATAGTCTTGTTCCGACCAAAGTGGCCGGCTAGACCTCCCGCATGTAGTTCCCACACTAAGAAATCTCGAACCGAAGTTCGGGGAACACATAGCCTGCTACCTCGAAAGAGGTAACCCTCCTGAAGCACATACTCATCAAGGTCTCTCGAGGGTCCGGCCTGGAGAGTGGTAAAAATCTGACCGAAGTCAGGACAATCAACATAGGCCTCCTTCATCTTCTCTAACCCTATGACCTCGGCACTCATGGTGGTAAGCAAACATGCTCGCCGACTCAAGGCATCAGCCACCTTGTTCTCCACTCCAGCCTTATGTTTAAGCACAAAGGTGAACTGCTGGAGATACTCGACCCAACGACTGTGACGCGAGTTAAGCTTCTTTTGGGAATGGAGGTACCTCAATGCCTCGTGATCGGAGTATAGGACAAACTCCTGATGTAAAAGACAGTGCCTCCAATGCCTAAAAGCCTGAACAACTACATAGAATTCTTTATCAGATGTGGAATATCGCAGTTTCGCGTCATTCAGCTTCTCGCTGAAATATGCGATCGGGTGAGACTCCTGACTCAAAACTCCTCCTATCCCAACACCCGACGCATCACAAGAGACCTCAAACACCTTCGAGAAGTCAGGCAATCGAAGGATAGGCGTCTGGGTCATGCGCTCCTTGATGTCCTTGAAGGCGGCAGATGCGGCCTTCGTCCATACAAATGTGCCCTTTCGGATACAATCCGTGATCGGGGCGGTGACGGAGCTAAATCCGCGGATGAAGCGACGATAGAACGTCGCAAGACCATGAAAGCTGCGGACATCATGAACGGTACGTGGTTTTGGCCACTCAACACTGGCCTGGACCTTCTCCGGATCGACGGAGACCCCCGTACTAGACACAATGAAATCCAAGAAGATAAGCTGAGGTGTCATGAAGGCACACTTCTGTGGGTTCGCAAATAGCTGCTCTCGCCGAAGAAGTAGACAGACCTGCCGAAGGTGGTCTAAGTGGTCCCCTGTGGTGCGGCTATAGATAAGGATATCATCAAAATACACCACTACAAAGACTCCAATGAAAGGTCGAAGGACCTGAGTCATGAGCCCCATGAAAGTGCTAGGGGCATTGGTCAACCCAAAAGGCATGACCAACCACTCATATAGACCGTCCTTGGTCTTAAATGCGGTCTTCCACTCATCACCTGGCCTAATCCTCTCCTGATGGTAGCCACTCTTAAGATCGATCTTCGAAAAGATAGTGGCACCTGCCATCATGTCCAGCATGTCATCAAGGCGGGGAAAAGGGAACCTGTACTTCACGGTGATTTTGTTGATGGCACGACTATCAATGCACATTCTCCACGTGCCATCCTTCTTCGGGGCGAGTAATGTGGGTACAGCACATGGACTCATGCTGTCCCGAACAGACCCTCTCTGCACTAACTCATCGACCTGCCGTTTAAGCTCGGCATGCTCCGTGGGACTCATGCGATAATGAGGAAGGTTGGGCAAAGAAGAGCCCGGAACAAGGTTGATGGCATGCTGAATATCCCGCATAGGTGGGAGTCCCTCGGGAAGCTCATCGGGAAAGACATCAGCATACTCCTGTAGAATGGGAACAACCTCGGGTGGGAGCTCACCCTCGGAGTCCCGCTCCACCTCTCGGACCTTAATGGCAAACACCGGACAGCCCTGACTAAGCTCCTGCTCCATCTCCCAGGAGCTAATCATCATCAATCTCCTCGTCGAGGGCTCTCCTGGGCCAGAGGTAACGGTCATAGCCCGAGCTGGGGATGGGGTACTAGGCCCGGGAACAGAAGGCTTCGGCGTACTAGGGCCAGTAGGACCCCTGACTGATGGGCTCCTGGGCCGAACGGGTTGGAGGGTGACCCGCTGGCCAACGTGGTCGAAGGTACATGTGTTCGACTGGCCATGGAGCGTGGCATCCCGGTCGAATAACCACGGCCTACCAAGAATGATACTGTCCACTTCCATGGGGAGAACATCACACCAGATCTCGTCACGGTAGGAGTGGAGCTGCAGCGGGACCAAGCACCGCAGCCTGACCGAAATGGAAGTGGTATCCACCCATGATACCTGATAGGGACAAGGATGGTCTACGGGTGTGAGACCAAGATGGGCGACAGCGTTCGTGGAGATTGCATTGATACAACTCCCACTATCGATGACCACCTTGCAAATTTGCTTTCCCAGCCTACAGAATACATGAAGAATAGTAGTCCGACGCCAGTCATCACTGACCTGCGGCTGGGTGAGGATACATCTGACGACCCCCACGTGGGTATCGTCCGAATGCTGGGCATCCTGGGCCTCACCTCCCATCTCATAGTACTCGTCAGCTAGCTCTTCATCTGCCTCATAGCTGACTAACTCGAGGTCCGTAGGGGTGGTATCCTCGGCCTGTGTGTCCCCAATGTGAAGAGATGGGCGGGTGGGACACTGGTTGGCGAAATGGCCAAACCCATTGCAGCGATAACACTGCTGCCGTGATCCACTAGGCTCCCCAATCATAGGTCCTTTACCTTTATCCTCATGACGGATAGGAGGTGTAGGCAACAAAGGACGTGCAGGAGGTGCGGGTGCCGGTGGATGGGCTGTGGATGGGGCCGTAAGATGCTGGGGACGAGGAAGGTCCCTCGGGGGTGGAGGACGAGGCCTAGGAGCAAAGGGCTCGGGGCGAGCGGGCTCCTGAGGTCGAGTCATGGGGGCCCTCGGATACGTGCCAGATGAGCCACGGGGCTCGACACTACGAAGGGGAAAAGAGCCCAACCGATGGGGTGACTCGAACTCGGCCTCGAACTGCTCCAATTCGAGAGCGATCTGATATGCCTGCTCCAAAGTGGTTGCATTGCGGTGAAAGAGTTCATATTGATAATTGGGCCGCAAACCTCTTCGAAAGCGGGATATAGTCATGGTGCTCTCTTCCGTGATCCCACACCGTAAGTAACACTCATCGAACTCGGCGGTGTACTCGGTCACGGATTGGTTCTCTTGGGAGATGCTTTGCCACTTGTCTATAAGACGTTGGCGATATGAGGCGAGAAGGTATTTCTCCCTCAATTTGATTTTCATATCATCCCAAGTACCGATTTGGGGTTGACGTCGCTGATTGAGCAGGCTCTCCACATTGATCCAATAAGTTTGGGCCTGCCCTTGCAGCTTCATCTTCGCGTATCGGACTCTTCGGTGGTCCGTCATCTCAAACCACTCGAAGTACCTGTCCATGCCGGCCTCCCAATCTAAATACACCCTAGGGTCCAAGGACCCGCTAAAGGTGGGAGGGTCCGCACGCACACCCCTAAGGATGCGGTCGTCATCATCATCATCACGATTCCGTCGTTGATTCCGACGACCATTTCCCCCCTGATCATTGTCGAAGGCATAATCATCCACTATAGGCGCCTGTTGCCTCCCGACATCCTCCACTTGAGCCCTTGGCACGGCGGGTGGCTATGCCAGCTCTTGTTTACCATTCGTCGGCGCGGGTTGCGCCGCTACTGGGCCCCTCTCTAGAACGGCGATCCTCCCTACAAGGCCTTGAATGGACTGATCCGAACTCTCGGCCCGATCCTTGAGGGGTTTCATCCGCCCTTCTAGACGCGTTCCTATGCCATCCATACGCGTACTAAGACCATCCATACGTGTGTCAAGGCGTTCCATAATGGCTCGGAACATCTCGGCCGTCGAGGACTCATCGGAGCTACGGGCTCGGGAGTCCGCCATAGGTGGTGGTGGCGAGTATTGGGTACCTCGACGGGTGGGCATGCAAAGACACACGACTTAGAAGACACCGACTAATGCAAACACTCACTATATGATGCACTTAGACCTAACCAATATCCGGTACGTGGCGGAGATAAGCGACCCGAAGATCACTCGCACAAGTACGCTACCTTCCCGATAGGCATAACCTAATGTTCGGGCAACGCCTTTTAATATACCGGGCTATTGGGTGAAATGCAATTTTAAAACACCTTTTTTTTGTTTTGAAAATAATGATGATCCTAGACTCGACTTATACCATGCAAGACATATGCAACGACTACCCTAGACTCAATTGGCTCTGATACCAAACTGATGCGGGACGGACACGGGGACCGACTCTACGTGGTATGGACCTCGAACTCTAGATGCGGACACGACCAGCAACACATGATAGGAGAGACACTAAGCCCGACACGGAGAGCTCCTATGGGCTATACGTTGCTAACAGAAACGCAAGCTCACTCGTCGTCCCAAGCGAGGGAAACGCGGATCGTGCGCGGTTGAAGAACCGGCAGAGTTCATGGGTAGTCGACTCACTTCCGGACTCAGATCGAGTCACGGGACGGGTCACTCTCACACTCACAGCGGTGACATGGACACACGGGCTAGTACCTATCGCTCTCGGCAGCGACAAAAGACCATATACTAGCTAAGCAAATGAACGCCAAGAGGTTCGGACCATTACCTCCACGCACCCGGCGTGGCGAAGATAACCCCGGCCGAATCACGGACTCCCGGTTAATAATTATTACAGCAATACACTAAGTCGACCCACTCCACGCAGGGAGGTAAAAGGTCACATGTGGGGTCCGGGAATCGCGCAAATCGGGTTGACGGGCAGCATCTTGATGTCGCCCGGCGATGCCGAACTCCGCGTTTTCGTGCTTTCCGAGTGGCGGGTTTTACGGACCCGTGGGGCCCGCGGACGACGCTGTCCTCCGGATCTGTGGGGGTGGGACCCACTGTGATGGGGACCCCTGGAGGCGTGCCTCCACGGACGGCGGTCGGCCGGGAACACCGATCGGGGGTCGATCGGCCCCGATTCCCAATTCTGGAACTAACTTCCCACGGATTTTGGTTGCTGTCTTCCGGCGCGCGCTCCAGCGAACACGGCCGCTGCGATCAATCCCGATGTCGGATCAGGACGCATGAGCTATCGTTGGAAAGATCTCTTCAAATGCTTCAATCTAGAGCCAGAAAGATCTACTGGATCTGGTCGGATCAGAACTTTATTGAATTTACAAGTCCCTGTTGTACAGTAACCGAAATCTCAGATCTACAGGTGAGTTGTCTGAAGACTGCCTTTGACCGCGAGGAAGATGGCCGATTCAGCCCTGAGCTCTTCATCAAACTTGTGGGATTTTGAACAAGGAGAACGGGGATATTTTTTTGTGGACTGATAGAAGGTGGCTGTGATTTGTTATGATTTTTTTACTAGAGGGTGGTCGGATCTGGGAACAGGTGGACAGCATTGTAGCTATCCCTGAGATTGATTTGTGAAAAATATGGGATGGCCTCACAAAAATTCAAGAAAATTTGGGGACGGTGGGGTTGATGGACAAAACTCCCAGTAAAATTGGGAGCTCTAACAAAAATCGGAAAGGGCTCTGAACATTTGAAACACAGGGCGGGTGGAAATTGAAACAGCAAGCAGATAGATCTGAAAATTAAGGTTGGACGAAAATGAATATCAAAGGGGATCTTTATGACCAACCAAAATTTTTGGGATGTGCTTGACACCTCTGGAACATCCCCACAAAATCTCAAGTCAATCGGAGCTCGTGGCTGATGGCTGAATTTCGTGGAATCTGCTGTGGTCGGATGAAGGCAGAACTCCGGCGATCTCGGCGGTGATGCGATGGCGGCTCGTGGCGGCGGCGGCGGCGACCGGAATGATAAGGGGAGGAGTCACACCTCCAGAGGGAAGCCTTCACAGCTCCAAGGGGGAGAGAGAGGCGGCCTAGGCCTTTGCTCAAGCAATTTTCCAAGTTCAAATGGCATTAATTGTCTAAAATGGGAAATTACAAGTATTTATGTGTTACATCTCAAATCCATTGTCCACCGTTGGATTAGGGGATGGGAATGGGTGGCCTGGATTGAGTGTGACACACACACAAAAATTACAATAAAAAAAATAAGGGGGGCGGGGGGCGGCCCATTGACTAGGGTGGGTCAAGGGGGCATGTTTGGTAGCCACCTTGGACTTTGAAGTCCACTTGTCTCCCATGTGCCTTTTACCATTCAAACTTCTAGATGCCTCCATTTGACATGTTGACTGACCCCACATGGGGCCCATGAGCTGAGGTGGATCAATGGGAGGGGGTCTGTGGGCCCGTGGGACCCGGGGGTCCCATTTTACAAATAAACCCCTCTTACAATCAAAATTACATACCGAATAAAATGAAATAAACACACATCACACAAATAAAGTCTAACTAAATATGATAAATGCCGGGACTCAAGGGGGCGTCTCCAGGCTGTCTCCGAGCCAGATGGATGCTGAGGTGGCTCGCGTCGTACTCCGTGTGCGGTACCGGTGGCTCGGCGTGTCGCGCCGCTCAACTGCTCGGGTGTCCGCACCAGGTGAGAAACATGGGATTTAATCCCAGATCGATCGTTTTCTTTGTAAGCTTCGGCTTTCGGAGCCTTGAGCATTCTTGGATCTACGGGGACTCGCTTCCTTATAGCATGGTCCCCGGATGATCTCCTTTAAAAGAATTAATATTAATGGCCGCACGATGTGGTGATAATCTAGGACCACGTCCCGGGGTCGGGATTGTGGCGTCCCTCGGATTGTTGGAGCCCCTCGTAGGCTAGCTCTCGGGGTGCCCGTGCTCGACTCGGATTATAAGATGTTGCCGCTTCCGTGCACATCCTTGGGTGTTGCCGCTTCCGTGCGCACCCTTGTCATTTTGGGGCTATCTCGGATTTCTTTCTCCATGGACGCGTACTCGATTAAACCGCCCCAAAAGCTCCGGGTCTAGGGGAGATGCTGCCAGATTTTCGTTAGGAAATTTGAAGACTAATGAAATAAGAGAAATGATCGCCGAACTTAAAAGAGCTCCGCATGGCAGATGTCCAGCAAAACTGAACTAATGACTATGAGCAGATAACAAGATAACCTTAGTCTCAAAATTTTTTTGCTGAAGCATGGTTGAACAAGATAAAGAAAGATAGAGAAGACAGTAGGTGCATCTGCATGATACCTTATGCATAGAAGAATTTCTATCGAAACCTCATGAGCATGATAAATCTCATCAAGCGCTTCATGAGAATGACCTTATACTGCATGAGCACATAATTCAGAAGCATGCATGGCGATTGCATTCCCATATATGCAATGGTTCATGAATTCAAATAGAAACTGCATGCTCATTTCTTTCTTTTTTTTAGTGTTTGTATGCCATGACCCTTTGGGTATATTAAATGTTGAATGGTGAAAGTCTTGATTATGTCCGAATGGAAACCCTTACTATGCGTGAGTCAAAAACTCCGCCATGTACCAAGGGTCACCCTTTCTTAAAATCCAATCAAATCCTTGCATGCCATATGCATCTGGCCTGTTGAGATCATCCATGCACCCCACGAATTGCATACGTTCCCCTGCATGTGTCAAAGGCCGAAATCGACCTTGAATGCCCTGAATCAAAACCCCATATAACACTTACTAGTTGGGGAGTGCGTCGACGCACTGCGCATAGTGCGTCGACGCACTGCGCATAGTGCGTCGACGCACCCCATGTCAAGGGCGTTCAGCCAGCTCCCTTTAACAATATCAGGACCCAACAATCATTTTTCTCCTACCTTACTCCAACATAGAGGTGATCTATAACTCCTGCCATATTGTAATATCCCGAGTTTTTCGGACATTTTTCGTATCAGGATCCGTGAGTTTCGGATTACTTTCGGGGGTCCTGGAGCGTGTTTTGTGGGTTACGTGTGTTTTTCCCTCACTACAAAAAAGTAGAGATATATGGGCAGTTTATTTAGAGACATTTAGTAAAATTGCCTCAAAATTATTATAAATAGAGGCATTTTATATTTAATATTACCTCTAAAATAATTTAATTTTATTCTTTACTTAAAACTCTTTATAGGGGCGTTTTAAAATTGCCTCAAAATATTTACACAGGAGGAGAGCAATTGAGTAAAATGCCCCAAAAATTTTTTGCCTGCGCGCCACCAGCTCTCGCGCAAACTTAACTACCCCTCCGTCGATCGACTTTCGATCCTTCCCGCACGCGGAATCCCCTTTATCCATCTTCTCCACCACTCCGCCTCCTCTCACCTCCTGGCACCCTCCCGCGAGCCGCGGACTCTTCCTCATCATCTTCTCCCTCCGCCTCTCTACCTCCTTAACCTCCGGTGTGGATCCATCTAATCCTTGACACATCTGCCTCATCACCTCCCTGGCCCCCTTCTCCTCAACCTCCGGTGTGGACTGTTCCTCAGCAGCTGCAGGAGCCGCCCAGCCTTACTCAGCACCGACCTTGGGTCCTAGCCGCAACCGGCGTCGGGCGACGCTCCCTGACCATTCCCGCGCCGCTCTTGCTCTACTGCGACACCACCACGTTGCTCGTCGTCGCCCCTGCACCTGCATCAACTCATAACCTGCAAGCACCGAATCCTACTCACCTACGAGGCTGTGAAGGTACAAGATGGCCCTGGCCTTGATCCATCTTCTCCTCCACCTCTCCACCTCCTCACCTCCGGTGCAGAATCTTCCTCCATCTTCTCCTTCACCCCTCTGCTTCCTCTCCTCCGTGGCCCCCTTCTCCCGCCTCACTCCTCCTCAACAGCCGTAAGAGCCGCCGAGCCTAGCCGCAATAGCCGTCGGGCTCTTCCTCAGCTTCGCTGCTGTTGCCCACCCTCCGTAGGGCCTAGCCACAACTGGGGATGGGCGACACAGGGTTACAGATTACCTTTGGCGCTCTGTCTTTGAACTCAGATGATGAAATGACTCGTGTCATCTAGAATTTTATTTAGGACATGTAACCATGATCCGATCTTTTGGTTCTTCTGCAACTCTGTTGTGTTTCTTTTTTGTTTGGATGCCCTCCATTATTTCTCAAAAAAGAATTGCACTTTGGTGCATCTTGCAGCTGATTTTCCAATTTCTGGATTTGAACATAAACTACTTTGGCCTGGGGCTTCCTCACTGTGATGCTATTGATGATAAGGTGACTGTCAAGAGTGCAGAAACCACACTCAAGTAAGGTTAACCTGGTGTTATTGGTTTATTTTAGACTGTTGTGATTTTATACGAATGGAGGTTATAAGATTCCTAAATTTTTATTTAAAGATATGGATCAGCTTAACTGTCATTTCAATTGTTTGCTCTATTTCTTTATCATATGAGAAGTTTGGGTGTGTGTCAAAAGTTGGCAACTGGACCTCTTTCTTGTATATAAAAGTTCCCCTCATTTGAAATGTTCATTGCAGTCTTTAGACCCTGTTTGTTCTGAATGGACCCATCTTCAAAGTCTACCAAACATGCAAATAGGGATGCAAATGTGTTAGTGGAATCAGAAATGTGTTTCTAGCTCTTGTTCTGATGAAATTAAAAGAAATGGAATTGCAGTTAATCATATCTGTCTGATCTAATTAATTTTTTCTATCAAACTTGGATTTCTCAGAAAATGGTGCATCTCTTATCTGTAATAATATATTAGATGTTGGATGCAAACTGCATCCAATGGTTGAATATATATTTTGGGAAGGGGGAATAATGAGTGTTAGAAGGGGTTTGGGGTGGGAACTGACAACTAATTGAGGTGACTCTTCAATGCCCCCATACCTCCACCCCCTCTCACCCCATACAAATTTACAGTGCACTTGGAGCTGATATGGGACCAAAGTCCCTGCTCATGTCCTTGGATCCATTATGGACTAAAATCCTTTTTCATGTCCTTGGATCCAATGTGGGCTATAGTCCCTCCTCATGTCCCCTATGCAGCCACCAAACAATGACTCCACTCCCACATATATTGGACAACAACGAAGTTTGGGGAAGTACCACTTACATAAAATATTCATTTTGGAGCCCTTTCTTTGCTTTTCCATTGGAGTCGACATCTTCTTGGTCTCTCCTAGTAGTTGGCCGCATGTCATGGGAGTCCCACATCAAATCCATGTTTGTGCACAGTAGGATCTAGAGGGGGGGGTGAATAGATCCTCTTATAAAAATTATGCCCAATTTAAAAACGCCCAATTCAAACTAGACAGAAACAAGGATTGCAGATTACTGTACCTACAAAGTAGCTAACAGAACTAACTGTAACAATTACTGTTAAACATCTGAACTGAGCTGGAATGTAGATGACTAGTTGGTAGTTCAGACAGAATTAAAATCAAACACCTGGCAGTGCGCTAGTACTGAACAAGAGTTAAACTCAAGCTAATAGAAATCAGATCGAAATAATGCAACAGATATCAACTTAGCAGCTAAAGGTTCATGCAGAGGTATTGTCAAACACTTAACAGATGGTGGCTAAGCTGATCAGACATTCAAGGTAGAGACGGTAACATGTAAGATGGGTTTAGTTTGGCAGGCAGTTCAGACATCCACACTACTGCAGCAACACTCAAGGCAGAGACGTTAACATGTAAGTTGTTCTGAATGCAATTTAAATAACATGATGCAGACATGAGGTGATGTTTATACAACTCTATATCATCAAGAAGATCCTTTTCATCAGTTCCATTTCCATGTGACTGGTCAATAGGTGATAATAGTTTTTTTAGCAATATTGACAGCATCATCAATACTGAGCAGATCCAAATCTTTGTTTAAATTCAACATCTGATCGCTGAAAGTGGCAGATGAGTTGAGTAAATGGACGAATTTGTTGGCTTCATTCCTCATCTTTGTGTAAGCTCTCAAAAGTTCAGCATAAGGAAGAAGTGAATCTTTTGTAGGAAATGAAGGGTCAGGCCATGCCAACAGGTCCAGGAGCCAGTGTCTGAGAGGACCCAGACGGCCAATAAAACTTTCATGCACCTGAGAAATATCTTTGCTTTTATGTTTCTTGAACCAAGCAATAAGGACCAAGCAAGCAACCTGCCTTCGCACCCCAGATAAAGAGGTAACATCATTCCACAAAGAATTAACCACCACTTGTAGAGAAACCTCAGGCAACATGGAGGCAAAAATGCCCAATGCCATGGCTGTGGCTATTCGTGTACGATTGACAGATTTCTCATTGTCAGCATCGAATATGATTTTTCATGGAAATCATGTGAGAGTCATCCACTTTTTCCTGAAGAACACCTCCTCTGGAAGAATTAGAAGTAACATTTCCATGGTTTTCATTCTCATAATTTGTAGCTCTCATCTTAGCAGCAGCCCTGAAACGGCTCTTCCGAGGAAGGGCAATCAGCCAATACATTTTTGCAGCATCTAGAGTTGAACCCACTGGGGTAGTTGCAAGTTGTATCCAAGCAGAAAAATATGACTTTGCGGCTGCTTCCATATCTGCCTCTGGGCACTGAAGAAGAAGGTCCCAAACCCTCTCTGAACAATGAAGAATTTCCTCATTTGATTCAAGAAGCAAGTTCTGGAAAATGATCCTCAATGTGTCGCCTAAAATTGAAGAAGGCCATATACTCGCCATAGGTTCTGAAGAAGTCCTCCTTAAACCAACCTCAAGAAGCCGCTCATAAGGATTATCGTCATGCTTCACATCTCTATGTTCATCAACTGCAGAGATCTCATTAAGATCAAATTTCTGCTTCATAACTATTTCTGATATTCCTTGCATCTTGAGAAGCATCTCTAGTTGTGAATATATCTTTGCTAACAAATTCATTACACTGCTCGTGGATGGGTTCAGATTATCCAAGTGAAGCAAGATATCCCATAGCAACATAACCAATGCATGCAAGGTCTCTCCTTTGAGGGGCACTAAAGCTGCAGCTGTGGATATTAGGGCCTCTGCAGCAACTACCCTTACATCATCATTTGCATCCTCAAGCCCAGTTTTACAGGCAGGCAGAACATAGCCAAGTAGATCCTGAAGCACGTCCTGGCGCACAACAATTAGATATTTAATCCCAAGTAGGCTCCCATTATGAATTTCCCATTCTTGCCTACATCTGTAGCAAGACATGTAGTGTCTCATGCACTAAAGATGGGTGCATGTACTTAAGTACTACTCCAAGAGCTTAGTGCACATGTTTTAGTAATGCAAGCACACACAGGAAATGAATAGCACAATCTTGAAGGAATTCCTAGTTCTTGATCCATGAATATCTTGTTAGCTTAATTAGTTTCATAAGCCTGTAATTGTGAGGGAGATTGGCAAGAAAATCAATCTTTAGACATAAGTTGTTATCTTGAGGAAGGTAGTCTTTTGTTGTAGGAGTCTCAATAGCATCTTCATGCTTCATACTAAAGTTGCTCATACAGGAATCTAGCTCCTTTTTAACACGAACAATGCCAATATTACCACAGTCCACCCTTCCCATTGTGTCAAAAAAAATGGTCTTCCAATTTTAGCAAGCCATTGTTCATCTCCTTCAAAACCATAGGCCCTGCTAAATGGATTGGTTCAACTTTCTTCTCTTCAGGTCTGGTTCATAAGCATTCACTGTAGGCTAAACATTTAAATCAACCCCCATTCCCCTCTTATGCAGAGGAGTCATGGTTGACACTATCTGAACTATCACTACTCCCAATTCTATCTTCTATTCTTTTGTTTAGAAACTTAGCACATCTTCCACCAACAATGTTACAAAGTCTCAAAACTACTTTTCTTAGAGTCTAGTTAATGTTTAACATGTACATTCTTCTTTTGCTCTTCCTTTTTTTTAAGTATCAACATCTTCTAACTGGACACAATTGCGAGAAAATTATGTTTTCAGTTCTAGATCAATATCCAATCATGGCACACTCTTTACATGGCCGTAGAAGTACAACATTATCATTTACTATGCAGAGACAAGAAGCTTAATAGAGCTGATAATAGTATTTAATTTTAAAACAATTCTTTATTTATCTACATGTTTGTTTAAGTATTGAAGTGCTTCCTTCATTGAAATGATCTAGTATTGAAGTGCTTCCTTCATTGAAATGATCTAGTATTGAACAGTGTTTCCTCAGTGTCCTCATATATAAAAAGATTACCAAAAAATTTTCTAGAGCAAGAAAATGCAGATGGAAAGATCATCATGACATCCCATATTTTATGCCTATAAAAATTGATGCAACTTTCCTTATTTTTGTTCTTCAAGTATGTAACTCAAAAGTAATGGATTAGGTATGAGCATTTCTTAATTCTCCACAGATCAGGTATGAGCATTTTTCTTTGTGTGTTTTTCGTTTGATGGCAGTATATGTACTTTGATGGTCATTCAAAGTGGTCTACTTCACCACAGAGTGGTGGGGGGTGCTCATTTTTCCCCATTTGGGTATCTTGAGCTTATTTTGCATGTGCTGTCTAAGGCACAGAAATAGAAATGTGGGTCTTGATGTGCAAAGGAAGTTTTGCTTTTTCTAATATAAGAAGTCAGTTCACTTTTGAATGCAAGATTGTTCCTTCAATGTTGAAATGGTATCATCATCTGGGGACCTGATTAGAGTCTGGATATATTTTAATATTTGACACTATACTTTTCCCAACGTGTGCTACTTTGTTTGGTTGAGTGCTTTATCCTTAATATTGTGTCATTACTTGTGCACTTTTCCTACGATGTTACAGATTACCTTTGAAAAAATAAAGCTATCAACAAAATAAAAAGGAATAGTGGACTTTTTCTAATTGCAGTGATCTGAGGTAATGTAATAAGTCATTCTTTTATTCTCCAACAAAATGTTGCATTTGCAAAGCAACATTTTTCCTCTTAACCATCATGCAGTTCCTGTCAAAATAATGCATACGAGTAATTAAATAGCACATTCATCCTCCCCTGACAGCTTAATAACTTTGACAAATAAACTAGGTACACAAATTCTAAATGGAATAAGTCTTTCACACTTAATAGCAGGCCAAGGTTCTATCACACAAAAGTAGATAGAGGGCTAAATGTTTTACATATTTCATATTGTCAATGCATCATCAATATATTGTCTTTAGGATTACATGTAAAAGAAGCAAAATGAAACCATTACCTTTCATTTTTAAAAAAGACATTTACATTAGTTCCCAAGTGGATGCTCAGTAGGCTCATGACACTTTATGATAACAATTAAACCTTGCACACTGTATGACAAAAATTACTTTCATGCTCTCTTTAAATAGTTTCTTTTATTTTTCTTCTCCTTCAAGCATGGTGTAGAGAATAACATTTTTATAACTTTATGAACTTGCTTAACCTAATCGCATTTTCATTTGATTTTTGTTTATGTGGTACTTGCTCGCCCTAATCACATCTGTGCCTAGTGATTGATTTATTTTCGTACAATTTACAATCACATTTATCATTTTATCCTCAGCAAGATATGTAGTTAAACTAAAACTTGTTAAAAAATCCCCTAGATTCAGACTTTTTTGTTAATAATTTAGAATGTATATTATATACTTAACCGTCATTACACTAAGTTTTTCGTTACATTTTTCATAGTGATCAAATTTATTTCTTCACACCATTTGATAGCCAAATTTGTTGGAAAAATGTTAGATAAGAGTTGGATTCAAGAACCAAGGTATATATACATAATAAGGTATTATGGTTATTCTTTTCTGTGATGAAAAAATACGTAACTATGACTTATATATATTTGATTTAATGTTGTAGGGTGAGCAAGAGATATGTGGATGGAGCATTTCAATTTTTAGATTTTGCATTTCAAAAAACCTCTAGTGATGGGAAGATCATGTGTCCTTGTGTGAACTGTAATAATTGCTTTAGGATGATCAGGCAAGAGGTCTTCGAGCATATAATTTGTCATGGTTTCAGTGTCAGCTACACTCATTGGGTTTTTCATGGGGAATGTTCACATGATACTTCAGAAAATGTTGCATTCAATGACTCCGGTAATTCAAATCTTGATTATGGAATGCATGAAATGCTGAATGACACTTTTGTCTTTGCAAATCTGAGTTCATCTACATTTGGAGTATCAAATTCTCCACAAAGAATAGATGCTGAAGTTGAAAAGTTTTTTAAATTGATCAAAGATGCTGAGCAAGAATTATACCCAGGATGTAAAAGATTTACCAAGCTATCCTTTCTTGTTAGGTTCTATCAGATCAAATGTCTCAATAGATGGAGTGATAGTTCATTCACTATGATGTTAGAATTGTTGAAAGAAGTGTTGCCTGATGGAGAAACATTGCCAAATTCTCTCTATGAGATCAAAAAGATTATTAAGGACTTAGGGCTTGATTACAAGAATATTCATGCTTGCCCTAATGATTGTCAACTATATTGGAAGACAAAGGCTGATGATGAATCATGCAACACTTGTGGTGCTTCAAGATAGATACAAGTTGAAACAAATGGTGAAAATGAGGTGGAATCATCCAAGAAATAATCAAAGATTGCAGCCAAAATATTACGTCATTTTCCCTTAATACCAAGACTTCAAAGATTATTCATGTCATCAAAAACATCTCCTTCTATGAGATGACATGATGAAGAGCGCACTAAAGATGGCATGATGAGACATCTTGCTGATTCTCTTGTTTGGAAGACTTTTGACTATCTTCATCCTGATGTTTCTTCAGATAGTAGGAATGTGAGCCTTGGTTTATCAGCTGATGATTTTAATCCATTTACGACGATGAGTATCTCTCATAGTACATGGCCATTTATTCTAATGTCTTATAATCTACCACCATGGATGTGTATGAAACAACCTTATTTTATCATGTCTTTGCTTATTCGTGGCCCTTTGGCTCCTGGTAATGATATTGACATATACCTTCAACCTTTGATAGAGGAGTTGAAGGAGTTGTGAGAAGTTGGGGTTGAAACATATGACCCATCGAGAAAAGAGATATCCAAAATGCGTGTTGCATTATTATGGACAATCAATAATTTTCCTGCATATGCAAACTTATCTGGTTTGAGTACCAAGGGGAAATATGCATGCCGTCATTGCAATAAGGACACATGGTCTCATTTCTTGACTTATGGTCGAAAGTTTTGTTTTATGGGTCACCACATATTTTTAGATCATGATCATCAATTTAGATCTGAGTATAGATCATTTGATGGTAAGCAGGAGTATAGAAGTGCGCCTAAACCTTTATCTGGTTCTGATTGTTTGGCACAATTGCAAGGATTCATTTTTACATTTGGGAAGACTTGTCAGAATAAATCAAAAAGAAAAAAGACGCATGGTAAAGATGTGGATCCATTTTATAATTGGAAAAAATGAAACATCTTCTTTGATTTGCCATATTGGGAGCACAATGTATTACGTCACAATCTCGACGTGATGCATATTGAAAAGAATGTTTGCGAAAGTTTGCTCAATACTATATTTAATGATAAAGATGGCTCGAACGATAACTCGAATGCTCGTTTAGATTTGCAGGCTCTTAACATAAAGCATGCTCTTCACTTTGTATCAGATGGCCATAAAACTATAAAGCATGCTACATGTTTCACATTGAAAGATCAAGAAAAAAGACTTTTTTGCAGATTCTTAAAAAGAATAAAATTCCCAGATGGTTATGCAGCGAACATCTCAAGATGTGTGCGTGTAAAGCAATGTAAGATATCTGCATTCAAAAGTCATGATTTTCATGTTATCATGCAACATAGTCTTCCTCTGATAAGCACAAGGACTTTACCAAGAAATGTGAGCTCAATCTTAGTTGAACTAAGTAAGTTCTTTAAAGAACTATGCTTAAAAGTTCTTAATGTGCATGATCTTCAAAGGCTAGAAAGAAGAATTGCTCTCACACTTTGTCAATTGGAGAAGATTTTTCCTCCATCTTTTTTTTGATGTTATGGTGCATTTAACCATTCATCTAGCAAGAGAGGCAAGTATTGGTGGGCCTGTGCATTATCGATGGATGTATCATATAGAAAAGTTAGTTGAATATATAGTTACACATGCATTCTATTAATTATATATACTAGTATATTCATTTTATGTGATTTTTTATAGGTATCTCTCCAAATTAAAGTCATATGTTCGTATCCGAAGTCACCCTGAAGGTTCAATTACTAAAGATTATATTGTGGAAGAATGCTTAACCTTTTGTTCAAGATATCTAAGTAGTGGGGAGACCAGGTTTAATAGGCCAATCCGTAATGATGATGCCACACCTGAGATAAATGTGCTTGAAAGTTCATCTTTCTTTAAACAGAAGGTCGTCCATTGGGGAAGTGTGAAGCTATTGTTGTAGATAAAATAGATCTAAAACAAGCACATAGATATGTGCTATTTAATTGTGAAGAAGTTACAACATATCTTGTGTAATTTTTTATTATTCTATTTATTCCTACATCATATATTTGTCCAAGTTCTACTTAATGCACTTGCTATGTAGGGAACATAAAATCATCATAAAATGTCAACAACGACATATACGTCCAAAAGAGTTAGAGCGCATTGACAATGAAAAGTTCTCTACATGGTTTAAAGACCATGTAAGTGACCTTTGGAGTGTTGTTAAACAATTTATTGTAAATTATGTCATTGAGAGACTAATGATTATATTTTTTCTTTTGTTGTAATAGGTTCAAAAGTTACGGAGTTCAAATAATCAAAATGTCACTGAGTTAATTGTATGTTTGGCTCGTGGTCCAAGTGATATTGCTAGGAGATGCGATGGATACATAATAAATGGTTTTAGATTCCATACGAAAAGTCGTGAGATGCATAAGAAAACTCAAAACTGTGGGGTTGTTTTAACTACAAAGACATCAAGCTTTTCAAGTGTCTCAGATAGAAATCCTATTGTGGGAGATGTGACATATTATGATGTGCTGAAGAATATAATAGATGTAATACCCCAAAATTTTGTATATGATATTTTAGAATTTTTTAAGATTTATTTAGATTTTATAAGATTTTCTAGAGATAAATAGATTATTAAAAGAATTTTGGTTAATAATAAGGCCCAATATTTATTAATTAACATGGCCTTTTAAATAAGACCAAAGTGGCCCAAAACTAAGCCCACAAGTTTGGCCCACACTCTAGAAGCTTAAATTATTATATTTACGAAATTAGTGGATAATTACTCTTTAAATGGATAAACAAACAGATAAATAATAGGAAGAGTTTGAATTCAATCAAGTTTCGGCGCCCATCATTGAAAACGGTCTATCGGGCGACCGCTTGAGGTAAGAAATGGTCACTAGAAGACCGCATGGCTCTGCAGGTTCCGTGAGTAGGAGAAGGCATGAAAAGATGGAAACTCTAGCATCATAATCACCTAGGATCGATGTTATCCTCTAGATAGATGTGTCTAGAACGCTTGAGGATCGAATTAAAACCTAAATAGGACTCTAGGTTCGTTCTAATCTATGGAAACCCTAGCTAACGCTATAAATAAGCCCTAGAACCAACTTGCGCGTCCCTCACTTTTGGCTCGTGTGGAACTAAGGTAAGGAGGATGAATTAGAGGTATATTCTTTAGAATATTTCATCATACTAAGGTCTAACTACCCTCCAAATTTCGTCTTAGGAGATCAAGCCATCAGGAAGATAGAAGCTTTCGAAGTTGCTGGTTCGGTGCAAGAATCTCAGGAAATTGTGCGACCGGGCCAGATTGATCAGCAAAGTAGGAAGCATAAACGAGGTAATTAGATAAGGGTTATTTAGAACAAATTGTTCCTTTTAATACCATCTTCTTACCCTCAAAATTTCGTGGTCATAGGTGAAGAGGATCAGAAGTTAGAAGGTCACGAAGTAGCTGGTTCGGTTTAGGACGAGCAGAACTAGGGTCAAGTTCCAGCCCAAAATTGGAAGTCTAAAGCCCAGATCAAAGGTAGGTTATCTCATGAATGGCTTAAACTCAATGCTAGGAATAAAAGCCCTCTTCTTACAGTCAATTTCATGTTATCTACACGGAGCATTTGATGTTTTATCTTGACTATGCATCTAGGATTACATGGCATGCATGCACCTTACCTTTAAGTGAGAAAATGATCATTTCAGTTTATTTAATTCAACCCATGCATCTCCATGTCTTAATATGGTGTTATTAGGCCATATTTATCTATTGTCATGTTTCACTATGCATCTAATGGCCTTAGCTTAGTATATATTTTCAGTTTTATTACTGTTTTCAGTAGACGGGAAGAAACGGTCTTCCTGAGACCGCCTGAGTATCCTTGCAGTCCAACGATAGATCGCTAGGCCCTGTCAAACGGTCCTCAAGTGACCGCTTGAGTTTCCGAGTTAGTATTGTGTAAACCCGAAACATAATGCAGATTAACCCTAATTATCATATGCTAAGCCTAGTTTATTAGGTTTTATTCCTGTATTAAGTGTTGTTTTCATACACGTGGTTATATTGTTGATCATTCTAGCAGATTTCATGTTCTTGATGCACTTGGGACTTATTTTAAACTTAAGCTAAATTCATGCCAAAACCATATACTTTTATAATTACATTAAATTTCACATGGTTCACGACTTGCCTAGTTTTAACTTGATTGCTATTTTATCACGTTTTTTCCTCATGTATGAGTCATTTTCTTAAGTACGTGGCATATACTCCAGTATGTGACCATTAGTTACATTTTGCACTTATAAGCACACAATCTTGGACTTGTGATCCTCTCCGTTGGATACTCCTTCCACCGGACTAGGTGATCTTGTTTCAAAGCCTCCGTAAGACTCCGTGAGCTTGAGATTTTCACTAGGACGTCAAGCTGGTTGTACCATCAAAATCAATTGTCTAGAAAGCACTTTTCTGATGTTTGATGTGTTATGGACCTTAGCGGCCCTATGGACGACCGCTAAAAGATACCAAGCGGCCATTCACCAGACCGCTAAAACTCCAGAAAGTTTTCCTGTGTCGACACTTCTTTTTCATGCGTCGACTATAATTATGAAACGATCTAGACTCTGACCGCTTGTTGCATGAAGCGGTCCAGTAAACGACCGCTTTATCTCTGAACCTGTCTAACCCGAGGTATGACCTTTGGGGTTGGTTTTCTTGAGTTCTTAGATGGTCTTCGGATTATCTGGAGTCTCAACACATGTTTAATAAGTCAATATTAAGATATGAAACTTAATGAATGTACTAATATGCTGCCGGAATGCCGCCGGAGTATAATATTCTTTTAATTCTTCTTTGATATCTCATGTCAATTTTGGTACGTTCTATACCTTGGTTACTTGGTCATGAAATTTATTATTTGGAATTGAATTATTGGCCGAAGTTATTGTTATATCTCGTGGAAGTAGCTGGATTTATAACTTGAAGATGCAAGATCGGGCACATATTGTGTCCAAGGGCTCCATGCTAGCCCCCATGGCCGATGGTCAGAAACGTGCTATAAACCATGGGGTACGATGATATTGGCGTTGCATTACGCTGGGAGTACTTTCTCTTATAAATGAGTGAAATTCATGAGACTCCTTATGGAAACTGCATGCTTTTTAATGACATAGCCTTTACAAGGTTGTGTAAAGTACTTTTTAGATTCTTGCTCGTACATTCTTGTTCATGAAAGGCCAAATTTACATCTACATGATTAATCTTGCTCGAATTCATGGTCTATACTCGCTCCCATGTACTTGCTCAGTTATTTCATGGTTCTTGGTTATCTTGCTTATATCGCTTGTTTATCGCATTCTTATGTTTCTCTTAATTCTAGAGCTAAGACATTAATCACTTAAATATCACCTTCATGTTGATACGAAGATACCTACTGGGCAAGTGTGCTCATACCTATTTTCTTGTCTATTTCAGGAAGTACTAGTGGATCGGATTCGGATTATGCTAGCAGCGGGTCCAAGAGTGAATGAATGTTTTCAAGATGAGAGAAGCCCTAGTTGTCAAATGGCTAGTCGAGTCATATTGTAATTTTGATTTTCCTGAGTCGTAGTGATGAAAGTTGTCTAGAAGGGGTCTTATGTAAATTGATTATGGTTATGAAATAAAGTTAGAATTTTGAGAAAAATTACTTGTGCAATTACTTTTATGTGATTGTCTTGCGCTCTGATTTTTTTGCTTGCGAGAGATTTACCATGCCGGCTGTTCACGTTCCGATATTCCTTCCGCTGTAATAAAAGCTCGGGACGTGACAATAGAACTCAACTATAATCAAGCTGGAAGGGTTGTATTATTCAAGTGTGATTGGGTTGATGTTTTAAATCTAGAAAGAGGAGTGAAAAAAGATGAATTTGGCCACACTCTTGTGAACTTAAGAAGGCTTTGTTGTGGGGGTCAACAATTGTTAGATGAGCCCTTTGTTTTTGCTAATCAAGTTCAGCAAGTGTTCTACATAGAAGACCCTCTTGATGTGGATTGGCATTTTGTGAGAAGAATAGATCCTCGTGACTTTTTCGATATGGAAACTATGTCAATAGAAGATAGCCTTGGCAACATTATGCAAGAAAGCGTCAGATTCGATGTACAAGAAGCAGATGCAGATATGACTTTAGTACCTAATGAAACTAATGACTTTGATGACCTTAGTTTGGTTAGGGATGATATGGATGGGGAAATAGTTGACATGTTATTGACAAATGTACAAAAGCAAGTAATATGTGTTGATGGTGAATATGTGATTCATGAAGAGAATGACTAATAGATACTATAACTATTTTTATCATGTTTTCATTAGTGTTAATCTATCGGTCATTAAATTTTCAATTATGATGTTTGCCTTCGTTTTATCTTTCTGTTCTTATTTATATTGTCATAGATCTGACATTCTTTGTTTGCATTTATTCTATAATGTTTTTCATGATTGGTAGGCTAAGATAATATGAAGCGCAGCAAGCATACATCCTCAGATTCAACAAGGGTCACAAGATCTAAGGATTACCTCCAACTTCCAATAGAAATCTTTCCAACTGATCTCTTAAGAGATGATAATCATCCTCAACAAGGAGGACAAGATATACCTACGAGGCCAATGGTACGGGAAGATCCATTAAACCCAGGAAGAGATGCTATTGAGTCAAGCTCCTTACATCTTGGAGATGACTCCTCTACTGCGGAAAAAGAAAGTTGTATAAATAATGACTCTAATCTCATAAATATTTAATGGTGTTAAAATTTATATTATTGGCATGCTAAATTCTCTTTTCTTTCATATCTTTATTAGGTGTTAGAAGTGATCACCGGACACGTGGTCCAACACATTGCAAGGATATTTGGACTTTGAATGAACGTGAAAAAATTCCTATCAAGACTAATGAGTATGGACAACTGATAAATGAGCATACCTCTAAATTGTCAAACTTTCTTGGCACACTTATAAGGCAACATGGTTTGTTAAATGGCAAGGATTGGAGACATGTGGACAAGACAATTAAAGATGATATCTGGGAGGATGTTAAGGTAAGAAAAGTTAATTGATATTTTCAATTTTCTTATTTTTTCAATTCACATAGAAGGAAACATTGTCATGTAAAGTTGCTTTGACTTTGATGGTGATTGTAAGGATTGGGTTTTAAAGTCAATCGTAAAGAAAATAAGAGCTTGGAAGACAACAATTAAGTCAAACTATTATAATCGCTTTGAGAATGATGAGGATAGAGTGAGAGCTTGTCAAGATAGTAGGATTGATTTAAATCAATTAAAGGAAGCTCTTGATTTTTAGAATTCAGAGAAAGGACCGGTATCTACTACAATGTTCTTCATAATTATAAGAGTTATTACTAATCTATTTACTATTCTAAATCAGGCCATAAGTATAAAGAATAAGGTAAACCATGCACAACAAAAAATTTCGCACACCTTAGGTACCAGATCTTTTGCTAGGATAAGAGAGCTAAAGGTATGCACTTTATACTTGTGACTATTTATTACATTTTGTCCGCGAACCAAAATCATTTGCTGAACTAAGCCAATAAATGATGCCAATGTGAATATGATTAGTGGCTACCAAACACATACCATTTAGTAATTGGTTTAGTGATGATCTATTTTACTATTGAACATTTTTATTAGAGAAAGAAGATGCCAAATGGTGAAGATCCTCCTAGAGCTCATATATTCATGGTAACACATACACGTAAGAATGGGAATCCTGCGGACGAGACATCTGCTGAAATAATTGTAAGTGTATTTTTAAATATTTCATTTGTTCTGATTTATTTAAGTTTGTGTGCAACTAATTTATTATTTTAAATACTTATTTATTTTCTTTAATCTTATAAGTCACGTATCTAAGAATTATACTCTGAACAACCTGGGGGATCTCAAATAATGGAGAAAGTCTCAAGGAATGATGTATTTTCTCAAGTCATGGGAGCAGATGGACGTAGTTGGGTTAGGACAATTGGGATGGGCCCTACACCATCAAAGGTGTTTGGTGATAAAACCAATCGTGTTACAACTAAAGAGAGAGTTTCTACTAATACAAAGAAAGTACAGAAAATGCGAGAAGAGATGAAAGTACTGCAAACTACAGTAGAGTCCCTTGGGCGTTGTTTGATGGGAGTACTATAAAATGGTGGAGAGAGTACAAGTAACATCAATATCAATGACATGCTAGGTGCTTTGAATTTTCCAATGACTAATATGCAGGTAATTTAAAAATATATCTTTGAATGTCATATATTAATATGAGCATAGCTCACTTCTTTTATGTTGATTTAATAGGATTCAAATGCCACCACGAATATGAATGATATTCGATCTCCACATGAGCATTCATCCTCTCAAGCATGCAACATAGAACAAAATCAAGAGGTAAAATATATATCTATAGAAGATTGCTTACTTGTATTATAGTTGCCAACATTCTCAATAATTTGAAATAAGAATTTTTGGACAAATGTTTATTAACATTATTTAATCTAAATTTCAGAGACCCTCTTTGTTACTAAGTAGATGAAAGGGTCCTCAAGCATGTAATCAGAACGTAAGTTAAGAATAGTTTAGATCATTGCTTTATTACATTTCTAATTTTTGAATTTTTATACTTGGAATCTGTTCATTTCATTTGTTTAACTAAGATTCTTTTATAGACTGTTGAAGGTGTCTTTTTAAAGAGTTGGACTGAACTTGATATTGTGATAGCTTCTGGGATCGTTGTTAGTAGAGATTTAGAAAAGAAAGTTGGAGGAGTGGAGCTAGGAGAATTTTTTTGTGAAGTGTCTATTGAAATACCTATACAACCACCGGCACCACTTATTCGACCATACAATGATGTCAGAACAATTGGAGATGCCACCGACAAAACAAAAGCATGACTAAGGACACATGTAATGACTTTCATCTCTTTTACATTTTTACTTTAAATTCAGGAATGAAGTTAAAGTCTTTTAATTTGAGTTATTACTTTTTATTTGTCATTTTATTTGCAGGTTGAAAGGAAAAGAACTTGAAGATGATGATAACATAAGTTTTTTTAATTAGGTTGCACATTTTGATCACTTCATGTTATAGATGGATGAGAGAGAGAGAATTTATAAACCTTACTACAGAGATATAACATTGTTTTAAATTTCTAGATTGTCATATGAAAAGTTGTGAACTAATCTTTTATTGTTGGTTGTGTATGTAGATAGTTCAACATATCTTTTATTTCTGCATTCATATAGTTCACATATCCCTCTGACAAAAAAGTTGTGAAACTGGCTACTTCTGTGTGTAGGTGAGTGCTGTCGGTATGGCCCTTAGAGATAGTAGGCTAGGAATATCTTAGTTAGGTGCAAGAGAATACAAACCTCACCCCCCCCCCCCCCCCAAACAAAAAAAAGCAAATCAAAATACCACAAGTAGGTTGTTTTTCTTCATGGGTGCATACATGTCTTAAGATTTCAAGAGGGAGAGGGAGATATGAGTTGGAGATCGTATTGCCTCCTAGAAGGGCAAGCTACTCTCAACTGGGGGCACATGGGTACTATCTAAAACAATACTTCCAAATAGTGCTATATATTTCTGTCCATTTTCAAGGCACCTAAAATTCTTTGTTGTAGGATTGAGTCTTGGAGAGCGTCTTTTTTCTGAAAAGGCAAGGGACTGGAAGAGAAAGAAGTGCATCCCATTGCTTGGAAGATGTGTGCAGATGTAAGGAAGAAGGTGTGCTTTAGGTAGCCTATTGTGGTGTCTTTTACCATTTGAAGACTTAGTTGAAGTTAACAAAAGCACTAACATTTTTTAAGAGTTGTCAAAGTTTGGTGAATTTTGCTTTTACTGGTTTTGCTCAGTTTTCCACCTGAATTGAAGATTTTCTTGACATTTTTGAATATTGGATTACCAGTCTCAGCAGCACAAGCTTATGCCTATGCTGGTATCCACATATGCTTTCCACTTTGCAACGCTTTACATGGTTGATAAATATACTAAAATGAAGAAAACCCATGATGAACATATTGTCAGTGATGTCCATGCTCTTGGGTTGTATTTTTTAATCTTCCCAGATGCCAATGCCATATGATCTACATTCTGATGTTCATTTTTGCTTTTCCTACATGAGTACACTGCATTTTGATGATAAATCTACATCACTATTACCAATGGAGCTGATAATGCAATCTGCCTCAATTTTTTTGCAATGTCGGAATACTAATGTAATCATGGACTTTATCTGAAGCCTCAAAACCTTTAGAAAAGCATTGGGACAGGTTAGCCCATAAAGATGAGTTGTATCTATTGGCCCAAACTTGGATGACTCTGAAGTTGTACAATGATGGGAATGGTCACGCGGTGGACTCGAATTGTTCCTTCTCCATCATGTTTTCCCCTTCAGCCATTTCATCTTTCGTAGATGACATCATTTGCAAAGCAAATTGGTGGACAACATCCACATGCCCTCCATGACTGTTCCAGCCAATATGGGGTCCAGATCCAGCATGCTGCCTCAGGTGACTCTAAACTTTACAAATTTGGCAGTTCCCAGCTTCTTCCCTTTCGAGTACAACTTTATTGCAGTGGCCAAAGGGTTCTGATCAGATTTTTTTGAAAGGAGTGAGGATAGTATTCTTTGCCTTCTGGGCATTTTTTTTCTGATGTGCCAAAACTTTGACCTCTGCCTTTAAGGCTTGCTTCTCTATCTCCAGCAGAAGGCATCGGCCATCAGAATTTGCTGAACTTGCCAATATGCCAGCCATCTCGCTATTAGGCTTTCTATTGTTTTCATGAATTTGAGAAATTCATGTCTCTAAGTTAGATATTATATTTATATTTTTTTAAAGGGGTTTCTGGCATTGAGGAAGATTAGTATCCTTATCAGCCCCTAACCCAGAGAGAGATTTTATGTGATCTCAAAATTTCATCTTCACATTCAACCACATGATCATGTTCAGCTTTGATCTGTATTTTTTTAGAGCATAGTTTCTATACAGTAACCCAGAAACTTCATCATGCAAAATTTTATTCAATCAGCTTTGATGATTGCTGGTTCCAAAGGATGTCTAATTTTCTATGTTTCATATAAACTACACTAATTCTCTGGCTTACCTTTTGGCTAGTAATTGGTGGTTTTGCTTGATCATATACTCTCTAGTTTTTCACATTTCTTACGAACAGTTATGTACAGATGGCAGCAAGCTGTTGCACAAGAGAATATTTTACTTACAAAGATGAAAAAATGTTATCAGAATGCCGAGACTGGTGAACACACTTGCATGATTGTAAAGCCACTGAACAACAATGAGGTAGATGATGGTGGTGCTAGTGAACATGGCTTTATGCTTCCATTTTATCAATGTAAGTTCCTGACAAAGTTTACTTTTTCAACCAGATGTTACCCATAAGTTGGTTGATTCAAACTTGCCATTTGATGGACTGCTTCCAGATTTCAGACGAAGGTTTATCCGGCTACTGCCTTCCACCTTTAAGTCTGGATTATAAGCTTGCAATGAGGTTCCCCCCTCCTTTACCCACTCACTTCCCCACAAACACAAACAAGGAAAAACATGTTACATTATTTTTTTAATGCTTTGTCTGCATGTATGGTCTTGTGCCAGCATTTTGGCTCCAAAGATTAGCTTCAGGGAGGACGAGGAATCTACATCTACTGTATCAGAGTAGGCCTCAGGACTTCTGAGAGGCCTCTTGTCAGCACAAGATATGAAACAGTTACAAGTTTACACTACTGATGCCAAGAGTGTAGGCCATCATTGGGTAAGATATTGCCATGTCTTCAAAATAATGTGATACAGTTTGGCTGTATTAATGAATTCATGATTAAATAAGGTCTCAAATTGATTCTTAACCAAGTGCCAAGAAATGCAAGGTCCTTAAATTATTGTAGCTGGCATGATGGTAGATAGCGTGATGTCAAGAAAATGCAAAATGTTATAATGCGGCTATCAATATTTTTATCTTATCATTTTTATTTGCTAAAATTTTTGGATCTTGTGAATAGTCTGCACCAACCAATTTACTCAGAACTATGGGCTTCACTACTTGAATCTTATCGTTCACATTTATTTACAACTTGCTTTAGGTAATTGCTGTTGGCAGAAATTCATTACACAGTGGATGATGATGATTCCATATTTGAATTCCTCTGGTTATATGCTCACTTAAAATGTTTACATCTGTGTTCTGCAGATTATGGATCTCATTCCAATTCTTGCTCGCGAGTACTTCATGGAGAATGTTCCTTTAACATTATCTGCTATCCAAGCTTCTATTCTGCTATGTATGGGTTTGCAGTACAAAGACATCACGTATGTTTAGGTAATTTTTTAGCATTCAATTTCTGTAATGATGTGGAGTAACCTTTTTTTTTGAAATTCAATGTTGCAGTATCTATGTTTGATACAAGAATATGTGAATGCCCTCTGTATATTTTATTAACCATGGACATGCTGATTTGTGCACTTCACAGAGAGAAATGAAGTTAGAAAGGACACAGATATTTCATTTATTTAAAAAGGCACTCAAGAAAATCTACAAATTCCTTTTTGCTGCTATGACCAAGAAGATGGACTTCACCTCGACCAAAGTAAGTAAAAGCTATTAGCAGACCCACTTTTCTTCAAGTTAACCTTCACTGATGGAAGTTTCCAGCAGAGTATTTAAAGACTCCCTTGTGTTTGCCTTTAGGCCTTTGTGGTAGGGTTTTGCTCCCTTCTACATCAGTCAAGTTCCAATTATTGCCCCCACAGAATGATTAATTTTCTTTTAATATGCTTATGCTGTCTGTGCCAATGTTTATTCTTTTTCTGTGCAAAAATGTTATCAGAATGCCGAGACTGGTGAACACATTTGCATGATTGTAAAGCCACTGAACAACAATGAGGTAGATGATGGTGGTGCCAGTGAATATGGCTTTATGCTTCCATTTTATCAATGTAAGTTCCTAACAAAGTTTACTTTTTCAACCTGATGTTACCCATAAGTTGGTTGATTCAAACTTGCCATTTGATGGACTGCTTCCAGATTTCAGACGAAGGTTTATCCGGCTACTGCCTTCCACCTTTAAGTCTATGGATTATAAGCTTGCAATGAGGTTCCCCCCTCCTTTACCCACTCACTTCCCCACAAACACAAACAAGGAAAAACATGTTACATTATTTTTTTTAATGCTTTGTCAGCATGTATGGTCTTGTGCCAGCATTTTGGCTCCAAATATTAGCTTCAGGGAGGACGAGGAATCTACATCTACTGTATCAGAGTAGGCCTCAGGACTTCTGAGAGGCCTCTTGTCAGCACAAGATATGAAACATTTACAAGTTTACACTACTGATGCCAAGAGTGTAGGCCATCATTGGGTAAGATATTGTCATGTCTTCAAAATAATGTGATACAGTTTGGCTATATTAATGAATTCATGATTAAATAAGGTCTCAAATTGATTCTTAACCAAGTGCCAAGAAATGCAAGGTCCTTAAATTATTGTAGCTAGCATGATGGTAGATAGCTTGATGTCAAGAAAATGCAAAATGTTATAATGTAGCTATCAATATTTTTATCTTATCATATTTATTTGCTAAAATTTCTGGATCTTGTGAATAGTCTGCACCAACCAATTTGCTAAGAACTATGGGCTTCACCACTTGAATCTTATCATTCACATTTATTTACAGCTTGCTTTAGGTAAGTGCTGTTGGTAGAAATTCATTACACAGTGGATGATGATGATTCCATATTTGAATTACTCTGGTTATATGCTCACTTAAAATGTTTACATCTGTGTTCTGCAGATTATGGATCTCGTTCCAATTCTTACTCGTGAGTACTTCATGGAGAATGTTCCTGTAACATTATCTGCTGTCCAAGCTTCTATTCTGCTATGTATGGGTTTGCAGTACAAAGACATCGCGTATGTTCAGGTAATTTTTCAGCATTGCATTTCTGTAATGATGTGGAGTAACCTTTTTTTTTGAAATTCAATGTTGCAGTATCTGTGTTTGATACAAGAATATGTGAATGCCCTTTGTATATTTTATTGACCATGGACATGCTGATTTGTGCACTTCATAGAGAGAAATGAAGTTAGAAAAGACACAGATATTTCATTTATTTAAAAAGGCACTCAAGAAAATCTACAATTTTTTTTTTTGCTGCTATGACCAAGAAGATGGACTTCACCTCGACCAAAGTAAGTAAAAGCTATTAGCAGACCCACTTTTCTTCAAGTTTACCTTCACTGATGGAAGTTTCCAACAGAGTATTTAAAGACTCCCTTGTGTTTGCCTTTGGGCCTTTGTGGTAGGGTTTTGCTCCCATCTACATCAGTCAAGTTCCAGTTATTGCCCCCACAGAATGATTAATTTTCTTTTAATATGCTTATGCTGTCTGTGCCAATGTTTATTCTTTTTCTGTGCAAAAATGTTATCAGAATGTCGAGACTGGTGAACACACTTGCATGATTGTAAAGCCACTGAACAACAATGAGGTAGATGATGGTGGTGCCAGTGAATATGGCTTTATGCTTCCATTTTATCAATGTAAGTTCTTGACAAAGTTTACTTTTTCAACCTGATGTTACCCATAAGTTGGTTGATTCAAACTTGCCATTTGATGGACTGCTTCCTGATTTCAGACGAAGGTTTTTCCGGCTACTGCCTTCCACCTTTAAGTCTATGGATTATAAGCTTGCAATGAGGTTCCGCCCTCCTTTAAGTCTTGGGGTGACACAGAAACTTGAGCACTTAAAGGTATCCATGTAATGTCTTTGTATGTGTGACTTTCAGATTAGCAGCCGTGGTTGACAATCTCATAAATTCTTGATATATTTAAATTTGCAGGACATCAGTGTTTGAGAAACATTGATGAGGGTTGAAAAAGTATTGAAATTAAGTAAGCGCAAGGATTGGTACACGATACTAGGCATCTCAAGGACTGCCTCCATCGCTGAAATTAAACGTGCTAACAAGAAGCTTGCTCTGCAGTGGCATCCAAACAAGAATGTAGATTGCAATGCATTAGTAGAGAAAAATGCAAGTGCCATGGTCGCATGTCAAACCGTCTAGCCAATTGAATTCCCTTACTATTTGTCCACTAACAAGAAAATGTTTGTACCTAAAGAGCACCAAGGGAAAATTATTTTTTATATTTTAGTCACAGAGTGAAAAATTGAGCCCCCACGGTCTGAGTTGTATTTCAAAGTCATGGATGTTATGTCTTTTGTAGTTGGGATATTTTCATGATTTTATTTTATAATATAGCTTTGTTAAGATATTGCTTTTATCAATGAGTATCATGTCCTATTTATGTTTCTGTTAAAAGGTAGACAATTGATATACACGTGTGTTGTATAATGGTGGGTGTTTGTGTATGCCAATGAATTAAAAAGAATAGGATCTCTGTATTGATTACATGTTAGGAATGTTGACTTTAATTTTTACATTTTGGATGGTTATTTTGGTGCAATATTTAGAAATTGGAGCCCCTGCACATTAGTCGTTTGAGACACTTTGGGGAATAAAATACCCCTAAAACACATTATTTCAAGTGATTATTTTAGGGTGGTTTTAACAAGACTATCTTTAAAATATGTTATTTGGGGCAGTTTGAATGAGAATTTGCCCCTAAAACATACTCATTAGAGGCATTTGGTCATTAAAACTACCCCTATTAGAATATCTAGGGGTGATTTTTTAGTGCCTCTAATGACAACATTAGGGGCATTTTTCAAAAAGTGCCCCAAAAACCTTCAGGGACCGAGGCAATAGGGGCACATTTTAAATTGCCCATAAAACTAATCAAACAGCCCCTAAAGGTTTTTAGGGCATTTATCTACAATTTTTGGGACAATTTTGAAATGCCTCTAAAGGTCTATTTTCTTGTAGTGCCTGATGAGCCTTCGGAATCCCGTATAGGGCGAACCGTTACGTTCTCCTATTCTGGGACGTTACCAGTGCGTTGAGCGTGTTCCGAGGATCAAGAAAATATTTTTTTTCTAATTTTCCATATTTTTGGGATTTTTCAAATTTTCTATAAATAACCCCTTTTCTTTTCTCTTTTTCCTTTCTTCTTTCTTCTTCTTCTCTTTTCTCTCCCGTGAGCCGCGGCCGACCGTTGCAAGCCCCTCTCCCCCGTCCAAGAGTTCACAGTGCCCTTCCTCCTCCGGCGATGGACGGCGGAGGACGGCGACGGCATGGTGACGACGGCGGCGGCGAGGTGATCGTGGCGGTGCCATTTTCGTGGCATGAGTGTGGAGATCATGTTCAGTCGAGATTTGAAGATCGACGGTGATCCGGTGGGTTTCGAGCTTCCTTGATGTAGGGGGACGGATCCTTGCCCTCTTTCCCGCTTTTCCCGTGATTTCTAGGCCGAGGAGAGGTCGAGCGAGGTGTATTTATGTCGGGAGGGTGAAAATGCATGTTTGGGGTTCAAGCGCCGGATCTCTCGTTTCTCGAAGTTTTTGACCGATCTATGGGTGTAGAATCATGCTAGGAGGGTTGGGGAAGATATCCCCTTTATTTCCCCATCATCGGAGGATGATCGGGGCGTGGATTGGGTTTTTGGGCCGTTCCCGCCGTTTTCGTGCTCTGATTGAGGTTGCGGTCCTACCAGAGACCGCCATTCCCTTGGGGCGGTCCTCTGGGGGCCGCTAATTGATTTTGAATGTCGGTTGGGAATGGCGGTCCCAGTGTGACCGCCAAACCCAGTTGCGGTCCTACGACTGACCGCTACCCCTGGGGTAGCGGTCAGCTGTGGACCATTTCTATGGCATGGTCAGAGCACCTCGGGGTGCGTATTTTTGACTATTGAGGACTCATTGCTGGGTTCGGTCAGGGCTGGACCGTTTCCTGGTGTTTTGATGTCTTCAGGTGACCGCCTAGTGGGTCTGGCGATAGACCGCTAGGCAACCCCTTGTCTTGCCTCGTTGCGGCCATAATATGACCGCCAGGTTGAGCTTGGCGGTCTCGAGGTGTAATGCCCTGGATTCTTATCGAATCTTTAGTAGGTCTTTCGGATCCTTTTCGGAGAGTTTCGGATCGCTTTTGTGGGTCCTGAGTTGAGTTTTATGATCCGTGTGGGTTTTTCTCTCGTACTAGTTGCGGAACCCTATGGTGAGTTTGTTTCTTAGTTCATCGACTCGTGGACGCCGCAGTTGCGATGTACTCGTCGAGACGATCGTTTCGTCTATTTTTGCGTATTTTTCTGAATTAGTCCATTTTCAGGCCAATTATCGAATTTTCAGAAATTAGGAAAAATTCTAATTTTCTTCTTTTTATTATTTTCTTCCCTCTCTCCTCCCTCATTTCTCACGTTCCTCTCTCTCTCTTCATTCTCTCTCCTCTCTGGTTCTCTCGATGCGGGGTGCACACCGTTGCAGAGCTGGCCGAGGCGAGGACGCGATGGAGTGATCGGGATGCGGGATAAGGCGACGGTTTGAGCGTGGCGTGGCGCGATCCCTCGGTGGATTCCGAGAAGGCGCGGTTCATTGATTTGGCATTTTCAGCGTGAATTAGTCGCTTCGGCGCACGGTTTCTTCGGTGGAGGAAGGGAGACGGATCACCTACTTCTCCTGCACGTTTCCCTGTAGTTTTACGTCGTTCGGTGCTAGAACGGGCGAGTTTGGGCTCGTTTATGTAAAATCATGGTTTTGGGTGTTCGCAGGGTTCGCCAAAAAATGGTGATGATTTTTAGATCAGTTAGTGTCAATCGAACCCTTGGAACGCCAGCATTCCAGATTCACTGATTTCGTGTCGATCGGTTGTCATTTGGGGCCGGTACGAGCCCGGGAACCCCGGTGACTCATTTAGGGTCAATTTGATAGAATTGCCCGTTTTAATTCGTTTGTGCATCTTTTTGATCCCTTTCGGAGTGTGGAAGGTTGATATTGTGATTGTAGATGTTTTCCCCTTCGATCGGAATCGAACGTGGCGTGGAATTGGGTCCGAACGTCGAAGTTCTGCCGATTTTTCGCCGTGACCGGTCGACCGGACCACCTGGGTCGGTCGACCGGCCGAAACCCATTTGACTGTGTCGGTTCAGCCGTTGGTCCGGCCGACCGGACCACCTGGGCCAGTCGACCGACCCTGTCCGGTCGACTGACCCCAGGGCCCAGGTCGACCGTATTTCGCTGCTTTTGCCGTTTAGAGTCCTGGTCGGTCCGGCTGAGACCCAATGACCGACCTATGGCCTCGCGAGTGTTCCGGACACCCTGTGGGTTCCGTGTCCATGTTTCTGGGGTGTCGGGAGGTGCCGTGTTACCTTGATTAGCGTGCCTAAAGGCATGCGTATTTTGAGCTTTGTGTTACGCTCGATCGAGTCACCGTGTATCGGTATGAGTGCGGTGGGATTCCCCCGCATGAGAGTGGCCTTCCTTGAGCTCCCGTCTTGAGGGGATAGTCTCGGCGGCCTGTGGTCTGCCTCGATATTCATGTTACCGTAGTTTTAGACCCAATCAAGATTTAAGTCGGTTGGCCTTGGTGGCACAACCTTCACGTGTTTCTTCGTAGCACGCCTTCCTTCGGCCGCTACAGTTTGTGTGTCTTAGGTCGATGTCTTAGGGCGGTTAGTGTGGCGGTTGTCTCTTTGACTGCCTAGCCCGTGTAGCGTGTCTATTATCGACCGCTTGGTGGTTTGTCTGGATAGGTCAGTCGAAGTTTGACTGAGTCTAGCGGCCATAGCTTTGACCGCTACAGTCACCTCGTGGCCCTGTCTATGACCACCAGTGTTATGCCTCTGTGTATGCACAGAGTGTCGCTTTCCGATGTTTTGGTTTCCAATTGTCTTGGCTTGACCTTGTGGTTTGCCTGTCATCCCGTGGACGTCTCTTGATGTCCTATGAGGGCTATGACCACGTTATAAGGTAGCCATGCCTGCCTATTTCTGTATTACTTCCAAATCATTGTCGGGGTTCTGGTCAACCCGGTAACATCCAGTGGTTGACATAAGACCTTGTGTGTGTCTCGGCTGTTCTGTCTAGCCCGAGATAGTTGTTCTAGATGCCTCGAGGTATCGTCTTACCTCAGTTTGCATGTCCAGGTGTGCTGAGGGTCTTGTTGATCCCTCAGGTCTCTGTGTGTCGTTTTACGCGGATGTGTCGATTTCTCTGGCTTAGGATTAGACCGATTGACGGTGTGTTGCCGCTTTGCACGACGATCTTGACCATGAGTCCTGAGACTCAAGGATCGTGGTGTCTTCAGGTCTAGTTGCCTTGTCCTGAGTCTGTTGGCAGTTGTCTTGCCGCCTCGGTGCTTCGTAGTACGTGCGATAGTGCTCCTTTGCCCGTCTGTACTTCAGCACTCGTGTTTTGAGTTCTGTGTCTAGTGAGCCTCCACTAGTCATAGCCTGTCGACACATTCCAGTGTTGGCCCACCTGGGAGTGGTGGTACGGCAGTTCCCGATATACAGTTTGTAAGCTAGTTTCCATGGGCCCCCGCTGTACGGTAGCGTCCTACTGGGTGGGGAAAACTAGCTAGAGGCCTGCCTCTCCAGCAAGAGTCGGTGTGTGCACATGTGGTCAGGGGCTTTGGACTGACGCCGACGGGCGTTACCCTGTCTAGTCACTCGTTACTGTAGTCATGTTCTGGTTCAGCAGTGTCTTAGTCTCTGTCGTGCTTCAGGCGACAGCGTAGACGAGACAATTGTAGGCGCAGCATAAGGCGTCAGTGGACGCAGCTGGCTGTTCTTCTAGTAAGGGGGTGCTTCCGTCACGTGACACGTGACTCTCGTGTTTCTAGCACATCGTGACCTTTCCGAGTTAGCCCTCTCGTGGTCTTGCCCGAAGTCAGTGTTGTGTCGTGTGCACGACATTCTAGTCGTGTGTGGTCGTATATAGAAGAGCGTGCCCGATAATCGAGTCATGTGTGCTTTGGGCCGTTTGTGTCTGTCTAGGTCTTTTCCTAGACTTGTTGTCTGGTCTCGTAGGCCTTCGTCTTGGGCCTCGTGCTTGCCGACAGATCGATAACTCCTGACTTCATCAGTTCAGAGTTTACCCATCTGTTGCTGTTGCTGTTTGGAGTAGCTTAGGGGCCGAGGTTAGTTCTGCAGCCGTGTCTTGGTCGGTACGGATTTTCCCTTTTCTTTTAGCTGTTCTACTCCTTCCGTTCCGGTTTTCCTTTACAGCTTTCTAGTGGTAGTTTTCCTGCTTTGCTACTACTGCTATTTCGTTGTTCCGTGTTACTACGTGTTTTTCAGTGGGGATCCGTGTGACCCCTACTGAGCCAGTGACATGAGGCTCACCCATGCTTTTCAGGTGGGTGTCATCTTCTGCTTCCGTGGTTCCTGGTGTGGCGAGTTCGTTGTTGCCAGCAGTACCTGCGTCGGGCTTCCCCCTACCTCAGGGTACGTCTTTCTTTTCTGTTGGACTGTACTGCTTGTCTTTCCTTTGGACTGGACTCTGGTATAATTGTTAATTTGTAACTATTAATTAAAAAGTAATTTTATTTCTGCTACTTTAGCAAACCGATCTAATTAAATTTAATTGCTTACTATTATATCTGCGACTTCAATGTACTACACGACAATCCTTTTTCCCTTCGGAGCTTTACAGCTCTTGGGAGGCTTCACGGGTTCCAAGCGGTATCAGGTGTATTCGATAGTTCTATCGGGTATATCTGGTATCCGAGATCCGGGTCGTCACACGAGGAGACCGCTAGGCCCGTTTTGCGGTCCAGGGATGGCCGCCATTTGGAGAAATGGTCCTGGGAGGACCGACACTCTGTTCCTTTTGAGCGGTGGTTTCCATGAGTCAGACTCTTATCTCCAGTGACTTGTCCACTAGTCGTAGCTTTCCTGCACACGCGTGTACGAACCCACTTAGGAGTGTTGGAGAGCATGACCCGGAGAAATAGTTTTTAGGCTGGTTACCGTAGGGCCCCTACGCGCAGCCTGAGTCCGAGCTTCGGGGGAAGAACCAGCTAGAGGGCCTGACATAGGGCGCATGGTCTGTGTGTGCAAACGTGGTTGGGGGTGTCGGACCCGCACTGACGAGCGCGACCCCAGCTAGTCCTTGTTCGGGGTACTTGTTGTGTGTCTTAGTCTCCGCCTGGGGCGTGTAGGGAGACACTGAGGCGCAGTGTAAGACGTCAGGGGACGCATCCAGCTTTGCTTCTAGTGGGTGGTGCTCATGTCTTCTGGTAGGTACTGACTTGTTTTCCCATCGGTTCGGGGTTGGTTTGTTCGGTACGGTTAGTTGTAGAGAGATTTTTCGTTTATTTATTATTGCTTGCTGCTACTACCGTACTTTTGATAGGTAGCGTTACCTTTCGTGCTTGTTTGCGCCTTGCTATTTCGTTCTCCCTTTGCAAGGTATGTGGGGGTCCACGGGATCCCTACTGAGCCTATGAAATGAGGCTCACCCCTATGTTTTCAGGTGAGGTGGGGTCGTCGAGAGGTGCGTCCGAGGCTCACCGCGGTTCCTACAGTCAGGGTTAGTCGCCAGTTGCTAGAGCCGGGGTATGCCCTGTGTACTGGTACTTTTATTTCTATTGACTGTACTTATATTGGACATGAGATACTTTGGACCTTGTAGCTGTTTAGTGATTATTTATCTTAATTCTTGCATTATTTTTAGATTATTGTGCTAGCTCTGCAGTTATTTTAGTTTCTCGTGTACCCTCACACCATCCTTTAACCCTTCTGAGTCGTCGGGCTCGTGGGTGGCTGGCCGAGGTTCGAGTCGTGCCGGTTCCTTTTCGGTACTCGGATCTTGGGTCATTACAGTTGGTATCAAAGCGGGGTTGTGGAGGTATACAAGAACCTGAAATGATTGCAGTGGTCGAGAAGGTCCATGAATGTCATGTACAGTTGGTGACTGGCATAGGGCTCTGTGTGTTATATTGATTCTGTTGGTTGTTTTCTTGTTAAGAGGGGCTATGGCACCGAGAAGGGGGACTTGTTCCCAGCAAGGAGATTCAGGTGGAGGCCAGGAAGGGCAGAGCAGAGCAGCACTACCAGAAGATGCAGCTAGAGGGGCAAGAGTTCCCGGAGTAGAGGAGTTCTTCAGGGGCATGTATCAGTATGTTCTTCAGCAGCAAGGGGGTGATGCTGGCGAGGGTTCATCTTCTTGAGGTGGCCGTGGTCGTGTGCTGAAGGAGTTCTTGCAGTTCCAACCGCCTCCTTTCAGCAGGCAGCCAGATCCAGAGGTGGCCAGGGAGTAGTTAGATGACTTGGAGAGGATATTCAGTTCGATGGAGTGTGCTGAGGAGGAGAAGGTGGTGTTGGCTACCCATCGATTGCAGGGGTCAGCCTGGACATGGTGGACGTCAGAGTGGGGGGCAGCATTCCGGTCCCGTCCCCTTTGGTAGATCACGTGGCGGGAGTTCGTCACGGCTTTTGAGCGTGCTTTTTGTCCGTCCTTTATCAAATTGCAGAGGATGCGCAAGTTCCTAGAGTTGGTCCAGGATGACATGACAGTGATGTAGTATAGATCCAGGTTCATTGAGCTGGGCCGTTATGCACCACATATCATGACAGATGAGGAGCTAAAGACTGAGCAGTTGTACCCCTGTGGTTTTGATGATGTCAAACACTATGACTCATCTGTGGATGATATTATATGTGCGTGCATGATATCATAAGTGTTTGGATCATATGACTTTTGTGCTTGATTGAAATGTTCTCTATTGCACACTTGCTACATGCATCATGATTTTGATGAGTATTTCATATATGTCATAGCTTTGTTTGCTCATAGGGTCATGCATGCATTGTCTTATGTATATTGAGTCGGTGCATGTTACTATTGCCCGACATCTAAGGGTTGGTGCATGCTCTTCTTCTGCATACAATTTCTGAGCACTTCATTATTAAGGTCAGTGCATTCATTGTTTAACTCTGTGCATCTACATACAAGTCACGTATAGAGGTCTGTGCATATCACTGTAGTGCACATGTTCAAGTCAGTGCTCTTTACTGTTGAGGTCGGTGCACTTCATGTTTTAGTCATTGCTTCACTCGTTGCATACTAAGTCGGTGCATACTTTTGCATGCGCACACACAAGGTCAGTGCAGTTCTCATCTTGGTATGCATAAGTTGCTTCAGAGCACATCCAAGTCCTTGCACACATTAAGTCGGTGCAACTTTTGTTGCAACCATTGTTGAAGTCTGTGCAATTTATTGTTTACTTGTATAAGGATAGTGCATTGCTTGTCTTGCATATTCAAACTCGGTGCATACTTTACCTACACATACCAAGTCGGTGCATTCCTTGCCTTGGTGCATGTCTTGCATTAGACATAATAAGTCCTTGCCTCGGTGCATGTTTCCCTGCTAGCGTATGAGGGTCGGTGCTAGTTTGCATTTGTGTTAATCGTGTCCATGCTATCGTGTGTTTGTCTGCTTTAAGGTCGATGCTAGTTGCATTGTATGCATACTAGAGTCGATGCCTGTTTGCCCATGTTAGCCTAGGTCTATACATGTTTCTGTTCAAAGTATATGCATGCTTAGCTTAATGCATCCCAGGTCTATACATGGTACTGTACAGGTCTGTGCACACTAAAGGTCTGTGTATTCTTCGTCTTTTGCATGGCGAAGTCCGTACAACTCACTGTGCACAGCTTTGAAGGTCGGTGCAATCTTATTCCTTGCACATGCAAGGTCCGTGCACATTAGGCTTATGGCATATAGGGTCAGTGCATTCTTTGCATCATGCACACACGAAGTCTGTGCACCTTTCAGCCCTACAGCCATATAAGGTCTGTGCATGTTCTTACGTCTTAGTTTGTGTCTTCACACAAATAAGGTCTGTGCATATTTTGCGTCTTAGTCTGTGTCTTCACACAACTAAAATCAGTGCAGGTTTTTGGCTCGCACACGGTCAGTGCATGTTTACCTTAGACAGATGTAAGTCTGTGCACATTTTATCCTTGTGCTATACAAGGTCGGTGCAGAGTTGGTTTTAGCCTTGTTAGAGTCGGTGCACAATTTTTTGACAAGCGCTTTCTCATTGCAGGAACTTAAGGATGCACGTGAACTCGTGAGGACTAATGAACCTGATTGACAAATGATCCAAGGCAAATGCGTCCAAAGGATTTTGCCACGTGGACACCAACTTATCCAGATTCTGACACATGGCTGAAAAGTTCCAGAAATCACTTGGCAGAATGAAGCCTCCACACGCCCATTGCGTGAACCCGTGGGACAACTACCTGAAGAATATATAAAGGCACTCTGCTGCGATCGAAGATGCAGAAGACAGGAAGAAGTTAGAGGGATCGTAGCAGAGAGAGACCTCACAACAAAGAAAAAGAGATCGAAGTAGAAAGAGAGAGTAGAAAGAGAGAGTAGAAGGAGAGCAAAGCTGAAGAAAGAAAGAAAGAGAGAGATCAGAGACAGTCTAAAAGAGTAGCACGAAAGCAGTGAGAAGAAGAAGAAGAGATTGAGAGTTCGTGAGAAAGAGGAAGAGGAAGAAAGAGTGAGAGAGAGTTCGTGGAAAGGAAGGTGAAGCTGATTGAAGACCTGATCAACTGGACTTTGGATCAGATCCAAGCCAGTCAGCTTCTGCAAGAGCCACGTGTTTTAAGATCGTTTCTAGCTTTCCGGTGCTGTGATTTTCCATCCTTTGTTTTTCTTTTAAACCTTTGTTTCAAGCTGAGTCAGCAGAAGCAAGCCGTGTTGCTCAGCGGGTGCAGAGGATTGGTTCCTCTGGCCAGCAAGCTGTGATTGCTCAGCGGAAGCAAGCTGTGTTGCTCAGCGGTTGTAGGCAAGCTGTAATGCCCAGCGGTTTTAGCTGTGTATCAGCGGGGAGCCTCACTCTGGTTCGAGTGGGGGATGGACGTAGGTCTGCGGGCAGCAGACTGAACCATCTAAAAATTCCTTGTCCATCGTGGTTTGATTGTCTATTTTGTTCCGCTAGATGTATGCTTAGGCTTGTTCATGATAGTCTGATCTTATATCTAGTGAGAGATTGGTTTGCACACCGTGCATTTGATTTCGGTCTTGAGAGAGTCAAGTTGATTAGATGAATTGAGTCATCTCTTTAGCTTATACAGAGTAGATCAAAAGTTCAGTTTATCTGATCTTCATTCGTTCGAAGAAGAGCATCTGAGTCGTTTAAGGCATCTCTACGTTTTTAATTCCGCATCATTGTCCAGTAATGCTTTAATTGGGCAAACTTTTGAAGAGAGATTCATTCACCCCCCTCTGAATCTGGGCTTAGCACCCTAACAATTGGTATCAGAGCGGGTCTTTGACTTACCAGATCTAACGATCTGCAAAGGATCCTGCTGTGTTTGGTGCTTTGTTTTTGCAACAGTC
This sequence comes from Amorphophallus konjac, assembly GCA_022559845.1. Taxonomy (NCBI): domain Eukaryota; kingdom Viridiplantae; phylum Streptophyta; class Magnoliopsida; order Alismatales; family Araceae; genus Amorphophallus; species Amorphophallus konjac. The sequence goes on from CM040127.1 coordinate 250,532,717, forward strand.
TTAGTTCGGTGCATTTCTCATATATTGTCTTTAGATCTATACCTGGTCAGTCATTTTTCGATGGCTCATCCGCCGATCTTTAGTGGTAATGATTTTGATCTATGGCTAAAGAATTTGAATCGATATATAAGATCAACTTATCTCGATCTATGGAAAGTAATTGTTCACGGTCCACATAAATTATCAAAAGATAAATCTAAATGGACTGATAAGGATAGATTAAAAGATTCTGAAAATACTTAAGCGTTAGATCTGGTGAAGGCATCTATTGATAGAGCCCTAATTTCATGTGTTTCATCCTGTAGGTCTGCCAAGGAGATTCTAGACAAATTGAAGCTTACCAGGAACTGCAACACATTCATGATGGTTGAAAATGATCGACAGCAAAAAGAAGATGGAGATGAGGTACCTTCTGAATTTGACAATTATACTGTGGATGATTGGATTAGAGCATACAATGATTTGCTTGATTCTTACGACCAGTTGAGAAAACAAAATAAAAGGCTAAAAAAGAAAATTGATCAGAACAGCACTAACTCATCTTATGAAAATTGTTTGAATCTGAAACAGTCGTATGATGCCTGTCTATGTGATACTCTTAGGCTTAAAGAACAAATCTCTTGGCTGAAAAATGAGAACAATGAATTTGTTGTTAAGATTTCTGAACTAGAGAATAAACTGAATTCAATGAATGATGATCATACTGAAGATGAAGAACTGAGAGCTGAAATTGATAAACTCAAAATGAAATTACAGGAATTGAACAAGGTGAAATCTGAATTGAACAGATTAAAATCTGAGAATGACAGTCTTAGAAATAAATCTCTTGAAGCAGAAAACACATGCTCAAAAGAAGAAAATGATGAATGCGTGTTTCTAAAAGAAGTGATTGAAGATCTTTATTCTGAGGTTGATATGCTGAAGAACTTGAATGCATCCTTGAAAGATGAAAATCCAGAACGTCTGAATAAGATTTCTAAATTGGAAGATCAGCTGAATGTTAAAAATGATGAACATCTAATGAAATTGCAAGAGCTGAATAAGATTAATTCTGAAGTGGACAAATTGAAACTTGAGAATGCAGAACTTCAGAAGAATAATGAAAACCATGTAGCTAGAATAAAAGAAATCAAGGAAGAAGCTTCAAACGTTTGTTCTATAGAGGCATGATGCAACAAATGCCCTTTCCTAAAGGAACGTAATGAAGATCTCTACCTTGAAAATGAATGGCAGAGGAAATTGATTACCTCCCTTAAAGAAGAAAACAAAGAGTTGTTGAATGAGAAACTTAAATTTGAACAAAGAGAGGAGAAATTGATTGAAAGACTGGACTTGATATCCAGTAGTGAAAAATATGATGAAGAAATCGAGAAGCTGGTAAAAGAAAATAAAGATATGAAAGAACAAATCAAGAAACTTATGGTCCTAAATGTTGTTATTTCAGAGAGGCTTCTGGCTATCGAGAAAGAAAGATATGCTAATAAGGAAATTCAATCTGATAAGCTTGAGGAGGAAAATATTGAATTGAAAGTTGAAATTGAAAAATTAAAATTGTTAAACACTGCTATGTCCGAAAAGCTTATCACATTAGAAAAAGGAAAAACTGTTTGCATTGAAGAATCTGAAAAACTAAGCAATCTAGAACAAGATATTGAGAAATATAAAACTACAAACAAGGTGCTGAGTGAATGCGTTAATTACAGTGAACAAGAGATTGCTAGTTATGAGATACATATTGCATCTCTAGAAAATGAAATTCATGATTTGAAAAACTCTTTGTCAAAGTTTGTTAATGGTCAAGAAAGCTTGGATAAGTTGCTAGGAGTCAAGATAAATTTTCAGAAAGAGGGGTTGGGCTATAACCCTGCAAAGAAAAAGAGCTTTGAAAACAAAACGCAAACATCCTCTATGTCCAGTGTTGGTTCTCATAGCTCACCGAACCCACCTGTGTTTCAGTTTGCTGCTCAAAGGAGTCAGAAGTAAAATGCTCAGAAAAGTCAGAAACCAACTAAGAGGATTAAAAGGGTTGACCACCTGTAGAAGAAGCTTACTCAAACCAATATCAAAAGTGTGCATTCTGTAAACAACACGAACACACACACACACACATGCACATAAAAAGGAGAATTAGAATTTTAGAACAATGAATGCTGAGAATTCATCCGATAGAAACTATGCTACTAGGAAATCTGATGCTTCATGCCATTACTGTGGTAGGTATGGTCATTTCATGAACGAATGCTTTGTCATGAAACAAGATGATAGGATGCATGCTAAATTCTCTGTAAATCATCATGGCCTTAATAGAAACAAATCTGCTTCAAATCAGCACATCATATGTTTTAATTATAACAAGCCTGGTCACAAGGCTATTGAATGCTGGTCAGGGTCTCATAGGAATAATACTAGTTCTAGAGGAAAGCACATCGAGTGCTTCAAATGTGGAAAGTATGGCCATACAGTCCAAGATTGTTGGCATGCTCAGGGAAATACATTTAATTCCAAATCTGTTAAATTCCCTGTAAAAAGACATGTTTTTGATAGGAGCCTTAAAAGAATGAATACTTCATGTTTTAATTGTGGAAAGCCAAGTCATAAATCTGCAAATTGTTAGCTAACTAACAATAAGAGACAAAATGTTCATGTAAACAACAGAAAGTTTCATGCTCATGCACATATATTTCATATTTATGTTGATGTGCATAATAAGATCAAAAAATCTGTCGTTTCATGTAGATGTTGTGGAAAATTTGGACACTCTATGGCTGATTGTTCTCTGATGGAATTTGATGACTATCTAGCTAAGAAAATTGTTTAGAACACATATCAAAGGTGCCACTAACTCTGCAGGACCCAAGACTTCTTGGGTACCTGCTGGTGTAAAATAAGGAACTGCTCTGCAAGTGTGCCTTGGGTTGAAGAATAAAGAGGGGTAAAATAAACCAAGGCACCCAAGTATGGTAAAACCCCATCTTTGCACTTGACAGGTTCGATGCTCTAACTTTAGACAAATTTCTTTTAATCAGTTGCATTTCATGCATACATACTCACTTCTGAGTTTGACTTGTCTTTCATAGATTGTCAAATGCATTTGTTGAATTATTTGTGCATACTTTAAGCTGAGAGTGAGTTGAATGTTATTTTCTAAAAATCTGAAGTGTGCCATCTGAAATTCTTGATTTAAGATGTTTGCATAACCTGTTAAGCATACATACTTGCATTCTTGTGTGTCATCTGCACTGCTCAATTTGAATCTTTTCTTGCATAACGAAATTCATCTGTGCATCCTCTAACTGAAATTCTTTGAGAATCTGAAATGCACATGAAGTCTATTGTAGTCCATCTCAGGCTGTAATTGCATGTCTACTTCACGAGCATAGATCATAAAATCATGTGTTCAGTCTTCATTGCATATATTGCATTTAGTCAAGGGGAGTAGATGCATAAATGGTCATGCGTTTGTGGCATGTAGAAGTCTGGATTTTATTGCATATACTTAGGGGGAGGTTGGCTGCCCCTGCATGATGGTCATGCCACTCATGTTCATATTCATGTAATGCTTTTAGGAAACTCATTGCATATACATACATATAGTGAATTGCACTGCATATCATTAATTTGAAAATTCAAAAGAAGTGACTCACTACATCTAGACAGGGGGAGCATTTTAGACTCACTAGTCACTCAAAAAGCTGAATTCTTCCTGTCTAGTCACTCAAATCACTCTCCTATTCTTGTGTGTTGGTGATTACATTATCATCATATGAGCTCTCAACTTTCTTAAAACTGAAATCTATATCTGCTACTCCTTAAGTTGTTGAAGGAGAGCTTCACTTGAATTCATTATTGTCACTACTGTCAAGCTGATCTGTTTGTACTCCAGACTCAGCTTTTAATTTCTAAACTGAATTACTTAAGTGCATAAGCATGTGTTCCAATTCTTTCACTTTCTATGCATGCTTGATAATGTCTTCTGCTGCTCACTAAACAAAATTTCTTGTTGTTTCTACTGATTGGATGATACTGATTGTGTTGATCTATCTGAACTTGGAAAGATTTCAATTTGTGTACCCTAATCATAAATCGAACATCTTTCGAAAAGAAGAATCTTCTATTATACTGGTTTAAGAATGTCAGATGAATCAAATTGATTTAAGTCCAATGTATTCATTAAGTTTGGATGTAAACGACTTGAAAATATCTGAATCATTATTTTAATAAATCGTAACTAATTGTCTCATGTAATTTCATGCAAAACCTTCTAAAATATGAAATTTTAAAAACCATGGCTTCCTTTGGTTAAGATACATGTAGTAGGTATTGTTCTTAAACATTTCAGTGTACTGAGAAATGTTTGAAGAATTTGAAAATACTTGAAAGAAATCTTGGTCAGAGCAATGACTTTGGTCACCGAGAAACTAGGTTCCCTATCAAAGAAATGGAGTAATCCCATGTTATGAAGTGCCATAGTTACCTCTACTGTTAAAAATGATTGAAAATCTGGTAGAGCAATGGCATGGTTGTGTTGAGTAACTGGGGATTCCGACCTCTAATCAAGGTGTCTCCTCACGTAAAATGACACTTCAATTGCTAACTCTGTTCTCATGAATGAGAAGCAATGCATTTATCACACTGAGTAACTGGGTTACTTCACCTGAGACGTGTTGTGCCTCATGTAAAAAGTTGTTGATCAACCAAGATTGCTCAGGAAAAATAAAGTGCTGATCAAAAGAAAAACCAGAAAAATTAGTGTAATCAAAGACAAGTTCAGATACACTCATATTTGTTTAATCTCAATACTATCTTGTGTAACTCTCAAAAGAGTCATTGAACTTGAATGAGTAAGATAGAAGGAGGTTAAACAAGAATATCATATGTGCAATTGGTTCATCTTTATTAAAACTTGATTTCAGATATAAGTATTGAATTTCATTGACAAACTATGTATACATCTTGCTTAAACCATGCTGGTCAGTTTAGACTCATTCATAATCTCTTATAATAGAAGAGTCTCAAATTCTTTAATTAAGATTTATGAAATTGGTATCATATTGAAAATCCTTCTGCTTTATCTATTCATTGGCAATCCAGTTAATTCTGTGCTCAACTCTTTGCTCGCTGTCTTTGATCATTCCATTCTCAGTTTCCATTTGCTGTTGAAATTCAAAAAGTCATTGTGCTCACTGATATTGATGCTTCTTGAGTACGACCTGAAATTATCTATGATTCTTCCATGCTCAGATTGATAGTCCTTTTTAGCTGTCCTTGCGATGTTTGCTGGTCATTGTCATGTCTGTCTCTTGACATTCCCCTATCCCCATTTCCATACATTATACATCTTCAGGGGGAGTAGGATTCCATGATTCTTTTTGTCTATCAGTTTCAGCTTATCTGGAAGTCAAATGGGGAGAATATTTTGTGGCTCAACCATATCATGCATGTCTTTGTATTCCTCTCTCTTGATTCTCTCACACTATTTTTTTGATGAAGTCAAAGGGGGAGAATAGTTTGATATGAGTCAGCATGTTATTTTATGACTCATAGTGTTACCATCATCAAAAAGGGGGAGATTGTTGTACCCCTGTGGTTTTGATGATGTCAAACACTATGACTCATCTGTGGATGATATTATATGTGCGTGCATGATATCATAAGTGTTTGGATCATATGACTTCTGTGCTTGATTGAAATGTTCTCTATTGCACACTTGCTGCATGCATCATGATTTTGATGAGTATTTCATATATGTCATAGCTCTATTTGCTCATAGGGTCGTGCATGCATTGTCTTATGTATATTGAGTCAGTGCATGTTACTGTTGCCCGACATCTAAGGTCGGTGCATGCTCTTCTTCTGCATACAATTTCTGAGCACTTCATTACTAAGCTCAGTGCATTCATTGTTTAACTCTATGCATGTACATACAAGTCGCGTATAGAGGTCTGTGCATATCACTGTAGTGCACATGTTCAAGTCAGTGCTCTTTACTGTTGAGGTCGGTGCACTTCATGTTTTAGTCATTGCTTCACTCGTTGCATACTAAGTCGGTGCATACTTTTGCATGCGCACACACAAGGTCAGTGCAGTTCTCATCTTGGTATGCATAAGTTGCTTTAGAGCACATCCAAGTCCTTGCACACATTAAGTCGGTGCAACTTTTGTTGCAACCATTGTTGAAGTCTGTGCAATTTATTGTTTACTTGTATAAGGATAGTGCATTGCTTGTCTTGCATATTCAAACTCGGTGCATACTTTACCCACACATACCAAGTCGGTGCATTCCTTGCCTCGGTGCATGTCTTGCATTAGACATAATAAGTCCTTGCCTCGGTGCATGTTCTCCTGCTAGCGTATGAGGGTCGGTGCTAGTTTGCATTTGTGTTAATCATGTCCGTGCTACCGTGTGTTTGTCTGCTTTAAGGTCGATGCTAGTTGCATTGTATGCATACTAGAGTCGATGCCTGTTTGCCCATGTTAGCCTAGGTCTATACATGTTTCTGTTCAAAGTATATGCATGCTTAGCTTAATGCATCCCAGGTCTATACATGGTACTGTACAGGTCTGTGCACACTGATGGTATGTGTATACTTCATCTTTTGCATGGCCAAGTCCGTACAACTCACTGTGCATAGCTTTGAAGGTCGGTGCAATCTTATTCCTTGCACATGCAAGGTCCATGCACATTAGGCTTATGGCATATAGGGTCAGTGCATTCTTTGCATCATGCACACACGAAGTCTGTGCACCTTTCAACCCTACAGCCATATAAGGTCTATGCATGTTCTTACATCTTAGTTTGTGTCTTCACACAAATAAGGTATGTGCATATTTTGCGTCTTAGTCCGTGTCTTCACACAACTAAGATCAGTGTAGGTTTTTGGCTCGTACACAATCAGTGCATGTTTACCTTAGGTAGATGTAAGTTTGTGCACATTCTATCCTTGTGCTATACAAGGTCGGTGCAGAGTTGGTTTTAGGCTTGTTAGAGTCGGTGCACAGTTTTTTGACAAGCGCTTTCTCATTGCAGGAACTTAAGGATGCATGTGAACTCGTGAGGACTAATGAACTTGATTGACACGTGATCCAAGGCAAATGCATCTAGAGGATTTTGCCACATGGACACCAACTTATCCAGATTCTGACACATGGCTGAAAAGTTCCAGAAATCACTTGGCGGGAATGAAGCCTCCACACGCCCATTGCGTGAACCCGTGGGACCCCTGCCTGAAGAATATATAAAAGCACTCTGCTGCGATCGAAGATGCAGAAGACATGAAGAAGTTAGAGGGATCGTAGTAGAGAGAGACCTCACAAAAAAGAAAAAGAGATCAAAGCAGAAAGAGAGAGTAGAAGGAGAGCAGAGCTGAAGAAAGAAAGAAAGAGAGAGATCAGAGACAGTCTGAAAGAGTAGCACGAAAGCAGTGAGAAGAAGAAGAAGAGATTGAGAGTTCATGAGAAAGAGGAAGAGGAAGAAAGAGTGAGAAAGAGTTCGTGGAAAGGAAGGTGAAGCTGATTGAAGACCTGATCAACTGGACATTAGATCAGATCCAAGCCAGTCAGCTCCTGCAAGAGCCACATGTGTTTTAAGATCGTTTCCAGCTTTCCGGTGCTGTGATTTTTCATCCTTTGTTTTTCTTTTAAACCTTTGTTTCAAGCTGTGAGTTAGTGAAGCAAGCTGTGTTGCTCAGCGGGTGTAGAGGATTGGTTCCTCTGGTCAGCAAGCTGTAATTGCTCAGCGGAAGCAAGCTGTGTTGCTCAGCGGTTGTAGGTAAGTTGTAATGCCCAGCGATTTTAGCTATGTATCAGCGGGAAGCCTCACTCTGGTTCGAGTGGGAAATGGACGTAGGTCTGCGGGCAGCGGACTGAACCATCTAAAAATTCCTTGTCCATCGTGGTTTGATTGTCTATTTTGTTCCGCTAGATGTATGCTTAGGCTCATTCATGATATTCTGATCTTATATCTAGTGAGAGATTGGTTTGCACACCGTGCATTTGATTTTGGTCTTGAGAGAGTCAAGTTGATTAGATGAACTGAGTCATCTCTTTAGCTTATACAGAGTAGATCAGAAGTTCAGTTTATCTGATCTTCATTCGTTATTCGAAGAAGAGCATCTGAGTCGTTCAAGGCATCTATACGTTTTTAATTCCGCATCATTGTCCAGTAATGCTTTAATTGGGCAAACTTTTGAAGAGGGATTCATTCACCCCCCTCTGAATCCGGGCTTAGCACCCTAACACGAGCAATTTGTCAGGGGTTTGAGGCCAGAGTTGAGGCATCCCCTGCTTGCGTCGGGTTTGGCCAACATGGATATAGCTTGCAGAGCAGCAGTGGCGTTGGAGAGTGATTTACAGAGGACTCGAGGACAGAGCCGTGTCGGTCATATGTAGATGGGTTTTAGTCAGCCGATGGCAGTGCAGTAGCAGAGTACTATCCAGCCCGCAGCAGGCAGTTCGAAGAAATCTCCGTCGGTAGCGTTAGCAGCAGACTCAAAATCCTTTGGGTCGAAGCAAAAGAAGTTGTTCAGTGAGATCGGTTTCAGCAAGAGGCTTCGAGACCGTAGGGATCTGAGGCAGACATCGGCGAGCAGTGTTCAGCTGCCCACACCTTACCAGCGCCAGGGTTCAGTGAGTGGTTCTCGGGGCGGGTGTCCTCGGTGCGGTGATTCTCATCCAGGGAGACAATGCTCGGCGCCCCGTGATCTGCTTCAGGTGTGACCAGCCAGGGCACATGTCACGTGACTGTCCTCAGAGATCGCGTCAGCTGCACGAGTTTCAGCAACAGCAGCAGTAGCAGTTTCAGCCTTAGCAGTTACCATGTAATGCCCCGAATTTTTCGGATATTTTTCGGATCATTTTCATGGGTCTTGGATTGAGTTTAGCGGTTTACGCATGTTTTTCCCTAATGTGCCTTCAGTTGTGCAGGGTGAACCGTTGTGTTCTCCGACTCCGGGACGTGACCAGTGTTGAGTATATCTAAGTGATTTTGATGATAACAAAATCCAGGGTTATATGTTTCATCACGTGCTATGTTTCAACTATCAAGTTTGAATTTAACATGCTTTCAAAGCCTACTTCACCATGTAATAAGCTTAATTGTTTAAACCCATCCAAATGCAATAAATCCTTGTTTTCGTTTCTAAACCACCCAGGCTAAGCTTAAACCCACTCACCTTGATTGGAACAAGGTAGCCATAAACTGTTTCGTTCATATATTATATTGCATTGGCTAACCTTTTATTTTTTACAGAAACCCCAGCCAGCGGTCGACCGCCAGCTTCTAGCGGTCGACCGGTTTTCCCAGCAACGAATGGGCAATTCCCTATAAAAATTCCGGTCGACCGCCCCTATAGACAGGTCGATCGCCAGCCTCGAAAAACCCCTATTGTTGACTTTTTGTTCTCAACGTGGGAAGTCTCTCTTCAAGGATTTGTTTAATCCCAAAGTTACCAATCTTCCCATGATTTATGGATCTGGTTCCTGGCTTGTCCCTTGACCATTCAAGAGTTATAAAAACATCTCATTGAGACTTGTAACCCTAATCAATCAAAGGATGTCAAGGGAGGCTATCAAGGGGAGATTCAAGAGCTGGTACTGTAGTCGTGAACAGTGCTCCGAGAAGGAAGATCTTCATCCATCTTCATCTATCTTCAAGCAACATCTGGAGCAGATCAACCCCAAGCCAAGAGGAGATCAAGCTACATCCACAACCTTCTTCATCAACTAAGGGGGAGCTTGAATATGAAGTTTTCTTTTTGTGTCTTCCATTCCAATCTTACTGGGCTTTAATTTTTGTGTTCTTGTAATATTGAAACACATGTGTGTGTGTGGATCTACGCAGATTCGTGTGTGTGTGTCTGTGATCTTTTTGTTTTTCACCTCTCTTTGTGTTTCGGTGCTTGTGCACCTTCGTGGGAGTTCTGAACTCACACGAATGTGTGTGTGTGTGTGTGTGTGTGTGTGTGTGTGTGTGTGTGTGTGTGTGTGTGTGTGTGTGTGTGTGTGTGTGTCTTTATCTTATAACCTTCTACAAGATAGTGTGTGAATCCTCACAGTCGGTGAGGGGTGGACGTAGGTTGCAGTTGTTGCATCCAAACCACCTAAAAATCGTGGTGTTCTGTGTGGTTTGCTCCTTATCTCCTACCTCCATTCTGCTCTAGCTCATTTGTATATTGCATTATCACATAGTTCCTTTGTTTAGATCTAGCTTTATTAAACTCTTTACGAGAGATCTTTGGTATATCAAAAGGTAGTTTCTTATCGACACGGTCAGTCCTGTCGGGAGGAAAACACCTTGTGCGAGAGAATCTTCGGATTCTCGGACTCCGCCTGGTGCCAAAGAACTGCTATAGGGGTTGATTTAGCCAGATTCATTCTGTATTTCATCAGATCTATTATTGTTTGTTGTTTGCTCTTTTTAATCTCTCATATCTGTTAAAAGTTGTTAAAATCTGTCATCACCCAATTCACCCCCCCTCTTGGGTGTCATTGATCGCGTGACTTCAATTGGTATCAGAGCTAAGGCTCTATTTCTTTCAGATCTAACGATCTAGAGTAAGATCCAGATCAATGGCAAACAAGGGTATGATGCCAGAGGGTCACTCTATTCATCGTCCTCTTTACTTTGATAGCTCAAATTATTCATATTGGAAAAATATGATGCATGTTTTTCTAAGAGCCTAGGAGTATGAGATCTTGAGAGTTGTGGACAAGGGTCCTTACAAACTCGGGGAGGATGAAGAAAAATGGAAACCCGAGGAAATTAAGAAATGCACTATAAATTTCAATGCTATGAACATTATACAATGTGCTATACATCCTAATGAGTTTTCTCATGTATCCATGTGCAGTTCAGCAAAAGAGATGTGGGACAAGTTGCGGCTGATCTATGAAGGAACCTCGGAGGTCAAGGAGACCAAGGCCAACCTTCTGGTCCGTGATTATGAGCTCTTTAAGATGAAGCATGAAGAGACAATTTCAAAGATGTTCGCAAGGCTAACCGAGATCACGAATGGTATTAAAAGCCTTAGGAAAGATTACACTAATTCTGAGCTCGTAAGAAAAGTGCTGAGATCCCTTCCTCCTGCGTGGCACACCAAGGCCACAGTCATTGAAGACTCCAAGAATCTGTCCACACTCACTCTCGATGAGCTCATAGGGTCACTCATGACCTATGAGATAAATATGAAGAGGACAGCCGAGGAAGATACGAAGAAAAATAAGGTAATTGGATTGAAAGCTCATCAATCTGATGAAGACTTTCAAGAAGAAGAATCAAGTGAAGGAAGCAACGAAGAAGAAGACTTGGCCATAATAACCCGCCAAGTGAAAATGTTTTTGAGGAAGAAGAGAAACTTCCAAGGTAATTTCAGAAAGGGGCAAAGGAAGTCCCCTCAAACCAAGGGCGAGCCAAGCAAACCAAGTGGCATTATATGCTACGAATGCAAGATGCCCGGGCACATGAGGGGAGAGTGCCCAGATCTGAAGAAGAAATTCAAGAAAGATAATTTCAGAAAGTCCAAATCCATGGTCGCCACGTGGAGCGATGAAGAGGACGAACCGTCTGATGAGGAGATACAAGAGCTCGTGGAGACCCTATGTCTCATGGCACACGAGGATGACTCAACGAAGGTAAATTCTGACCCTGATTTTATTTCCAATGAATAATGAGAGTCTGAATATGAAAAATTGTATACTAAATACAAGAAAATCAGATCTGAAAATAAAACTCTCAAACAGAAAATTGATGATTTGTCACATGAAGATATCTTTGTTAAGTTTGAAAAATTGGAACAGGAATGGTTTGAGATAACGGAAGAAAAAGAAAGTCTGCTACAAACGATTTCAGATTGTGAAAAAGCCAAAGAAGAGCTATCTTGCAAAATGTCTGAAATGGAGAAAGTGTGTGAAAAAATGAAAACTGAAGAAAAAATTCTGAAATCCACAAACTCAGAACTTGAAAAGAAAAATGTGAGTTTGGATAAAGAAGTGGCTGAACTTCAATCCACCGTGTCAAGATTTGTAAAGGGCAAACAAAATTTAGATAACTTGTTGGGAGTTAAAGTCAATTTTCAAAAGGAAGGACTGGGATACACTCCTCAAAATAAAAAATCTTTTGAACATAAGATCACCACATCCTTTGTTCATGAAAAAGATAACAACCATGCTTCATGTTCCAATTCTAAACCAAAACATGTCCAACCCAAACCACGACAATTTCAAAGAAAGTTTGCACCTGTTAACTGTTATCATTGTGGTAGATTTGGTCATGTTATTACAAATTTCTGGTTCAAACAAAGTCCACCAAGAAATCATGTTTTTTGGACTAAGAAAGATATGCACAGAACTGGACTAACTCCTACGGACCCAAACTAGCTTGGGTACCAAAATCATTTGCATGAGAATGTTATTTCTTGCAGATATGTCTTGAAGCCAGGGGGAGCAAGTGGTACTTGGACAGCGGCTGCTCAAGGCATATGATAGGGGATAGGAAAGCATTCTCTATGCTGCAAGACAAGGATGGAGGCTCAGTTGCCTTTGGTGGAAAAGATAAAGGTAAAATAATTAGAATTCGCAACATAGGTAAGAATCTGAAACCTTGATTGAAAATGTTCTTTTGGTGAAAGGTTTGAATCATAACTTGCTGAGCATAAGCCAACAGTGTAACAAAGGCTTCAAAATTATTTTTGGTGAAACCCATTGTCTTGTCATAAACAAAACTTCCAATGAAATCAGATTCATCGGCAAGAGAAACAACAATGTATATACCATTGATACTGATGATGTTTCTTGTGATGATATGTGTTTGGTAGCTAACAATCATGACAATGCATGTGATACGGTGCTAGGACCAGATTCAGAGGGGGGTGGGGGGGGGGTGAATGAATCCCTCTTCAAACCTTTGCTCAATTAAAACTTAGATCAAACAGATATGCGGAATTAAAGCAAACAACTGTAGGGCTGAGAGCACACACAGAACTTCAATTATAGAAAATCAAATGAATACGATCGGTGCTCAAGTAATCCTAGTCAAAATGGCTCTCTCTCTTGAGATCTGAATCAAATGCTCAGTGTGCAAACCAGATATCCACTAGTTAGGAACTATAGGTCGAGCCTAAGCATACATCTAGCGGATCAGACAGGGAATCAACCAATGATGGACAGAAGATTTTTAGGTGGTTCGATCTCAGACCCGAGATCTACGTCCACCCCACACTCTAACCAGAGTGTGGCTTCCCGCTGTCGCACAGCTTGAACCGCTGGGCTTCACAGCTTGCCTACATTAGCAGGGCCTCACAGCTTGCCATCCGCTGGGCGACACAGCTTGCCATCCGCTGATACACAGCTTTGATTTCACTGATTCACAGCTTCTCACAAGGATTCACGAAAATGAAAGAAACTTAGATGAACTAGCAACTGAAAACTAGACAAAGAAAGCACAATTAAATGTAGCTCACTAGGAGCAGCGTGGGTTGGATCTGATCTAGCACCACGAACAAGCTGTGGGGAATCCTGAAAGGAATCCCTCTTCTTCTTTTTCCTTTGCTTCACGAACAACAACCTCTCTATCCTCTTCTTTCCACTTAGCTCACGATACTCTGCTTTCTCTCTTCAGATCACTCTTCAAATTTTCTGATCTTCTTGCTCAACTCTCCTCTTCTCTTTTCTCTAAGACTCTCTTCTTCTGCTGCTCTCCCTCTTCGAAACCCTTCTCAAGGCTCTCTCTTTTTCTGCTTCAATCCTCTTTTCATGACCTCTCTTTCTCTTCTCCTTTTTTCATCTATGTTAATCTCTTCAAGGAAAGGGTTTATATATGACTTCAGTCTCGGACTCACGTGCTCACACATTGGGCGTGTGGAGGGGACACTCCCGCCCAAATGCTTCCAGAAGTCTCTCAGCCATGTGTCAGGATCTGGTCCTCATCTGTCCACGTGTCAGGATCACTGGCTCACTCATTATCTTGGATCACGTGCCAGCTTCCAACATTCTAGGAACACGTGCCTTCTTAGTTCGAGCTCACGAGATCACTTTATCCGGTCAGTTAAGAGAATATTTCACTAGACATCTTATATGGTATAGAATAATGTTTGCACTGACTTAATATGGTATATGCAAAGTATGCACAGACTTTGATGTACATATAGGAGAATATGCACAGACTTATATATACGCACGATGCAAATATTGCACTGACCTGCTACAGTGTGTGCATCGACTATGAAGCGAGAATGAACAAGAGATGCACTGACCCTTACATACCCCGCTACAGTGAAGAGCACAGACTATCTATGCATGCTAATCAAACATTGCTCCGAGTATATGAATAGTGAATGCATAGACTTCAGGTGCAAGGAAGACAAACGACATTGCACCAAGTATATGAATACTGAATGCACGAACTGGGAAAAGTGCACCGAGTGCAAAGCTTTAAACAAAATATGCACCGACACTAGGCCACATGTGAGGCACACTATAAGACGCACCTCCTATATGTGATGCGGGACGGGACCAAAGACACGGCAAGCTCGCGATCGTCCCTTAACGAGGGAAGCGTCGGATGTGCGCGGTTGAGAAACCGGCTGTGAGCTAGGGTGGTCGGCTCTCACTTGTGCCCGGATCGGGTCACGGGACGGTCTCGCACTCTCTCGCAGCAGCAGTGATATGAAAATAAAGCGAGCTAGATATCCCTACACATGCTCTCTAGCAGCGGCATAAACAAGCATATATAGAAATAAGCGAAATGCCAAGCAAGGAGCGATACGATACCTCCACGCGCTCGGCGTGGGGACGACGGACCCGGCCGAAACTCGTACTCCCGGAACAATATTACACAATATTACAGAAATGCAAGCCGCTGCCCACTCCACGCAGGGAGGTAAAGAGCTACACAATGGGGTCCGGGAGGACCGAGTTCGGGTTGACGGGCGGCTTCTCGCGCTGTTTCGGCAACACCCGAACACGTGATGGTGGGGCCCACGTGCTGTCCGGAGGGGCCGTGTGGGACCCGGTGGCACCGCTGTAGTGGTGGATGCCCGGAGGGTCTCTCCTTGGGATGGCGGCGCGCTGGAACGCCGGCCGGAGGCCCGGCGGCTCCGTTCGGCACCGGTCGGAAAAACCGGCCACGGACCTGCACTTTCTGATTTTCAGCGCGCGCTCGGACGGGAACGGACGCTGCGATCAGATCCGATGTCGGATTGACACGAAATTAGCGCCGTTGGAAAGCTGACTCGAAGTACTTCAATGTAGGCCTAGAGATCTGGCCTGGATCTTCGCTGATCTGGACTTATGAAATTTAAAACCTCCTGTTGTACAGTAACTGAACACTCAGATCTACAGAGCTGATCTCTGATAACTACCGTTGACCGCTAGGAGGACCTTGGATTCAGACTTCGACTTCTTCATGAAAGTCGTAGGAGTTTGAGTTGGGAAGATGGCAAAGTTGGTTTGGACACGTTTAGATGTGTCTATGAATTTCTATGATTTGTTTACTGGAAGAAGGTCGAATCTGAGATCTGGCTGGAGGTACTGTAGCTCCGGTAGAACATGAATTTTGAAAAATAGGTAAAAGACTCAACAAAAATTAATAAAAATGGTGGTGGTAGGGAAAAATGGACAAAAACCCCAGTTAAATTGGGAGGGCAAAAGAAATTCAAAAGGGTGGTAGAAGGGGACGAACTCAAAGGTTCTATCACTGTAGACAGAGACAGATCTGATTTGAGTTTGGGGAATGAATGAAGTGGAAACAATATGAAACGGGGGAATTGGGAGCTGAATTTTTTTGTGGGGAAGGGTCTATAAGGTAGGAACCAACCCTCAAAATTGGAAGTCGATCTGAACTAGTGGCTGACTTGAGGAATTTCCGAGCTTCACCTCTGTCCAGCAAGACAGAACACCGAAATTGATCCCGTGGCGGCTCGAAGGCGGCACGAACGGCGGCGGCGGCGGCACCGGTGATGATCAGAGGTTGAGAGGGGATGAAGGGAGGTAGAACCACTCTAGATCTGGGGTTGAAGGTGGAAGAACAGCAGGGGGAGGAGAGAGGGGCGCACCAAACTCCAAGAGACTCAACAATTTTCTGATTTTTTCATTCATTAATTCATGCAATATGAAAAATACAAGTATATATATGCAAGGGGTCTAACCTATTCTAAGCCCTTGGATCAAGGGTTGATCAATGAAGGGTTGAGATGTGGTTTGACAACCACATTAAACCCCATTAAACTACTAGGTTCGCCCCCCCTTTAAGAAGGCAATTAGCATTTGTCTTCTTTAATTAATTCTAGGTCCAAGTCCAAGGTTGGACCATGGACCAGCCACCTTGGACCCAGGAGTCCAGGTGGACCAATAAGGATGAGGGAGGGGGCCCCTGCAGGGCCTACATGCACATTTGCAAAGAAACCCAATGGCCTTTTGCAAATAAACCCACTAAGACCTACTATTGTGTACCCATATACCACAAGGGCGTACATACAAATACAAAAGGACGTAGATGCAAACACAAAGTGAGCGGGCTGACGTTGATGTCCCCATCAATTCTCCCCGGGTGGGAGGAACTCGACCCCGTCGAGTAGGGGTATGGCTGCTCCGGTACTCCGGCGGATCCGTCACCGTGCTAAGTAGCGCGGGTATGCTCCACTCGAAGTGATCGGCACCTGCTCATTCCATATATACTCGATATGCGCACTGCTATGGCTAAAGGTGGTCACTCCGAAGGGGCACTCTCAAAAGGAAGGAAACAGCTCGAAGACTCACTAGGAATCACCGCTGAGTCCCTATAGGTGACTGATCCGGGTATAGAAGTAAAACCGATCCCATACTCATCGAGTGAGTCGACTCGCTTCACACTCATAAGAGAACGACACGAGCTTGCACAAGACACATGCAGACTCACCATGCACTGACACATGAATGAAAATCACACAAACAATCGACTCAAAATCACCACACAAACAAACCACACAAAGAAAACACACCGACTCATACACGACTCTAGACTAAGGTGGTAGCAGCAAACCCACTAGGTGGCGACATCCTGGGCGGCCGAAGGGTCGCCCAGCTCTTCCCCCATGGCATAGTATTCATCGGCCAGTGCCTCATCGGCCTCGTAATCGACATGCTCAAGCTCGGGAGGTGCGGATCCTCCAACACCTAAGGCTAGGGTGGTGCGAGCGGGACACTCACTAGCAATGTGGCCGTACCCGTGACAGTGGAAACATTGTATTCGCGATCGACTACTCTCCCTGATAAGAGGGGCCTTACCCTTATCATCCCGCCGGGTAGGGGGTGTAGGCAACAAAGGGGGAGGTGTAGGTGCCTTGGACAAGAGTGGAGGGGGTGCCGGTGCCAGAGGGCGGGCTATAGGAGCTGGGGAACGGGCAAAGGGTGCCGGTGGTTGGGATGGAAATAGATCCCGGGGTGGAGGAGGGCGAGGCCGTGGAGCGAAGTGCTCCTGACGGGTGGGCTCCTGAGGTCGAGCCATGGGAGGCCGCTGATGCGGGCCTATGGAGTGACGGGGCTCGGCACTACGGAGAGGGGTGGGGCCCAACCGATGGCTAGACTCGAACTCTCCCTCAAATTGCTCCATCTCGAGAGCAACCTGGTATGCCTCTTCCAACGTCTTGGTATTGCGGCGGAAAAGCTCATACTGATAGTGTGGCCGCAAACCACGTCGAAAGCGGGACACGGGCATGGTACTCTCCTCCGTGACACCACATCGGAGAAAGTACTCATCAAACTCCGCAATGTATTCGGAGACGGACCGTCTCCCTGGCTAAGACTTTGCCATCTATCGATGAGTCGCTGGCGGTATGTGGGAGGAAGGTACTTTTGCCGAAGTTTATTCTTCATCTCGGCCCATGTGTCGATCGGGGGTTCTAGCCGCTGAAGTAGCAGGCTCTCCACATTCTTCCAATAGGTTTGTGCCTGCCCCATGAGTTTCATGGTGGCAAATCGGACCCTTCGACGCTCCGACATATCATACCATTCAAAATAACGGTCCATGCCAAACTCCCAATCTAGGTAGACTTTCGGATCCAAAGACCCGTAAAAAGCGGGAGGGTCCGCTCGCACGGTCTTAAGGACCCTATCATCATCCTCATCTCGTTGTGGCTGAAAACCACGACGGCGTTGACCATACCCCTCGTAGGCATTGTCGGACCCATAGTCCTCGAGACCAAGGTCACGGTGTGGTAGTTGGGGAACCCGAGGAGGGGCGGGTGGAGGAACTAGTTGTGGCTGGTTTTGGGCCGCGGGAGCGGCCTGGACTTGGGCCATGGGAGCGGGTTGGACTTGGGCCACCGCGGGAGGAGGTGCGGGTGGACCTTGGGCTGTCCCAAGAGGGTCCCCGTGTGACATCCTTTCTAACCGCCCAACGAGGTCTTGGACCGACCTATCGGAGTTCTCCAAGCGTCCCTCCATGGCCCTAAGGCGACCATCCATATTATCGGAGAAAGTCCGAAAGTTAGCATCGGATTGGTCCAACCTAGTCATAATGGCCATCATCGCCTCTTGCAGGGAGTGGAAGTCTCCCGAGGTATCCCGTGGGTTGGCCATAGGTGGGGGTGGGGGTGAGTACTGAGTACCCCGACGAGTGGGCATGCAAACACACCGACTAGAAGACACCGACTAAAGCAAAACACACTAATGCAAAATGATGCGCCTAGACTTAACCAAAACTCGGTAAGCGGCGGAGATAATTGACCCGAAGGTCACTCGCACAAGTGTGCGGCCTTCCCGATAGGCGTAACTTTAACGGTCGGACAACACCTTTTTATATACCGAGTAAAGGGATGTATGCGACCCAAAAATGACTCTTTTTGTTGTTTTAAAAATATGATGATCCTAAACACGACTTAGACCGACTAATGACTAGACGTAAATGACACTCTTTTTTTTTACTTTTTGACACCCTAGACTCAAACTCGCTCTGATACCAAATTGATGCGGGACGGGACCAAGGACACGGCAAGCTCGCGATCGTCCCTTAACGAGGGAAGCGTCGGATGTGCGCGGTTGAGAAACTGGCTGTGAGCTAGGGTGGTCGGCTCTCACTTGTGCCCGGATCGGGTCACGGGACGGTCTCGCACTCTCTCGCAGCAGCAGTGATATGAAAATAAAGCGAGCTAGATATCCCTACACATGCTCTCTAGCAGCGGCATAAACAAGCATATATAGAAATAAGCGAAATGCCAAGCAAGGAGCGATACGATACCTCCACGCGCTCGGCGTGGGGACGACGGACCCGGCCGAAACTCGTACTCCCGGAACAATATTACACAATATTACAGAAATGCAAGCCGCTGCCCACTCCACGCAGGGAGGTAAAGGGCTACACAATGGGGTCCGGGAGGACCGAGTTCGGGTTGACGGGCGGCTTCTCGCGCTGTTTCGGCAACACCCGAACACGTGACGGTGGGGCCCACGTGCTGTCCGGAGGGGCCGTGTGGGACCCGGTGGCACCGCTGTAGTGGTGGATGCCCGGAGGGTCTCTCCTTGGGATGGCGGCGCGCTGGAACGCCGGCCGGAGGCCCGGCGGCTCCGTTCGGCACCGGTCGGAAAAACCGGCCACGGACCTGCACTTTCTGATTTTCAGCGCGCGCTCGGACGGGAACGGACGCTGCGATCAGATCCGATGTCGGATTGACACGAAATTAGCACCGTTGGAAAGCTGACTCGAAGTACTTCAATGTAGGCCTAGAGATCTGGCCTGGATCTTCGCTGATCTGGACTTATGAAATTTACAACATCCTGTTGTACAGTAACTGAACACTCAGATCTATAGAGCTGATCTCTGATAACTGCCGTTGACCGCTAGGAGGACCTTGGATTCAGACTTCGACTTCTTCATGAAAGTCGTAGGAGTTTGAGTTGGGAAGATGGAAAAGTTGGTTTGGACACGTTTGGATGTGTCTATGAATTTCTATGATTTGTTTACTGGAAGAAGGTCGAATCTGAGATCTGGCTGGAGGTACTGTAGCTCTGGTAGAACATGAATTTTGAAAAATAGGTAAAAGACTCAACAAAAATTAATAAAAATGGTGGTGGTAGGGAAAAATGGACAGAAACCACAGTTAAATTGGTAGGGCAAAAGAAATTCAAAAGGGTGGTAGAAGGGGATGAACTCAAAGGTTCTATCACTGTAGACAGAGACAGATCTGATTTGAGTTTGGGGAATGAACGAAGTGGAAACAATATGAAACGGGGGAATTTGGAGCTGAATTTTTTTGTGGGGAAGGGTCTATAAGGTAGGAACCAACCCTCAAAATTGGAAGTCGATCTGAACTCGTGGCTGACTTGAGGAATTTCCGAGCTTCACCTCTGTCCAGCAAGACAGAACACCGAAATTGATCCCGTGGCGGCTCGAAGGCGGCACGAACGGCGGCGGCGGCGGCACCGGTGATGATCAGAGGTTGAGAGGGGATGAAGGGAGGTAGAACCACTCTAGATCTGGGGTTGAAGGTGGAAGAATAGCAGGGGGAGGAGAGAGGGGCGCACCAAGCTCCAAGAGACTCAACAATTTTCTGATTTTTTCATTCATTAATTCATGCAATATGAAAAATACAAGTATATATATGCAAGGGGTCTAACCTATTCTAAGCCCTTGGATCAAGGGTTGATCAATGAAGGGTTGAGATGTGGTTTGACAACCACATTAAACCCCATTAAACTACTAGGTTCGCCCCCCCCTTTAAGAAGGCAATTAGCATTTGTCTTCTTTAATTAATTCTAGGTCCAAGTCCAAGGTTGGACCATGGACCAGCCACCTTGGACCCAGGAGTCCAGGTGGACCAATAAGGATGAGGGAGGGGGCCCCTGCAGGGCCTACATGCACATTTGCAAAGAAACCCAATGGCCTTTTGCAAATAAACCCACTAAGACCTACTATTGTGTACCCATATACCACAAGGGCGTACATACAAATACAAAAGGACGTAGATGCAAACACAAAGTGAGCGGGCTGACGTTGATGTCCCCATCAATATGCGTTAGAAAAAGATGAACCGAGGCAAACTTACACCGACCTCTATATGAGTAAGTGAAAGTATGCACTGAGTCAAAGTTTGCACTGACCTCAAAATAGTGATTGCACAGACCCATACAATGCACTGACCTTGCTACATGCATTGACCTACACAGTGTTTACACCGAGCTCTTATATGTTCACGGACCTTCAGACGCTCAAGATAAAACTTGCACCGAGTTTCAAATGTATGCAAACGGTGATATACACTGAGCAAGATGTGCACTGACTTCACTTAGGCAAACAAAAGTTGCACCAAGTTCATGTGAGCAAGAAGGAGAAGGTTTACACAGACTTACGAAAGCCAAGACTCGAACTAGCACTGACTTAGTGTATGCGTGAGGTGCATTGACACATATGAACGGTTGTACCAGACTCTTTGCAAGACTTGTATAGAGACACTCACAAACATGCACATGTGCAGCAATTCATTCCATGTAATTCATCTATGCAGCAATATGAGCATTGACACATATGCACGGTTGTATGCAACACACACTGTATATAACAAAAAACCCATGCTGTATGCAATAAGCACATATGGAGTCATACGACACATATGACATTATACATATGAGTCTTAGTGTTTGTCATCATCAAAACACAATATCCAACAATCTCCCCCTTTTTGATGATGGCAACACTATGAGTCATATGAGTCAACATGATTATGTAATATGTCAAATGAACCAGATGTTCAACATGTCATGCATGCAGACATATGACTCCATGCAAACACTAAATAGGACTCCACATATTAGCCACAAATATGACATATGACTCCACCTATTCTCCCCCTTTGACTTCATCAAAAGGAAAGGACCTAAAATGGAGCAATAGGTGACTGATTGTTTAGTGTAAATGCATCTCGGTATAGTTTGTTGGCTGCACTTTAGCTCATAAGCATTGTAGGGATCAAGGTTCGTGCAGAGACCTCATCATTGTGCATTTCAAGGTCAATCAGCATGGTTTTTTTTGTTACATACAGTGTGTGTTGCATACAATGCTCATATTGCTGTATAGATGAATTACATAGAATGAATTGCTGCACATGTGCATGTTTGTGAATGTCTCTGTACAAGTCTTGCATAGAGACTGGTACAACCGTTCATATGTGTCAATGCACCTCACGCGTACACTAGGTCAGTGCAAACTTTGACTTAGTGCATACTTTCACTTACTTATATAGAGGTCGGTGTAAGTTTGCCTCGGTTCATCTTTTTCTAACGCATATAGGAGGTGCGTCTTACTGTGCGCCTCACATGTGGCCTAGTGTCGATGCATATTTTGTTTAAAGCTTTGCACTCGGTGCACATTTCCCAGTTCGTGCATTCAGTATTCATATACTCGGTGCAATGTCGTTTGTCTTCCTTGCACATGAAGTCTGTGCATTCACTATTCATATACTCGGTGCAATGTTTGGTTAGCATGCATAGATAGTCTGTGCTCTTCACTGTAGCGAGATATGTAAGGGTCAGTGCATCTCTTGTTCATTCATGCTTCATAGTCGATGCACACACTGTAGCAGGTCAGTGCAAAATTTGCATCATGCATATATATAAGTCTGTGCATACTTTGCTATATGTACATCAAAGTCTGTGCATACTTTGTATATACCATATTAAGTCAGTGCAAACATTGTTCTATACCATATAAGATGTCTAATGAAATATTCTCTTAACTGACCGGATAAAGTGATCTCATGAGATCGAACTAAGAAGGTACATGTTCCTAGAATGCTGGAAGCTGGCACGTGATCCAAGACAATGAGCGAGCCAGTGATCCTGACATGTGGACAGATGAGGACCAGATCCTGACACATGGCTGAGAGCCTTCTGGAAGCATTTGGGCAGGAGTGTCCCCTCCACACGCCCAATGTGTGAGAACGTGAGTCCGAGACTGAAGTCATATATAAACCCTTTCTCTGAAGAGATTAATATAGATGAAAAAAGGAGAAGAGAAAGAAAGGTCATGAAAAGAGGATTGAAGCAGAAAAAGAGAGAGCCTTGAGAAGGGTTTTGAAGAGGGAGAGCAGAAGAAGAAGAGAGTCTTAGAGAAAAGAGAAGAGGAGAGTTGAGCAAGAAGATCAGAAAATTTAAAGAGTGATCTGAAGAGAGAAAGCAGAGTATCTTGAGCTAAGTGGAAAGAAGAGAATAGAGAGGTTGCTGTTCGTGAAGCAAAGGAAAAAGAAGAAGAGGGATTCCTCTCAGGATTCCCTATAGCTTGTTCGTAGTGCTGGATCAGATCCAACCCACCCTGCTCCTAGTGAGCTACATTTAATTGTGCTTTCTTTGTCTAGTTTTCAGTTGATAGTTCATCTAAGTTTCTTTCATTTTCGTGAATCCTTGTGAGAAGCTGTGAATCAACGGAATTGAAGGTGTGTATCAGCGGATGGCAAGCTGTGTCGCCCAACGGATGGCAAGCTGTGAGGCCCAGCTGATGTAGGCGAGCTGTGAAGCCCAGCGGTTCAAGCTGTGCGACAGCGGGAAGCCACAATTTGGTTAGAGTGTGGGGTGGACGTAGATCTCGAGTCTGAGATTGAACCACCTAAAAATCTTCTGTCCATCGTGGTTTGATTGCCTATCTGATCCGCTAGATGTTTGCTTAGGCTCGACCTATAGTTACCAACTAGTGGGTATCTGGTTTGAACACTAAGCATTTGATTCAAATCTCAAGAGAGAGTGCCATTTTGACTAGGATTACTTGAGCACCGATCGTATTCATTTGATTTTCTCTAATTGAAGTTCTGTGTGTGCTCTCAGCCCTACAGTTGTTTGCTTTAATTTTGCATATCTGTTTGGTCTAATCTTTAATTGAGCAAAGGTTTGAAGAGGGATTCATTCACCCCCCCTCTGAATCCGGTCCTAGCACCGTATCAATTGGTATCAGAGCGGTTTGCTGTCTTATCGGATCCAACGATCCGCATTAGATCCTGCAGCCTCTTTGGTGCATTTCTGAACTTACCTTCTGGTGCATTGATTTGTTTGCCGATTTATTCCATGGGTCATCCACCGGTCTTCAATGGCTCTGATTTTAATTCGTGGGTTAGCAGTCTCCATAGCTATGTGAAACTGATTGATCTTGATATGTGGAAGTTAATTTCTCACGGTCCTCACAGATTACCAAAGAAAGAGTCCAAATTGACTGATAGTCACAGATCAAGGCATGGAGAGAATCAGAGAGCTTTGAATCTAATGAAAGCAGCTACTGACAAGGCCTTACACTCTTGCTTCCATAAATGCAGGTCTGCTAAGGACATTATGGATAAGCTGAAGCTAGGACACAGAAGAAGGGAGGATAGCTGCATGATGGCTAATGGCAGCGATCGAGACAGCAATCAGAATGAAGAGGATAATGATGAGGAGGTAAATCCCTTCGAGAATTTTTCTTTAGATGATTGGGAGAATGCATATGCTGATTTGTTAGAATTTCATGAACAATTAAGAAAACAATACAAAAACTTGAAAAAGAAAAGTGATCGGGGTAGTTCAAGTTTTCCATGTGAAAATTGTTCAAATCTGAAGCAATCTCATGATGCCTGTTTGTCTAATATCCATATATATATATAAAGCAGATTGGGTTGCTGAAAAATGAAAATCAAAGATTTGTAGATCAGATTTCTGAACTAGAAGAAAAACTCAACTCAACCAATGATGATCAGCTCCTTATCAATAAATCAGCTCAGAATGAAAAATTATTGGAGGAACTTGAATGTGTCAATTCAGACCTAAATAAGTTGAAATCTAAAAATGATTCCCTTAGAAAATCTGTTAAAAAATGAGAAACAAGAACAAGAAATTAAAAAGCACAAAATTGCAAACAAAGTATTGAGTGAATGTCTTAATTGTAGTGAACAAGAGATTACTAGTTATGAGATACACATCGCAACTTTAGAAAATAAATTTAAAAAGCTTGTAAGACTGCAAGAAGAAAATGAAGTAATCTCTGAGAAATTTGATGCTATTAAAGCTGAAAATGAAAAACTCCAAAAGAATCTGGATGAGGCCAAAATAGATCTGAAATGAGGAATGAATGAACATGATCAGATTCTAATAAACGAACTTGTGCAAAATGAAAAGCTGATAAAAGAAAATGAAGAATTGAAGCATCTGAATACTGCCATATCAGATAAGCTTCTAATGCTTGAAAAGGGAGAGTGCATATCTGATGATGAGTCTGAGAGAGTGAGTGTATTAATGGAAGAGAATAAAAATTTGAAGGAACAAAACAAGAAGCTCATGGTATTAAATACTGTCATGGGAGATAAATGGTTGACTTTGGAAAAAGGGAAATGTGTGCTAATGGAGGAAGAAGTTAATAAGGAACCTGAGCACAAATAGGAAATTTCTACGTTGAAGACCTTGAATGATGCTCTGCATCAGCAGGTTATTTTCTGTGAAACTGAGATTGTTGGTTACGAAGCTAACACTGCTGCTTTGAATTCTGAGATTCAGGATCTGAAAAACTTATTATCTAAATTTATTAAGGGAAAGGACAATCTGAATACACTTTTCGGAACAAATGCTAACCTTCAGAAAGAGGGACTGGGTTACAGTCCAGCCAATAAAAGGATGGATGGAAATAAAATGACTAACGTGCCTGTGAAGAGTTATGAGCAAAACAAAATTCATGTTCCATCTATATTTCAATTTACTGCTTAGAAAATTGAAAAGAAAGGTAAAAATCTAAAAGCTACTTTAAAAGGAAAAATTGTAATAACAAGAAAGGCAGCAAGCAGGAAATGAGAAATAAACTCTACACAACTTTTGTTAGTAGCACAAACATAGCTAGTGCTTCTGCCTCCTCCTCCTCAAAACAAGTTGCCACTCAAGAGAATCAGAAAACAAATCAGAAAAAAAAATATTGAAAAAGATTGATGAGAATAACCATGCTGAGAAAGCTCAGGGCAACAAATTACTTATCAAAAATGTCAAATGCTTTTATTGTGGAAAGGTTGGTAATGAGATGGTTAATTGCTTTATTATGAAGAAGGATGATCTGAAATTTGGTAGAATTCATGCTAGGAATTCTCATGCTAAGAAACCTTCTTTTGTTTAAAAGAAAAGAATTCACTGCTTTTACTGTCTTGAGATAGGTCATCTCATGCATGAGTGTAGACACATGAAATTAGATGACCTAGCTACTGTAGGAGTGCATGACAAACAATTCCATGCTAAATATCATGCAATTCCTAAAAGGAAACTTCATTGCTTTCATTGTGGCAAATCAGGCCACATTGCTGCAAAGTGTTGGCATCCCCAGGGAAGAAATTTCCACTCCAAATCTGGTAAACTTCCTATAAATCAAAATGGTTTCAGTAGAAATAAATCTATTTTCAAAGAAAAATTCATTTCATGTTTTGAGTGTGGAAAGCCAGGCCACAAAGTTGCTGATTGCTAGCTGGCAAGGAATAAAAGACAAAATGCACATATGGATAACATAAATATTCATGCACATAGATTCCATGCTCACGTTAATGTGCACAATAGGAAGAATACAAAAAATGTTATCTCATGTCGTTACTGTGGAAAGAATGGACATTCTATGGATAACTGTCATATACTGAGATTTGATGATTCCTATGCTCAAACATTGCTGAGAGCACCCTTTAAAGGTGCAACTGTCAGTTCAGGACCCAAGACCTATTGGGTACCTGCTTGTGCGAAATAAAGGCTATTTTGCAGGTGTGCCTTGGTGGAATGAATAATTTGGGGATAACAAACCAAGGCATTCAAGAATGAAAATCCCAGTTCTGCATTTACCAGGTCTGTCATGTTAACTCTACTCAATTCCTGTCATTCAAGTTTTTCTGTCTTTGATTACTGCATAGCATGTTAAATCTATCTTTGCATATTCATTCATCATCTGCATTGTCAAATTTGAACTCTCTGAATTCTGCTCATTTGAAACTCATGCTTTGCACTCAACTCTGTTGATAGACATCGTCTGATTATAATTATCTGAAAATATCTGAATTTCACATGATCTTTGTTTTGATTTTTGTCCGAATTTACATTATATTCGTTAAAAATCTGATGCATATAGGACTGCATTGGCACTGCACTGTCATCCATGACCACTATGGTATATCAAATGGTAAGCTACTAAAGGGCAGATGAAATCTATCTGGAGGTTCTTACTATGTGTGAGATGGTCTTTTAGACCAAGTCCTCTGCCTAGTACCATGGGTCACATTGCATATAGGACAGTCTAATGCATTTAGTCAGTGGTTGCATAGGCATGCATGCGGTAATTGCATATCATTCATATTGAAAATACCAAAAAGAGTAATTGTCATGCATACTCTTGGGGGGAGTTCTTGTCTTAATCTGAATCGTTTGCTTACATGCTTGTATTGAGCTGTTCCTTCTTCAATATGAATCTCCTTTGACTGAATCTCAATGTTCCTTGATACAAGTGAAGTTGAATTCACTTTTTCCTTGATTGATTTTACACCATGAGTCGACATTATGTCTCAAGCATTCCGTTTAAAATGCTGTCACCGAGAGTCGATATCTTCATTGGTGTGATTCTGCTTCTATGTTTGCTCAGGGGGAGCATAAGAACAATTCTTGGACTGAATGATCATCCTTGTCATAATGATCTTCTTTGCTCTTCATGTATTTTATCTCATACATGGTATCAGTCGGTCTCACTCGCATCTATATGTTCTGAAAATCAGTTGAACTTAAATCCCATTTACTGATGGGGAGCTTCTGTCTGCACTTCTTGATTATCATAATCATATTTTTTAAAATTAAAATTTCCTAATCAATGATAAGTCACCTGCTCGGCATTATTCTTTGAAAATCTGTCTGGCGGATAACTAATCCTTGATTCAGAACTTCTGAAAAACTTCACTCTTGGTATGATACTTGATGATCATTATTCTGAATCATTCACTATGGTTGGAACACTAATGTCAGATCTTCATGAAGATTTCAATGAGCTTATCCTAATCATAAATCCAAAAACACTTGTACTAGGAATCTTCTATTGTGTGGAACTATGAACATCTGAATTAACTCAGCTGGTTTAAGCCTTATGTATTTCTTGAGTTTGATTTCGAACATCTTGAAAATATCTGAATCAATCTTTTAATAAACTTTAACGAGTTGATTCATGTTACATCATGTAAAACCTTTTGAAATCTGAAAGTTTTTATAACCATGATTTTCTTTGGTAGAGATACTTAAGGTGAGTGTTGTTTTTAAATGTTTGGTTGATCTGAGTAATATCTGAATGAAAAATAAGGTCAGAGCAATGATTTTGGTCACTGAGAAACCACGTCCAAAGGACTGTGTCATGAAGTGCCTTAGTTATCTCTGGTGGAAATTTAATGAAAAATCTGTGAAATGTTAAGGCAGAGCGATGATTAGGTTGCACTGAGAAACTGGGATCCTCATCAAAGAAATGGAGTCATCCTATGTCATGAAGTGTCCTAGTTAACTCTGTACAATATGTATCATGACAGTTAGTCATACTAAGTGCTTAGGGATACTGGCGTCTAAACAACGTGTATCCTCTAGTTACAAGGTGTGAACTAAACTCGATTGATCTTGAGAGTTATTGCAATAACCATTGATGATGCATAGATAGAAAAATAATCTGGAAATTTGAAAATTGCTGAATCTTTGGACAAAATCAGATCCTTTCATGTCTGTTTAATCTCAACACTACATTCTGTAACTCCTAAATGAATCATTAAATTTGAATGAGTAAGAGATAGGGAGGTTAAACTAGATGTTAACATGAAGGCATGGTTCATCTTTATTGAAATTGATGTCAGATATGAGTACAGGTTGAATGAATAAAACTTGAATACATCATGTTTAAACCAAGGCACTCAATAAAGATTATGTCATAAGTCTTTATAGTGGAAGAATCTGAAATACAGTAACCTTGGAATTATGGCTTTGATAACTCATTGCAATTTTTTTCTAAACTGATCTCTGTCTGCTTACCTGTGCTTTAGCTGAACTCATGTTATGTCTGATGAATCTATTTCTATTCTAATACTTCTGTTCTTCCAAAGAGGGAGAATTATATGTTGTTTCATCAGTCGTGTCCAAGGGGGAGAATGTGCTTTGCTGGTATGTGCCACCTCCTTAGGCATCAGGACCTCCATTCACTTTTCATAGGGGGAGAGTAGTGTGTCACATTGTCTGCATTTGTGCTTAAATAAATTGCTCCATTTTAGGTCCTTTTCTTTTGATGAAGTCAAAGGAGGAGAATAGGTGGAGTCATATGTCATATTTGTGGCTAATATGTGGAGTCCTATTTAGTGTTTGCATGGAGTCATATGTCTGCATGCATGACATGTTGAACATCTGGTTCATTTGACATATTACATAATCATGTTGACTCATATGACTCATAGTGTTGCCATCATCAAAAAGAGGGAGATTGTTGGATATTGTGTTTTGATGATGACAAACACTATGACTCATATGTATAATATCATATGTGTTGTATGACTCCATATGTGCTTATTGCATACATCATGGGTTTTTTGTTATATACAGTGTGTGTTGCATACAACCGTTCATATGTGTCAATGCTCATATTGCTATATAGATGAGTTACATGGAATGAATTGCTGCATATGTGCATGTTTGTGAGTGTCTCTGTACAAGTCTTGCATAGAGTCTGGTACAACCGTTCATATGTGTCAATGCACCTCACGCGTACACTAAGTCAGTGCTAGTTCGAGTCTTGGCTTTCGTAAGTCCGTGCAAACCTTCTCCTTCTTGCTCACATGAACTCGGTGCAACTTTTGTTCAGAGGGACTGGTGAATGAATCCCTCTTCAAACCTTTGCTCAATTAAAACTTAGATCAAACAGATATGCGGAATTAAAGCAAACAACTGTAGGGCTGAGAGTACACATAGAACTTCAATTAGAGAAAATCAAATGAATACGATCGGTGCTCAAGTAATCCTAGTCAAAATGGCTCTCTTTCTTGAGATCTGAATCAAATGCTTAGTGTGCAAACCAGATACCCACTAGTTGGGAACTATAGGTCGAGCCTAAGCATACATCTAGCGGATCAGACATGCAATCAAACCACGATGGATAAAAGATTTTTAGGTGGTTCGATCTCAGACCCGAGATCTACGTCCACCCCACACTCTAACCAGAGTGTGGCTTCCCGCTGTCGTACCGCTTGAACCGATGGGCTTCACAGCTTGCCTACATCAGCTGGGCCTCACAGCTTGCCATCCGCTGGGCGACACAGCTTGCCATCCGCTGATACACAGCTTTGATTCTGCTGATTCACAGCTTCTCAAAAGGATTCACGAAAATGAAAGAAACTTAGATGAACTAGCAACTGAAAACTAGACAAAGAAAGCACAATTAAATGTAGCTCACTAGGAGCAGCGTGGGTTGGATCTGATCCAGCACCACGAACAAGCTGTAGGGAATCCTGACAGGAATCCATCTTCTTCTTTTTCCTTTGCTTCACGAACAACAACCTCTCTATTCTCTTCTTTTTACTTAGCTCACGATACTCTGCTTTCTCTCTTCAGATCACTCTTCAAATTTTCGATCTTCTTGCTCAACTCTCCTCTTCTCTTTTCTCTAAGACTATCTTCTTCTGCTGCTCTCCCTCTTCGAAACCCTTCTCAAGGCTCTCTCTTTTTCTGCTTCAATCCTCTTTTCATGACCTCTCTTTCTCTTCTCCTTTTTTCATCTATGTTAATCTCTTCAGAGAAAGGGTTTATATATGACTTCAGTCTCGGACTCACGTGCTCACACATTGGGCGTGTGGAGGGGACACTCCTGCCCAAATGCTTCCAGAAGGCTCTCAACCATGTGTCAGGATCTGGTCCTCATCTGTCCACATGTCAGGATCACTGGCTCGCTCATTGTCTTGGATCACGTGCCAACTTCTAGCATTCTAGGAACACATGCCTTCTTAGTTCGAGCTCACGAGATCACTTTATCCTGTCAGTTAAGAGAATATTTCATTAGACATCTTATATGGTATAGAACAATATTTGCACTGACTTAATATGCTATATACAAAGTATGCACAGACTTTGATGTACATATAGCAAAGTATGCATAGACTTATATATACGCATGATGCAAATTTTGCACTGACCTGCTACAGTGTGTGCATCGACTATGAAGCATGAATGAACAAGAGATACACTGACCCTTACATATCTCGCTATAGTGAAGAGCACAGACTATCTATGCATGCTAACCAAACATTGCACCGAGTATATGAATAGTGAATGCACAGACTTCAAGTGTAAGGAAGACAAACGACATTGCATCGAGTATATGAATGCTGAATGCACGAACTGGGAAATGTGCACCGAGTGCAAAGCTTTAAACAAATTATGCACCGACACTAGGCCACATGTGAGGCACACAGTAAGACGCACCTCCTATATGCGTTAGAAAAAGATGAACCGAGGCAAACTTACACCGACCTCTATATAAGTAAGTGAAAGTATGCACTGAGTCAAAGTTTGCACTGACGTAGTGTACGCGTGAGGTGCATTGACACATATGAACGGTTGTACCAGTCTCTATGCAAGACTTGGACAGAGACATTCACAAACATGCACATGTGCTACAATTCATTCCATGTAATTCATCTATACAACAATATGAGCATTGTATGCAACACACATTGTATGTAACAAAAAAAAAACCATGCTGATTGACCTTGAAATGCACAATGATGAGGTCTCTGCACGGACCTTGATCCCTACAATGCTTATGAGCTAAAGTGCAGCCAACAAACTATACCGAGATGCATTTACACTGAACAATCAGTCACCTATTGCAAAGTGAGATGTCTAATGACTCATAGTGTTTGCTATCATCAAAACCACAGGAGCACAACAATCTCCCCCTTTTTGATGATGGCAACACTATGACACATGTCAAACTATTCTCCCCCTTTGACTTCATCAAAAAAGAAAAAAGTTTGAGAATAAAGATAAGTAAGCATGACATGATTGAAATGCAATCAAGAGTGGATGAAGTGATAAGCATGTATCAAGAGAAGCACATATGCAATCAAGAAAAAGTTATGGTCATGATGAATTTCAACATAGGATGCAAAAAGATTTACTGTCCATTATACTCCCCCTGAATAGAGTCTCCCCTTGGAGTGAGTGGAAGTGGGGGTAGGGAGATGACAAACGACAGACTAATCTCCCCCTTTTTGATGATGGCAACACTACGAGTCATATGAGTCAACATGATTATGTAATATGTCAAATGAACCAAATGAGCAGAATTCAGGGAGTTCAAATTTGACAATGCAGATGATGAATGAATATTCAAATTTGTGAAGTCTGTAC
Organism: Amorphophallus konjac; assembly: GCA_022559845.1. Lineage (NCBI taxonomy): Eukaryota > Viridiplantae > Streptophyta > Magnoliopsida > Alismatales > Araceae > Amorphophallus > Amorphophallus konjac. The sequence continues at coordinate 250,565,060 of CM040127.1, forward strand.
AGTTGGGATGCTGAATTCTATACATTCAATGTCAAGGCTTTATTGAAAGGGTGTGGAGTGTACATACTTCAGCAAAGCCTTGACATTGAATGTACAGACTTCAGCATCCCAACTGTACATACTTCACAAAGCTGAAAGGGTGTGCAGTGTACAGACTTCACACGGTACAGACTTCAGCAAAGCCTCGACATAGAATGTACAGACTTCAGCACTGTACAGACTTCAGCAAAGCCTCGACATAGAAGACTTCTCATTGTACAGAGTTTGACTGCAATGCAGTGTATGGACTTCACAAAGCTGATGCATCACAATGTACAGACTTTCACCATCTTCAGCAGCGAACGGGCTTTAACAGCACAATGTACAGACTTTAACATTGTACAGACTTCCTCATAGTGTACAGACTTCTTCACAATGCATAGACTTCACCGTCTTCAGCAGCGAACGGTCTTCACATTGTACAGACTTCACAATGTGCAGTGTATAGACTCACTCTTTGGGTTTGTAGATCTGTAGATTCTACTTCTTTCATGCTGCAATCTGTAAATGTTCAGGGGTATGCCCCGATGATCCTGTATTCATTACAAAATCAATAAAATTCTATGGCCACAATGTTAGTCTGGGGGAGTGAGAACACTGTCCCCTGCTGGGGGATGGTGCACTTGACTGGACATAAACTCTGTTGGTCGGTGATAAAAAAAAAAGCATATTCAAAAACAGATTTAACATGCTATGCAGTAATCAAAGACAGAAAAACTTGAATGATAGGAATTGAGCAGAGTTAACATGACAGACCTGGTAAATGCCGAACTGGGATTTTCATTTTTGAATGCCTTGGTTTATTATCCCCAAATTATTCTTTCCACCAAGGCACACCTGCAAAATAGCCTTTATTTCGCACAAGCAGGTACCCAATAGGTCTTGGGTCCTGAACTGACAGTTGCACCTTTAAAGGGTGCTCTCAGTAATGTTTGAGCATAGGAATAATCAAATCTCAGTATATGACATTTATCCATAGAATGTCCATTCTTTCCACAGTAACGACATGAGATAACAGGTTTTGTGTTCTTCCTATTGTGCACATTAACGTGAGCATGGAATCTATGTGCATGAATATTTCTGTTATACATATGTGCATTTTGTCTTTTATTCCTTGCCAGCCATCAATCAGCAACTTTGTGGCCTGGCTTTCCACACTCAAAATATGAAATAAATTTTTCTTTGAAAACATGTTTATTTCTACTGAAACCATTTTGATTTATAGGAAGTTTAACAAATTCAGAGTTAAATCTCCTTCAGTGAGCATCCCAACAGTGGGCTGCAATGTGGCCCATCTTGTCACAGTGAAAACATGAAATAGAATTTCTCCCAACAACTTTCACCCAACATTCAATCGCTTTGTGACCTGATTTGCCACAGTTAAAGCATGTAATGTGCTGGTTTATTGAGACAAATTTATTCTTGTTAACAGCATGAAAGTTTGCATTAAATCTAGCATGATATGAATGTGAATTCTTCTTATCACTTGCAACCCAGCATTGTGCAGTTGTGTGTCCTAATTTACCACAGTGACGACAAGAAATTTTCTTTGCATGATAATTCCTAGCATGCCTTCTAATAACATTCATGTCATCATTTTTCATTAGGACACGATCATGCATGAAGTGTCCATACTTCCCACAGTAGAAACAAGAAACATAGCTTTGTTTTGAAGCATGGGGTGTTGCATAGGAGCTCTTGTTTTCAATGGTAGACTTTCCAAAATTCTTTCCCTGAGTTTCATTATTCAGTTTCGGAACTTCCTTTTGTTCTTGCAACTTTTGATTTTCAGGCTGTTTCACTTGTGAAGTGGTGGCTACACTAGAAGCTTTGACAAAGGTGGCGACATCATTTGATACTTTTACAAAGGATGTCATTAGTTTATTTTCAAAATATTTCTTATTAATTGGCTTGTAGCCCAGCCCTTCCTTTTGACGATTTACCTTGACTCCTAACAACCTATTCAAGTTTTCTTGACCATCAACAAACTTTGACAGAGAGTTCCTCAAGTCTTGGATTTCATTTTCTAGAGAGGCAATGTGTAACTCATAACTGGCAATCTCTTGCTCACTACAATTAGCGCATTCACTTAGCACCTTATTAGCAGTTTTATATTTCTTAACTTCATGTTCCAGATTGCTCAATTTACCAGACTCTTCTATGTAAACAGACTTTCCTCTCTCTAGAGCAAGAAGTTTTTCAGATATAGCAGTGTTTAACAATTTCAACTTCTCATTTTCCTTGATCAGAACATCATTCTGAATTAACTCATTAAGAAGAATTTGATCATCTGGATTGGCCTCCTGTGACCTTCTGATTTCGAATTCTTTAGATCTTTTTGTTGTTTTTCAACAGTTTTCTGTAACTGAGTGTTCACTGACTTAACAACATCAATTTGTTCAGCAAACATATTTTTCTCTTGTGCTATCTTTCTAAGTTTCTCTTCATTTTCTTTAACAGATTTCCTGAGAGATTCATTTTCAGATTCCAACTTGTTTAGATCAGAGTTAACACTTTCAAGATTTTTTAGCAGTTTTTCATTCTGAACATGATTGCTAATGAGAATCTAACCATCATTAGTTGAGCTAAGTTTTTCTGCAAGTTCAGAATTCTTATTTGTAAGTTCTTGATTTTCAATTTTCAACAACCCAATTTGGTCTTTAAGCATTTGAATATAAAAAAAGCACGCATCATGAGATCGTTTCAACTCAAGACATTTTTCACAAGAAGAGCTTGAACTATCTAACCCAATACCCTTTTTTCAATTTTTTATACTGTTTTCTTAACCTCTCATGTGACTCTAATAAACCAGCGTATGCATCCTTCCAGTCATCTAGAGTATGGGTCTGAAAGAGATTTACATGACTGTCACTTTCACTCTCATGACTATTTTGATTGCTTCCATTTGCCATCATGCATCTATCCTCCCCTCTCCTTTGGGCTAGCTTCAGCTTGTCCAGTATGTCCTTAGCAGAACTGTAGTCATCAAAACATGAGTGGAGGGCCTTGTCAGTAGCTGCTTTGATTAGATCTAAAGCTCTTTGATTTTCACCACACATGGATTTATGAATGTTAGTCCATTTGGACTTGTTCTTTGGTAATCTGTGTGGACCGTGTGAAATTAATTTCCACAGATCAGGATCAATCAGTTTCACATAGCTATGGAGACTGCTAACCCACGAATTAAAATCAGAGCCATTGAAGATCGGTGGATGACCCATGGAATAAATCGGCAAACAAATCAATGCACCAGAAGGTAAGTTCAGAAATGCACCAAAGAGGCTGCAGGAACTACCGCGGATCGTTGGATCCGATAAGATAGCAACCTATCTCTGATACCAATTGATACGGTGCTAGGACCGGATTCAGAGGGGGGGGGGTTGAATGAATCTCTCTTCAAACCTTTGCTCAATTAAAACTTAGATCAAACAGATATGCGGAATTAAAGCAAACAACTGTAGGGCTGAGAGCACACACAGAACTTCAATTAGAGAAAATCAAATGAATACGATCGGTGCTCAAGTAATCCTAGTCAAAATGGCTCTCTCTCTTGAGATCTGAATCAAATGCTCAGTGTGCAAACCAGATACCCACTAGTTGGGAACTATAGGTCGAGCCTAAGCATACATCTAGCGGATCAGACATGCAATCAAACCACGATGGACAGAAGATTTTTAGGTGGTTCGATCTCAGACCCGAGATCTACGTCCACCCCACACTCTAACCAGAGTGTGGCTTCCCGCTGTCGCACAGCTTGAACCGCTGGGCTTCACAGCTTGCCTACATCAGCTGGGCCTCACAGCTTGCCATCCGCTGGGTGACATAGCTTGCCATCCGCTGATACACAGCTTCGATTCCGCTGATTCACAGCTTCTCACAAGGATTCACGAAAAGGAAAGAAACTTATATGAACTAGCAATTGAAAACTAGACAAAGAAAGCACAATTAAATGTAACTCACTAGGAGCAGCATGGGTTGGATCTGATCCAGCACCACGAACAAGCTGTAGGGAATCCTGACAGGATTCCATCTTCTTCTTTTTCCTTTGCTTCACGAACAACAACCTCTCTATTCTCTTCTTTCCACTTAGCTCATGATACTCTACTTTCTCTCTTCAGATCACTCTTTAAATTTTCTGATCTTCTTGCTCAACTCTCTTCTTCTCTTTTCTCTAAGACTCTCTTCTTCTGCTGCTCTCCCTCTTTGAAACCCTTCTCAAGGCTCTCTCTTTTTCTGCTTCAATCCTCTTTTCATGACCTCTCTTTCTCTTCTCCTTTTTTCATCTATGTTAATCTCTTCAGAGAAAAGGTTTATATATGACTTCAGTCTCGGACTCACGTGCTCACACATTGGGCGTGTGGAGGGGACACTCCTGCCCAAATGCTTCCAAAAGTCTTTCAGCCATGTGTCAGGATCTAGTCCTCATCTCTCCACATGTCAGGATCACTGGCTCGCTCATTGTCTTGGATCACGTGCCAGCTTCCAGCATTCTAGGAACACGTGCCTTCTTAGTTCGAGCTCACGAGATCACTTTATCCTGTCAGTTAAGAGAATATTTCATTAGACATCTTATATGGTATAGAACAATGTTTGCACTGACTTAATATGGTATATGCAAAGTATGCACAGACTTTGATGTACATATAGGAGAATATGCACAAACTTATATATACGCACGATGCAAATATTGCACTGACCTGCTATAGTGTGTGCATCGACTATGAAGCGAGAATGAACAAGAGATGCACTGACCCTTACATACCCCGCTACAGTGAAGAGCATAGACTATCTATGCATGCTAATCAAATATTGCACGGAGTATATAAATAGTGAATGCACAGACTTCAGGTGCAAGGAAGACAAACGACATTGCACCGAGTATATGAATACTGAATGCACGAACTGGGAAATGTGCACCGAGTGCAAAGCTTTAAACAAAATATGCACCGACACTAGGCCACATGTGAGGCGCACTGTAAGACGCACCTCCTATATGCGTTAGAAAAAGATGAACCGAGGCAAACTTACACCGACCTCTATATGAGTAAGTGAAAGTATGCACTGAGTCAAAGTTTGCACTGAACTCAAAACAGTGATTGCACAGACCCTTACAATGCACTGACCTTGCTACATGCATTGACCTACACAGTGTTTGCACCGAGCTCTTATATGTTCACAGACCTTCAGATGCTCAAGACAAAACTTGCATCGAGTTTCAAATGTACGCAAACGGTGATATACACTGAGCAAGATGTGCACTGACTTCACTTAGGCAAACAAAAGTTGCACCGAGTTCATGTGAGCAAGAAGGAGAAGGTTTGCACGGACTTACGAAAGCCAAGACTCGAACTAGCACTGACTTAGTGTACGCGTGAGGTGCATTGACACATATGAACGGTTGTACCAGACTCTATGCAAGACTTGTACAGAGACACTCACAAACATGCACATGTGTAGCAATTCATTCCTTGTAATTCATCTATACATCAATATGAGCATTGACACATATGAACGGTTGTATGCAACACACACTGTATATAACAAAAAACCTATGCTGTATGCAATAAACACATATGGAGTCATACAACACATATGACATTATACATATGAGTCATAGTGTTTGTCATCATCAAAACACAATATTCAACAGCATGGCTATGGCACCGAAGACTAGGTCATACTAGTTTTGGAGTAATCTCCTGGTTGTCTAAAAATGACTTGGTGAATGGTTTGCCAAAGTTAAAGTTTGAAAGTGATAAAATTTGTGAGGTTTGCACAAAAGGTAAGCAAACACACATATCCTTCAAAAATAAGAACATTGTTTCTACCTCCCGGCCTTTGGAATTGCTGCATCTTGATTTGTTTGGCCCAACTAGGACATCCGGCCTAGGAGGGAAATCCTATGGTTTCGTTATTGTTGATGATTATTCCAGATTCACTTGAGTGTTATTTCTATCCAATAAAAATGACGCATTGATGGAATTTCAAGTGTTTTGTAGGAAAGTCTGAAATGATAGAGGCTACCTTATCACTACTATCTAAAGTGATCATGGTGGCGAACTTAAAAATCACGAGTTCAGCAATTTCTGTGAAGAGCACGGGTATACACACAACTTCTCATCACCAAGGACGCCCCAACAAAATGGAGTGGTGAAGAGGAAAAATAGAACATTGATATACATGGCATGGACCATGTTAAGTGAAAGCTCTTTACCAAAATATTTTTGGGCTGAGGCGGTAAGTACATCATGTTACATCATCAACAGGGCAATAGTAAGGGTCATTTTGAAGAAAACTCCATATGAGCTCTACAAGGGTAAGAAACTGAATATTTCCCATCTTAAACCCTTTGGTTGTTCATGTTTCATCCTGAACAATGGTAAGTCCAACCTAGGTAAGTTTGATGAGAAAAGTGATAAGGGAACTTTCCTAGGCTATGCACTTAATTCTAGAGCCTATCGAGTATTCAATAAACGGACTTTAGTTGTTGAAGAAAGTCCTCATGTAATTTTTGATGAATCTGAACTAAAACTAACTACTCAAATTGTGGATGCAGGAGAAGCCCCCAAAGACTCAACCAATGCTGGAACATCTAAAGCCAAGGATGAACCAAATGAAGGAATACCCAGCAAGAGTGAAGAAGATGAAGATCCTTCAATTGAGACACTGCAAGAGCAGCAAGTGTAGCACCCTGATTTGCCAAGCACCTCTACATTTTTAAAGGATCATCCAACTGAAAACATAATCGGTAATCCTCAAGATGGGATAAGAACCAGAGCATCTCTAAGGCAAGTAGAAGAAGAAGAATTGATAGTCTTAATCTCATAGGAAGAGCCTAAGGATATCCATGAAGCTCTTTAAAATGAATCCTGGATCTAGGCTATGCATGAAGAGTTGTTCCAGTTCGAAAGAAACCAGGTGTGGACTCTAGTGCCACGACCTAAGAACCAAAGCATCTCTAAGGCAAGTAGAAGAAGAAGAATTGATAGTCTTAATCTCATAGGAAGAGCCTAAGGATATCCATGAAGCTCTTTAAAATGAATCCTGGATCTAGGCTATGCATGAAGAGTTGTTCCAGTTCGAAAGAAACCAGGTGTGGACTCTAGTGCCACGACCTAAGAATCAATCCATTATCGGAACCCGATGGGTTTTCAGATATAAGCTAAATGATACGGGATTGGTTGTTAGGAACAAGGCCCGGCTTGTGGCCAAGGGATATAGCCAGGAGATGGGTATTGATTTTGATGAGTCTTTTGCACCGGTTACTCGTCTAGAAGCAATTCGGATTCTATTATCTTATGCTTGCTCATCTAACTTTAAATTGTTTCAAATGGATGTTAAATCTGCATTTCTAAATGGGTATATCAAAGAGGATATTTTTGTAGAACAACCTCCAAGTTTTGAAGACCCCAAACATCCACAACATGTGTACAAGCTCTAGAAGGCCTTGTACAGACTGAAGCAAACACCAAGGGCATGGTATGAACGGCTCACGTCATTTTTGATTGAAAATGATTTCAAGAGAGGTAAGGTTGATCAAACACTTTTCACAAAGAAATCATGTATAGATATATTGGTAGTTCAAGTGTATGTGGATGATATAATTTTTGGAGCTACTAATAATGTGCTATGTGATGAATTTACAGAAATCATGCAAGGTGAATTTGAGATAAGCCTAATGGGTGAACTAACATTCTTTCTTGGATTGCAGGTGAAGCAAACACCTGAGGGCATTTTCATAAGCCAAGCCATGTACACAATGGAGCTTTTGAAGAAATATGGGATGACTGAAGCAAAACCTTTATCAACTCCAATGGCGACAACCTCAAAGTTAGACAAAGATGAAAATGGTAAAACAGTAGATCCTACACTGTTTCGAGGTATGATCGGATCACTACTGTATCTTACAGCATGCCGCCCTGACATTCAATTCAGTGTATGTCTTTGTGTCCATTTTCAGGCATGCCCTAAAGAATCTCACTTATCGGCTGTTAAACGCATTTTTAGATATTTACTTGGCACAATAGATTTTGGCTTGTAGTTTCCTATCGGTAGTTCTTTTGATTTGATTGCATACACCGATGCGGATTATGCTGGATGCATTGTAGATCGTAAAAGTACTAGTGGGTACTATCAGTTTCTTGGTGGGTGCCTAGTCTCATGGGCCTCCAAGAAATAACATTCAGTAGCTCTCTCAACGGCCGAGGCTGAATATGTAGCCGCCGGAAGTTGTGAAGCCCAAGTACTTTGGATCAAAAATCAACTGCTTGATAAAGATATTGAAATGAAATGTGTGCCAATTTTGTGTGATAATACCAGTGCAATCAGTTTGTCTAAAAATCCTGTTCAACATTCTAGAACCAAACATATTGATATTCGTCATCACTTCCTGAGAGATCATGTAGGGAAATGGGTATTTGAATTGAACTTCATTGACACGCACAATCAGCTAGCTGACATTTTCACCAAACCCCTCAACCAGGAATAATTTAACAAGATAAGAAGAGTGAAGTCCCGAGGTTAAATGACACCCAAAAGGGGGGGGGAGGTGAATTGGGTGATAGCAAATTAAAACAAAAGAGGACACAAGATTAAAAAGAAAGAAAAGCACAGGATGGTCGTAACTAGATTAGAATGAAACTCACAAAATAACAAATACACAAACCCTTGGTACTCGGCGGAGTTAATCAAATCCGAAGATTTACTCTCGCAAGCTGTTATCTTTTCGGCAAGAATGACTTTGTCGGTCTGAATCCAGCTTTTGATATACCAAAGGATTCAAGGACTATGATCCACACGAAACAACAGAGAAATACAAATGCACAGGATCCAAAGAAATAGCAGAAGGGGGAAAGAAGATAAGGCACAAACCATAAGGAGACAGCAATTTAAGGTGGTTCGGATGCCACAAAGGCAACCTACGTCCACCCCTCACCGACAGTGAGGAACCACACACTATCTTGTAAGGTGTTACAAGATCGACCACACACACACAAAAGCAATCATCCTTGACTGCAAACTCACTCACACATGGATTCGGGAAGATCCTTATACACACACAATGGTTTTAGAATTACAACCACAACACACTAGAAGCTGAGAGAAGTGTGAAAATAAAAGAAAACAAAAACAAGAGATTGATTGGTGCTCCCCCTTAGTTGATGAAGGATTCTGTGGATGCAGCTTGAGTTCCACTTGATGCAGCCTTGAGTTCCACTTGATGCAACCTTGAGTTCCTCCAGATGCAGCTAGATCTTTACCTTTGTAAGGAGGAAGATGAATGAAGAGATCTTCTCGGAGCACTGTTCACATCTACAGTGCAAGCTTCCTCCTTCCCTCTCTTGGTAGCCTCTTGATCCTTTCTCTTCATTAGGGTTTTCCAAACCCTCTTGTATTAGTTTTATAGAATTCTCAAGGGTCCAAGGACTCCCCTCAGACCAGATCCACAAAATCTGGAGAGTTAGGTTGCTTAGGGATTAAATAAAACCAAGAGAAAGACCAACTCTCGAAGTGACAAAAAGTCAACATTTGTTGGCAGCTCGAGGCTGGCGGTTGACCTACAAAGGCCAGCGGTCGACCGCCAGTGGCTGTCCTGTAGCCATCTGGCTGCTGGAAAAATCGGTCGACCGCTAGCTCCTGGCGGTCGACCGCCAGCTTCCTCAAATTACAGATTTCAATTCTGTTAATCTAGGTCGACCGCCAGAGGTCCATAGGTCGACCGCCAGAGTCCAGTCCTGCAAAAAAAAAGTGTTAGCTCCCTTGATTTGTCCATTTGCTTGATGAAAGAGATGGCTTGTGTTATGGTCAAAAAAACAAGATGATTTATGTTGACAGACTCATGCAATGGTTCATTAACACACATACGTCATGGGGTGAAAAATTAGGTTTAAGACAAGAAGCTTTGCTTGAAAAAGGATATATATGGGAGAGGATGTCTTGGGTTTTGTTATCTTCAAAATCACTCAGATATGTCCAACAATCTCCCCCTTTTTGATGATGACAAAACCTAGGCATGAGGGTTGCATTTCCACAAAAGTGCCAAAAACAATATATATTAGAAGCTTCGGCAATTACGTATGAGATACGTGGAAATATCATCAGATTGAATCTTCTAAGCTCAGGATTTAAGACATTCGAAATGCTCATATCACAAAACAAATCACTGCCAATCACAAGCAAGCCAACGAATCCATATCAACCATTCAAAACGTATTTGCCACATTGATAAGAGATGAGAGAGAAAAAGGAGCCAATCTTGTAACGACAAAGAGTGCATTCTACCATTCAAAAGTCATTAGATTCATACATGGTACACAGAATGCGGAAGGAGAAATGAGCTTGACATACTAAGGATACGCTAAGAAATGCGACCACACAAATGCAGACAATATGCTCAAACTATACTAAGGAATGCGACCACAAATGCATTCAAGCAGGCAGACACCAAAACACACATAGCATATGTATATAACCTAATAGCTACTTCTCCCCCTTTGTCATCAGCAAAAAGGAGAGGAAGGGGATACAAAAAGTGGACAAGAGTGACACTAGAGACTCAAAACAAAAAAGCTACACAGCAGGGGGATCCGCAGCGTCCTCGCCAGGAACATCATCCGGTGGACCATCACCATGGGGGGAACCAGCAGTAGCAGGAGCAGGAGCAGGAGCAGGAGGAAGACGGTCCTCAAGGGTATGGAGAATCTCATCATAATGACGGAGCTGGTTACGGAGTGAAAGAAGGGTGTGGTTGGTTGTGCGAAAGGCCTCACGGTTATCTTCATGGCTGGCAAAGAGGGTGGCTACGTGGATAGAAAGGTCATCCAGAGCAAGAGTGAAGGTGTCCATGCGTCCAGTCATGGTATCCATAAAAGTATCCAAACGCCCAAGGGAGGAGTCAAGCCGAGTTTCCATGCCTAAAAGGCGCCTGTCAAGAGCCTCATAGCCCCCCAAAGTGGAATGCCCAGCACCCTGAGTGGAAGACTCCCCATGAAAATACTGCGGTGGAGGAGGGAGATCCGCTGGAGGAGGCACGTCGGCAGGCTGAACTGGTGGAGGTGCATTGTGGTGATCACGCTGTGGGTTCGGCTCAAGTTCTTCTTCACTGCCAATTTCTTCCCCATACACTGGGACAGCACGACGAATTTCACCATTTGCATCTCGGTAATATCCCATATCAGAGAAAAGTTTATGCTTATTGTAAATATCATCATGACGGACGAGAACAAGCTGCTCATTCTCTAAAGGGACCCCGACAAAGGTAAACACTCCAGTAAGCTGAGAGGCATAAGGCAGGGATCGCCGTAGATGTGTACGACAGCGAGAGATCAACTGAGTCATGAGCCATCCCATATTAACCAATTCCCCATTCATAACATGATAGAACAAGAAACGGTGTACTTCGGTCACTTCATCTCGGCTGCCACTCTTGGGATAAATAAGCGTAGTGAACATGTGGTGAAGAACCCGTTGTAGTGCAGGAAAGTGGTTGGCATTCAGCTCAATGAGATCACTTACACCACGAACAAAATCACAGCCCGTCATGGCAATGAAACTAGCCTCAACCTCACCATGACCAAACAACATATCTGCCCCATGTGAAGAAACACCTAGTGCATTAAGGAGTAATTCTGCATTAATGCGGATCTCAATGCCTTGAACCATTGTATATAAACTTCCATTTCTGTCTTCCAAATTCCCATAGAACTGCTGTACTAAATAGGGATAGAACCGATTGTATCTAGTGACAAAGTCAAGCCACCCCGGTTGCATTGAAAAAACTGTATAGATGTCGGGGAGGATTTCATTCAACTCTTGAAAATCAACAAGACGAGGCTCGATGATAGACCTCGGAGGTAACCTGCGTGCAGGAGCTTGGGGTGGAGGTGCAGCCGGAGCTCCACGCCTTAGAGCACTGGGTTCCTCTTGGAGAAGACGCCGAGCACTCCTTCTAGGTGCCATTTAGACTAGGAAACCCGTTGAAGAATGTATTCTCTTGAGAAGTAGAACCTCTACCTTGGGATGGAGAGCGAGACACCAGGAAGAACGGAGAACACCGCCCTCACGCTCTGGAGCTTCAAGGAGGGTTGGCACGAGTGCACGAATGCCGTCGAGGAGTCGTTCCGAAATGGAACCCAAACGACCGGATCGTGCTAGGGTAGAACGGTGGGGGGTTTTTAGGGCTTGAAAAGTGGGAGAGAGATGTGCTAGGGTGGAGGTGGAGTAAGGGAGAGAGAAGGAAAGGTGATAGAATGAGAAAGGGGGGAAGAGAACCCCCTTTAAGTAGGGTTCGGACGCGGTGAACCGGGCCGGTTCGTCGCCGGCGGTCGACCGGCACGAGACCAGCGGTCGACCGCTGGGACCCAAGCCCCCCAAAAATAAAAACCCGAGAGAAGCAGATCCCCTACTAACCACTACCGGAGGTGGAAGTGGGCTCCATGACCCTAGAACACCCCCATTTTCTTGGATCACTCAACACATATTTTTTGTTTAAATTCTTTTCCTTCCCTTTTTTTTTCTAAATCCTTTTTTCTTCTTTTGCTAAACCACGAATGATATCAAGCATGAGTCGACTACGGAAACCCTTGAATGGAGACTGCTAAGAGCACTAGATCACTGGTCCACATTTATTTCAAAGGAATATTCAGTTGTAGAAAAAAAAGTCAAGGAGGAAGTGTATATAAATATGTACAGGCACACATGCTAGGTAGTCATTGTAGACACGCCAAAATTGACGTTTTGTTGATCAAATCTCATGTTATTATATAAATGCCCCAAGTGGACTTCAATATTCCTATAACATGAAGTTTTTCTATTTTTGTGAGTTTTTCTGCATTTTTCCTGTATTTTTGTGAGTCACGACTTGATTAAGGGCGTTAATTTCAAAAATAACGACCTGTTGTAGGGCGTTTTCAAAGAAAGGACGACCGTATATGAGGGCGTCAATTCATGGTGTTATCCCTTAATTTCTGGAATTATCTATTTTCAAAATAAAAGGCATTTTGTGAGTAACGCCTTTTCTCAGGGCGTGATTTTAATTAACGCCGTTATCTCAGGCGTGTTATCTCAGTTTTCAAACAAGGCAAGGTTTTATTTCCAAAATTAAATCCAGGAAGAAACGCCCTTTCCTAGGTCGTGTTTCAAGAAACGTCTCTGTGAAGGTCGTCAATTCATAAAAGACGCCCTGTATTAAGGCGTGTTTCACTCCAGAGTCCTTCCTTTTTCCATCTTTCCCTCACAGTTCCCTGCTGTCTTTGGACTCTTGCTCGATCTTAATCCTTCCTTGGATGCCTCATTACCCGTTCTTATCAATTCCCTTGTTTGATCACATCCGATTGACACTATAAAGGAAAATCTGGTTTGATCGTGTAAAAGGTTAACAACAAACAACAACTCAAAAGGTTGAAGGTTTTTTTAAGTATTCAAGCGCGCAGAGCTTCCTCCTTCGAGCATTGATTTTCTTCATCCCTCTGCATCCGTCCATCGTCTCTCTGGTTCCCTTTACTCTCGTCAGGGAGAGCAGGGCGATATATATATCCAACTTGTTTGTTGTTCATCATATTCTTGTCATCATCACTATCTCCTGTCGTCAGTTCTTTTACTGCATCTAGCATATTAGCTCCTTCCCTAGTTCTCTGCTAGGGGTTTTAAAAAGAAAACAAAAAAGAAGGTGCGCATGTTGATGTCTTTTCATCATTTTTATGTTGGTTCTTGACTGATACTACGGCACTTTGGCTGATCTCCCTTTCTTTTGCTTGTCTTTCATTGTCTTTCTTACAAGGTAATCAATCGAGAAAACCCACTTCGTCGGCCGGCCGATTGGAGTTGGAGGAGGAGATCCACATTCATCCCGCATCTCATCTTTCACCAGGTACATGCGATCTTATTCTTTTTTTTTATTATTGAGGTAAACCCTCTGGCGATCACACACTCCCCTTGTGCACCTCGTGCATTGTTTCATCTCCACCATTATTTAATGTTTTCCCTTCCTTTTTAACCTCACCCCAAAGTGTGGATTTTAAAGGAATCCACAAATTGGCGATCACGGTGGGACATCCACTGTTTTCTTTGTTGATTACCATCTCCATTGGCACCCTCGTGTGCCCTTTCCCCTTTGACACCCTCGTGTGTCCTTTCCCATTGACACCCTCGTGTGTCCTTTCCCCTTAGGCACCCTCGCGTGCCCTTTCCCCTCGGTACCCTCGGTACCCTTTCCTTTGTGCCCCTCGGGCACCTTCCATTGTGCACCCTGCACACTCCCCGGATGAGTCAATTGTTGCTTATTAACGCCTTCGACGAGGGCGTCTTTTGATTTAACGCCCCTCACAGGGCCGTGTTTTTATTAATTAACGCCACCCTCAAGGGCGTGTCTTTATTGCATCTGCTTGCCTGATCTTCACTATTTTCTCGTCTGATATTTAGCGCCCCTTACAGGGACGTGTTTCATTGATTAACGCCCATCTCCAGGGCGTATGTTTCTATAACTGCGGTGTGTTGCATGCTGATTATACTGTATGTGGAATAACGCCCCTCTTCAAGGCGTTTCATTTCTTATCAACGGCTGTCATTAAGGCGTTTCTCTTTATCATAACTGCTGTTCGCTGCATACTTATCATATTGCCTGTGAATTAACGCCCCTCTCAGAGGCGTTTCATTTATTATCAGCGCCTTCAATAAGGGCGTGTATTTGAGTTTTGACGTCCTCAGTTGCAGGCGTCCTTTATTTATAACGCCTCATCCTAAGGCGTTTTGTTCCCTACGGTCTGTGAGCCACTCACAGAATTTACGACAGCCACGCTGCCGTGTTTTCATTTAGTCACGACCTGCCACAGGGCGTGTCTTTCCTCTTGCTGTGAACACGACCTTTCCAAGGGCGTGTCTTTACTGTTCTTTTTCACAGATTGGCTATTATTCATTGCTTAGCATTTGTCTTGATATTATATTACTGCTTGGATCATCTTGGTTTGCTGGCTTGGTTGAGAGACCTCCTCTCTCTATCCTAGGATCCACACACCCTTCTTGGAATCGGGACGACCCTCCATTGAGCATTCCGTCTCTTTGGACTGGAAATCCCTTTTCCAAGACCTCCATAAGTCCCCGCACCCGTGGATTCCCTCACGGACGCCGGGCTGGTTGTACCCTCGAAGTACCTGGAGTTTAGAGAACCTATACGTTGTTAAAAGAGAGAAGAACTTAGTTGACCCGGAGGTTACATTCGGATCGAACTAGGTCTCATTTGGCAAAAAGAGTGAACCTTCACAAATAATCCACCCTAAATTCGAACATCAAACATTAAAATCTTGCGTTTCTTGCCAACCTTGTTTGCATAAACATAGTTGAGTGATTTGATTGCCTTGTTTGGATTGTATATTTTGTGACGGTTCCTTCATTGAACATCCTCTTTCTTAAGAATGAAGCTCCGTTCAGGTAAAACCATCAACATGTCAGGCCACGGGTACTCTTATGATGATGAGAATGAGAACATATTTGGTCAATATGAGGACCCTCCCCAGGATTCTTTTTATTATGAGGGGAACTACCTTCCTCCTCACCCCCATTACTCACAAGTCCATGTGGTCGATACCACTGTCCATGAGACGGATCCTTCGTCTCAAGTTCCATCTTCCAACACTTCGGGGAACCCTTCCCCATCCATTAATGTCTCAGATTTGATCCAAGCTCTCTCCCAGTTGGACGACTCCCAACGGCAAGCCATTCAGGCCGCCTTAAAGGGGAAATCCGTCCTTTCTTCTTCTTCTAATCCCCCTCCGGCCGTGAGTGGCCATCAAATCATTAATGACCAGGCGGTCTTGCATCCCCCCTCCTCTCGTCCACAAACGCCTACTGCGGCCATGCCGGCCCAGCAGGCGAGCTATTCAGCAGTTAGGCATCAATCCTCCCAACCTCCTCGGGTTCTACGAACGCATTCTTTTATTCAGAACCAGGCCCCAGTCGAGCCCGATACCAACACTCTCTTGCTTCAGAAGCTAGCCAGCATGGAGGAGCAGCTCAAGAAGGTTACAGCAACCAAGAATGCTCCGGAAAAATTTCTCTTCCTACGTTGCCAATGTTCCATTTACCACCTTCTGAAATGCCGAATTTCCGGCGATATAATGGGACCGGTAACCCATTCATTCATTTAAAGGACTTCCGATATGAGACTTCTTTCTGGCAAGACAATAAGGCCTCTCTGGCCTATTTATTCAGAAGATCTCTTGAGGGACCCGCCCTCGAATGGTTTTATTCTCTGGAGCCAGCTGATGCCGGCGATTTCGATGTTATCCAAAGAAAATTCTTGCAAAAGTACAGAGACCGGGTGGGACCTTCCCTTTCTGTTACAGATCTGGTCGCTGAGAAAATGAAGCCCGATGAAGACTTCATTATATTTGCTGACAGGTGGCGGTCTATGGCCGAGAAATTGAAGGACACATTGTCGGAACAAGAACAAGTAAAAATGGTCATTTCCAATGCAACTCCTCAATTCCGGCACATTTTGGCCATGAATCGGCTGACAACTATGGAAGAGCTCTATGAAAGAGCTCGTTATATACAAACACAAATGAAGGATTCGCCCATCATGGGCATGTTTGAGCCGAAGCCTCGGCTGTTTAAAAAGAATACAAATGTCAACAGTGGGCCCACGACTGAGGGCACTGTCACAAACGAGCAGGTTGGCGTAGTTGGCCACCCCCACCACCAGTCAAACCCACGACCTCCGCCACCTCCACAGCAAAACCCCCACTTTACCTCCGCCCCACAGCGCCACTTCACACCCCAACCTTCTTTTGCTCCATCACCGAGCCAAGCGCCTCGCACCGACCCTCCAGCACCACCTCAATACCATCAGGTCCCCCCACCTTCCAACTATGGCCAACAACAACGGAGACCACCGCTTGGCCCCAAGAGGGCCCATTATCCGCCACTCCCAGAGAGTCTCCCTGACATTTTTAATGCTTTGATGGCCGCCAACCTGCTCGTCCTACCAAAAGAAAGAACGGTGTGGCCCGACAATGTTGACACATCCCGTTACTGTGCATTTCACCGCGCCCCTGGTCACAACCTTGATCGTTGTTTCCATTTCAGAGATCATATTTATGATTTGAATGACCAGGGTGGCATTAATTGGGATGAAATGAGACAAGTCATCGCCACCATGAAAGAGAGAAGGCCACATCGGCAACAGCAAAATCAGCAGCAACAGCAGCCAGCTCCGCAGCAAGCTCAGCCACAGCAAGCTCCAGCACCCCAGCAGGATATGGGGATTGTCCGTAATCCATTGCCGGAGCACGCTCCTAATCAACACGTGAACCCTGTCACGTCTCTCTACGAGGTGGAGAGAGGGCAGGGATGGCACGAAGAAAACGCCTCTGTCGGGGCATTCCACCATAATCCAAACCAAAATCAAACTCCGCGCCTTTTGCGCGTTCCTCCTTCTCCTTCTAGTCTCCTATCGGGACGTTCTCTTTTACGCCCCGTCAACCCACCTACCACCACCAATTCCGCGACCTTGCCGGCTCGCTCTCTTCTTAACTGCTTACCACCACAGCAACCTGCCATTCCACCTTCCACCACCAATCCTACATCCGCGCCCTCCAGGCCACTCCTACTCCGTTCACCGCCAGCACCCGCTATCCCCTCTACCACTCCTACACCGGCAAGAGTTCCTCCACCATCAGTACAACCACCTTTTGTGCCACGATCTCTCCTTATTCCACCACCTGCCAATACCCCTCGCATTCGGATATCCCTTTCTTCTCTCACGCATCCTGCGAGGGTACCTTCTTCAAATACTCCTCCCATGCCTCCCGCGGGGGCATCTTTATTAAACACCACCACTACTACGCCTCCTACAGGGGCGCCCCTTTTATTGAATGCCCCTTTGATATCCCCTAGCAGGATCTCTGCTACCGACATTCCTTCCTCCTCTTCCAACCCTCCTCCTAATATTGCCCCGACAGAGGCGCGTCAAGGCGTAGCGCCGCTCCGTAGTGGACGGATGTTCCATCGTGTTTTCCCACAGAGAGAGCTAGAGCCCGTACAGGGGACGCAAGAGCAAGAACAAGAACAGGATTCAGTGCCGGGAACTCAGTATGATCTGTTAAAGCACCTGGATCGCACTCCAGCCAGAATCTCCATTCTTGAATTAATCAAGAGGTCCACCACTCATCAGCTGGCCCTGAAGGAATACCTGCAGAAGGTTATGGTCAATGAGGACCTCCCGGTTGAACAGATAATTACAGTCTTAACCCCTACCAGCAGTCAGCCGGCAATCACATTCCATGAACATGAGTTAGCACCTCTACCAGCAAGAAAGTATGCCCTATGTATCACGGTTGATATCAACAAAGTAGCCGTTAAGCAGTGTTTGGTAGACACCGGTGCATCTATCAATGTGTTGCCTCCGAGCACTCTGAAGCTATGCGGTATCCCTGAGAGCCAGATACGGCCATCCACCATTACTGTCACAGCATATGACAATACAAAGAAACCCCCTCTGGGTATGATTACTCTCAAAGTTAGTTTGGGTCCAGCCACCATTACGGCAGATTTCCATATTCTGGATATGGACCCGACCTTTAATGGTATCTTGGGTCGCCCTTATATTCAGCAGCTTGACGCAGTGCCCTCTACAAACCATCAGTGCCTTAAGTTTCCGCACAAGGGCCGCATTATCAAGGTGACCAGCGTGCCGATCTTACCAGAGGAGGACATACATGTAGCTTCATCAGTTCCTTCCATGTGGCCAGCCAACAAGCCGTTATTATCTGTGTTGGACATTCACTGTCCACGACCGATGCTATCTGAGACTGTTACCACCGTTGCCATGACACCCCTGCCTTCTAAGGGGAAGAAGAAGAAGAAAAATATGATGAATACCCCCGGCTGGAACATTCTGATAAGGATGGGATATCAAGATGGCAAGGGCCTGGGTGCCAAACTCCAGGGCAAGATTAGGCCCATTAAGCCTCAAAAAGTGATTGCACGAGGCGGCTTAGGCTACAAAGCACCGGACAAGAATGAAGGAGAGCCGTGGGCTGTTATGACGTCCACCTTCAAGCCAGATCGCCAGCCACTCACCTGGACTTTAAAGACACATTTTGTCACCGGTGGCGTTCAGAACAATGAACAGACTACCGTCGTTACTTCATTACTTGATTGTCAGGATGTGCACGCTAGACAGTTTGCGCGGCACATTGCCCCACTGGCCACTTACAAAACCTTGGAGACTTTAAGGCCAGATAAAAGAAGAAAAATGGGTGACCCGGAATGTGACTGGTACAGGTGGTTTGACATGAATGATATCACTTTCTCTTTAAGCCGCCTGTTCATGCCGACAGATCCGGAATGGCCGCCATTGATTCAAGAACTGATTGAAATGCCTGCCGCAATCACAGATAAAAGGCAGATGTTAAGTGACTACACAGATACGGGAGAGCCAGATGTCCCCTTTGAAGAAGGATTCTCTGTGGATAGGCTGTGGACCGGCCTTTTTTCCCTCACTTCTGTGCATCCGTCTGTGTTGGTTTCTCTCTATTCCCGTGGGTTTGGTCACGTGCCGCGACCACCACCGATTACCATCAACTTATCTCCCAATTCAATTCAGATGTCCTTCCCTATTGCTCCTTCGCTCCTCGAGCGATTTTCCAAAATCTCCATCTCGCCCCCGCGTGGGCCATCTTTGATTAAATCTTTCTCCAAACTTGCAATCTCCACTCCTCCCACTATTCCCCCTTCACATTGCTTTTTACTTGAGAAAGAAAATAAAAACAAAGGAAAACATGAAAACGAAAAAAAAACGCCAAATCTCCAACATTCCAATCCTCCATTTCTATTGAGGAGACCTCATACTTTTCTCCCGAGCGCGCCCCAACCCAGGGGCCGCTCTTCCAAGATTCCTTGATAAATCTTTTCTCCCCCTCTGGTGAGGGGCCCTCCCCTGTATCACCTCCTGTATCCACTTTATCACCTCCTTCTTTCCCTTATAATCAAGCTAGTTGCTCTTCCTCCCTTTCTTCCTCTTCTTCTAATAAAAATCATGGGATAAATTCACACAAGAAGGCCAAGGGTAAGCAGATTCCTCGCAGATTTTTGTTGGAATTGGCCATTAGATGCCAAGCTTGTTTAGCTCTCCCTGAGTTTGTGGAAGATCCAATTATCCTGCCAGAATTAGAAATTGAGGATTTTGTTGCTTCTTATGAGGGTTTGGGCGTTTATGAAATCATGAATGATGAAGACCCTATTGAAGAAGGGGATGAAAGTTATGAAGAATATGAGGACGAGGCTGATGCTTTTGCTAGTGGTATGAGAAGATTCGACGAACCATCAGCCTCAGTAGAAGAACCTACCAAAGAAATCAACTTGGGTACCGAGGAAGACCCTAGGATTGTCCTCATAAGCAAAAATTTGCCGCCATCCGAAGAGAAGGCGCTCATCTTAGTTCTTCAAGAATACAAGGACACGTTCGCATGGAGCTATGAAGATATGCCTGGATTAGACCCTGCGCTCGTTGAACACCGTCTTACACTTAAGCCAGGATCTGTCCCGGTAAAACAACGGTTGAGGCGTTTCCACCCTAGCATGGCTTTGAAAATGAAAGAAGAGGTCGATAAACTCCATAAGGCTAGATTCGTTAGAGTCGTCCTCTATCCCAATTGGGTGGCTAACATTGTCCCGGTTATGAAGAAAGATGGAAAAGTTCGAATTTGCATAGATTTTCGGGACCTCAACCGGGCGTGTCCTAAGGATGACTTCCCCCTCCCTCATATTGATGTGCTGATTGATAACACGGCAGGATTTGAGACTCTTTCTTTCATGGACGGCTTTTCAGGCTACAATCAGATTCGTCTGGCTGAAGAAGACCAAGAGAAAACTTCATTCACTACACCATGGGGCACATATTGTTATGTGGTCATGCCCTTTGGACTTAAGAATGCTGGAGCCACTTATCAAAGGGCCATGATGGCAATTTTTCATGACATGATTCATATTTATATTGAGGTGTATGTGGATGACCTGGTTGTGAAATCAAGGACAAGGATTGAGCATCCTGGGGTTCTGGCTAAGGTTTTGCAGAGATCACGAGAATTTCAATTGAAAATGAACCCCAAGAAGTGCGTATTTGGCGTTTCTTCAGGGAAATTACTTGGATTTATCGTTAGCAAGAGGGGAATTGAAGTTGATCCCAACAAGGCAAAGGCCATTAGAGATATGCCTCCTCCCAAGAATCTGAAGGAAGTTCGAGGATTAATCGGGAGGTTGCAATTTATTCGCCGCTTCGTCTCCCAGCATTCACAAAGATGTAGGCCGTTTTACGAGCTTACTAAGCCGGGAGTCAAGTTTAATTGGGATGATAAATGTCAGGCAGCCTTTGACGGATTGAAGGATTATTTGGTCAATCCTCCTGTCCTGAGGCCGCCAATTCCAGGCAAACCACTTATTCTTTATGTTTCAGTCCTGGATGACTCCGTAGGTGCTGTCTTAGCTCAAGTGGATGAGGAAGGTAAAGAGAGGGCAGCATACTACTTATCTAAACTCCTTAACCCCTGTGAGCAGAGATACTCAGCCATGGAAAAGACTTGTGCAGCTTTGGTTTGGGTAGTTCAGAAGTTAAAACACTATTTCCTAGCTCACGAGGTTCACCTCATTGCTCGCATGAATCCAATCAAATTCCTCCTTGAAAAATCTGTCCTCACTGATCGATTAGCACGCTGGCAAAGCTTCCTTTCTCAATTTGACATCACTTACATTCAGCAAAAAGCTATCAAAGGTTATGCCATTGCCGAACATCTTGCTCACCACCCTCTCCCCCGCTTTGATCCTGTCAATTCAGAGTTCCCGGATGAAGAATTAATGTCCATTAATCACCCCCCAGATCCTATGTGGACATTACATTTTGATGGAGCTCTTAATTCTCAAGGAAGAGGGATCGGCATGGTTCTCTTAACACCCGAAGGAGTCACCATTCCATTTGCTGCTCGGCTCACTTTTCCCGTCACCAATAACATAGCCGAATATGAAGCTCTTTTGGCCGGTCTTAAAACCGCTCATCAATATGGTGTCACCCATTTGCGAATCGTCGGTGACAGTCAGCTTATTCTACGCCAAGTGTTGGTCAAGTGCCGCACTATCAATCCTAAGCTCAAGCCCTACCAAGAACTCGCTTCAGCTTACGCCAAACTCTTCACTAAATTGATTTTCGTTCATGTCCCGCGTAGCCAGAACATTTTGGCCGACGCACTTGCTTCCTTAGCCTCCGCTTTAGTCTTCCCTCCTGAGCGTGATTTTCATGTCCCCCTGATTCATCAGCGTGATACTCCAGCCATTAGGGATCGTGCTTTTCTTGATATTAGGGATCAGGTGCTTGAGAAGGTTAGACGGAAAGAAGCTCTTGAAGGCAGAGAGGTCATGCTATTGGATTGGCAAGAAGAGTTGGCTGACGAAGAAAAGCCTTGGTATTATGAGATTGCCAGATACTGTAATGATCAGTCTTATCCCGAGGAAGCCACTGCCGAAGAAAAGAAAGCAATTAGGAGAGTGGCTCAACGTTATACTTTGGTTGGAGGTGTGCTCTACAGAAGAGGGCTCACCGGTGTTTTATTGAGATGCCTCGATGATGATGAATCTTGGAAAGTTGTGGAAGAGGCGCATTCTGGTGTGTGTGGTGGTCATGTGAACAGCCAGATGCTAGCTAAGAAGATTCTTAGACTAGGGTTCTATTGGCCCACTCTTGAAGAAGATTGTTCTATCTATGTTCGAAGGTGTGTTAAGTGCCAACTGCACGCCGACAAGATTCATTCTCCTGCTTCTTCACTCCATCCTACGTCCTCCCCATGGCCTTTTTCCATGTGGGCTTTTGATATCATTGGACCTCTTGGTGATTCGAACCTCCTGACCAAGCAAAAATCATTCATTCTCACGGCAACGGAGTACTTCACCAAGTGGGCGGAAGCAGAAGCTTACGTGGAAATTAAAGCATCAACCGTCTGCAAATTTATCATGAAGAACATCATCACGAGGTTCGGCATCCCAAGCACCATCGTCACCGACAATGGACCTCAATTTATCTCCCAAGATCTCAAGGATCTCTGCAACAGGTATAACATTGCATTGCATCATTCTTCTCCCTATTATCCGCAGGGCAATGGCCAAGCAGAGGCCACTAATAAAACTTTAATCAAGATTGTTAAGAAGACGTGCGAGGCTAATAAATTCTCGGATTGGCCAGACAAGCTGGTTGAAGCTCTTTGGGCCTACCGCACTTCTATTCGAACCCCCACTGGGCAAACTCCTTTTGCCCTTACTTATGGAATGGAGGCCGTAGTCCCTTATGAGATTCTTATCCCCTCTTTGCGAGTACAATTGGATGAGGAGCTCTCTATCGATGAACGTCGTGATTCACTCCTTGCCCAATTGGAACTCCTAGATGAGAAGCGTCTGGTCGCCGCTGAGCATGCGCGCGTTTACCAAAACAGGCTCTCACGTTTTTATCAAAAGAAGGTAATTGAGAGAAAATTTAAGGTCGGTGAAATGGTAATCAAAAGAATTTTTGTAAAGCCGGGTGGCCCTCGTTCAAAGCTCCAACCAAATTGGGAAGGGCCGTTTGTCATAAAAGATGTTTATCCTGGCAATGCTTATAAACTGGTTAATGCTGAAGGAGAGGAATTAACTCACCCCTGGAATGGTTTGTATCTCAAGAAATATTACCCCTGAACAAAAATCCAAACAAAAATTGAAAACTTCACAAAAATCCAAAGAAAATAGAAATCTCCCAGATAATCCAAAAAAATCTGAATATTTCCAAAATCCAAAACAAAAGAGTTTTCTTTCATGGTTCTCCCTTTTGGGCTGACATAACATGCAAAGGTCCCCGGTCCGAAAGGTCAAAATCCAAAATCCATTTGTCAGTCTTGCTAATTTAAAATGGGAGTTGACCCCGCACACACTACACACTTTACTCTTGAGCTCAAGCAGTGCAAAATCTGATGGAAAGTCGAAATCAAACTAAAGGCGAAAGACGATATCCATTCTTTTCTCTTCGGCCCACAAGGGAGGAAGGGAGGTCTTGAGGTAGACACGCCAAGCCTATCCGCCGCCCTAGTAGGAGGAAGTCAGGGCCCAAAAGGGAACAAATGCCACAAAAGCCCAAGTACAATTAGGTTGTTCATCAGTTCAAATCTATTCAATGCAAATCAATTCCGAAGTGAAAGTCAAATGGTGAAAAAGAAAAGCATGTCAAGAGGGCAAAGTCCCCGCAAGGAAAACCTTGGGCGTATGCATGCATTATGAAGAGGCAAAAAAGGCAACAAAGCGTCCCTACGCCAAAGACCGAACCCCAACAGGCATAAGGATAGGGGAGGTAGCTTTGCCTCAGGCATCTTTGAATCTTTTGTGAGCTTCCTCATAGCTTCTCTTTTATTTTTGGAAAAGTCATGAACCAGCAGAATGGTCGAGACAAACTGAAGAGAATGCACTGTACGAAATCTTGTGTATAAGTTTAACCATATTCACGCCAATTCCCCTTTTAATTATTCAAGAAAGGTTAATGGAACTTAGAAGATGACCAAGTAGGGCCCACCACTTGATTTCTTTATCAGCCCAATTTGGGAGGAATACAAATTAACGCCTTTGTTCAAGGCGCTTTTATGCTGATTCACGCCTAGATCATAGTCGTTTCTTTAAAAATAACGCCTCCTGGAAGGTCGTGTTTTCAACAAAATTCAATAATCTTTGCACGGTAACGCCGTCTCCAAGGGCGTCTTTCACGATAGTAACGGCCTAATCTAAGGCGTGTTTTTTAGAAAAATCCTCAAAAATATATATATATATATACTGAAAAGAACAAAAATAAATTCTTCATGTTGCATGAATTGCATTCTTGCCTGGACATCTTTTAATTATTGTTTGCATACGTGTGATTGCATGAGGCATCCCCGAGTTTTGATTATTTCATTTTGCCTTATTAAAGGCTTGGCCCCTTGACCCATTATTAAGGTCAAAATATTTACACCCCTTGCTCACCGGGCAAGGGGCCAAGTCGAACAGATGAATTAACCTGTTTGTTCAAGTGAAAACCGCAGCCGCAGATACAGGGCAAAGTAAAGCAAACACGAGGAACGTGAGAAGAAAAAAGTACACAAACACAAGTCCGCAACCACACAAGTGCTCAGGTAACAAAAGCTCAAATCTCATATATATATATGTATCATCATGTCTATCATGTACAGGTGTGAAGGTGGAGGAGTACAAGTACAGAACTCTCAACTCTCGCCTCCACCCTCCTCTACTCTCCTGCTCTCAACCTCCTCCTCACCATCCCGAACTGGCGCCGGTGGAGGAGGCATAGGCCCCCGTGAAGAGGCCGGAACCCGAACGTGTCCTCCTGCCTCGCTCCTCTCTCGGAGGGAAGAACCCGCCACAAAGGTGGAGCTGGTGAAGGAGTACCCCGCAGCCCGTGCTCGCTCACGGCCTCGCTGCAACCGCTCCTCGGACACTCGAAGCCGCTCCTGGGAAAGGATCAACTGGGTCCTCGAGTCCGCCAGCTCACGCTCTCGTGCCAACAACTGCTCCTGGAACCGGGCACGCTCCGCCTGGTGCTCCTCCCGCTCACGAGCCCGCTCCTCGCGCTCCCGAGCACGCTCCCTCCTCTCCAGCTCCAGGGCAACTCGCAGCTCGGCTACGTCCTGAGGAAGCTCACTGCGTTGCTGCAAGGCCCGCTGAAGCTCTACGATCCGCTGATCGCGGATCGACAACTCGGTACGTATCGCCTTCAGCTGAGCAGCCTACAAACAGGTAAACAAATCATCAGTTCCACAGTTCAATAATTCATGAAATGAAATAACAACATGTGACTAAAGGTAGGTCACGCACCTGTGAGCTCGTCGCTCGGAAGCCCTCATCTACGCAGATAAGAGTGGCTCGAAGCTCTTCAGTCTGTAAAAATGAATTTTTATCAGTGCACAATTTATATCTAATCATTATTTGAATGAGGTTTCAAGTTCAGAATTTACCCGTGAAGCAAGGTCACGCTCCGCCACCTCGGCTCGCGCTATCGCACCAGCCAGCTGCTCCGTCAGTGCAGTCACCTCTGCACTAGGCCCCCTCGAGCTGGAGGCCTCCCCTGGATCTCTCCTCGCTACTCCCTGCTGGGCACGCTGCATTCATTAAGACCGTCAGTGGCTAATCATTAATTCAACACAACAAAAGAAAAAAAATTCATTTGCATATAGGAATAATTTAAACACTCACCAGGGTCTCCAAGTCTGCCCGTGTGGCAGCTAGCTGGTCCTCCAGGATGTGGAGGTGGGCCTGTGCATCTATCGCCGCTATGTCCCTCGCATCCTGCATTCATTACATGTTAATCGCATAATAGTTACATAAGCATTTGCATTTAATTTAGAAATAAGTGCATTCATACATACCCCTAAGACCCTCATCTGAGGTCTGCCGGCGTGAACCTCCCAGTAGCGCCGGAGGTACTCGGAGCTGTCAGTCGCGTGGGAAACGACTGTGGTCCCGCCTCGCTGCCAGTCGGCGTACTGCTCCTCGAATCGCACCCTCCAGTCGGTCGTCTTGGTGCGACCGCGGGTCTTCTTGCCAATCCCTCGAGGCTCTCCGACCTCGATCCACTCCTGGGGCAGGCCCAGGGTCCTCATCACCAGCCGAAGCCGTAACGGCTCAATCTCGCTCAAGCAGTGTAGCCACAGCTCACGCCCGAAGCGAGGTCGCCCCGATACGACCCAAGGCTGGCCCTCATCGGTCATCCCCTCATATGGTCTCCACTGCACCTGCATTCATGAACACGCATCATTATCATTTCATCATATTCAAATAAACAACAAAAAGAAATGCATATCATTCATTCATACATACCAGCGAGGGAGGGAAGTCGCGGAACTCTCTCCGTAGAACCCACAACTCGTAGTCAAGTGGGGCGCCAAAGATAACAGGCACCCAGCGTCGCGCCAGGGGGAAGGATCCCTCAGCTCCTGGCCGTGGGTCAACGCGCCCCATCGGCATGTATAGGTGGCTCCACACCTGCATCCATGCATTGCAATTAGTACTATATTCACATGCATCATAACAAAGAAAAGATAAGAAATGAGAAATTGCATACCTGAAGAAGAGGTGAGAAGCCACTGACGGTCGTCTCACGGCCTGTCCCCGTGGACAGATCGGCCATCAAATGCGCCAGCAGGGCCGCTCCCCAAGCATATGTGCCAACCGTCTCCAGATCCTCAAGGATGCCTAAGAAGCGGCAGTTGATGACATCGGCTTTCGTCCCCAGCAATAATCTCCCGAGCAGCAGCAGCAGGAACCTCCTCAGGTCTCGGTCCGCTCTCTCATGGTCAGTCGGGTCCTGGCAGCATGCCACTCTCACCCCGTCGGTCAGTCGCTGTGCAAACTCACCTAAGGTCTCCCCCGACCTATGCCTGGCATCTCCTAGACCCATCACCGTAGTCAGGTCCGTACGGAAAATGGTCCTACACTCGCTAGGTCCCACGTAGACCATCTCAAGCCCTAGTAGCCTCTGGGCCATCTCTGTATAGTCAGAATAGGTGAACCCACTCACGGCCTCACCATCTACCCGTAAACCTGTAATCCTGGCTACATCCTCTAAACTAGGAACCATATGCCCCCAGGGCATCAGAAAAGTCCGGCTAACCCTATCCCATCTCTCCCTCAAAACCTGGATCAGTGCTAGGTCAGGCCTAAAAGGCTCAATGGATAGAAAAGCCCCAAATCCCATGGCCTCTACCCTAACCCTCTGGAAGTCGGGGAGACCCTGGTATGCTGCCCAGACCATGACCCATGAGATACGGGTCCTCATCAACCCCTGCATGTATTAAAAGAGAATTATTTTTCTTAATTATTTGAGTATCCATGTGGAATTACATTTGATTTGGGTTAAATATTGAATTTTAGCATTTTTGGAATTCACGGCCACCCTCAGGTCGTTTCTTGATAAATTCACGCCCCTGTGGGGGGCGTTTTTCAGAATGAACTTTAATGTAACGCCCTTAATGAGGGCGTTTTTTATGTTAATCACGCCTCAGTCTTAGGCGTTCTTTGGTGGCTGTTTTGCTATTTCTGAAACATATTTCTAATCACGCCTCGGTGTTGGGCGTTTCTTGTTGAATTAACGCCCTGTGGTAGGGCGTTTTCCTAAAGGTGGTTAATTTTGAATCGTTAATGAATGAAGCGACGCCCTCTGGTTTGGGCGTCTCTTGTTGAATTAACGCCCTACTGGAGGGCGTGGGTTTCTCAATTTAACAGAAAAATCAAATAACTGACAGCATGCGAAATAATTCATGAAAATATTTTTGGAAATTGTTTAATGAGCATGGAATTCATGAAAAATCATAAGTTTTAAGAAACGACATGCTTCAGGGCGTTTTTCATGAAGGATAATTAATTTTCAGAAATTAAAAATAATTAACGCCCTGGATTAGGGCGTTTCGTTTATGAGTAACGCCCCCGATGGGGGCGTGTTTTTTCTGGGTTGCAGATTTCGTCCCCGATGGCCATGAAAAATCAAGAAAAATATAAATAAAATAAAATAAAATGGAATTGGGGAGGGGGAACCTACCTTCTTGTGTTTCTGGGGTTGTGGCCGTGGCAGTGGCCGTCTGGGCCGCCGGAGTTGCCCCCGGGGAGCGACCGCCGCCGTGCACGGCGGTCCTTCTTCTTCTCCTTCTTCTTCTCCACCTTCTGCATCTTCTGTTTCTTCTATTGCTTCGCCCGTTGCTCCGTCGGCCTCGTCGCCGCCGGCCGTCGCCGGCTCTTCTTCAAAAGCCACGACGGCGAGCTCCTCCACGGAAATCTCTTCCTCTTGGGCGTGGGAGGCGTCGAGGTCAACCACATCTGGGGCGCTAACTCTTTGGCGTTTGGCCATGGCTAGGGTTTAGGGGGAGTGAGATTGAGTGAGTTGGAGAGAGTGAGGGAAGAGAACGAGAGAGAGGCTTTGAGGGCTTCGGTTAGGGTTTGCAGAGAAAAGGGCGAAATAAGAATGGAAGGAGGAAGGAGAAGGAGGCCTGATGGCTTTTGGGTTTCGAAAAGAAGACACGCCCTTGAGAAAGGCGTTTATAATAGAATTCACGTCCATTCTCTGGGCGTTTTATGGAAATTGACGACGATGATTAAGGCGTTAATTTATTTTGCATGGGGAACGATAACCGTCGTCAGACGCATTGAATGGGCGTTGATTGATGTGAGGGAAGTCATCATTGCTGTTTGAAGTAACGCCTCTGGTAAAGGCGTGTTATTCTTGAAACGTGACTATGGAAAAGGCGTTATTTTTGATGAGTCAACGATTATATTCTTTTGGGTTTGAATCTGTTCACGCCTTTCTTGAGGTCGTTATTCAAAGTAACGCCCACTGTCGCAGGCGTCAATTGTTGACGATGGGCCCATTGAAGCGCCTTGAAATAAGGCGTGTATTTGTTAATTCGCGACGCTCTTGGAGGCGTTATTCACAACAGAAACACAGTTTTTTGGATGATTTCGATCATAATCACAGTGGCAGTTGGCTCAATCAGAAAACAATCTTTATTATTTTGAAAAGAGGAACTACAATGACTAATGAGCCACTTTGGGCCTTAATTTTCTCAATGAAGTTATATAATTTTTCCACTGTTCTTTGTCTTCGTCCAAGTCTTCTACAGGTCGATGAAGCTTGCTTAGCCTCCATAAAGCTTGAATGGTGATAACCTCCTCACCATCTTCATTGTTGCCTAGATCCCTTGATTTGATTGGAGGAAGATGAGAGATGTCTTCTAAGTGTTGCCTTGGGAGCCCAAGCTGAGGAAGGCACCGGTGTGCATTATATAAAACGAAGTCCGAAGCACCGATAAGACGAAGGTCCGTCCCGATGGAGAAGCGTGCACGAAGTTCCTGCATTTTGAATACACCCGGGGCGCAAGTAAAAAGATTCTTTGGCATTACCTTTAAGTGCTCCCTCCAATCCCCTCTCTTCTTGATTTGAGGAATTCGGTTGGTCACTCTATTGCTTATACCTAATGAGCCGGTTATATATGAGAGTGGGCTCTTTGAGAAAATTCTTGAGGGTTGTTGGGCTTCGTGGCATGAGTCGAATTTGAAGTGTAGATCAACCCAACTTGAGAGTGCTAGCATGCACCCGTAAATGGGCCTTCCCATGGACGCCGCTGTGAGCCCGCTATAGAGATATGCTAGGATCGCCGGTCCAACTCTCTCTTCTTCCCATAAGCTCACCACTGCGCTCAATTGGGACTCCTCTAGAAAGTCCTCCGTGGATGGGAATAGGAGTGCTCCTGCCAAGCACACCACGAAGGCTTTGGTCACTCTTTCTATCTCCTCTTCCTCTTTAGCTTGATCCGCTCTCTTGTACACCCACGAGGCGAGCTTCAAGAGGTTAACTCCTTTAGTGACCTTAATTTGGTTCACTATATTCGGGCTAGGTATTAACGAGGTTAGCAACTCGTGGGAGGAGATGGGCCTTGGCATGATGGCCATCTTTTCTTCTTCTCCGTGCTTCATCTTTTTCAAGCCTAGGATCATCTCTACTTCCTCCAGCAAGATGGTGGCCTCAAAAGTGGAAAATAAGAAAGTATGGGTGGAAGGATGCCATGTCTCAATCAATGCTCCTATGGCAGCCCAATCTATGTGGATTTGATCATAATGCTTGGCATGGGTTATCAACCCCAAGAGATGCCATCTAGCTACATATACCCTCATGTCTGATGTGAATTTGGAGAGGATGAGGGGCAACCATTTGATTTGGACATATCTTCTAGCCCCTGGAAGATTTGGGTACTCCTGTGAGAGGAGGGGAAGAAAACAAAAAGAAGAGGTACATGAGCATATGACATGTTCAGTAACAAAGAAATAAGCATGTGAGCAGTTCGCCAGAACAGTACGCACGATAAAGAAAGTTGAAACTAACCTGATTCATGCATATCCTGTTGCTTATATGACCTTGGATATCGTTAATCCTGGGAGTTGAGAATTTTGGCCTTTTCAGTGCCCTGTCCATCGTCAGGAGAAGCTTGGACGGTGCAACCTGCAGAGCAGATGAAGAAGAAGAAGAACAAGAACAGAGAGTTTCGGCGGCTGCAGGGTTTTGGTTGATTATGTTGAAGGAGGGCCTCCTATTAATAAAGATTTAGAGAATTGTAAGGCTGTTGGAAGTTAGAAATTTGATTGGGTTAAGGACTGTGCTGTTAAATTAGGAAACGGAAGTTCGTGCTGAATTAACGACGTTGGTTAGGGCGTCGATTTTTAAATTGACGACCTGACTGACGACGTGTTATATTTAACGCCCTAGCATGGGGCGTCTTTTTCTAAGCTTCCGTTACTGTTTACGCCTTTGAGTAGGGCGTGTTTTAAATGTTTAACGACCTATGGTCAGGCGCTTTCATGCTGTTAACGCCCTATTCTTAGGCGTGTTTTATTGGATTACGAATTTTGACCTCTTCATGCTTTGACGCTTTAATGAACCTAAGTGCTATTATTTTGATGAAATTGTCTATGATTAAGCACTTATGATCATGTCATGTTCTGAATTGATGGAAAAAGGCTAATAAGTTTAAAGTGCAGAAGTTTGCAGGATTCGAGGCGTTTGGATCACTCATAGGAGCAACATCTTGCCACCTTGTATCTGTTTCTTGTAAGCATTGTTACTATATGATATCTACGCTATTATATTATGTCAAGGACCTTGTGGTTCTGATGAACCTGAAATTTGAGTTCCCCTTCATCAAAAACGATGACGATTTCAGGAGAATCTTGATCACACGGATAGGCCGTCGAGCTGTTAAAAGTTTGGGACGATGGTTCCACTTTCTAAGTTGATACGTGGACAAACGGGCTTCGGCTTAGTGTTAGCTCAGAAATATGGATTCTTGACCAGACCTAAACAGCTTGGCAATATTATCCTTGATTATTTTCTATTTTTTAATTTGTTTTAACCTTTTCTTTTAGCCCAGCATGCATCATGTAGGACTTTGAGTTTCATGCTGAAAATCTTCATATTATGGCAATAATGAAGTTCACTCGCTCTCGATTGAATTGACATGAGATATTCCACTTTAAATCAAGTACTTTGTTCTATTTGAAGCCATTCAGGCTGATTCCTTGAAAGTGTTCCTTTTGTTGGATCTTTATCCCAATTCTCTTTACTTTTCTGCAAAATTTACCTTGGTTGCAGCACGTCCACATTGGCTGGTAATCGCTCTCCAATGGTCTTTCCCTGTCGTGCCCACGCGCACACCCTTTATTACTTAGTTTAACCTCCTTTTATCCAATAAATCGATTGTTTCCTTGGAACCACTCAGAGTTGTTTCATTCAGAATCTTGGAAAGATTTCCAATGCTTAGTGTCTGAGGCGTGTCACATCACACCTTGGCGTCTCCTTATCAGTTCGTTCCACTTCA
This sequence comes from Amorphophallus konjac, assembly GCA_022559845.1. NCBI lineage: Eukaryota > Viridiplantae > Streptophyta > Magnoliopsida > Alismatales > Araceae > Amorphophallus > Amorphophallus konjac. Next base: position 250,597,504 of record CM040127.1, read on the forward strand.
TTCCTTTCATTACACTTCGCTCCATTTCCGTCTCACTCCCTTGCAAAGCAGACGCCAAGGCGGGGCAGCTGTAGACACGCCAAAATTGACGTTTTGTTGATCAAATCTCATGTTATTATATAAATGCCCCAAGTGGACTTCAATATTCCTATAACATGAAGTTTTTCTATTTTTGTGAGTTTTTCTGCATTTTTCCTGTATTTTTGTGAGTCACGACTTGATTAAGGGCGTTAATTTCAAAAATAACGACCTGTTGTAGGGCGTTTTCAAAGAAAGGACGACCGTATATGAGGGCGTCAATTCATGGTGTTATCCCTTAATTTCTGGAATTATCTATTTTCAAAATAAAAGGCATTTTGTGAGTAACGCCTTTTCTCAGGGCGTGATTTTAATTAACGCCGTTATCTCAGGCGTGTTATCTCAGTTTTCAAACAAGGCAAGGTTTTATTTCCAAAATTAAATCCAGGAAGAAACGCCCTTTCCTAGGTCGTGTTTCAAGAAACGTCTCTGTGAAGGTCGTCAATTCATAAAAGACGCCCTGTATTAAGGCGTGTTTCACTCCAGAGTCCTTCCTTTTTCCATCTTTCCCTCACAGTTCCCTGCTGTCTTTGGACTCTTGCTCGATCTTAATCCTTCCTTGGATGCCTCATTACCCGTTCTTATCAATTCCCTTGTTTGATCACATCCGATGGACACTATAAAGGAAAATCTGGTTTGATCGTGTAAAAGGTTAACAACAACAAAAACTCATAAGGTTGAAGATCTTTTTAAGTATTCAAGCGCGCAGAGCTTCTTCCTTCGAGCATTGATTTTCTTCATCCCTCTGCATCCGTCCAGCGTCTCTCTGGTTCCCTTTACTCTCGTCAGGGAGAGCAGGGCGATACATATATATAGTTTGTTTGTTGTTCATCATATTCTTGTCATCATCACTATCTCCTGTCGTCAGTTCTTTTACTGCATCTAGCATATTAGCTCCTTCCCTAGTTCTCTGCTAGGGGTTTTAAAAAGAAAACAAAAAAGAAGGTGCGCATGTTGATGTCTTTTCATCATTTTTATGTTGGTTCTTGACTGATACTACGGCACTTTGGCTGATCCCCCTTTCTTTTGCTTGTCTTTCATTGTCTTTCTTACAAGGTAATCAATCGAGAAAACCCACTTCGTCGGCCGGCCGATTGGAGTTGGAGGAGGAGATCCACATTCATCCCGCATCCCATCTTTCACCAGGTACATGCGATCTTATTCTTTTTTTTTATTATTGAGGTAAACCCTCTGGCGATCACACACTCCCCTTGTGCACCTCGTGCATTGTTTCATCTCCACCATTATTTAATGTTTTCCCTTCCTTTTTAACCTCACCCCAAAGTGTGGATTTTAAAGGAATCCACAGTCATACGCAATAAAAACGAAACACACACAATGCATGCATCTCACATGATCTACAAAAAAAAATCTAATGCAGACTTAAGTGCGTATGCCCTCACCCTGACACATGCCAAGTTCTCTCCTAATTTTATTGAATTGATCCTGATTAAGGGGTTTTGTGAAGATGTCGGCCAGTTGGTTAAGATAATCAATGAACTTGAACTCAAAGACCCCTTTGCCTACATGATCTCTCAGAAAATGATGCCGAATGTCAATGTGTTTGGTTCTGGAGTGTTGAACAGGATTTTTGGAGAGATTAATTGCACTCGTATTATCACAAAAGATTGGCACACAATCCACCTCAACATTCAAATCAAGCAATTGATTTTTGATCCAAAGTACTTGGGCTCCACAGCTTCCGGCGGCTACATATTCAGCCTCGGCCGTTGAGAGAGCTACTGAATGTTGTTTCTTAGAGGCCCATGAAACGAGGCATCCACCAAGAAACTGACAGTACCCACTTGTACTTTTACTATCTACAATGCATCCGGCGTAATCCGCATCGGTATAAGCAATTAACTCAAAAGAACTACCAATGGGAAACCACAAGCCAAAATCAATGGTGCCAATGAGATATCTGAAAATGCGTTTAACAGCTGATAAGTGAGATTCTTTAGGGCATGACTGGAAACGAGCACAAAGACATACACTGAATTGAATGTCAGGGCGGCATGCTGTAAGATACAGTAGTGATCCGATCATACCTCGAAACAGTGTGGGATCTACTGTTTTACCATTTTCATCCTTATCCAGTTTGGTGGTAGTGGCCATGGGAGTTGATATGGGTTTTGCTTCCGCCATCACGTATTTCTTCAGCAATTCCATAGTATACTTGGCTTGATTTATGAAAATTCCTTCTGAGGTTTGTTTCACATGCAATCCAAGAAAGAAATTCAGCTCCCCCATTAAGCTCATCTCGAATTCTCCTTGCATGGTCTTTGCAAAATCCTCGCATAAGGCATTATTAGAGGCTCCAAAAATAATATCATCCACATACACTTGAACCACCAGAATATCCTTACCTGATTGCCTTGTGAAAAGTGTTTGGTCAACCTTACCTCTCTTGAACCCATTTTCAGCAAGAAAGGAAGTAAGCCGTTCATACCATGCCCTTGGAGCTTGTTTTAGTCCGTACAAGGCCTTTTGGAGTTTGTACACGTGTCGTGGATGTTTGGAGTCTTCAAAACCCGGCGACTGCTCTACAAAGACATCCTCCTTGATATAGCCGTTAAGAAATGCAGAGTTAACATCCATTTGAAATAGTTTAAAGTTCAAGGAGCAAGCGTAGGACAGTAAGATCTGGACTGCTTCAAGTCTAGCAACCGGTGCAAAGGACTCATCAAAATCAATTCCCATTTCCTGGCTATACCCCTTGGCCACAAGCCGAGCCTTGTTCCTTACAATCAGACCCGCATCATTTAGCTTATTTTTGAAAACCCAACGGGTTCCAATAGTAGGATGGTTCTTAGGACGATGCACGAGAGTCCATACCTCGTTTCTCTCAAACTGATGCAGCTCTTCATGCATTGCCTGAATCCAGGATTCATCTTGAAGAGCTTCATGAATATCCTTGGGCTCTACTTGTGAAAGTAAAGCCACCAGGTCCTCCTGTTCAACTTGCTTTAGAGAGGACCTTGTTTTCACCCCATCCTCCAGATTACCTATGATGTTTGCAGTTGGATGTTCCTTTAGAAATGTAGAAGAGCTGGGCAGATCAGGATGCTGCACTTGTGGTTCTTGTAGTGTCTCAATTGTAGGATCCTCATCTTCGTCATTTTTGCTTGAGGTTGTCGTCAAAGGCTCATCCTTGGCTTTAACGTTTGAGTTTTCAGGGTCTTTATCTGCATCCAATACATAAGAGTTTTGATTAGTTAATTTTGAATCGGATTCATCAAAAATAACATGAGGGCTTTCTTCAACAACTAAGGTTCTTTTATTGAATAATCGGTAAGCTCTAGAATTGAGTGCATAACCTAGAAAAATTCCTTTATCACTCTTTTCGTCAAACTTACCCAGATTGGACTTACCATTATTTAGGATATAGCAAGGGCATCCAAAGGGTTTAAGATAAGATATGTTTGGCTTCTTACCCTTGTAGAGCTCATATGGAGTCTTCTTCAGAATGGGCCTTACCATTGCTCTGTTGATGATGTAGCATGCTGTGCTTACCGCTTCAGCCCAAAAATACTTGGGTAATGAATTCTCACTGAGCATGGTCCGGGCCATGTCTATTAATGTTCTATTCTTTCTCTCTACTACTCCATTTTGCTGGGGCGTCCTTGGTGAGGAAAAGTTGTGTTTGTACCCCTGCTCTTCACAGAACATGCTGAAATCGTGATTTTCAAATTCACCACCATGATCACTTTGGATTGTGGTGATGAGGTAACCTTTTTCATTCTGAATTCTTCTGCAAAACACTTGAAATTCCGTCACGGCATCACCTTTATTAGCTAAAAATAGCACCCACGTGAACTTGGAGAAATCATCAACAATCACAAAACCATAGGATTTTCCTCCTAGGCTAGATGTTCTAGTAGGACCAAAAAGATCAAGATGCAATAGTTCCAGAGGCCTAGCGGATGAAACAATGTCTTTGTTTTTGAATGAGATTCGTGTTTGTTTGCCTTTTGTGCAAGCTTCACAGATATTGTCGTTTTCAAATTTCAATTTAGGCAGACCTATCACCAAGTCATGTCTAGACAACTTAGAGATTACTCCAAAACTAGCATGACCTAGTCTGCGGTGCCATAGCCATGCATTCACATGGTTGTTAGCCACCAAACACATATTGTCAATTGAAACATCATCAAGATCAATGGTGTATACATTGTTGCTCCTTTTACCAATGAATTTGATTTCACTTGAATTGTTACACATGACAAAACAATGAGTCACATCAAAAACAATCTTGAAGCCCTTATCACATAATTGACTTATGCTCAACAGATTATGATTCAAACCTTTCACCAGAAGAACATCTTCAATCAGGGTTTCAGAATTTTTACCTATGTTTCCAACTCCGATTATTTTACCTTTGTCCTTCCCGCCAAAAGCCACTAAGCCTCCTTCCTTTTGTTGCAGCTTGGAGAACACCTTCTTGTCCCCTGTCATATGCCTTGAGCATCCGCTGTCTAGATACCATTTGCTCCCCCTGGCTTCAAGACATATCTGCAAGAAGAAAAATTCTCATGCGATTGTTTTTGGTACCCAAACTAGTTTGGGTCCGTTGAGGTTAGTCCAGTTCTTGGTATATCTCCTCTTGGTCCAGAGGGCATGATTTCTTGGTGGATTTGGTTTGAACCAACAACTTATGACAGCATGCCCAAATTTACCACAATGATAACAATTGACCGGTGCAACTGCCGTGATTTGGGTTGAGAATGCTTGAGTTCATGCTTGGAAGATGAAGCATGGTTTTGATTTTTTTCATGGACAAAAGATGTGGTGATCTTATGCTCAAAAGATTTTTTGTTTTGGGGAGTGTATCCGAGTCCTTCTCTTTGAAAATTGACTTTTACTCCCAACAAGTTATTTAGATTTTGCTTGCACTTAACAAATTTAGATAATGTGGACTGAAGATCATCTACTTCTTTTTCCAAGCTCACAGTTTTCTTTTCAAGTTCTGAGTTAGTAAATTTCAGAGTCTGTTTTTCAGTTTTCATTTTCTCACATGCTTTCTCCACTTCAGTTACTTTGCAGGATAATTCTTCTTTGGCTTTATCACAATCTGAGATTATTTGTAGCAGATTTTCTCTTTCTTCTGTGGCCTCAAACCATTCCTGTTCCAGTTTTTCAAACTTGACAAATATATCTTTATGTGACAGATCATCAAGTTTCTGTTTGAGAATTTTGTTTTCAGATTTGATCTTCTTATATTTTGCGTACAGTTTTTCGTATTCAGATTCCCACTGTTCATTAGAAATGAAATTAGGATCAGAGTTTACCTGCGTAGATTCATCTTCATGTGCCATGAGGCACAAACTTTCAACAAGTTCTTGAATCTCTTCATCAGATGGTTCATCTTCATCGTCGCTCCATGTGGCGACCATGGCCTTGGGTTTCTTGAAATTGTCCTTCTTGAATTTATTTTTCAAATCCGGACATTCACCTCTCATGTGGCCGGGCTTTTTGCACTCGTAGCATATGATGCTGCTTGGCTTGCTTGACTCGCCTTTGGTTTGTGTGAACTTTCTAGGCCCTTTCCTAAGATTACCTTGAAAATTTCTCTTTTTCCTTAGAAATCTTCTTACTTGGCGAGTTATCATTGCCAACTCTTCCTCTTCATTGCTCCCGTCACTTGATTCACTTTCTTGAGATTCATTATCGGAGTGATGAGCTTTCAGTCTAATAACCTTCTTCCTTTTGATGTCTTCATCAGCTGTCCTCTTAATATTTATCTCATAGGTCATGAGTGACCCTATGAGTTCATCTAAGGTGAGAGTGGACAGGTTTTTTGAGTCTTCAATTACCGTGGCCTTTGTGTGCCAGGCTGACGGTAGGGACCTTAACACTTTCCTAACAAGGTCGGAGTTTGAGTACTCTTTCCCGAGACTCTTAAGACCATTCGTGATCTCTGTTAACCTTGCAAACATCTCGGAGATGGTTTCATCAGGTTTCATCTTGAAAAGCTCATAGTCTGTAACTAGGAGATTTGCCTTGGTCTCCTTGACTTGTGAAGTTCCCTCATATATGAGTCGCAGCTTGTCCCACATTTCCTTGGCCGAGCTACACATAGAAACACGAGAGAATTCATTAGGATGTATAGCACATTGCATGATATTCAAGGCATTATAATTAGCGGTGCACTTCTTGATTTCCTCAGGTGTCCATTTGTCTTCATCATCCCCTAGTTTGTATGGACCCTTGTCCACAACTCTCCAAACTTCGTACTCTTGAGCTCTTAGAAAAACATGCATTCTGTTTTTCCAGTACGAGTAGTTTGAACCGTCAAAGTAGGGAGGACGACTAATGGAGTGGCCCTCGGGGATCATACCCTTGTTTGCCATTTAACCGGATCTTGCTCTAGATCGTTAGATCTGAAAGAAAAAGAGCCTTAGCTCTGATACCAATTGAAGTCCCGAGGTTAAATGACACCCAAAAGGGGGGGGTGAATTGGGTGATAGCAAATTAAAACAAAAGAGGACACAAGATTAAAAAGAAAGAAAAGCACAGGATGGTCGTAACTAGATTAGAATGAAACTCACAAAATAACAAATACACAAACCCTTGGTACTCGGCGGAGTTAATCAAATCCGAAGATTTACTCTCGCAAGCTGTTATCTTGTCGGCAAGAATGACTTTGTCGGTCTGAATCCAGCTTTTGATATACTAAAGGATTCAAGGACTATGATCCACACGAAACAATAGAGAAATACAAACGCACAGGATCCAAAGAAATAGCAGAAGGGGGAAAGAAGATAAGGCACAAACCATAAGGAGACAGCAATTTAAGGTGGTTCGGATGCCACAAAGGCAACCTACGTCCACCCCTCACCGACAGTGAGGAACCACACACTATCTTGTAAGGTGTTACAAGATCGACCACACACACACAAAAGCAATCATCCTTGACTGCAAACTCACTCACACATGGATCCGGGAAGATCCTTATACACACACAATGGTTTTAGAATTACAACCACAACACACTAGAAGCTGAGAGAAGTGTGAAAATAAAAGAAAACAAAAACAAGAGATTGATTGGTGCTCCCCCTTAGTTGATGAAGGATTCTGTGGATGCAGCTTGAGTTCCACTTGATGTAGCCTTGAGTTCCACTTGATGCAGCCTTGAGTTCCTCCAGATGCAGCTAGATTTTTACCTTTGTAAGGAGGAAGATGAATGAAGAAATCTTCTCGGAGCACTGTTCACGTCTACAGTGCAAGCTTCCTCCTTCCCTCTCTTGGTAGCCTCTTGATCCTTTCTCTTCATTAGGGTTTTCCAAACCCTCTTGTATTAGTTTTATAGAATTCTCAAGGGTCCAAGGACTCCCCTCAGACCAGATCCACAAAATCTGGAGAGTTAGGTTGCTTAGGGATTAAATAAAACCAAGAGAAAGACCAACTCTCGAAGTGACAAAAAGTCAACATTTGTTGGCAGCTCGAGGCTGGCGGTCGACCTACAAAGGCCAGCGGTCGACCGCCAGTGGCTGTCCTGTAGCCATCTGGCTGCTGGAAAAATCGGTCGACCGCTAGCTCCTGGCGGTCGACCGCCAGCTTCCTCAAATTATAGATTTCAATTCTGTTAATCTAGGTCGACCGCCAGAGGTCCATAGGTCGACCGCCAGAGTCCAGTCCTGCAAAAAAAAAGTGTTAGCTCCCTTTATTTGTCCATTTGCTTGATGAAAGAGATGGCTTGTGTTATGGTCAAAAAAACAAGATGATTTATGTTGAGAGACTCATGCAATGGTTCATTAACACACATACGTCTTGGGGTGAAAAATTAGGTTTAAGACAAGAAGCTTTGCTTGAAAAAGGATATATATGGGAGAGGATGTCTTGGGTTTTGTTATCTTCAAAATCACTCAGATATGTCCAACAAAGAGAACTTGGGATGTGCAAGGGTGAGAGCATTCATGCATAGCTTTGCACTTAGTTTAAGTTCTGCATTTGTAGAAACTCATATGCATCAAGCGTAGGAAAACATGCATTTTATCTTTACTTCTTATACCTTGTGTGTTTCACATACATTCCTACATGTTTGAATGCAATTATATGTATAGCCCTCCTTGAAATTTTTTTTCTAAGGCCAGATATTTCTTGAACAAATAATTGTGGACTCAGTAATGTCGGACTTTAGGTAGCTTCTGAGGGGGAGTTAGAAACTTCCCTCACACCTGCATCTATTTCCTTCCCTACACTTCATGACGTTGGCTCCAGATATGATGGTCGGTTGATGGTCCACCCATAAAAAAAGGAAAAAGAAAGAAAAGAAAAAGAAATAAAAAAATAAAATTACAAAATGGGGTTTTTGGGCTAGCGGTCGACCGCTAGCCCCACACCGGTCGATCGGTGGCGGCGAACTGGCCCGACCGGGTCCCAACCGGGCCAGCTTATAAAGGGGTCTAATACCCCATTCACTCATTCGATCACCCCCACTCACTCTCATACCTCATTCCCCAACCCTAGAACCTCCAAACTCCACCTCCCAAGCTCCCAAACCTCATCTTTCATCCACCCGCACAAGATTCGACGTGTTCGTCACATTTTCGGGATGAACTCCATTCGGCCATTCGTGCGTTCGTGGAGTTTCCACCTTGGTTCCGGTCAGTGGAGAAGGCATTTGAGAGCCCCTGGAGTGTCCGTAGATCTTTCTTCATCCCCCGGGACGAGGGTCTTCTCTTCAAGGGTTTTCTATCGGGTTGCTAGTTCGGGATGCCGCCTAGACAAAGCTCTCGGCATTCTGCCCAAGGGGAAGGGAGTGGACAGAGACGCGAGGCACCAGCTCCTCCACCACAGCAGGCTCCTGCACCGCGTCGAGCACCTAGGTTGCTCATTCGCCCCATCATCGACCCTCAAATGGTTTATTTCAACGAGGTGAATCAGCTCTTCCTCGAAATATGTGCAGGCTTTGAGATTCAGCCGGGTTGGACTAATTTCGTCACTAGGTATAACCGTCATTACCCCAACCTAGTACAACAGTTCTATGTGAACTTGGTTTCATGGAATGATGATCTATATACTGTTGTTTGAGGGGTAGAGATTCACATTACACCCGTCCTATTTGAGAGGTGCTTATGAGTTGCGACTAGAGGAGCCGACTTGGCTTATGGTCATGGGAAGGTTGAGGATACATTTCTTGAGATGACTGGCTGTTATTACGTGCGTGGTGTCAGCAATCTGATTAAATTGAATGCAAATCATTTTCCACCACTGCAGCGTGTTTTGCATCATTTGTTTACATCCCTCATTTACCCAAAGAGTGGCAGCAGAGATGAAGTCACAGAAGTTCATAAATTTCTGTTCTACAATGTCATGAATGGTATACAAGTCAACATGGGTTGCCTCATGACGACTCTCATTGGAGCTTGCCGAACAAATCTACAGCAATCCTTGCCATATGCTTCACAGTTGACCGAGGTATTCATTAATGCTGGGATAAATTTAGCAGAAGAACAGTTTATCTATGTTCGCCATGATGATGTTTACAATAAGCATAAGATCCTTATAGATATGGGATATTACTATGGTCCCGATGGTGAGCTGCGTCGGGATGTGCCTACTTATGGAGACGAGTATGCAAGTGAGGATGAGCAGGAACCACATCAGCAGTAGATTTAAGGGTATGAACCCCCTCCAGTTCAAGCTGAGGAGTAGCCTCCTCCACCCTCACCCCATCACATGGATGCCGAGCTACCTTTTCCACCTTCACCGCAGCATATGGACCTGGAGATGCCTCCTCCTACTCAGTTTCATCATGGAGAGTCCTCCACACAGGGAGCCACCCAGCCTTCTTGGGTAGACTATGAGGTTTTTGATAGGCGGTTCACGGGGCTAGAGACTCGTATGGATACTTTTGGGGAGGGACTTTCTGCTCTCGGGGATCGCGTCGACACTATGGGCCATGTGGTGTCACGCCCCGAGCGCGGAAGATTACCCGGAGGCGTGACGCGTCTATATAGATCGTGTCAATCAAGTAAATATCAGAGTGCACAAATAACTAAGATTTAACTTGAAATTAATACAAATAGTATGAGCTGACAATTGTCACAACTAATCAAAGGACAAATACATACGTTCCCAGAGTCCAACGACTGGACTTTAAACCTTGAGCAGTTCTAATCAAGTGGACTAATACAAGTGACATAGATGAAGTGATACAACTGACATAAGTGGACTAATACAATAACACAAATGACATGACAATTTGATAACTTCACTCTAACACTCATCACTCAGTCTCATTCCCTTCCGAGTGTTGGTTGACATCCAAATTACCTGAAAATATTAGAAAATAACTAGATGAGCGAAACGCTCAGTAAGATTTACATCTCAAGATTTAACATGCTTTAAGTGGTTTACAAGTTCAATTAATGTAGGTAAATCTATGCATGTAGACAAGTAGACGTCAAGGATTGTAAAATCGACAAGAGCAGTATAGGAAAAACAAAAAAAACAAGTGAGAGTATGTAGATTTCAGCTTCAATACAGCAATAGCAAGGGATATCAAGCAAGTAGGAACTGGAATTAACAACAATTTTTCCAGGAAGGTAAGAACTCATGTCAAGCAAGCAATAGTAAGCAACGTAATTTCAAGTGCGTATAACTGGAATAGGCTATTTATCAATTTCATTCAAGCAAATACTTTTACCCTTCTGTGGGCTTCAAGTCAATCAATCAAGTAATATCACGTGAATGAGTGGAATGCTTAAAGTCTAGCAAGCAAGTACTCCGGTGCAATGCCAAACACCGTGGTCAATAAACTCCCATGGGCACAAGTACCTTCGGGTGCTCCTCCCAGGACCAGACCGGGCCCTATATGCACAACATTAGTCATGTTTGTCGACATCCACTCTCATTTATAGCCAATATGAGATTTCCAAGGATTGAACATGTAGATTTATCAGGTGGATTTTATAGAATGGAATCCAAGGGCGTATTGTTATATAGGGATGAACTAGGAGTAAAACCAACAACGTTTGATACACGGTAAAACTGGTGAGATCGGTGCCTTGTAGGCTTCCGGACATATTCAGAAATGATATCCTCATAGAGGAATGCCTCTTCTGTGAACTATATAGGGTTTAGAGAACCCTGTCAGGGGTTAAGTGGCACCTCTCAGGGCTGCCATGTCAAGCTTTAACCTATCTGATAAAATTTTTAACATGGTCATTTGTTTCATGCTTTAATTAGTTTCCCTGATATAAATTTTTCCCTGATATAAATTTTTAACATGGTGGTTCAAGTGTTTAATAGAACATGGTCATTTATTTCATGCTTAAATTTTCTTGATATAAATTTTTAACATGGTGGTTCAAGTCTTTAACAAAACATGGTCATTTGTTTCATGCTTTAGTTTCCCTGATATAAATTTTTAATATGGTGGTTCAAGTGTTTAACAGAACATGGTCATTTGTTTCATGCTTTAATTTTCCTGATATAAAATTTTAAACATGGTGGTTCAAGTGTTTAACAGAACATGGTCATTTGTTTCATGCTTTAATTTTCTTAATATATATATATATATATATATATATATATATATATATATATATATATTAAACATGGTGACTCAAGTGGTTAACAGAACATGACATAATGACAGGTCATTTACTAAAGCATGATATGTAGTAAATCTGGTGTAGTTATTCAGTGTAAAACAGGTCGGTAAAGCAAGTAACATGCAGGTTTAGCCTAACATGTAATTAGATTAGGCTAACAGATTTACTAGTTATGCTAACAGATTATTTAACACATTAACTAATAGATTACGAAAAAAAATAACATGATAAAGCTAACAGATTGATAAAGCTAATAGATTACGTAAAAAGCTAATATATCATTGTTGATATTTATTTGTCGATCTTCTATCTTTCTTTTGAGGTTTGGAGAGCGATATGGTAAGATAACAAACAAACAATCAAAGATCTACTCAAACCTATGAACATGTGATCATGAACCTAGGCAATCATAGCTAGCTCTAGCATGGGCATGCTATCTCAATCCAACTACGCTAAGGAAAAGGAAAACACACGCCGGGGCGTGGAACAAGGAATAAATAAAAACACACCGTGAAGGTGGAACAAGCAAGAAAAATAGGAAGATATGATGAAGAAGACAGCTAATGCCCAATACCAAGGAAAGATGTGATCGCCACCAAAGTAAAACAAGTCAAAAGAACCTGAATATACCTTGGAAATAGGTGGATGAAACACCCGCCCACGGGAGAGAAAACCAGAGAAAGCCTACAGATCAACTTGGAAGTAACGGCCAGAACCCCGTGCGTCACTTAGAAGTGACGGCCACACGATAGACCGCCGGAGGAGAATGACGTGCCTGCACAAGGCCGTCAGATAACCTGCAGTAACAAAGCTTGAATTCTTTTAACTCCAACTCTTCCAGCCGGCTAGAAGACCTGGGCCTCGTGTCAATGAACCTGTAAACCTGCCAAAGATGTAAAAAGACCAAACACAATAACCTCAATTAGTCCTTTTCACAAGCATAGCATCAATTCTCAAAGGACTCAATATCATCAAAAGGAGAGGGAATTACCGGGGATTTTTGGTTTTTTTTTAACCCCTCTGGGTGTTTTAAAAGTTTGGGAAGATGTTTATATGCTTAGAGGACAGTGAAAAACGTGGAGAAGGAAGAGGGACAATGCCTTGATTGAGGAAAAACCAGGGAAGAACTCAAGCATGCAATGATGAACTTGAAAGACCAAAACCAAAGTACTCCCTTGATTATGAGATGGATGGACGTGGGAAGCAGTTCCTCTTGGATGAAGATGGCTCCTGAGTTTGGCAGCACTTCGTCGTGAATTCAAAATCTCCCCCCTTTGGCCATGAAGTCAAGGGTTCTATTTATAGACCCTCAAACTCTTAGGTCGAGCAGAGGATAATTCAAACAAGATAAAGAGATAACTCTTAGCAAATCCTCGAAGATAATATCACCAAGAGTCCATAGAATCGAACGGAAGGTCCTGAGGATCAGATTTGAAAGAGATATCGTCAATCCAAACCCTTATCTCGACCATGGAGTAGCAGAGAAAAGGCCTGAACTGCCAGGACTCTCGGAAGGAAGTAACGGCTGCACGACAGACCGCCACTTGGAAGTAACGCACCAAGGATCATCCGTTACTTTCAACCTTATCCCAAAGAGATAAGATCAACGGGAAGAAAACCCAACAAGTTGGACTCTTCAAGGAAGCAATGGCCAAGGCATAGGGCGTCAGAATGAAACAACGACTGCACGACAGACCGTTATTATCAACGTGGAATCAAAAGGATAAGCTTTACAATGATGCCTTAAGCCTTAGGACTCTTCAAAGAGTAACGGTCCAGGACCCATCCGTCAGAATGAAACAACGCGCCTAGAACCGACCGTTATTATCATTGAGGTTCAAGAATGAAATGAGGGGCTTGCTAAGATTCATCCAATGAAACGCCACTAGGAGCCATATCCGATCAAAGAGTTCAGACCCAAGAAATAGGCTTCAACTAATCAAGAGACTCAATGAAGGGTGAACAACTCGGAGCATCGTATAGAATGAAACAAGGAGATGACCCGACTTATTGGGTATAAAACGGGTGTCAACAGATGCCCCTCCTTAACGTCCTCTTTGCAGGGGAGCGAGCGGAGGTGAAGCGAAAGTGAAATGGAACATGAAGATGAAGCGGAAATGAAGCGGAGTGTATCAAAAAGAGGGCGTTAAGGTAAACGACACCCGTTCTTTACCAACAAGCGATAGGAATTTTCTGGAAAACTTCGAATTGATCACAAGGAAATAGCCAGCCAAAGGGATGCGAGTCTGGAGGAACTAATTAACTAAGGAAAGGAAACACGGCTAGCCGCCGGAGGCAACGGAAAAGAAAGAGACTAAACTCCAGACAGGAATCTTCAGCGAACCAGATCAAGCGAGCAGATCGAAGGAAGCTTTCTAATTCAGAATGGAATAATTCTCCTCATCCAGAATCAAGAACACAACTATTCACCATCACTGAGATACCTTAAACAGATGAAGCTTCATGAATGCTCAAAGAATGCGCATGATGCATGCTGGGCTAAAGGAAAAGAAATCTTCAAAATAAATGCAAAGAAAGATAAAATATCAAATACTCGAGAATAATATTGCTAGATCGGAGAAATCAGAGTCAGGACACTATCTGCAACCACGGCGTACAAGATAGAACCATCGTCCCCAAATTTTCCAATCTAATGGCCTATCCAACGATTAAACATGTGAACTTAGATCATCATCATTTTTGTTTAAGGGGAACATCAGATCCTAGGACACATGAATGACCAGCCGGTTCTTGAGGTAATATATCATAAGTAACATATAGTAATGCATCAAGGGAGTGAGGGAACGAGATACAATACCTGACTTACCTGCCTGACGGACAGTAAAGCATGATTTTACTCATAATTCCTTCATGAAAAATAGGTTAGCCAATAATAAATATGATCATGAATCAAGGCATAACCATTTGTACATGCGAGAGGCATCAATAAGGAACAACATGGAAGAAAATGGAACCATTTTGACATTAATTAAACCATTTAATTCATCAAGAAACTTGCAAGTTTGTAACGGTCTCATGTACGTGCATCACATCAAGTAACGGACCACCCCTAGTCCGTCATAAATCAGGCGGTTCACATTCTTCAATAAAACAGGGCCAACACATGTAACGGTCAGATCCAAACGCGTCAGAATGATGTGACGGTCGGTCAATAGACCGCCGCATTTCCTGAGCGTTCAAAAAATAAAACCGAACGGTCACGGCCTTCATTCAATCCACATTCATCACCCAAAAACCAACCGAGAGAAACCACCGGCGACCACCGTCCCACTACTACCATGGCCGGCGACGAGGGTCCCCAGCCACCACCACAGAAGAGGGGGAGGGGAAAGAAGAAAGCAATCCGGCGGTTCCACCGCCGGCTCGAATGAGAAGCAATCCCGCCGGTGGAAGAAGAACAAACGGCGAGAAGAGATCCAAGGGAAGAAGATGAAGATCCCACGGCCGTGGGGGACCAAGGGGAAGCCCCATTGGGTGCAGAGGAACCCAAAGAACCCGAGAAGAAGAGGAAAAGGGGCATGGACCGTGAGGTAGGTCCTTCCGCCCTAACTTCAAATTTTAATTTTTTTGTGTTTTTATTATGAATGTATGTGGGGAATAGGGGTAGAAATGGGTCTATGAACCCACTAGGAACAATTGTAGGCCATTTGGCCATAGTGGGAGGCCACGGGGATGCAAGGGAAAAAATTCCCAAATGCAGACAATGTGACGGTCCTGCCAGCGACCGTCACTCGTCTGACGCACCATGATGAGTCCGTCAGAGTCAAACGACGCCCTAGCACAGGGCTGTCACTCATGCCAGGGACTTAAACTATTTTTTAGGGTTTTTAATTTTCAAATTTTTGTTTTCTTTTTAATCATGAATGTTTATGCAATGATTATATGATGCCAATTGGACTAATTAATGATCTAATATGTAATGCAGGGGAAGAGACGATCGCGGATCTCTTGGCTACAGATCCGGGCAGTGTACCAGGCATTGCCCGACTACCAGAGAGAGAGATTAGCCGGCATGGATTTGCCGAGGTGCTCAGCATCGAGGTGATCCGGATGGACACGCCGCTACTGTACGCCTTGCACGAGAGATGGGACCCGATCAGTCGAGCTTTCATCTTCCCGTGGGGCCACATGATCCCCACGCTAGAAGACATAGCGAGGATTACCGGATTGAGAGTCCACGGAGCCACGGTGACAGGGTGGACATACGGTGACTACCGAGAGATGGCGCAGCAGCTGCTCGGGCTAGATTTGATCAGGCCGGGACAGTCCTCCTCTCAGCTTTCGAGGTCAGTGCTGCAGGAGAGCTTGGGACTGAGAGGAGCGGCGATCGCCGTGGGAGAGCTACCCGAGGAGCATCTGGGCAGAGTGATAGACCATGTGCGCCCTCGCGTGGCGGCGGAGGCGGGACCAGAGGGAGATAGAGTGCTCAGACGCTTCCTGATGCTGCTATTCGGGAAGCTCCTCTTCGCGACTCGGGCAGATGTTATCAGCTGCAGACTGCTGCCGATGATAGAGGATTTGGGCAGAGTCAGGAGATACGCCTGGGGAGCGGCAGTGCTCGCATTCCTGTTCGAGTCCCTCAGCACTACGGACAGACAGACGATGCTGGGCGGCTTCTCGCCTTTCCTACAGGTAAATGCACTTCTCATGTTTTCTATTATGCCATGAATATTGATGCTATGATTTATGCAAATGATTTATGCAATGATTTATGCAATGATGCGACTGACTCGATTTCTAAATGTAGATCTGGAGCTATATGTACCTCTCGGGCATCGGGAGAGGCGCATTACTCTATCCCGGCCGCATACCAATCGCGAGGCATTGGTCGGTGGCGAGGGACACAGGGTCGATCATTAGACTGACCCGGATGATCCAGGATGACTTGGACTCCTTCCCGCATACATCGGTAAGTCCAGAACTCAAAATGATTTCTAAATGCTTTCTAAATGCTTTCTAAATATCTCTAATATCTTTAATGCTTTTATATGCTAATGAATGAACTAAATGCTCTCAGGTGAGATGGACCCCATACCGCGACGAGGGTTATACGGGACAACCATGGGTGGAGGCAGCCTTATCGTACCGGGGGCGAGACATATGGTTGCATTGCATCCATATCATCGAGCCTCTGCACTACAGGCTGATCCTGCGGACCCGGGGACTACACCAACCCGAGGTGACCTTTCCACGCCACAGCGATGACCACCCCGGCAAGTCAGCAAGGGGCATCAGCGGCAATGTGGATTGGTGTGCCCGGAAGGCGAAGTACGTCCACGATTGGAATAGGCGGGGCCGAGCGGTGAAGGAGCGAGACGAGAGCGACGAGGCATATCTGAAGGCCTTCGCTCGACTCTACGGCGACCGGGTGTACCGAGGTACCCGACGACCGGTATGCAAACTAAAACTCTAAACTTTTCTATTATGCAATGTGCAATGTGATATATGCTGACTCATGCTTTCTAAAATGCAGCTAGACCCTGAGGGACGGATAGCCGAGCTGGAAGGGCTACTCCACTCCACCATCTAACAGCGGGACGGGTACCGGTCTGCCCTGGAGCTCCTGGTGAGACTAAAAACTTAAATGCTCATGATTTATGCAATGATGTTCATGATGCAAATGCCAATGTCAACTAACCATGACTTCTAAATGCAGCGGGCCGAGGGAGCCCAACGCGCTGGACCGGATGCCCCATCATCTTCCTCGCAGCCTGCGGGAGGCAGGGCTGAGCAGGAGGCCGACTTTGCTCGGGCGGTTGCCCGGGCCGAGGAGGCGGAGGCCACCCTCGCGGAGTGGGTAAGAGAATAAAAATGCTTATGATTATGCCTAATTAAATGCTTCATGACTAATGATATGAAATGCAATCTACAGGCGAGGGATCTAGCAGCAGCAGTGGCCGAGGCCAGCCAGGCGAGAGCTGAGGTAGAGAGAAGCCGGGCCGAGACCGATCGAGCCCGAGCAGAGACGGAGCTGGTACGGGCAGAGATGGCCCGGCTGAGAGCGGAGACCCCGCGACGCCCAGATGATGCAGAGATGGAACAACTCCGGAAGGAGTTAGCGCGGGCACGAGCTGAGGTGGAGGAGCTTCGGATCAGGACGGCCGACTTGGATCGCTACCGGACCGAGGCACGGGAGACGCGGCGTCAGATCTTTACACTGAAGATCGAGCTGCGGACACTGGAGCGGACGGTCCGATGATGGGCCGGGGATCGGAGCGGAGTGCCTCCCAGAGTGGGGTACATAGGAGTGCTGCCCCTAGCGGCTCAGTAGGGGATTTTCTTGTCAGTTCCGCCGGCCAACGGCGAAATGAGAGGGCAGAGAGAGGACAGCAGGAGGAGAGTGCTTCCATAGCACCGCCACCCGTGAGGAGACCTGAGGATGGGGAGGATGATGGTGGCCCGGCTGATAGACCGGCCGAATGATGCCTTTTTATGTTTTCTTTATCACTTGTATAGAACTTTTGGCAAAATGGAATGAGATCCCTTCTTTTTAGTTTTCTGTTTTGTTTTAATTTTATGCGAGCGTGAATGAATGAATGTGAAAAATGCAGGATGGACGAAATGTGAATGACTGAATGAGATGTATGCAGGAATGCATGTATGAAAATGGGAAGAAAACGAGGTGTACAATGTGAAAGACCGCCAGGTCTAGGCAAGGGCAGAAGGAATAGCCTGAACTCAGCAGCAGAGAAAGTGACGGTCTAAGATCTGACCGTCATAATCAAACGACGCTCTGGTGAGAGACCGTTAATCATCAGAGGCCCACTCTGGCAGAGGGGCATCAGGATAAACGACGGCCAACCGAGGGTGCGTCAAAGATAAATAACGGCCAAGGGTCAGACCGTTGATCATGGCAGAATGATAGTTGGTCAGGGAAACTAGCAGGAAATGCGACGGTCTGAAGGAGACGCGTCAGAATCAAGAGACGGTCATAAGCAAGACCGTCAGGAAGTGTTTAGCCCAGAAGAGAAGGAACTGAGTGGCTGGGAATGCGACGGCTCAGGGTTTGCGCGTTACAGAAAGCGACGGTAGACCCGTAGACTGTTATTCTCCACAGAACATGATTCGAGGAATTGAAACCCACAGAAAATGCGACGGCCAAGGGCTGGCGCGTCGGAATGAAGTAACGGCCGCACGATGGACCGTTAGAATCTGGGTTGTAATCCGAAACGGATTGAGCCGAGATAACTAAAACCCGAGGTTTAGCCACTTAGTCCATCACTAGAACTTATCCTGATTGAAGATAAAGCCTTCTAGCCTGAGTCTTATCCTTCCAAAGTTAAATATAAGCCTTAGCAACTTGGAACCTTAATCAAAATCACAGCTTTGCTGAAACCTCTGTTCTAGGGTTTGAAGAGCTCTTCCAAAGAGCAGAAAGCATGATGAAGAGGAGCTTCGAGGTGATGGCTATGGAGGAGAAAGCTTACACCGGCCCCAAAGCTGCAAGAAAAGAGCATGGAGAACTCCAGCGGCTGACATCAATTCCCAAGCACTTAAGCTCCAATGCCCAAAGAGTGGTAAGTTCTCACAACTCATCCAAAGTTCAGAATTTTACTGCACTTATTCTTTTCATGACTTCCTTCTTTCTTTTCTCAAGCCCCTTCCTGGTCCAAGGTGCTATTCCAATCTGAAGTGGGTGGCTCCCATGGTAAAGGCACTTCCCATAGAGATCACCTCAATCCTTAAAGCATGGCACCTTCAACCCCTCTTGGTTTTAGGCAAGAATTTCCAGAAATTATCCTTCGATTGGCCAAGCCTTTCAGCACTTGTGGAACTATGGCATCCACAAACTCATACTTTCATCTTCCCTTCCTTTGAAGCAACCGTCCTTTTAGAAGAGGTAGAGACCTACCTAGCCCTTCCTAAGACTAAGGTGGGGGATGAAGACCGGGTTTGCTACACAATAGAGCCTATCGACCCGTCCTTGATCTTGAGTGATTTCATTCACAATCCAAAGGACGTGAGAACCATGATCAGCCCACACCACATTCACTTGATACCCTTGGCACAGTGGATAGTGTCTCATTGTAAAAATAAGTGGGAGAGACATGAAGCAATAGCCAAGGCGGTGGCGGTTTGCTTGTGTGGAGTCTTTCTTTTTACCACTACCGACCACCTCTTAGACATCCAAAATCTTGACATTATTAGCGGGCTGTGGCGGGGAATGTCTATCTCTCAAGCGGTCCTCTCATACCTTTATGAAGGACTAAGCTCGGCTTGCATAGGAGACCCCTTGTTTGGTTCCATGATACTCCTTGAGTGCTGGATGGGAATAAGAATCAAATTCCTTCATAAGGAAGACATAATTTCAGCAAGCCGGATCTTCGGAAGCCACCCTCTCTTCTTTATTGGAGGGGCATTTGGATATTCTCCTCAGGTTGAATGCAAGACGGCGGATAAGAAAACTCGGGACGAATGGCGCCTCTTCCTTAACATTCTTCCAATGGACAAGTTCATCATGCGACCAAGAGTCCTCCAAATCACTCTTCTCAAAATACCGCGGTGTCAAGGCCTGGACCTCCAGCTAGTAGGGAACACTACCATGGCGATCTACAACCCGCACCGATGCCATCTTCAGATCGGATTACCTCGAATCAGCGTTTCTGCACTATCACACTACCCTCCCCTTCTACCTAGGAAGATGGGAACCGAGGAAGATGAACGAGCAGTCCGGAACGCGCTGACCATGTGGGAGATCAGCAAGGTGCGTCTATGGCAAGCAGAAGTTGAAGAGAACGATGAAACACGCCGAGATTACATGAAAGAGTGGAGAAGAATCCGCCCTCTTGCGGATAAGAAATTGAATGTATCTTGATTTTCCTTTTTGTTCATGAGAGATATCATGTAATTGACAATCGAAGTTGAATTTATCAAGAATTATATTTCATTAATCTTTGCTTGAATGAGATGAGATTGCCATAGTTGAATGATCTTGAGTTCCATAGTTTGAAAGGCTAGAATGATGTGAACAGACAGGGCTTCTAGAGTAAGAGACGGATATGCACTGGGCCGCCATAAGGAAATAACGGTCCTGCGATAGGCACAATCATGTGCTATGTTACAATGATGATAGCAATGCTATTTGGTTTTGATGATAGCAAGACAGTGAGTGCATTTGATGCATTTGATATTGTATTTTGATTTCTATGCATTCTGCATATTGATAGCAACATGAATGATGATGTTTAGCATTGATGGCATTTGCTCTTTATATATGTGCATTGCATCTGTCAGATATCATGTCTCTGCATATATCATGTCTGGGTAGCAAAGTCTATACACTGGACTGTGTAATTGTGCATCATGCAAGTCTATACATTGGACTCTCGTTCAAGCTCATGCATTGTCTTAGGCAAAGTCTGTACAGCGTCAACGCACTTCATTGGAAGTGTGTACAGCGTCAACGCGTGAAGTCTGTACATTGCTTCAGGAGCTTCAAGTCTACACATCGCTTCGCTTCATGAAGTCTGTACATCCACAGTTAAACTTGAAGTCTGCACACTAGTCTTCACTGTCAAGTCTGCACATTGGTCTTCGATTTCAAAGTCCATACATTGGACTGTTCATCAAAGTCTGTACATCACCTTCAATCTTCAAGTCTATACAATGGCTTTGGGTCTCCAAGTCTATACAGCCTTTTGCTTCGCCAAAGTCTGTACATTGGTCTGCATAGGCTAAGTGTATACATCGTCCAGTACAATCATGCACTGTTCATGAAGTTTGTACAGCCTTTTGCATTGGATTTCAAGTCTAGACATTGCACTGTTGCATACATCGTCTTCGTGCTGTTTTTCTCTTTAACTTCGTGTCACTTACTGTTGTTCCTCGTGTCGTTTCTTTCTGGTCCCACTGCTTCATCACGTGTCGTGATAGCCGTGGCATCTTCTATCTTCGTGTTGTTTTCACTTCGTGCAGTCTTCTCCTAGTGTTGTCCTAACTTCGAGTCGTTTCTTTGTATTCTATCTTCGTGTTGGTTTTTCGCTTTAGACTTCGTGTCTTTCTCGCTTTGACCACACTCCGTGTCGATTTCAATTTTCATCTTCGTGTTGTTTTCAACTCGTGTCGGTTACTGTTTCGTCTCCGTGTTGTTTCATGTCTTCGTGTCGTGTTTCCTACACCTCGTGTCTTTGTCGCTTTGTGACTTCACCTCGTGTCGTTTCCGTATTATGTCTTCGTGTTGTTCTTCCTAGACCTCGTGTCGTTCGTATGTTGAAACCACACTTCGTGTTGGTTTCTGTTTTGTCTCCATGTTGTTCTCGTGCCGTTCTCATTACTGGTTATTATATCATGTCATTTTTACTTCGTGCAGTAGTCATCGTATGTATCTCGTGTCGTTCTTCTTTTTACCTCGTGTTGTTTTATAACCTCACTTCGTGTCGTTCTCTTCGTTGTGTCTGTTCTGTCACAGTGTATCTCGTGTCATTCTTTCCTTACTTCGTGCTGTAGTCACCCTGTGTATCTCGTGTCGTTCTCAGTGCATCTAGTATTAATATTACATACCTCATGCAGCTTTAGTTCTTGTGGCCCTCAGTTTTAATGGGTTGTATCTCCTTGCAGGTCCGAGGAAGAACATTTCCACGTGACTGGGCAGCACGTGATCCGAGGCTGAAGGACTGACAGAATGCTGACACGTGGCCAAATATCTGGGCGGGAAATGCGGAGGACACACACGCCCAGTGCTGCCCTCCTGCTGGCTGCTGCTATATATATGAGCCTCCTTCCACAGAAGAAGGTAGATCGAGTTGGCAAGAAGAAAAGTCCATACAGAGAGCCATGATCCAGATAGAAAGAGAAAAGAGAAAGAAGAAGAGCAGAAGGAGAAGAAGAGAGGCAGAGAGCTCGAGAAGAGTGTGAAGAGAAGAAGAAGAAGAGAGAGAGAGAGAAGGAGTTCGTTCCTCAGATCTTTGGTTCAAAACCAGATCTGAAGTTGCTCATTGTTGAGCTATATTTTGTGCTTTATTGCTTCAACTTTCCGTTGCTGTCTTGTTCTATTTTCATTTTCCTTTGTACATTTCTTCAAGCTGTTTGTCAGCGGTTTGCAGTGGAGGATTCCACTGGACAGCAAGCTGTGTTGCTCAGCGGGCAGTGGAGGTTTCCACTGGACAGGTAAAGCTGTAATCCTCAGCTGGCGAGACTTGGTCTCGGACGGGTTAAGCTGTATTCCCCAGCGGGTTCAAGCTGTGAGTCAGCGATGGCTAAGCTGTATTGCCCAGCGGAAGCAAGCTGTGATGCTCAGCGGTTGGCAAGCTGTGAGGCCCAGCTGATTGTTGGCAAGCTGTGTTGCCCAACGGTTAGTGAAGCCACACTCGGGTTGAGTGTGGGGTGGATGTAGGTATGGAGGACCGAACCACCTAAAAACCCTTGTGCATTGTGGTTTGGTTTATCTACTTTTGCTTCCGCTAGATGATTGCATAGGGGCGCTCTAAGCGTTTGGCTTCTGGTTGAGCAGAAGAGTGGATTAGTTTTCTTAGAATAGTTTAATCTGTCAAGAGAGCGAAATTCTAGTTGAGCGACTCCTTGTCTAATTCAGCCTAGTTAGCATCCTAGTGATCTCACTGTATGCTTGTTTTTGTTCTGCAACTGATTATTAGCTTTTAAGCTTGTCTAGTTTGCGAACTAGTAATTCTAGTGAGCATCATATTTTAACTGGGCAAATGGTTTTTTAAACGGGTTATATTCATTCACCCCCCCTCTGAATACTGCACCGAACCCAACAATTGGTATCAGAGCGGGTCTCTGATCTAATAGATCTAACAATCTGCAGATGATCCTGCTAACTGTTTAGTGCGTTTTCAGGGTGGATGCATTGTGCTCGTTGTCTTGTTTCACCGGTTTAGTGCTTTACCTTGCCCATTTGGTTTTGCTGCATTTCCTGTCGGTTGTTTTAGTAAGTTGATTCTGTTTGCCATCTGTCCAAATGGATCATCCTCCAATTTATGATGGTTCTAACTTTGAAAATTGGCTAGGAGGCCTAGTTGTGTATGTAGATTCCATTGATCCCAAACTATGGAGTTTACTATCCAAAGGCCCACATCGACTACCCAAAGACCAGACCAAGTGGTCTAGTGAGGACACGTTTAAGAACCGTGATAATGTCATAATTCTTAATATCTTGAGAGCTGCTGTTAATACTGATGTATATTCTTTTGCTCTCAGGTGCACATCTGGAAAGGAGATATATGACAGAGTCGTCTCTGCGCATAATCAGCAAGGTGATAGCTGCTTGATGGCCAACCGAGATGATGAAGATGAGATCTCATCTCAGGTAAGTTCTGAATCAGAAGGATACTCTTTCGATGAATTAATAGAGATGTATGAAAATTTGTTAGAAGTATCCAAGAAATTGAAATCTGAGAACAAAAAGTTGAAAAAGAAATGTGATAGAATAAATCTGAAAGATTCCTGTGAAAACTGTCCAAATATGAAAAAGTCTTATGATGCATGCATGCTAGATGTTCAGAATCTTAAGAAACAAAATGATTCTCTAACAATTGAAAAACAATCAGCTGGGCCTCACAGCTTGCCAACCGCTGAGCATCACAGCTTGCTTCCGCTGGGCAATACAGCTTAGCCATCGCTGACTCACAGCTTGAACCCGCTGGGGAATACAGCTTAACCCGTCTGAGACCAAGTCTCGCCAGCTGAGGATTACAGCTTTACCTGTCCAGTGGAAACCTCCACTGCCCGCTGAGCAACACAGCTTGCTGTCCAGTGGAATCCTCCACTGCAAACCGCTGACAAACAACTTGAAGAAATGTATAAAGGAAAATGAAAATAGAACAAGACAGCAACGGAAAGCCGAAGCAATAAAGCACAAAATATAGCTCAACAATGAGCAACTTCAGATCTGGTTTTGAACCAAAGATCTGAGGAACGAACTCCTTCTCTCTCTCTCTTCTTCTTCTTCTCTTCACACTCTTCTCGAGCTCTCTGCCTCTCTTCTTCTCCTTCTGCTCTTCTTCTTTCTCTTTTCTCTTTCTATCTGGATCGTGGCTCTCTGTATGGACTTTTCTTCTTGCCAACTCGATCTACCTTCTTCTGTGGAAGGAGGCTCATATATATAGCAGCAGCCAGCAGGAGGGCAGCACTGGGCGTGTGTGTCCTCCGCATTTCTCGCCCAGATATTTGGCCACGTGTCAGCATTCTGTCAATCCTTCAGCCTCGGATCACGTGCTGCCCAGTCACGTGGAAATGTTCTTCCTCGGACCTGCAAGGAGATACAACCCATTAAAACTGAGGGCCACAGGAACTAAAGCTGCATGAGGTATGTAATAGTAATACTAGATGCACTGAGAACGACACGAGATACACAGGGTGACTACAGCACGAAGTAAGGAAAGAATGACACGAGATACACTATGACAGAACAGACACAACGAAGAGAACGACACGAAGTGAGGTTATAAAACAACACGAGGTAAAAAGAAGAACGACACGAGATACATACGATGACTACAGCACGAAGTAAAAATGACATGATATAATAACCAGTAATGAGAACGGCACGAGAACAACATGGAGACAAAACAGAAACCAACACGAAGTGTGGTTTCAACATACGAACGACACGAGGTCTAGGAAGAACAACACGAAGACATAATACGGAAACGACACGAGGTGAAGTCACAAAGCAACAAAGACACGAGGTGTAGGAAACACGACACGAAGACATGAAACAACACGGAGACGAAACAGTAACCGACATGAGTTGAAAACAACACGAAGATGAAAACTGAAATCGACACGGAGTGTGGTCAAAGCGAGAAAGACACGAAGTCTAAAGCGAAAAACCAACACGAAGATAGAATACAAAGAAACGACTCGAAGTTAGGACACCACTAGGAGAAGACTGTACGAAGTGAAAACAACACGAAGACAGAAGATGCCACGGCTATCACGACACGTGATGAAGCAGTGGGACCAGAAAGAAACGACACGAGGAACAACAGTAAGTGACACGAAGTTAAAGAGAAAAATAGCACGGAGACGATGTATGCAACAGTGCAATGTCTAGACTTGAAATCCAATGCAAAAGGCTGTACAAACTTCATGAACAGTGCATGATTGTACTGGACGATGTATACACTTAGCCTATGCAGACCAATGTACAGACTTTGGCGAAGCAAAAGGCTGTATAGACTTGGAGACCCAAAGCCATTGTATAGACTTGAAGATTGAAGGCGATGTACAGACTTTGATGAACAATCCAATGTATGGACTTTGAAATCGAAGACCAATGTGCAGACTTGACAGTGAAGACTAGTGTGCAGACTTCAAGTTTAACTGTGGATGTACAGACTTCATGAAGCGAAGCGATGTGTAGACTTGAAGCTCCTGAAGCAATATACAGACTTCACGCGTTGACGCTGTACACACTTCCAATGAAGTGCGTTGACGCTGTACAGACTTTGCCTAAGATAATGCATGAGCTTGAACAAGAGTCCAATGTATAGACTTGCATGATGCACAATTACACAGTCCAGTGTATAGACTTTGCTACCCAGACATGATATATGCAGAGACATGATATCTAACAGATGCAATGCACATATATAAAGAGCAAATGCCATCAATGCTAAACATCATCATTCATGTTGCTATCAATATGCAGAATGCATAGAAATCAAAATACAATATCAAATGCATCAAATGCACTCACTATCTTGCTATCATCAAAACCAAATAGCATTGCTATCATCATTGCAACATAGCACATGCTTGTGCCTAAGGGGCACAACATTCTCCCCCTTTTTGATGATGGTAATAAACAGTGATAGTGAGTCACACACAAAATTTTCTCCCCCTTTGACATAATCGAAAAGGGAAAAATAGAAAAAAATATGAGTGCAAAGTGCAATATGCGTGCAAGTGACTGCTAGAGCAAGAAGCTCCCCCTGAAGGTATGACTTCTCCTGAAGTATTTCTCCCCCTAAATAAATGCTCCCCCTTTGAGAAGGAATATGAACAGATAACCAAGGTAGAAAAGGTAGGAGGGTCACTAGACAACAGCTGAATCATTGGTTCAGAGAATAAGCCTGATTATAAACAATAGTTAAAGTATAAGAATCATCAACATACAATTTTCAAAAATTCAGGTTTAACAGTGATAAATCTAGAGTAAAACACCTGACCCCTGAAAAAGAGTTTTAGATTCCATTTATAGCAATGAATCTAGGGCACATGGTATTAATAGATAAGTCTGAAATAATACCCTTTTGTGTCTAAACAAGGAAATTCAAGAGAGGCAACTTGAACATGTATTGAGAAAAACAATTTTCACTCAATGACTTTTGATTTTTCGAAGAGTTACATCAGTTTGATTTCACTTTTTAATTTTCAGAACCTGAACTAAGTGAATAGACCTGTGGCATTTATGCTGTTGACATTAGGTGTACACCTTTATCAGAGACAGGTACCCCCAGTTACTAGGCATAAACTACTGATCTATTTCAGATCAAGACCTACAAGGAATAGTCTTCACTGTTGACATTAAGGGTATACCTTGATTAGAGGCCAGTACCCTCAGTTACTTGGTGAGGACTCCCCCTATAGATTTGACCCTATGAACAGAGTTAGCTTGAGGCACTTCATGACATGTGAATTTTCCTACTTCATTGGAGGAGTTCACAGTTTCTCAGTGCAATTAACCATTACTCTGTCACTATGTTCAGTTCTTAACATTAATGATCTTATTTACTGCTGCCCTTAATTCTTTTAGAGTGATTGTTTGA
Organism: Amorphophallus konjac; assembly: GCA_022559845.1. Classification (NCBI taxonomy): domain Eukaryota; kingdom Viridiplantae; phylum Streptophyta; class Magnoliopsida; order Alismatales; family Araceae; genus Amorphophallus; species Amorphophallus konjac. Next base: position 250,624,895 of record CM040127.1, read on the forward strand.
AAAACATTACACACTCTTGTTCACCTGTTCTAGATATTTCCAGATTAACACATTTAGGCATTACAAAAAACTTTTTCTATTTTAGCTATGAGACAAAGATTAAGAGCTATAAAAGTTTTCCTTTTATCTCAGATTCTGAAGGCAGACATTTGACTCTTCAGTTTATAAAGGTTAAACCTTTAGTTCTTTTCAATTTGTGAGAGAGATTCTTATAAAATAACAATTGAAATAATCACAACTCAACGTACTGAACCAGAACCAGAACTGCTGTTCAGTGAAAAAGATGGGGAAAGGATAGCAATTGGCAATATGGTTCAATGAGCAACTGATGTCAAAGAATACGAATCATTTGAATGAGAACACTGAGAAGTGAATAGGATTCAATGAATTGAATAGAACTCTCAGCTCCCCCTGACATCATGATGCCATCATCAAATGCACTCACTGTCTTGCTATCATCAAAACCAAATAGCATTGCTATCATCATTGCAACATAGCACATGCTTGTGCCTAAGGGGCACAACATTCTCCCCCTTTTTGATGATGGCAATAAACAGTGACAGTGAGTCACACACAAAATTTTCTCCCCCTTTGACATAATCGAAAAGGAAAAACAGAAAAAAATATGAGTGCAAAGTGCAATATGCATGCAAGTGACTGCTAGAGAAAGAAGCTCCCCCTGAAGGTATGACTTCTCCTGAAGTATTTCTCCCCCTAAATAAATGCTCCCCCTTTGAGAAGGAATATGAACAGATAACCAAGGTAGAAAAGGTAGGAGGGTCACTAGACAACAGCTGAATCATTGGTTCAGAGAATAAGCCTGATTATAAACAATAGTTAAAGTATGAGAATCATCAACATACAATTTTTAAAAATTCAGGTTTAACAGTGATAAATCTAGAGTAAAACACCTGACCCCTGAAAAAGAGTTTTAGATTCCATTTATAGCAATGAATCTAGGGCACATGGTATTAATAGATAAGTCTGAAATAATACCCTTTTGTGTCTAAACAAGGAAATTCAAGAGAGGCAACTTGAACATGTATTGATAAAAATAATTTTCACTCATTGACTTTTGATTTTTCGAAGGGTTACAGCAGTTTGATTTCATTTTTCAAAAACCAGAGCCTGAACTAAGTAAATAGATCAGTGGCATTTATGCTGTTGACATTAGGTGTACACCTTGATCAGAGGCAAGTACCCCTAGTTACTAGGCATAAACTACTAGACCTATTTCAGATCAAAACCCACAAAGAATAGTCTTCACTTTTGACATTAAGGGTATACCTTGATTAGAGGCCAGTACCCTCAGTTACTTGGTGAGGACTCCCCCTATAGATTTGACCCTATGAACAGAGATAGTCTGAGACACTTCATGACATGTGAATTTTCCTGCTTCATTGGAGGAGTTCACAGTTTCTCAGTGTAATTAACCATTGCTCTGTCACAATGTTCAGTTCTTTACTTTTATGATCTTATTTACTGCTGCCCTTAATTCTTTTAGAGTGATTGTTTAAAAAGTCAGTACACACTCTTATTAGCCTGTTCTAGAAATTTCCAGATCAACACATTAGGCATTACAAAAACTTTTTTCTAATCTTACCATGAGACAAAGATTAAGAGCTATAAAAGTTTTCCTTTTATCTCAGATTCTGAAGGCAGACATTTGACTCTTCAATTTATAAAGGTTAAACCTTTAGTTCTTTTCAATTTGTGAGAGAGATTCTTATAAAATAACAATTGAAATAATCACAACTCAACGTACTGAACCAGAACTGCTGTTCAGTGAAAAAGATGGGGAAAGGATAGCAATTGGCAATATGGTTCAATGAGCAACTGATGTCAAAGAATATGAATCATTTGAATGAGAACACTGAGAAGTGAATAGGATTCAATGAATTGAATAGAACTCTCAGCTCCCCCTGACAGCATGATGCAAGAGATATGCTATTTTGATTTCTATGCATTCTGCATATTGATAGCAACATGAATGATGATGTTTAGTATGTGCTATGTTGCTTTGATGATAGCAATTATGTTGCAATGATGATAGCAATGCTATTTGGTTTTGATGATAGCAAGACAGTGAGTGCATTTGATGCATTTGATATTGTATTTTGATTTCTATGCATTCTGCATATTGATAGCAACATGAATGATGATGTTTAGCATTGATGGCATTTGCTCTTTATATATGTCCATTGCATCTGTCAGATATCATGTCTCTGCATATATCATGTCTGGGTAGCAAAGTCTATGCACTGGACTGTGTAATTGTGCATCATGCAAGTCTATACATTGGACTCTCGTTCAAGTTCATGCATTATCTTAGGCAAAGTCTGTACAGCGTCAACGCACTTCATTAGAAGTGTGTACAGCGTCAATGCGTGAAGTCTGTACATTACTTCAGGAGCTTCAAGTCTACACATCGCTTCGCTTCATGAAGTCTGTACATCCACAGTTAAACTTGAAGTCTGCACACTAGTCTTCACTGTCAAGTCTGCACATTGGTCTTCGATTTCAAAGTCCATACATTGGACTGTTCATCAAAGTCTGTACATCGCCTTCAATCTTCAAGTCTATACACTGGCTTATTATTCAAGTCTGTACAGCCGTTTGCTTTGAATTTCAAGTCTAGACATTGCACTGAAGCATGCATTTCTTTAAAGTCTATTCATCGGACTGGTCTGCATTGGCTAAGTATATACAACGTCAGTTCATGCATTGTCTTAGGCAAAGTCTATACAATGGCTTTGGGTCTCCAAGTCTATACAGCCTTTTGCTTCGCCAAAGTCTGTACATTGGTCTGCATAGGCTAAGTGTATACATCGTCCAGTACAATCATGCACTGTTCATGAAGTTTGTACAGCCTTTTGCATTGGATTTCAAGTCTAGACATTGCACTGTTGCATACATCGTCTTCGTGCTGTTTTTCTCTTTAACTTCGTGTCACTTACTGTTGTTCCTCGTGTCGTTTCTTTCTGGTCCCACTGCTTCATCACGTGTCGTGATAGCCGTGGCATCTTCTATCTTCGTGTTGTTTTCACTTCGTGCAGTCTTCTCCTAGTGTTGTCCTAACTTCGAGTCGTTTCTTTGTATTCTGTCTTCGTGTTGGTTTTTCGCTTTAGACTTCGTGTCTTTCTCGCTTTGACCACACTCCGTGTCGATTTCAGTTTTCATCTTCGTGTTGTTTTCAACTCGTGTCGTGCTTCCTAGACCTCGTGTCTTTCTTGTGTTGAAACCATACTTCGTGTTGGTTTCTGTTCTCATCTTCGTGTCGTTGTCAGTCCGTGTCATTTCACCTCATGCCGGTCTCTTTGCTACTTGTTATGTCGTGTTGTTTTTGCATTCGTGTCTCCGTGTTGTTACAGTGACACTTCATGTCGTTCTCGTTTCACCTCATGCTGTTCTCACTTACTTCGTGTCGTTTTCCCTCTTGTGTCTCGTTTCCCAGTGAACCCCGTGTCGTTTCACCTCGTGCTGTTCTCACTTAACTTCGTGTCGTGTTTCTGAAGCAGCTCGAATAGTTCTGATGAATTTCGAGTCGTTTCCCTATAGACCTCGTATCGTTCCTGTTTAGTAACCACACTTCGTGTCGGTTACTGTTGTTTCTGTGTCTTCGTGTCATTTTTGTTCCACTGCGTGCAGAACATTGCAGCACCTCGTGTTGCTTTCTGTGCCACCTCGTGTCGTTTCTGTGTGAACCTCGTGTCGATTTTCTCTGTCCTCTAGTTGCATCTCATGTCATCTTTTATGTCTTGCTTGTTGTTGCAACCACTTCGTGTCGTTCTTCTTTTTACCTCGTGTTATTTTCATCTTCTTCGTGTCGTTCTCTTTGTAGTGTTATCTCTGTTACAGTGTGTATCTCGTGTCGTTCTCTCCTTACTTCGTGCTGTAGTCACCTTGTGTATCTCGTGTCGTTCTCAGTGCATCTAGAACTGCTACCACATATCTCGTGCAGCTTTAGTTATTGTGGCCCTCAGTTTTAATGGTTTTCATCTCCTTGCAGGTCCGAGGAAGAAATATTCCCCAGTGACTGGCAGCACGTGATCCGAGGCTGGAATGAAGCCTGCTGAGAGACTGCCACGTGGTCTGAATTCTTAGGGCGGGAGCTGTGGAAGCCACATGCGCCCTAGCTGCTGCTGCTGCTATATATATGAGCTTTCTTCCACAGAAGAAGGCAGATCGAGTTGGCGGGAGAGAAAGAACAGAGAGCCACGATCCAGATCGAAGCAGAAGAGCAGAAGCGGAGAGAAAGAATAGAGAGTTGTTCGATCCAGAGAAAAGAGAAGAAGAAGAAAAGAAAGAGGGAAGAAGCAGAAGAGAAAAAGAGAGAGGCAGAGAGCTCGAGAAGAGTGTGAAGAAAAGAGAAAGAAGAAGAGCAGAAGGAGAAGAAGAGAGGCAGAGAGCTCGAGAAGAGTGTGAAGAGAAGAAGAAGAGAGAGAGAGAGTGAGAAGGAGTTCGTTCCTCAGATCTTTGGTTCAAAACCAGATCTGAGGTTGCTCATTGTTAGAGCTATATTTTGTGCTTTATTGCTTCAGCTTTCCGTTGCTGTCTTGTTCTATTTTCATTTTCCTTTATACATTTCTTCAAGCTGTTTGTCAGCGGTTTGCAGAGGTGCTGCCTCTGGACCGCAAGCTGTGTAGCTCAGCGGGCAGTGGAGGTTTCCACTGGACAGGTAAAGCTGTAATCCTCAGCTGGCGAGACTTGGTCTCGGACGGGTTAAGCTGTATTCCCCAGCGGGTTCAAGCTGTGAGTCAGCGATGGCTAAGCTGTATTGCCCAGCGGAAGCAAGCTGTGATGCTCAGCGGTTGGCAAGCTGTGAGGCCCAGCTGATTGTTGGCAAGCTGTGTTGCCCAGCGGTTAGTGAAGCCACACTCGGGTTGAGTGTGGGGTGGATGTAGGTCTGGAGGACCGAACCACCTAAAAACCCTTGTGCATTGTGGTTTGGTTTATCTGCTTTTGCTTCCGCTAGATGATTGCATAGGGGCGCTCTAAGCGTTTGACTTCTGGTTGAGCAGAAGAGTGGATTAGTTTTCTTAGAATAGTTTAATCTGTCAAGAGAGCGAAATTCTAGTTGAGCGACTCCTTGTCTAATTCAGCCTAGTTAGCATCCTAGTGATCTCACTGTATGCTTGTTTTCGTTCTGCAACTGATTATTAGCTTTTAAGCTTGTCTAGTTTGCGAACTAGTAATTCTAGTGAGCATCATATTTTAACTGGGCGAAAGGTTTTTTAAACGGGTTATATTCATTCACCCCCCTCTGAATACTGCACCGAACCCAACAATTGGTATCAGAGCAGGCCTCTGATCTATCAGATCTAACAATCTACAGAGGATCCTGCTGGTTTGTTTGGTGCTTTTCAGAGTGTGCTTTCTGTGTTCGTAGCTTTGATTCTCCGACTTAGTGCTTTGTCTTGCTTATTTGGTTTAGGTGCTTCAGTTTATTCTGTGCTTTCAGATTGTTTGCAATGGAGCCAATCGTGCTGAAGGCTAGCTCCAGCAAAGCAAACAGATCCAGCCATAGTGGATCATCAAGCGAGAAAAGTAGCCTCTCGCGGTCTGAAATTGATGAAGACCACATGGGAATGGTGATTAGTAATTTCAGGAAATTTCTGAGAAAAAGAGAAGGAAAGCTTGATGGTGGCAAACAGCAAACAAGGTATAACTCTAATCCTGCCAAGATTGCTGACACTAATGTTTGCTACAAATGTAGGAAGGCTGGCCATACGAAGGATGATTGTCCAGAGTTATTGAAACTCAAAGGGAACACCTCGAACATTGACAGAGAAGGAGGAAAGTCAATATGCTTAATGGCCAACCGGGATGATGAGGAATCCTCATCCAAGGTAAATTCTGAATCCGAATCAGATGGATACACTTTTGATGAATTGATAGAGATGTATGAAAATTTGTTCAAAGTGTCCATGAAATTAAAATCTGAAAATAAAAAATTGAGAAAAGACATGAATCTTGAAGTCACTCGTTTGAAGGCAGAAAATGAAAACTTAAAATCTGAAAATGAGAATCTCAGAAATAAGCACATTAGAGAATATGATTCTTGCAATGCATGTGCTATTTTAGAAGACATGATAAATGAGTTTGATCATGATGATAATTTGCAAAAAGAATCAATCAAATCCCTGAAAGAGGAAAATAAATTATTGTTAGAAAAGAAAACTGAAGCTGAAGAAATTGAAAGTAAGATGCTTGAAGAAAATGCTCATCTGAAGAAACAAAATAAAAAGTTAATGGTTCTTAACACTGTTTTCTCTGAAAGATGGATGACAATTGAAAAAGAGAAATCAGTATTGAAAGAGTGTATCAATTACAGTGATGAAGAAATTGCTAGTTTTTTAATACACACTGCTGATTTGGAAAATGAAATTATGTTATTAAAAGAAAAACTGGCCAGTTGTGAAAAGGAGAAAATTGATTCAGGAACTCTTATAATCTCATTGGAAAGTAAAATTACTGAGATAAATTGTACTTCATCTAAGATTACTAAGGATAAAGGCAAAATGAAAATATCCTCTGAAGATGAAGTAAGTGATCAATGTGAAGAGATTGATAACATTTCTGAAATTAAGCAAGCTAAGAAGAACCAGCTGTACACCACTTCTATTCGTAGTTCTGGTTTAGCTAGCACTTCAACTTCTTCTTCATATGTGCATGCTGTTCAGGAAATTCAAAAACGAAATAAACATCAGAAAACCCCAAAAACTCAAAGGAACTATCTGCATGCTAAAAACTCATCTGATAAGTGCCATGTCTTAAAGAAATTTAATTGTTCTTGTTCGTGTCATTATTATGGTAAGCATGGACACTTTATGAGTGAGTGTTTTGTGATGAAACAAGATGATAGAAAGTATGCTAGAAAAGTTCTGTCTGATCAGAAAAAGGGTAACCTGAATGTTAAAGAATTTCATGCTAGAAATCATGATTCTAGGAGAAAGAATCTGAATTGTTTTTGTTGTGGGAAGTTTGGCCACATTGCTGCTCAATGTTGGCAGAATCCGAAAAAGAGATTCAATTCTGAATTTGTTAATTTCCATGTTAACAAAAATGCTTTTGATAGAAATAACCTTGGCTCCAGAGGTAAGCATCCAAGGTGCTTCGAATGTGGAAGGCATGGCCACACAGTCAAAGACTGCTGGCATGCTCAGAGAAGTAGATTTAATTCTAAATCTGTAAAATTTCCTGCTCCCAATGCTGATGATAAGAAGAAAATTGAATTCATGAAAAAGATTTGTTATTGCTTTAATTGTGGAAAACCTGGCCACAAAGCCTCTGACTGTTGGATGACAGGTTATGGAAAATAATATGTTCATGCCGACAATAGAAAATGTCATGTTAATGCACAAACACATCATGCAAATAACTGTGTGCATAACAAGAAATCAAAGCATGTTGCTTCCTGTTATTATTGTGGGCTATTTGGACATTCTATGGTTGATTGTTTTCTGATGGAATATGATGATAATTCTCCTAAGAAACTGTTCAAAACACCTGTCAGGGTAAATGCAGGACCCAAAGCTGCTTGGGTCCCTGCAGGATCAAAATGATCATAATGTTGCAGGTGTGCCTTGGGTCAAAGAATAAACAGGGGTTAACAAACCAAGGCACTCAAATGGAAACCCCATGATTCAACTCTTCAGGTTAGTTCTGAACTTTGTTTTAAATTCATCATCTGAAATTGTTGTTTTGCTTGGTTGATCTTTCTTTTTCCATGTCTAGCTGATCAGTCTGCTTTCCAGACTCAGCTATTGAATTCATTTCTGCATATACTTGATGCTCTTCTCTTGCTATATGTTGAACTGAAATTGAATGCTTCGCTAAGCATATTCAGTTGATGCACTACATATGCTTTGTGTCAATGCATTGCATGCTTGTATTTGAATGCATACTTGGATTAAGTGTGAATGGTTCATTTAGTGTACACAGTCAATGCATGTGTCTTATGTCTGCATACTTCATTTGCATGACTGTCAATGATGCTGTTCAATGCATGTAGGACTGCTTTATGTTTCATTGTCCTTGTTAACCCTGGTATATCAAATGGTAAGTTACTAAAAGGCAGGAAAATCTGCCCGGAGGTTCCTACCATGTGTGAGATGGTCTTTGAGACCAGGTTCTCTGCCAAGTACCAAGGGTCTAGTCCTCATGTAGAACAGTGTACTGCATCATATTTTTGAAAAAATCGGAAAAAGGATAAAAATGTGCATGACTTGGATGCATAAACTTGAATTGATTGCATACTTGCCTCATATATCATTGTTGCATAGTCTGCATGTAGAACAGTCTAGTGCATAGCATATCCTTGCATCATGATGTCAGGGGGAGCTGAGAGTTTTTCTGGTCAATTCATTGAATCCTTGCTACTTCTCACTGTCCCCATCTAGTTCTTTCATATCTTTTGACATCAGGTGCTCCAGGAACTCAATGCCTAGTGCTATCATTTCCTTAACCTTCTCTGAACAACTATTCTGTTTCTGGTTTAGTACATTGAGTTGTGATTATTACAATTGTTCACTTATAAGAATCACATTTACAAATTGAAAAGAACTAAAGGTTTAACCTTTATAAATTGGAGAGTTAAGTGTCTGCACTTCAGAATTTGAGATAAAAGAAAACTTTTATAGCTCTTAATCTTTGTCTCATGGTAAGATTAGAAAAAAGTTTTTGTAATGCCTAATGTGTTGATCTGGAAATTTCTAGAACAGGCTAATAAGAGTGTGTACTGACTTTTTAAACAATCACTCTAAAAGAATTAAGGGCAGCAGTAAATAAGATCATAAAAGTAAAGAACTGAACATTGTGACAGAGCAATGGTTAATTGCACTGAGAAACTGTGAACTCCTCCAATGAAGCAGGAAAATTCACATGTCATGAAGTGCCTCAGACTATCTCTGTTCATAGGGTCAAATCTATAGGGGGGTCCTCACCAAGTAACTGAGGGTACTGGCCTCTAATCAAGGTATACCCTTAATGTCAAAAGTGAAGACTATTCTTTGTGGGTTTTGATCTGAAATAGGTCTAGTAGTTTATGCCTAGTAACTAGGGGTACTTACCTCTGATCAAGGTGTACACCTAATGTCAACAGCATAAATGCCACTGATCTATTTACTTAGTTCAGGCTCTGGTTTTTGAAAAATGAAATCAAACTGCTGTAACCCTTCGAAAAATCAAAAGTCAATGAGTGAAAATTATTTTTATCAATACATGTTCAAGTTGTCTCTCTTGAATTTCCTTGTTTAATCACAAAAGGGTATTATTTCTGACTTATCTATTAATACCATGTGCCCTAGATTCATTGCTATAAACGGAGTCTATAAACTCTTTTTCAGGGGTCAGGTGTTTTACTCTAAATTTATCACTGTTAAACCTGAATTTTTGAAAATTGTATGTTGATGATTCTTATACTTTAACTATTATTTATAATCAGGCTTATTCTCTGAACCAATGATTCAGCTGTTGTCGAGTGACCCTCCTACCTTCTCTACCTTGTTTATCTGTTCATATTCCTTCTCAAGGGGGGAGATTTTATTTAGGGGGAGAAATAATTCAAGGGAGTCTTACATTCAGGGGGAGAATGTTCTAGAGGAATTTGCATGCATATTGCACTTTGCACTCATATTTTTTTCTGTTTTTCCCTTTTCGATTATGTCAAAGGGGGAGAAAATTTTGTGTGTGACTCACTGTCACTGTTTATTGCCATCATCAAAAAGGGGGAGAATGTTGTGCCCCTTAGGCACAAGCATGTGCTATGTTGCTTTGATGATAGTAATTATGTTGCAATGATGATAGCAATGCTATTTGGTTTTGATGATAGCAAGACAGTGAGTGCATTTAATGCATTTGATATTGTATTTTGATTTCTATGCATTCTGCATATTGATAGCAACATGAATGATGATGTTTAGCATTGATGGCATTTGCTCTTTATATATGTGCATTGCATCTGTCAGATATCATGTCTCTGCATATATCATGTCTGGGTAGCAAAGTTTATACATTGGACTGTGTAATTGTGCATCATGCTAGTCTATACATTGGACTCTCGTTCAAGTTCATGCATTGTCTTAGGCAAAGTCTGTACAGCGTCAACGCACTTCATTGGAAGTGTGTACAGCGTCAACGCGTGAAGTCTGTACATTGCTTCAGGAGCTTCAAGTCTACACATCGCTTCGCTTCATGAAGTCTGTACATCCACAGTTAAACTTGAAGTCTGCACACTAGTCTTCACTGTCAAGTCTGCACATTGGTCTTCGATTTCAAAGTCCATACATTGGACTGTTCATCAAAGTCTGTACATCGCCTTCAATCTTCAAGTCTATACACTAGCTTATTATTCAAGTCTGTACAGCCGTTTGCTTTGAATTTCAAGTCTAGACATTGCACTGTAGCATGCATTTCTTTAAAGTCTATACATCGGACTGGTCTGCATTGGCTAAGTATATACAACGTCAATTCATGCATTGTCTTAGGCAAAGTCTATACAATGGCTTTGGGTCTCCAAGTCTATACAGTCTTTTGCTTCGCCAAAGTCTGTACATTGGTCTGCATAGGCTAAGTGTATACATCGTCCAGTACAATCATGCACTGTTCATGAAGTTTGTACAGCCTTTTGCATTGTATTTCAAGTCTAGACATTGCACTGTTGCATACATCGTCTTCGTGCTATTTTTCTCTTTAACTTCGTGTCACTTACTGTTGTTCCTCGTGTCGTTTCTTTCTGGTCCCACTGCTTCATCACGTGTCGTGATAGCCGTGGCATCTTCTGTCTTCGTGTTGTTTTCACTTCGTGCAGTCTTCTCCTAGTGTTGTCCTAACTTCGAGTCGTTTCTTTGTATTCTATCTTCGTGTTGGTTTTTCGCTTTAGACTTCGTGTCTTTCTCGCTTTGACCACACTCCGTGTCGATTTCAGTTTTCGTCTTCGTGTTGTTTTCAACTCGTGTCGTGCTTCCTAGACCTCGTGTCTTTCTTGTGTTGAAACCATACTTCGTGTTAGTTTCTGTTCTCGTCTTCGTGTCGTTGTCAGTCTGTGTCATTTCACCTCGTGCCGGTCTCTTTGCTACTTGTTATGTCGTGTTGTTTTTGCATTCGTGTCTCCGTGTTGTTACAGTGACACTTCGTGTCCTTCTCGTTTCACCTCGTGCTGTTCTCACTTACTTAGTGTCGTTTTCCCTCTTGTGTCTCGTTTCCCAGTGAACCCCGTGTCATTTCACCTCGTGCTGTTCTCACTTAACTTCGTGTCGTGTTTCTGAAGCAGCTCGAATAGTTCTGATGAACTTCGAGTCGTTTCCCTGTAGACCTCGTGTCGTTCCTGTTTAGTAACCACACTTCGTGTCGGTTACTGTTATTTCTGTGTCTTCGTGTCATTTTTGTTCCACTGCGTGCAGAACATTGCAGCACCTCGTGTTGCTTTCTGTGCCACCTCGTGTCGTTTCTGTGTGAACCTCGTGTCGCTTCTCTCTGTCCTCTAGTTGCATCTCGTGTCATCTTTTATGTCTTGCTTGTTGTTGCAACCACTTCGTGTCGTTCTTCTTTTTACCTCGTGTTGTTTTCATCTTCTTCATGTCGTTCTCTTTGTAGTGTTATCTCTGTTACAGTGTGTATCTCGTGTCGTTCTCTCCTTACTTCGTGCTGTAGTCACCTTGTGTATCTCGTGTCGTTCTCAGTGCATCTAGAACTGCTACCACATATCTCGTGCAGCTTTAGTTATTGTGGCCCTCAGTTTTAATGGTTTTCATCTCCTTGTAGGTCCGAGGAAGAAATATTCCCCAGTGACTGGCAACACGTGATCCGAGGCTGGAATGAAGTCTGCTGAGAGACTGCCACGTGGTCCTAATTCTTAGGGCGGGAGCTGTGGAAGCCACACGCGCCCTAGCTGCTGCTGCTGCTATATATATGAGCATTCTTCCACAGAAGAAGGCAGATCGAGTTGGCGGGAGAGAAAGAACAGAGAGCCACGATCCAGATCGAAGCAGAAGAGCAGAAGCGGAGAGAAAGAATAGAGAGCTGTTCGATCCAGAGAAAAAAGAAGAAGAAGAAATGAAAGAGGGAAGAAGCAGAAGAGAAAAAGAGAGAGACAGAGAGCTCGAGAAGAGTGTGAAGAAAAGAGAAAGAAGAAGAGCAGAAGGAGAAGAAGAGAGGCAGAGAGCTCGAGAAGAGTGTGAAGAGAAGAAGAAGAGAGAGAGAGAGTGAGAAGGAGTTCGTTCCTCAGATCTTTGGTTCAAAACTAGATCTGAGGTTGCTCATTGTTAGAGCTATATTTTGTGCTTTATTGCTTCAGCTTTCCGTTGCTGTCTTGTTCTATTTTCATTTTCCTTTATACATTTCTTCAAGCTGTTTGTCAGCGGTTTGCAGAGGTGCTGCCTCTGGACAGCAAGCTGTGTAGCTCAGCAGGCAGTGGAGGTTTCCACTGGACAGGTAAAGCTGTAATCCTCAGCTGGCGAGACTTGGTCTCGGACGGGTTAAGCTGTATTCCCCAGCGGGTTCAAGCTGTGAGTCAGCGATGGCTAAGCTGTATTGCCCAGCGGAAGCAAGCTGTGATGCTCAGCGGTTGGCAAGCTGTGAGGCCCAGCTGATTGTTGGCAAGGTGTGTTGCCCAGCGGTTAGTGAAGCCACACTCGGGTTGAGTGTGGGGTGGATGTAGGTCTGGAGGACCGAACCACCTAAAAACCCTTGTGCATTGTGGTTTGGTTTATCTGCTTTTGCTTCCGCTAGATGATTGCATAGGGGCGCTCTAAGCGTTTGACTTCTGGTTGAGCAGAAGAGTGGATTAGTTTTCTTAGAATAGTTTAATCTATCAAGAGAGCGAAATTCTAGTTGAGCGACTCCTTGTCTAATTCAGCCTAGTTAGCATCCCAGTGATCTCACTGTATGCTTATTTTTGTTCTGCAACTGATTATTAGCTTTTAAGCTTGTCTAGTTTGCGAACTAGTAATTCTAGTGAGCATCATATTTTAACTGGGCGAAAGGTTTTTTAAACGGGTTATATTCATTCACCCCCCCTCTGAATACTGTACCGAACCCAACAGAGCCCTGTCTCTGAAGGATATGACGGATGGGTCTTAAGCCGTTATATTCAAGTAACGGTAGATCCCAGACCGTTATAGTGATGGTTCAATGAAAAGGAAGAAGGCCCATGCCTGAAGGGAAATAACGGTCAAAGATGGGCCCGTTATATGACTGTAACGGTCTGATGCTGGCGCGTTACACACTTTGAACATGCATAGTTGTGAGCTTTTGCTTTTGGACTTGTCCCTGTATTCTGCACACACTCAAATATGAAACAAGTTAGATCTGTTCTTAGACTCAACCCCTTGCCTTGAAGCAAGTTAGATAATGACCGTTTCTTGATATTTGGTCAAGGGGTGGAGCCTTATTAAATAGACAAAAACATAATGAAAATGCGATGCATGCTATGCATATGATGGTATTTTTGGGAGTTTTGGAAAATATTTAATGTTTTTGGATTTTTGAAAATATTTGTTTTGTTTTGGATTTTTGAAAATATTTGTTGTTTTGGATTTTTGAAAATATTTGATGTTTTCTTAGATTTTGAAAGATATTTGATGTTTTTGGATTTTGAGAATATTTGATGTTTTTGGATTTTGAAAATATTTAATGTTTTTGGATTTTGAAAAACCAGTGCCTCTCTAGCAACACGAGACCTTCCTTGTTTTAGGTTGAGTCTCGAGATTGGCGTGCAATAGTGTGACAACCCCTGGCCAAGACCTAATCATTGTGACGGTGTTTTTACCAATGCCATACCTAGGGTACTCATCTCAGTCCTAAAAGGAAAAAAGATAATGGGGGTAAGCTTAGGCCAGATATGGGAGTTTTAGAACTTGATTCCCTCACCGTACAACCCTATTAGAGATTTGGTCTGTTGTACCGGGGCTTTTATGTCTGTCATCGAGCCTTTGTCCACTTAGGCATGCATGCGACCGGGCTCATAACGTCCCGCGGGGAACTGTACTGCCACTCTTGTCATGCCTAGTTTTCTTTTTCCTTTGGAGCTTTTGAAAATTCATTCACAGACTTTGAGATGATGCTTTTGATTTTGTTGTAAAGAGCACTCCTTTTCTTTTCTTTTCCTTTTTTTCTTGTGGCGTCAGGTCATAACGGACTTGCCCCTATTTGAGACCTCTTCTTGTTAGGGAGTTTGGACTGGTTGTCTCCTCCTTATTTACTCCTTGCCCCTAGATTCAGCCGAAGAATGAAGCGGACAGGGACTTCGACTTTCCCCTAAAGCATGGCCGAGGAAAACGGTGTCTTATAAGCAAGGAGCCCGACCAAGGATGCCGTGTAGTGTGTGATTGCCTTACTCAGGACCCTCTTTTTGAAGATAGGGAGGAAGTTCTTATTGCCGGAGAAGCACATGGTTTAGATTTTAAGGAAAGAAACGCTTAAGATACAACCCATTCCACGGGTGAGAGAGCTCCTCACCTTCCGCGTTTACTAAACGATAAGCATTTTCTGGATAAGCCTCCTTTACTACAAACGGCCCTTCCCAGTTAGGTTGCAACTTGGACCTAGGACCTGCAGACCGAATGCATTTGCGTTTCAAAACAATATCACCCGTCATGAATTTACGTTCAATTACCTTCTTTTGAAAATAACGCGAAACCCTCTTTTGATAAACAGAAACGTGATCAGCCGCATTCATCCTCTTCTCATCCAAGAGTTCCAACTGGACCAGCAACGCCTCCCGACGTTCATCGAGATTAAGTTCCTTATCGAGCTGCACTCTAAGGGAAGGGATTAAGATCTCATATGGGAGCACCGCCTCCATCCCATAGGTCAGGGAATAGGGAGTTTGCCCCGTAGGGGTACGGACGGAGGTGCGGTAAGCCCACAGAGCTTCCACCAATCTTTCAGGCCAATCAGAAAATTTATGTGCTTCGCATGTTTTCTTGATGATTTTAAGAAGGGTTTTATTAGTGGCCTCGGCTTGACCGTTGCCTTGAGGGTAATATGGAGATGAATGATGCAGTGCAATATTGAACTTCTTACATAGGTCCTTAAGCTCTTGGGAGATGAACTGGGGTCCGTTGTCGGTGATGATGCTGCTTGGCACTCCGAACCGCGAGATGATATTCTTCATGATAAAGTGGCACACCGTTGTAGCTTTGATTTCTACGTATGCCTCAGCTTTGGCCCATTTGGTGAAGTACTCAGTAGCGGTGAGGATGAAGGATTTTTACTTGATCTGAGAATTAGGATCACCGAGCGAGCCGACAACGTCGAAAGCCCACATAGAGAATGGCCAAGGAGCAGTCATAGGATGGAGGGACGAAGCTGGAGAGTGAATTTTATCAGCATGGAGTTGGCATTTAAGACACCTCCGGACATAGAGGGAGCAATCTTCCTCTAGAGTGGGCCAATAGTAGCCCTGCCTAAGGATCTTCTTCGCTAGAGCCTGGCCATTGACATGACCTCCACACTCACTAGAATGGGCCGCTTCAGCCACTTTCCAAGCTTCTACATCATCCAAGCATCTCATGAGCATTCCATTAGTAGCGCGCCTATATAGTTCTCCTGCGATGATAGTGTATCTTGCGGCGGCTCTTCTTATTGCTTTACGTTGCTCGGCCTTTGCCCCTTCTGGGAATGACCCTTCTTTGCAAAATAATTCGATTTCATGATACCAAGGCAATTCTTCTTCGTCCAGAATCTCCTCTAGTTCTGTTAATGAAACTTCCTTGAGATCTTCCTTCTCAACTCTCGCCTCTACAGATTTCCTGAGGTTGATGAACCAAGGATCTTGAAGAGAAGGTGCGTCCAATCTCTGGATGACGATGGTCTCAGTACTACGACTGAGAGGGAAAGATAAGGAGGAAGCAAGAGATGCCAAAGCATCAGCTAGAATGTTCAGAGAACGGGGAGTATGGATATAGATCAGCTTACGGAATCGCTTAGCAATGAGCGTGACCAAATCTTGATAAGGTTTGAGCTTGGGGTCACGAGTACGGTAAGTGGACAGAACTTGTCGTAGAACGAGCTGAGAGTCTCCTATGATGTTTAAATAGCGCGCGCCTAGGAGATAGGCGTGCTTCAAGCCGGCTAGGAGAGCCTCATACTCAGCGATGTTGTTGGTAGAAGGAAATCGAAGTTGATAAGCGAAGGGGATGGTTACTCCCTCCGGAGTAAGCAAGACAGCACCAATCCCTTGGCCTTGGGAGTTGAGCGCACCATCGAAGTGCAGAGACCAAAAGGGATGATGAGAAAGGACAGAGAGATGCTCATCAGGGAAATCATCCTGAATAGAATCGGTATGAGGAATAGGGAGATGTGCAAGATGCTCAGCAATGGCATATCCTTTGACTGCCTTCAGAACGACAAAGGTGATGTCGAACTGAGAGAGGAAGCTCTGCCAGCGAGCTAACCTACTAGAAAGGACGGGTTTTTCTAAGAGATAACGGACCGGGTCCATTCTAGAGATCAACCTAACTAGGTGGGCGAGAAAATAATGTTTAAGCTTCTGAGCTACCCACACTAAGGCGGCACAAGTCTTCTCCATAGCGGTGTACTTGGATTCAGCTGGATTAAACAGTCGAGAGAGGTAGTACGCAGCCCGCTCTTTCCCTTCATCATCTACTTATGCTAAGACCGCCCCTAGGGAGTCCTCAATAACCGAGATGTATAGGATTAGGGGTTTCCCAGGGACAGGAGGTTGCAAAACCGGGGGTTTGGACAGATACTCTTTGAGGTCCTCATAGGCCTTCTGACAATCTTGATTCCATTCGAACTTGACACCTACCTTAAGCAACTCATAAAATGGACGACACCTCTGAGAATGCTGAGATATAAATCTTCTAATGAATTGCAGTCTACCAATCAATCCTCAAAGTTCCGTAATGTTCTTTGGCGGAGGCATGTCCATGATGGCCTGTGCTTTATTAGGATCAATCTGGATCCCCCGTTTGCTCACTATGAACCTTAACAACTTCCCTGAGGAGACTCCGAATACACACTTCTTCGGATTCATCTTAAGCTTATACTCCCTGGCCCTCTGCAGCACTTTAGCCAGGATAGAGGGGTGCTCTTCTTTTGTTCTTGATTTCACCAAGATGTCATCCACGTAAGCTTCCATGTATATGTGCATCATGTCGTGGAAAATGGCCATCATCGCCCTTTGATAGGTGGCACCTGCATTTTTCAAACCAAATGGCATAACTACATAACAATACGTGCCCCAGGGTGTGGTGAAGGAAGTTTTCTCTTGGTCTTCTGGAGCGAGACGGATCTGATTGTAGCCCGAGTACCCATCCATAAATGACAGAGCTTCATACCCGGCAGTGTTATCCACTAGGACGTCTATATGAGGTAGCGGGAAATCATCTTTGGGACATGCTTTGTTTAGATCCCTGAAATCAATGCATATGCGCACTTTTCCATCCTTCTTGAGAACAAGGACTATGTTCGCCACCCACTGAGGATATAAAACCACTCTAACGAACCTGGCCTTATATAGCTTGTCGACCTCTTCTTTGATCCTTAAGGCCATGTGGGGGTGAAATCTTCTTGACCGTTGTTTCACAGGTGTTGCCCCTGGTTTAAGCACGAGCCGATGTTCCACTAAGGAGGGGTCAAGACCTGGCATGTCCTCATAAGACCAGGCGAAAGAATCGCTATACTCCCTTAATACCTTAATTAGATCTTCTTCTACCTGTGAAGGGAGATCAGCAGAAATAATGACGGGCCTTGGGTCTTCTTCTGTTCCTAAGTTGATTTCCTTTGTAGGTTCATCCACTGCCGTCGACGGCTGGTCGAATCTTTTTAGTCCTTGTGCATATAAGTCGGCAGTGTCATCTACATTGCTGTCTTCATCTATTGGATCCTTCTCATCCAAAACCTCATAGACGCCTAATCCGTCGTCGCTCCATTCCCTTCTATTTCCTCTTCATCCTCAATCACGATTGCTGTAGCGACGAATTTCGGACACTTCAAAAGAGCATGACACCGCTGAGCTATATCTTGCAAGAACCTATCAGGAACAGATCGGGACGGATGCGGAAGCGAGCGCGGTTCAGAATGGGAAGGGTTGGACGACCCAGAACAAGACCCTACTTCTCTAGACCTAACAGACTCTACTCCTCTAGACTCGACGGACCCTAATCCTAACCTAGGGGACAGAAGACCTAATGGAAGGAAGGCGCAGGGGACTCGTGCCCCTGGGAGGAAAATGGCGGCAAGATAGCGTAATCTTCCACTGAAATCTCGTTTTAAATTTGACATTTTTTTTTGGAGGTCAGCGGAGACTATACAGCACGATGGAGGAGGTGGGAGCTGCATAGGTAACAGCTCGGGGAAAATGCAGTCGAAGAAAGGATCGGAAGAAGAGAACCACATCTCGTGGAGTTGGGCGTTGGGAGGAGGATAACGGTCAAAGGACCCTACATCAGAGCACAATAACGGTCAAAGGCCAGACCGCCAGATAATATATAACGCAGGGGGATGAGACCGTCAGATGAGCCAGGGAACCAAAACCAGATAGAAGTAACCGGAAAGCCCGTGGAAGCTCACACAGCAGAACCAAAGTGGCGGTCTAATGCCCCTGCGTCAGAGAACTGTGACGCGGGGACACCTGGCCGTCAGAGAACTCAGAAAACCAGAATGAGCAGTAATCAAAGGGGAAACAAAAGGCAACTCCACAAGCTGATGATGGCAGGTTTAAACAAGAATCAAAAGCACGATTGGCACAAGCTGTCCCACCGTGATCGCCAAAAAATTATCTGTTGATATTTATTTGTCTATCTTCTATCTTCCTTTTGAGGTTTGGAGAGCGATATGGTAAGATAACAAACAAACAATCAAAGATCTACTCAAACCTATGAACATGTGATCATGAACCTAGGCAATCATAGCTAGCTCTAGCATGGGCATGCTATCTCAATCCAACTACGCTAAGGAAAAGGAAAACACACGTCGGGGCGTGGAACAAGGAATAAATAAAAACACACCGTGAAGGTGGAACAAGCAAGGAAAATAGGAAGATATGACGAAGAAGACAGCTAATGCCCAATACCAAGGAAAGATGTGATCGCCACCAGAGTAAAACAAGTCAAAAGAACCTGAATATACCTTGGAAATAGGTGGATGAAACACCCGCCCACGGGAGAGAAAACCAGAGAAAGCCTGCAGATCAACTTGGAAGTAACGGCCAGAACCCCGTGCGTCGCTTGGAAGTGACGACCACATGATAGACCACCGGAGGAGAATGACGCGCCTGCACAAGGCCGTCAGATAACCTGCAGTAACAAAGCTTGAATTCTTTTAACTCCAACTCTTCCAGCAGGCTAGAAGACCTGGGCCTCGTGTCAATGAACCTGTAAACCTGCCAAAGATGTAAAAAGACCAAACACAATAACCTCAATTAGTCCTTTTCACAAGCATAGCATCAATTCTCAAAGGACTCAATATCATCAAAAGGAGAGGGAATTACTGGGGAGTTTTGGTTTTTTTTAACCCCTCTGGGTGTTTTAAAAGTTTGGGAAGATGTTTATATGCTTAGAGGAGAGTGAAAAATGTGGAGAAGGAAGAGGGACAATGCCTTGATTGAGGAAAAACTAGGGAAGAACTCAAGCATGCAATGATGAACTTGAAAGACCAAAACCAAAGTACTCCCTTGATTATGAGATGGATGGACGTGGGAAGCAGTTCCTCTTGGATGAAGATGGCTCCTGAGTTTGGCAGCACTTCGTCGTGAATTCAAAATCTCCCCCCTTTGGCCATGAAGTCAAGGGTTCTATTTTTAGACCCTCAAACTCTTAGGTCGAGCAGAGGATAATTCAAACAAGATAAAGAGATAACTCTTAGCAAATCCTCGAAGATAATATCACCAAGAGTCCATAGAATCAAACGGAAGGTCCTGAGGATCAGATTTGAAAGAGATATCGTCAATCCAAACCCTTGTCTTGACCACGGAGTAGCAGAGAAAAGACCTGAACTGCCAGGACTCTCGGAAGGAAGTAACGGCTGCACGACAGACCGCCACTTGGAAGTAACGCACCAAGGATCATCCGTTACTTTCAACCTTATCCCAAAGAGATAAGATCAACGGGAAGAAAACCCAACAAGTTGGACTCTTCAAGGAAGCAACGGCCAAGGCATAGGGCGTCAGAATGAAACAACGGCTGCATGACAGACCGTTATTATCAACGTGGAATCAAAAGGATAAGCTTTACAACGAGGCCTTAAGCCTTAGGGCTCTTCAAAGAGTAACGGTCCAGGACCCATCCGTCAGAATGAAACAACGCGCCTAGAACCGACCGTTATTATCATTGAGGTTCAAGAATGAAATGAGGGGCTTGCTAAGATTCATCCAATGAAACGCCACTAGGAGCCATATCCGATCAAAGAGTTCAGACCCAAGAAATAGGCTTCAACTAATCAAGAGACTCAATGAAGGGTGAACAACTCGGAGCATCGTATAGAATGAAACAAGGAGATGACCCGACTTATTGGGTATAAAACGGGTGTCAACAATCATGTGATTAGATTAGGTAATCTAACTGATTAGCTAACATATTTTAACATATTAGCTAACCTTTACTTGATCTATGTGACAGTATGGTAAAAATTACTGTAAACATGATTTATCCTATGGAACATCGCATGGAGATGAGCTAGTACAATATTATATTTTTTCCTAGATTAGCTACCTTAGGTTAGCTAGTATTTGGTTAAAAGCCTGAGAACACCTACTTTTTTGAGATGACCACTAGGTACTGGCAAAAGAAAAGGGCAGCTTGCTTCCCTCCTCTGCAACCTCTGCAACTTCAGAGAATGCTCACCCTTCTCTACAGCAAGCCTTCGGAAGAATGGAGGGAGCCTCAATATAGGGAATATTATAGTGTTTTGGGTAGACAGGAGGGGAAACAAGATCCTAGATAATCGTGTCATAGTTCGATGCCAGCTCAAACGTGCTGTTCATGTCTGAAAAGGACATAGGATAATGGGATGCCAACGAAGGTTTGTCTGGAAAAAGTCACAACCTGGAGGGGGTCGTGTAAGCTAAATTACAAGGGCGCACCATCACATGTTAATATTGATTACAATGTTTAGAAATTTTATATCTAATGAACTATGTTAATAAAAATAGTAATTGCATATTTTTATGATCCCTAGATTTTTCTGATATTTTTCATAATTTTATTTTATTAAAAATATGCTAGAATAAAATTCAACCCGAAAACTCCGCATCTAACTTCACGCTTAGAAATTTTATATCTAATGAACCATGTTAATAAAAATAGTAAATTACATATTTTTATGATCCCTAGATTTTTCCGATACTTATCAAAATTTTATTTTATTAAAATATGCTAGAATAAAATTCAACTCGAAACTCCGTATCTAACTTCAAAGATTTTTATCTTTAA
The DNA here is from genome assembly GCA_022559845.1 of Amorphophallus konjac. Taxonomy (NCBI): domain Eukaryota; kingdom Viridiplantae; phylum Streptophyta; class Magnoliopsida; order Alismatales; family Araceae; genus Amorphophallus; species Amorphophallus konjac. The sequence continues at coordinate 250,646,290 of CM040127.1, forward strand.
AAATGGATGGAATCAGTTTATGAAATTTCATGGCTAGGATCCTTATATTTTTCTCTTATTTTTTATAAAATTTATTTCTTAAAAATTTCTTTAAATAAAACTGACACTATTCATGTACCTAAGGTTGGTGCAAAACCTGTTCAAGCGTAGGTATAAGTTTAATAAGGTTGGTGCAAGTTTCTGTCTCGTGCAAGTTTTACTCAAGCCTATAGATTTTTGTAACTCGGTGCAAGTTTCAACTTGGTGCATTGGTGCAAGTTTTCTACCTTGGTGCAAGTTTTGCACTTTCTGCCTCGGTGCAAGTTTTGCTAAAGCCTATAGATTTCTGTAACTCGGTGCAAGTTTTGTAAGTTTTCAACCTTGGTGCAAGTTTTGCTCAAGCCTATATAGCCTTGGTGCAAGTTTTGCTAGCCTATATAGCCTTGGTGCACTCGGTGCAAGTTTTTTTTCTACCTTGGTGCACTTTCTACCTCCAGCCTATATAGGAGGTCAAACTCAGTGCAAGTTTTGCTAGAGCATATAACGTATACTTATTTGGCACAAAAGGTAAATGGTGGATGCCAAGAATTGAACCCTAGTCTCTAGGTTAAATGGCACACCACTTAACCAACTATACTAGGAAGTCACTTGTTAAGTGAATAATCTTTACATATGATGACTCCGTGTTCCAACTTCTTACTCAACCTTCCTATAGAGTGATCTAATACTTTTTTTGGTGAAATATTATTAATTTTTTTTCTATCATTTTTTTATACGGGGTGCTACACCCCCCACTTAAAAGAATTTGGTCCTCCAAATTCAATTGCATATATGGAGACAAGGAGGGTGAGAATTACTTACGGACTAGAATAATTCTGGAAATCTCCTTCTCATAGACTCCTCGGTTTCCCATGTACCTTCTTGTTCTAAGCATCGATTCCATTGAATTTTAACCATAGAGATCGTCTTGTTCCTTAGAACTCAGATTTCTTGGTCGAGGATCTTTACTGGCCTTTGCTCATAAGTAAGGTCCTTCTGTATCACCAAGTCAGTGTGATCGATGACGTGGAGAGAATCGTGCACATACTTCTTCAACATAGAAATATGGAATACATTGTGCACCTCTGATAATTGTGGAGGCAAGGCAATGCGGTAGGCTACCTCGCCCACTCTCTCCAATACCTCGAATGGACCAATAAACCTTGGTGTAAGTTTGCCCTTAACACCAAATCTTCTAATACTTCGACCAGGAGATACCTTGAGAAAAACATGATCTCCAACTTGAAATTCCAGATCTCTTCTTCTATTGTCAGCATATGACTTCTGTCTGGACTGTGCTATCTTTAGCCTTTCCCGAATGAGGTGTATCCTCTCCCTTGAATCTCTTACCATTTCTGGGCCTAGGATTTATTTTTCACCAACTTCATCCCAGTATATTGGAGATCGACGACTTCTACCATAGAGCGCCTCAAAAGGTGCCATCTGGATACTGGCTTGATAGCTATTATTATATGCGAACTCGGCTAGGGGTAAGTGGTCGTGCCAACTTCCGCCGAAGTCTATAATGCAGGCCCTTAACATGTCTTCAACAACCTGATTTATCCTTTCTGTCTGTCCATCTGTCTGAGGATGGAAGGCAGTGCTGAAGTTGAGTTTCGTCCCCAGAGAGTGTTGTAGACTCTTCCAGAAATGAGAGGTGAAGCGCGAGTCTCAGTCAGATACGATCGAGACGGGAACTCCATGCAATCTAACTATCTCTTTAATATATAGGGCAGTAAGGACATCAATCGACCATCGGCTTTTGATAGGCAAGATATGAGCCGATTTAGTTAGGCGGTCGATAATTACCAAGATTCCATCATGTCCACCTCTAGACTTGGGCAAACCCATAATAAAATCCATGTCAGTGTCTTCCCACTTCCACTTGGGAATGTCTAGTGGATGTAACTTTCCGGCGGGTTTCTGATGTTCTGCCTTCACTTGTTGACATGTTAAGCAGCGAGATACGAAATCCGCTACCTCCCTTTTCATATTAGGCCACCAGAAAGTCCTTTTCAAGTCTTGGTACATCTTGGTAGCTCCAGGATGGATCGTGTACCTCGATCTATGAGCTTCTTCGAGGACCTTTTTCTTCAGCTCGGGACAGTCGGGTACACATGTCCGTTCATGGAATAGCAATCTCCCATCTGGTGTCAGCTTAAAATCTGGTCTCTCGCCCAGCTTGTCCCTTATCTCCACTAGTGCCGGATCTCCCTCTTGTAACTTCTGAATTTCTGACAGTAAATCCGGGCGTAAACTCATATGGGCTAGAGTAATACACACGTCTTGTTCATCAGTGCTAATGTCGAGTTGAGAGAATTCCTCCAATAGTTTCCATTCTTGGATCATACAATTGGCTAATATTGCTCTCGACTTTCGACTGAGAGCATCAGCTACAAAATTACCCTTACCGGGATGGTACTGTATAGTGAAGTCAAAATCCTTGAGATATTCGAGCCAACGCCTTTACCGCATGTTCAGCTCCTTTTGAGAGAATAAATACTTGAGGCTTTTGTGATCGGAGTATACCGTGAATTGTTCTCCGTAGAGATAGTGTCTCCAGATCTTCAAGGTAAATACTACCGCGGCCAACTCTAAGTCATGCACCGGGTAGTTCTCTTCATGTTTCTTCAGTTGCCAGGAAGAATATGCAATGACTCTCCCATTCTGCATTAATACACACCCGAGGCCAATACCAGAAGCATCAGTATATACCTCGTACTTCTCTCCTTCGACTGGCAATGATAGGATTGGAGTAGTGGTCAAGAGATCCTTCAAAGCTGGGAAACTCTTCTCACAGTCTTCCTTCCACTCATAAGGTGTTTCCTTGCGAGTCAATCGGGTGAGAGGAACAGCAACTCTTGAAAAGTCCTTGATGAAACGCCGATAATAACCAGCTAGTCCTAAGAAACTACGAATCTCCGTTGCGTTGGTTGGTCGTTCCCAATTCTTCACGGCTTCGACCTTTGATGGGTCAACGGAAATTCCGTCCTTTGAAATTATATGGCCCAAGAAGGATACTTCCTCGAGCCAGAACTTGCATTTGCTGAATTTGGCACATAGTTTATTTTTCCTCAATATCTGCAATGCCTTCTTAAGATGTTATTCATGGTCTTCTTCAGACTTTGAATAAATAAGAATATCATCGATAAAGACCATAATGAACTGATCTAAGTGAGGCCTAAATATGCTATTCATTAGCTGCATGAAAGCTGCGGGGGCATTTGTTAGTCCGAAAGACATAACAGTAAATTCGTAATGCCCATACCTGCTTCGGAATGCAGTTTTAGGAATATCTTCTTCTTTGATCTTCAGTTGGTGATAACCCGAATGAAGATCGATCTTGGAGAAATATTTAGCTCCAGATATTTGATCGAACAATTCATCAATCCTCGGTAGTGGGTACTTGTTCTTGATTGTAAGGTGATTTAACTGTCGATAGTCAATGCAGAGTCTCATCGATCCGTCCTTCTTCTTGACGAATAGCACAAGCGCTCCCCATGGGGAAGTACTCGGCCGGATGAAACCCTTGTTCAATAGTTCCATCAGTTGTTCCTTTAGCTCCTTCAGCTCAGCAGGGGACATTTGGTAGGGTGCCTTGGAAACAGGTCCAGCACCAGGGACAAGGTCGATGGTGAATGACACCTCTCGCTCCGGGGGTAAGCTGGGCAATTCTTCTGAAAAAATGTCAGAAAAATCCCGAACTACGCGGATGTCTTAAAGCTTAGGCTCCTCGACGTTCGGGGCAGTGACAAGGGCAATGAAGGCCATACATCCCTTGCTTATAAGTTTACTAGCTCGGAGGGCTGATATAAGAGGTGATCTAGGCCGAGGGCTCATGTAAACCAGTTCCGGGTAACCCACAAAAGTTACCTTGCCATTCCGGCAATCAACAGTTGCTTGGTATGTGGATAACCAATAAGCACCTAGTATGACATCATACACTTCCATATCTAAGCAAATTAGGTCGGCAGGTAAATTATTTCCTTTAACCATAACCTCACAGTTTGGGTATTGATGTGTGAGGTCGGCCTTGTTCCCGATAGGTGTAGATATGACTAAGTCCAACAATTCAGGCTCCATAGAGAATATAGCAGCAAATTTCTTGGAAATAAATGAATGTGTTGCTCCCGTATCAAATAAAACTTTAGCATTCTTAGAGCAAATAGTTAGTGTACCTTCCACGATTCCTCCTTATGTTGGTTCCCTCTCTTGGAGAGCTTGCAGACGGCCTTGCTTCTTTACCGGGAGCTTTTCCTCTTTAACGGCTTGCTCGTTCATCAGCGGACAGTTAGGGATCCGATGTTCTCGACTTCCACATCGGAGACAGCTCCTAGCTTCCTCCAGCATTCCTCGGTCTTATGGCCGGGTTTATCACAATAATTACAAATTTCCTTTGTGGGTGTGGGGGCAGTGAAAGGCTTATCATTCTTCTGAAATTTCTTCCCTTTGGAAGACTCTTCTCCCATATAGGGCCGCTTCTTGTTGAATGTTGCTTTGAATTTTACTGGGCTTGTGACAGGTTCCTTCTTGTTGAGTGTTGCCTTGAAATTTCCTCGGATCCTCTCCTATAACTCAGTGGCATCCTCGAGCAACTACGCACGCCGAACCATTTCTGAGTAGACTTGAATGTCCATCGGTGTGAGTTGCGTAATGTAGTGGGGCCGAAGCCCGTTGAGGAACCTTCTTGCCTTCATCTTCTCCATACATACCAAGTGGGGTGCATACCTGGACAGTCTTGAAAATTAAGCTTCATACTCTGCCACTTTCAAGCCACGTTGTTTCAGTGCGGCAAATTCCACAGCCTTCTTCTCCTGAATATGGTCAGAGAAGTACTTGTTGTTGAAATGTTCGGTGAATTCAACCCATGTGACATGGCCTTCTGGCAATGTTACTTCTATGGATTCCCACCAACATCGAGCATCCCACGCTAGTTGGAAAATAGCTAGTAGAACCTTTTCCTCGTCCGTGCATTGCATTACACGAAAAATTTGTTCCATCTCCTTTTGCCAATTTTCAGCATCCTCGGGGTCAGACGAACCCGTGAACCTAGGTGGGTTCATGTTACGGAAGCCTTGGAGGAGATCACCGGCTCCACGGTTAGCACCACCTTGCGCCACTTGTTGTAGCGCCTACACAAGGCCTAGCACGGTGTGCTACATCTCGCGCCATTGTGCTCGTTTAGCAGCCATGATCCTACAAAAGAGTTTAAGGGTCATAAATATCGGGTTTTATTATGAGGTTAAATGCCATTATATAACTTAACCCATGTCTCTACCCATCTCACTAGGTAAGGTACAAATCTATCCTTAGACTTAGGTTTTACCTAGGAAATCGTAATCCTAGGCTCTGATACCATGAAGACTGTCACGCCCCGAGGCAGAAGATTACCCGGAGGCGTGACGCGTCTATATAGATCGTGTCAATCATGTAAATATCAGAGGATGTAAATAACTAAGATTTAACTTGAAATTAATACAAATAGTACGAGCTGACAATTGTCACAACTAATTAAAGGACAAATACATATGTTCCCAGAGTCCAACGACTGGGCTTCAAACCTTGAGCAGTTCTAATCAAGTGGACTAATACAAGTGACATAGATAAACTGATACAACTGACATAAGTGGACTAATACAATAACACAAATGACATGACAATTTGTTAACTTCACTCTAACACTCATCACTCAGTCTCATTCCCTTCTGAGTGTTGGTTGACATCCAAATTACCTGAAAATATTAGAAAACAACTAGATGAGCGAAATGCTCAGTATGATTTACATCTCAAGATTTAACATGCTTTAAGTGGTTTACAAGTTCAATTAATGTAGGTAAATCAATGCATGTAGACAAGTAGACATCAAGGATTGTAAAATCGACAAGAGCAGTATAGGAAAAACAAAAAAAACAAGTGAGAGTTGTTGATTGTTTGTTTACCTATCTCTTCTTATCTTCTTTCTTTTTTGTTGATTGTGAGGGTTTTGAAAAATGATATGGCGAGATGATAAATAAGCTACCAAAGATCAGCTCAACCTATGCACATGTGAACATGAACCTAGGCAATCAAATCTAGCTCTAGCATGGGCATGCTATCTCAATCAAATTACGCTAAGGGAAAAACAAAAACACACGCCGGGGCGTGGAGCAAAGATAAATAAAAACACACCGCTAGGGGTGGAACAATCAAGGAGAATAAAGAGATTTGATGAAAAAGACAGCTAGTGCCCAACACTAAGGAAAGTCGTGATCGCCACCAAAGTAAACACAAGTCAAAGACTCGAATATACCTTGGAAAATAGGTGGATGAAACACCCGCCCACGGGAGAGAAAACCAAGGAAAGCCTGCAGATCAACTTGCAAATAACGGTCCAAACCCTGTGCGTCGCTTTGAAATAGCGGTCGTGCGATAGACTGCCAGAAGGAAATAACGCTCCTGAACCTGACCGTCAGATAACCTGCAGTGAAAAGATGTGAATCCTTTGAACTCCAACCCTTCCAGCTGGCTAGAAGGCTTGGGCCTCGTGCTAGTGATCCTGTGAAACCTGCCAAGGATGTAGAAAGCGAAACAACACAACCTCAATTAGCCCTCAACATAAGTATAGCATCAATCCTTAAAAAAGCTTAAGAACATCAAAAGGAGAGGGGATTACCGGGGAGTTGTTGGTTTTTTAACCCCTCTGGGCATTTTTTAAGGTTAGGAGGATATGTGTATGCTTAGCAACAGTAAAAGAAACGTGGAGGAAGAGGAGGGACAATGCTTTTGATTGATAAAACCAAGGGAAACTTGAGCATGCAATGATGATGATCTTGACAAACTAAAACCCAAAATTACTCCCTTGACTTGGAAGATGGACGTGGGAAGCAGCTCCTCCTGGATGTAGATGACTTCTGAATTTGGCAGCACTTCGTCGTGAATCAAATCTTCCTCTCCCTTGGGTCATGAAATCAAGGGTTCTATTTATAGACTCCCTCAAACTCTCAGGTCGAGTTGAAGATAAATCAGCCAAGAAAGGGGGATAATCCTTAGCAAATCCTTGAGGATAATATCGTCAAGAGTCCAAAGAAACAAACGAGAGGTCCTGAGGATTAGAATTGAAGGAGATAATACCAATCCAAAACCCTATCTCGTCCACGGAGTAGCAGAGAAAAGGCCTGAACTGTCAGGACTCTCTGAAGGAAGTAACGGTCTTACGATAAACCGCCACTTGGAAATAACGCACCAAGGCATTACCGTCATTTTCAACCCTATCCAAAGGATAAGATCGACGGGAAGAAGATCTAAACAATAGGACTCTGCAAGTAAGTAACGGCCAGGGAATAGGGCGTCATAATAAAACAACGGCTAGGGAGTAGACCGTTATTATCAACGGACAACGAGGCCCTAAATCTTGGGACTCTTCAAAGAGTAACGGCCTAGGCTTCATGCGTTATTATGAAATGACGCGCCTAGTCCAGACCGTTATTATCATTGATTTTCAAAAAAATAGAATGGAGGGATTGCCAAGCTTTTGCACGAAGTGCCACCAGGAACCAGGTCTAATCCAGGAATTGAGACCCAGAAAAACAGGCTTCAACTGATTAAAAGGAATTCAATGAAGAGTGAACAACTCGGAGCATCATATTGAATAAATAAAGAGATGACCCGACTTATTGGGTATAAAACGGGTGTCAACAGATGCCCCTCCTTAACGTCCTCTTTGCAGGGGTACGAGCGGAAGTGAAGTGAAAGTGAAATGGAACATGGAGATGAAGCGGAAGTGAAACGGAGTGGATCAAAAAGAGGGCGTTAAGGTAAACGACACCCGTTTTTTTACCAACAAGTGATAAGAATTTTCTGGAAAAACTTCAAAACTGATCGCAAGGAAATAGCTAACCAAAGGATGCAAGTCTGGAGGATTTAATTAACTAAGGAAAGGAAAACACGGCTGGCCGTCGGAGGCAACGGAAAGGAAAGAGACTAAACTCCAGACAGGGATCTTCAGTCAACCAGATCAAGCGAGCAAATCGAAGGAAACCTTCAAATTCAGAGTGGAATAATTCTCCTTATCTAGGATCAAGAACACAGCTGTTCACCGTCAATGAGACCTCTTGAACAAATGAAGCTCATGAATGCTCAAAGAATGCGTATGATGCATGCTGGGCTAAAGAAAAACAAATCTTCAAAGCAAATGCAAAGAAAGATAAAATAACAAGATACTCGAGAATAATATTGCTAGATTGGGGAAACCAGAGTCAAGACACTATCTGCAACCACGGCGTGCAAGATAGAACCATCATCCCTAAATTTTCCAACCTAACGGCCTATCCAACGATTATTCACGTGAACTTAGATCATCATGATTTTTGTTTAAGGGGAACATCAGATCCCAGGACACCTGAATGACCAGCCGGTTCTCGAGACAATATATCATAGATATCATATAGTAATGCATTAAGGGATAAGGGAACGAGATACAATACCTGACTTACCTGCTTGACGGACGGCCAAGCGTACCTTCTGTTCATAACTCCTTTCATAAAAGATAGGTTAGCCAAACAATCATCCATCAAAATAAGAGTTTAGGCATAACCATTGTACATGCAAAAAGTACCCATAAGGAACAACATGATAGTCAATAGGAATATTCAAGCATTAATTAGACCATTCATTCATCAAGAAACTTGCAAGCATATAACGGTCAGATGTAGGGGCGTCACATGAAAATGACGGATTAAGCCTAGTCCGTCAACACCAAGTCGGTTCAAATTCTTCAATAAAACAGTTCGTCACAAGCGACGGCCTTAGAGGGGAGCGTCAGGATGATGTGACGGTCTAACGATAGACCGTCGCTTCTCCTGAGTTTTCAAAAAAAATAAACCGAACGGCCGTTCAGTCTCACTTCACGCTCAAACAACCAAAACGCCAAACCAGAAAAAAAACCACCGGCGATCTCCACCTCCACCTTCCAATGGCCGGCGACGAGGCACCGCAGCCACCACCTCAGAAGAGAGGGAGAGGAAAGAAGATGGCTATAAGGCGGTTCCACCGCCGGCTCGAACGAGAGACCACTCCGCCGTCCGTGGAGGAAGAACCGAGGGGAAGGGAGCCAAGGGAAGAGGAGGAGGTCCCCACGGTAGTGGAAGAACCAACCGAAGCCTCCTTGGGTGCAGAGGAGCCCAAGGAACCAGAGCAGAAGAAGAGGAAGGTCCTCGACCATGAGGTAGGCCCTCCGCCCTAGTTTTTAAATTTTTGATTTTTATGTTTTTATTTATGAATGCATGTGGGGGATAAGGGTAGAAATGGGTCTATGAACCCACTAGGAACACTTGTAGGCCATTTGGCCAAAGTGAGAAATCATGGGGATGCAGGGGAGAAATTCCCTACTGGCAGACTAAGTGACGGTCCCGCTAGCGACCGTCACTCTTCTGACGCCTCAAGCTAAGGCCGTCAGAGACAAGTAACGCCCCATCCCAGGGCCGTTACTTCTGCCAGGGTTCCAAACTCTTTTTAGGGTTTTCAATTTTCAAATTTTTGTCTTCCTTTTCGATATTTAATGTTTGTGCAATGTCTATATGATATGAATGGACTAATTAGTGCTCTAATATGCAATGCAGGGAAAGAGGAGATCGAGGATCTCATGGCTGCAGATTCGGGCGGTGTACCAGGCACTGCCCGACTACCAGAGAGACAGACTCGCAGAGATGGGTTTCGCCGAGATGCTCAGCATCGAGGTGATCCGGATGGATACGCCATTGCTGTACGCTTTGCACGAGAGGTGGGACCCGGTTAGCAGGGCATTCATCTTCCCGTGGGGCCACATGATCCCCACGTTAGAAGACATGGCGAGAATTACAGGTCTGAGAGTTCACAGCGCCGCAGTGACCGGGTGGACGTACGGCGACTATCGGGAGATAGCGCAGCAGCTACTGGGGTTGGACCTGATCAGGCCGGGTCAGTCTTCATCCCAGCTCTCGAGATCGGTGCTGCAGGAGAGTTTGGGGCTGAGAGGGGCAGCGATTGCCGTGGGGGAACTGCCCGAGGAGCATCTGGGTAGAGTGATTGACCAGGTACGCCCTCGCGTAGCGGCAGAGGCAGGAGAGGAGGGGGATCGAGTGATGAGGCGCTTCTTGATACTGTTGTTCGGGAAGCTCCTGTTCGCGACCAGAGCGGATGTTATCAGCTGCAGACTGCTGCCGCTGATAGAGGATTTAAGCAGAGTGAGGAAATACGCCTGGGGAGCAGCGGTCTTGGCCTTCCTAATCAACTCGTTGAGTACCACGGACCGACTGACGATGCTGGGAGGCTTCTCACCCTTCCTACAGGTAAAAATGCGCTTAAGTGCTTTCTACTATGCCATGATGTATGCTATAATTGATGATTTATACAACTGACTTGATTCCCAAATGCAGATCTGGAGCTATTTGCACCTCCCGGGCATTGGGAGAGGCGCATTACTCCATCCGGGCCTGATACCGATCGCGAGGCGATGGTCGGTGGCGAGGGATACGGGGTCGGTCTTGAGACAGACCCGGATGATCCAGGAGGACCTAGACTCCTACCCACACACATCGGTGAGCCCAGAACTTAAATGCTTTAAATGCTTTATATGCCTATATATGCTCATGCCATGCGAATGCTAATAGATCTAAATGCCTGCAGGTGAGGTGGACCCCTTACCGCGGTGAGGGCTACACAGGACAGCCATGGGTGGAGGCGTCTCTATCGTATCGGGGACGAGACGTCTGGCTGCACTGCCTCCACATCATCGAGCCTCTGCACTACAGGCTGATCTTGCGGACTCGAGGACTACACCAGCCCGAGGTGACCTTTCCACGCCGCACCGACGACCATCCAGGCAAGTCGGCGAGAGGTATTAGTGGGAATGTGGATTGGCGTGCCCGGAAGGTGAAGTACGTCCTCAACTGGAGGCAGCGAGGCAGGGCTGTGAAAGAGCGGGCAGAGAGCGACGAGGCCTACCTGAAGGCCTTCGCTCGACACTACGGCGACCGGGTATACCGCGGTACCCGACGACCGGTATGCAATTCTAAACTAAGAAACTCTTTCTATATGATGAAATGTGGATGTGACATGCTGGCTCATGCTTTCTACATGCAGCTCGATCCTGAGGGGCGGATAGCTGAGCTAGAGGGACTACTCCACTCTACCATCCAGCAGCGGGATGAGTACCGGACTGCTCTGGAGCTCCTGGTGAGATTCTAAATGCTTATGATATGACTATGATTATGCATGATGCTAATGCTTTGACTATGACAATGCAGCGGGCAGAGGGAGCTCAACGAGCAGGACCGGATGCCCCATCGTCGTCCTTGCAGCCTGCGGGAGACAGGGCTGGGCGAGATGCTGACTTTGCTCGGGCGGTCGCTCGGGCCGAGGAGGCGGAGGCCACCCTCACGGAGCGGGCAAGATACTTACATGCTTTATGATTATGCTTATGCTAATTAAATTTATATGACTAACCTATATGCAATGCAATGCAATCTACAGGCGATAGAGCTGGCAGCGGCAGTGGCGGAGGCCACCCAGGCGAGGGCAGAGGTGGAGAGGAGCCGGGCCGAGACTGATCGAGCTCGAGCCGAGACGGAGCTCGTGCGGGCAGAGATAGCCCGACTGAGAGCGGAGACCCCTCGTCATGTGGACGATGTGGAGATGGAGCGACTTCGGGCAGATTTAGTACGGGCGCAGGCCGAGGTGAAGGACCTTCGCCTTGGGACCGCGGATCTTGATCGCTACCGGACCGAGGCACGGGAGACGCGACGCCAGATCTTCACGCTGAAGATCAGGCTGCAGACAATGGAGCAGACGGTCCGGATGCTAGGACGGGCACCAGAGCGGAGTTCTTCCCGGAGTGGGGCTCACAGGAGTGCTGCCCCTAGTGGCTCGGTTGGGGATTTCCTAGTTAGTTCCGCCGGCCAACAGAGAAATGAGAGGGCGGAGAGAGGACAGCAGGAGGAGAGTGCTTCCATAGCACCGCCACCCAGGAAACCCGAGGGTGGAGAGGATGAGGGCGGCCCGACGGATAAGCCGGCCGAATGATGTACTTTTATGCTTTTCTTACCACTTGTACATGCCTTTTTATGAAAATGAAATTTTTGTTGGCTTTTCTTTATGTGGATGTATGAATGGATATGCACGAATGAGTGATTGAGAGTATGTATGATGGATGTGTATGTGAAATGAATGCTTGTGTGGAGAAGGTGTGGTGTACAGATGTGAAAGACCGCCAGGTCTAGGCAAAGGATAGACTAACTGCCTGAATTTAGTAGCAGAGGAAATGACAGTCTGGTCTTGGACCGTCATAATCAAACGACGCGCCTACCTTAGGCCGTCATTCATGAAGTATCTTATTCTGATAGCTGGGCTACAGAGGAAATAGCGGCCCATGGTAGGAGCGTTAAAAGCAAACAACGGTCCTAGACCAGACCGTTGTTCATGGCAGAACATGGTTTTAGAACTACTCGCAGAAAATGCGACGGTCTGAAGGAGACGCGTCATAACGAAACGACGGTCCTAACCTGACCGTTACATGTCGTTCAGCCCAGAAGAGAGAAACTTGAGCGATTTGAAGGATATAACGGATTAGGGTTCGTCCGTTGAAAGGCGACGGTCTGAGACCAGACCGTAATCAGCCACAGAACATGTTCTAAGGAAAACCCAACCCACAGAAAAAGTGACGGCCCAGGGTAGGCACGCCAGAGTGAAGTAACGACCCTACGACAGACCGTCATAGTCTGGGTCGTTTCCAAAACGGATTCGGCCGTGAGAGTTTAGAGTCCGAGGTTCAGCCACTTAATCTCTTGCTAGAACTTATCCAAATTTCAGATAAAGCCTCCCAACTCCAATCTTATCCTTCCAAAGTTAATAAAAAGCCCCAGCAACTTGGGAAACTTATCAAAAATCGCAGCTTGCAAAAACCTCTGTTCTAGGGTTGAAGAATTCTCCCTAACAAGCAGAAATCAAGATGAAGAGGTGCTTCGAGATGGCGGCTATGGAAGAGAAGATCTACATCGGCCCTAAGGCTGCAAGGAGGGAACATGGGGAGCTTCAACGGCTGTCCTCGATCCCCAAGCATCTAAGCTCTAATGTCAAAAGGGTGGTAAGCTTGCATGACTTCATCCAAAGTTCAGATTTTTTGCTGCACTTTAATTTTCTTCATAACCTTCCTTCTTCTTTTCTTCTTCAAGCCTCTTCCTGGCCCAAGGTGTTACTCCAACCTGAAGTGGGTGGCTCCCATGGTAAAGGCACTCCCTTTAGAGGTGGTATCAACCCTCAAAGCATGGCACCTCCAACCCCTCTTGGTTCTAGGCAAAAACTTCCAGAAATTGTCTTTAGATTGGCCATGTCTTTCAGCCCTTGTGGAACTATGGCATCCACAAATTCATACCTTCATCTTCCCCTCCTTCGAAGCAACCGTCCTATTGGAGGAGGTAGAGACCTACCTAGCCCTTCCTAAGACTAAGGTGGGGGATGAGGATCGGGTTTGCTATACAATAGAACCTATTGATCCGTCCTTGATCTTAAGCGACTTCATTCATAACCCAAAGGACGTGCGGACCATGATCAGCCCGCGCCACATTCACTTGATCCCTATGGCACAATGGATAGTGTCTCACTGTAAAAACAAGTGGGAGAGACACGAAGCAATAGCCAAGGCGGCGGCGGTTTGCTTGTGCGGGGTCTTCCTTTTCTCCACAACCGACCACCTCTTAGATATCCAAAATCTTAGCATTATTAGTGGACTGTGGCGGGGTATGTCTATTTCTCAAGCGGTCCTCTCATACCTCTATGAAGGACTAAGCTCGGCTTGCCTTGGAGGGCCTTTGTTCGGTTCCATGATACTCCTTGAGTGTTGGATAGGAGTGAGAATCAAATTCCTTCCCAAGGAAGATATAACTTCGGCGAGCCGGATCTTCGGGAGCCACCCCCTCTTCTTCATTGGAGGGGCTTTTGGATATTCTTCTCATGTTGAATGCAGGACGGCGGATAAGAAAACGCGGGATGAATGACGCCTCTTCTTCAATGCTTTGCCTCTTGAAAAGTTCATCATGCGACCAAGCGTTCTTCGAAGCATTCTTCTCAAAATACCGCGGCGTCAAGGCCTGGGCCTCCAGCTGGTTGGAAATACTACCATGGTGATCTACAACCCGCACCGATGCCATCTTCAGATCGGATTACCTCGAATTAGTGTTTATGCACTATCACACTACCCTCCCCTTCTACCTAGGAAGATGGGGACCGAGGAAGATGAAAGAGCGATCCGGAACGCGCTGACCATGTGGGAGATCAGCAAGGTGCGCCCGTGGCAAGCAGAAGTTGAAGAGAACGACGAAATACGCCGAGATTACGTGAAAGGGTTGAGAAGAATCCGCCCTCTTGCGGATACGAAACTGAATGTATCTTGATTTTCCTTTGTTTATGAGAGATATCATGTAATGGACAATCAAAGTTGAATTCATCAAGATCTATATTTCATTAATCTTTGCTTGAATGAGATGAGATTGCCACAGTTGAGAGATCTTGAGTTCCATCATGTGGAATGCTAGAATGATGTGAGCAGACAGGGCTTCTGGAGGCTGTAACGGATGTACTCTGGGCCGTTATTTTGAAATGACGGTCTGCGATAGGCCGTCATAATGGAAGTAACAAGAGCTCAGTCCCTGAAGGATGTGACGGATGGGTCTTGAGCCGTTATTTTTAATTAACGGTAGGTCTCAGACCGTTATAATGATGGTTTAAGTGAAAGGAAAGGGGGGCCCATGCCAAGGTAAGTGACGGTCAAAGAGGGGCCCGTTATATGACTGTAGCGGTCCAAACCTGGCGCGTTAAACGCTCTGAACCTGCATAGCTGTGAGCTTCTGCTTTTGGGCTTGTTCCTGTATTTTGCACACACCTAGACATGAAAACAAGTTAGATCTGTTCTTAGACTCAACCCCTTGCCTTGAAGCAAGTTAGAAAATGACCGTTTCTTGATATTTGGTCAAGGGGTGGAGCCTTATTAAATAGGCGAAAAACATAATGAAAATGCGATGCATGCTATGCATATGATGGTATTTTGGGGGTTTTGAAAAATCTTTAATGTTTTTGGAATTTGAAAATATTTGTTGTTTTTGGATTTTGGGAATATTTGTTGTTTTTGGATTTTGGGAAAACCAGTGCCTCTCTAGCAACACGAGACCTCCCTTGTTTTAGTTTGAGTCTCGAGACCGGCGTGCAATAGCGTGGCGACCCCTGGCCGAGACCTGGTCATCGTGACGGTGTTTTTACCAAAACCATACCTAGGGTACTCGTCTCAGTCCTTAAAAGAAAAAAGAATATGGGGGGTAAGCTTAGACCAGGTATGGAAGTTTTTAGAACTTGATTCCCTCACCGTACAACCTTTTTTAGAGATTCGGTCTGTTGTGCCGGGGCTTTTTATGTCCGTCATCGAACCTTCGTCCACTTAGGCGTGCATGCGACCGGGCTCATAACGTCCCGCGGGGAACTGTACTGCCACTATTGTCATGCCTAATCTTCTTTTCCTTTTGGAGCTTTTGAGAATTCATTCACAGACCTTGAGATGATGCTTTTGATTTCATGGTAAAGAGCATTTCTTTGCTTTTCTTTTCTTTTCTTTCTTGTGGAGTCAGGTCATAACGGACTTGCCCCTATTTGAGACCTCTTCTCGTTAGGGAGTTTGGATCGATTGTCGCCTTCTTATTCACTCCTTGCCCCTGGATGCAGCCGAAGAATGAAATGTACAGGGACTTTGACTTTCCCTCAAAGCATGGCTGAGGAAAAACGGTGTCTTTTAAGCAAGGAACCCGACCAGGGGCGTCGTGTAGTGTGTGTTTGCCTTACTCAAGACTCTCTTTTGAAGATAGGGAGGCAGTTCTTATTGCCGGAAAAGCACATGGTTTAGATTTTTAAGGAAAGAAACGCTTAAGATACAACCCATTCCACGGGTGAGAGAGCTCCTCACCTTCTGCGTTGATTAGACGATAGGCATTCCCTGAATAAGCTTCTTTTATTACAAACGGCCCTTCCCAGTTAGGTTGCAATTTAGACCTAGGACCTGCAGACCGAATGAATTTACGTTTCAAAACCATTTCACCCTTGCAAAATTTTCGTTCAATTACCTTCTTTTGAAAATAACGCGAAACTCTCTTTTGATAAGCGGATACGTGATCGGCCGCATTCATCCTCTTCTCATCTAGGAGTTCCAGTTGGACCAGCAACGCCTCTCGACGTTCATCGAGATTAAGTTCCTTATCGAGCTATACTCTGAGTGAAGGGATTAAGATCTCATATGGGAGCACCGCCTCCATCCCGTAGGTTAGAAAATAGGGAGTTTGTCCCGTAGGAGTACGGACGGAGGTGCGGTAAGCCCACAGAGCTTCCACCAATCTTTCAGGCCAATCAGAAAATTTATGCGCTTCGCATGTTTTCTTAATGATTTTAAGAAGAGTTTTATTAGTGGCTTCGGCTTGACCGTTGCCTTGAGGGTAATATGGTGATGAATGATGCAATGTAATTGTGAACTTCTTACAGAGGTCTTTAAGCTCCTGGGAAACGAACTGGGGTCCGTTGTCGGTGATGATGCTGCTTGGCACTCCGAACCGCGAGATGATATTCTTCATGATAAAGCGGCACACCGTTGTAGCTTTGATCTCTGCGTACGCCTCGGCTTCGGCCCATTTGGTGAAGTACTCAGTTGCTGTGAGAATGAAGGATTTCTGCTTGGTCTGAGAATTAGGATCACCGAGTGGGCTGACGACGTCGAAAGCCCACATAGAGAATGGCCAAGGAGCGGTCATAGGATGAAGAGATGAAGCTGGAGAGTGGATTTTATCAGCGTGGAGTTGGCATTTAAGACACCTCCGGACATAGAGGGAGCAATCTTCCTCCAGAGTGGGCCAATAGTAGCCCTGCCTAAGAATCCTCTTCGCTAGAGCCTGGCCATTGACATGACCTCCACACTCGCTAGAATGTGCTGCTTCTGCTACTTTCCAAGCTTCCACATCATCTAGGCATCTCATGAGCATTCCATTAGTTGCGCGCCTGTACAGTTCTCCTGCAATGATAGTGTACTTTGCGGCGGCTCTTCTTATTGCTTTGCGCTGCTCAGCTCTTGCCCCTTCTGGGAATGCCCCTTCTTTGCAAAATAACTTGATTTCATGGTACCAAGGCAATTCTTCTTCATCCAAAATTTCCTCTAGTTCTGCCAATGATACCTCCTTGAGATCTTCCTTTTCAGCTCTCACTTCTGCAGACTTCCTAAGGTTGGTGAACCAAGGATCCTGGAGAGAGGGTGCGTCCATCCTCTGGACGACGACAGTATCAGTATTACGACTGAGAGGGAAGGATAAGGAGGAGGCCAGAGATGCCAATGCATCCGCCAGAATGTTCAGAGAACGGGGAGTATGGATATAGATTAGCTTGCGGAATCGCTTAGCGATGAGCGTGACCAAATCTTGATAGGGCTTGAGCTTGGGGTCACGGGTACGGTAAGTGGACAGAACTTGCCGTAAGATGAGCTGAGAGTCTCCTATGATGTTTAAATAACGCGCGCCTAAGAGATAGGCGTGCTTCAAGCCGGCCAGGAGAGCCTCATACTCAGCGATGTTGTTGGTAGCAGGAAATCGAAGTTGATAAGCGAAGGGGATGGTTACTCCCTCTGGAGTAAGCACGATAGCCCCGATCCCTTGGCCCTGTGAGTTAAGCGCACCATCAAAGTGCAGAGACCAGAAGGGATGCTGAGAAAGGACAGAGAGATGCTCATCAGGGAAATCGTCCTGAATAGAGTCGGTGTGAGGAATAGGGAGATGTGCAAGATGCTCAGCGATGGCATATCCTTTGACTGCCCTCTGAACGACAAAGGTGATATCGAATTGAGAGAGGAAGCTTTGCCAGCGAGCTAACCTACTAGAAAGAACGGGCTTTTCTAAGAGATAACGGATCGGGTCCATTCTAGAGATCAGCCTAACTGGGTGGGCGAGAAAGTAATGTTTAAGCTTCTGAACTACCCACACTAAGACGGCACAAGTCTTCTCCATAGCGGTGTACCTAGATTCAGCTGGATTAAACAACCGAGAAAGATAGTACGCATCCCGCTCTTTTCCTTCGTCATCCACTTGTGCTAAAACCGCCCCTAGGGAGTCCTCAATGACCGAGATGTATAGGATCAGGGGTTTCCCAGGGACAGGAGGTTGCAAAACCGGGGGATTGGATAGATATTCCTTGAGGTCCTCATAGGCCTTTTGACAATCTTGATTCCATTCGAACTTGACCCCCGCCTTGAGCAATTCATAGAACGGACGGCACCTTTGAGAATGCTGGGATATGAATCTTCTAATGAATTGCAATCTACCAATCAGTCCTCGAAGTTCCGTAATGTTCTTTGGCGGAGGCATATCCATGACGGCCTGTGCTTTGTTAGGATCAATCTGGATCCCCCGTTTGCTCACTATGAAACCTAGCAGCTTCCCCGAGGAGACTCCGAATACGCACTTCTTCGGATTCATCTTTAGCTTGTACTCCCTGGCTCTCTGCAGCACTTTAGCCAAAATAGAGGGGTGTTCTTCCTTTGATCTTGACTTCACCATAATGTCATCCACGTAAGCTTCCATATAGATGTGCTTCATGTCGTGGAAGATAGCCATCATCGCCCTTTGATAGGTGGCGCCTGCGTTCTTTAATCCAAAAGGCATAACTACATAGCAGTATGTGCCCCAGGGCGTGGTGAAGGAAGTTTTCTCTTGATCTTCAGGAGCGAGACGGATCTGATTATAGCCCGAGTACCCATCCATGAACGATAGAGCTTCGTACCCGGCAGTGTTATCAACAAGGACGTCTATATGAGGCATCGGGAAATCATCTTTAGGACATGCTTTGTTAAGGTCCCTGAAATCAATGCATATGCGCACTTTTCCATCCTTCTTGAGAACAGGGACTATGTTTGCCACCCACTGAGGATATAAAACTACTCTGACGAACTTAGCCTTGTAAAGTTTGTCGACCTCTTCCTTAATCCGCAAGGCCATGTGGGGGTGAAATCTTCTCGACCTTTGTTTAACAGGTGTTGCCCCTGGTTTAAGCACGAGTCGGTGTTCCACTAAGGAGGGGTCAAGACCTGGCATGTCCTCATAAGACCAGGCGAAAGAATCGCTATACTCCCTCAGTACCTTAATTAGATCCTCTTCTACCTGTGGAGGGAGATTAGCTGAAATATTGATGGGCCTTGGATCTTCTTCTGTTCCCAAGTTGATTTCCTTTGTAGGTTCATCCACTGCCGTCGACGGCTAGTCGAATCTCTTCAGTCCCATTGCATATAAGTCGGCAGTGTCCTCTACATCGCTGTCTTCATCAATTGGGTCTTTCTCATCCAGCACTTCATAGACGCCTAATCCGTCATCGCTCCACACCCCTTCTATTTCTTCTTCATCTTCAATCGCAATCGCCGTGGCGACGAATTCTGGGCACTTCAAAAGGGCATGACACCGCTGAGCTAGATCTTGCAAGAACCTATCAGGAATAGATCGGGAAAGATGCGCAAGCGAGCGCGGCTCAGGAGGGGAAGGGTTGAACGACCTAGAACAAGACCCTACTTCTTTAGACCTAACAGACTCTACTTCTCTAGACTCGCTAGACCCTAACTCTGATCTAGGAGAGAGGAAGCTTAATGGAAGGGAAGGAGCAGGGGACTCGTGCCCCTGGGACGAGGAGGATGGAGACAGGATAGCATAATCTTCCACTGAAATCTCCGTTTCAAATTTGACGTTTTTTTTTTTTTGGAGATCAGTGGAGACCACGCAACACGACGGAGGAGGCGGGAGCTGCATAGGGAACAGCTCAGAAAAGATGCAATAGAAGAAAAGATCACAAGAGGAGGAACCCCACATCTCGTGGATTTGAGAGTTACAAAACGGAGGGATGGGGAAAGCAGGCAGATTAATGGGGCAGCGAGGCCCATAAGTAGGAGGATTGATTGGAATCTGGAATGGATCACTGAAGGATGGATTAATCATAATCGGAGGAGGACGGGGTACAAACCCCTTCAACTGGATCATGCACTGAAAATGAGAGGGAGATAGAGAAAGAGCAATCAGCGAGCTCCCTTCTTTCTTTGAACCATCACCAGGCCGCTTCTTCGGCCTCCACTACATAAGCTGATCCTTCTGTGGCTTCTGGCTGCCTCTTTCACAAAACAGCCCCTGGAGGGCCCAGCTGTAGTCGATCACATCGTCATTTAGCCCCCTTGGCAACGGGGGTGGAATGGCGACTGGACAAACCGTGTCGGTTTCTGACTGGACTGGCTTCGCAGCTAACGTGCCCGGCTGTGGGGGCCCTCTGACAAAATGCTGACGGTAATCCCAGGTAAGCGACCCAGAGTCACCCATCATTGATAATGCTGTCTCCTTGTAACCGAGACCTCGTCTGCCCATTTTTCTTCCTTTTGGTATGGGCTTGGTCATCCCTTGCAGCTGTGCACCGAGGCCTCTCCCCGGTTGATAGCCCAGTTTCAATATAATGTTCCACCCCTTTGAATCTCGAATCTGCGGCTTTGCCTTGATATTGACCGGGGTAGTGATGGGCTTAGGAGTGGTGTACGCCCAAGGAAAGTTTAGGTCTAGCACTGATAGCACGGGCCAGCTGCTTGGCCAGAGAGTAGGAAGAATCTGTTCAGAGATGGCCTTCACTGACTGTACCGTGGATAAACTTTTAACTTTGACGACCCTCCCTTGAAAAGGGAATTTAATGCATTGGTGCGCGGTAGAGGGCACGGCGCCAAGTGTGTTGATCCAGGGACGACCCAAGATAGCCTTGAACATAGGGTCGATATCAAGTACATAGAATTCTACAGCCATGGAAAGAGGCCCGAGCTCAGCCTGAATAGTGACTACCCCGTGACATGCCCGCCTTGAGTTGTCGTATGCTGCTATAGTGGTGGGGGTAGACCGTAGTAACTCCTCAGATATATTGCAGGCTCGGAGAGTGCTGAGGGGGCAGACATTAATTGAGGCCCCAGTGTCGACCAGTGCTGCTTCAACGTCGACTTTGTTCAAAGTAATTGTTATGCAGAGCGGCATTTGCCGAGCCCCCGGAGGTGCAAGCTCGGTCTCAGAGAATGTGATTGCCGGCCCTTTAGAGATAGTGGCTAGTGCCGTTGGTAGACTGTCGACTGCCATGTCTTCACTAACCATGACCTTCTGTAAAAAATCCCTCAGTGCATCTTGATGGAGAGTGGACCTCTTGATTAACTCCAGCACAGATATCTTGGCGGGTACCCGATCTAGATGATGCAGTAAATCATATTGAGTCCCCGGTAACGGTTCAGCTTCCTCTTGCTCGGCCACCGGTTGGGAAGACTGGGGATTGCTAGTAGTGGCGTAGTTCCGATGGAACATCTTCCCGCTCCTTAGAGCACAATTTGCCGCGGCATCGGGGAATAGTGTGATGGGCCCTGCGGGGCGAATGAGTGGAATAGGTGGCGTGGGGGAGGCAGTTTGGTAAAGCGGAGGGTTGGTGAAGTTAATGGGGGATGCGCGGATGATAGGTGAAGGATTGGTGGGTGGTAGGGTGGTGATGGACGTGGATGCTGGTGAAGGCAGGGTGAATGGATAGGTAAGGATAGGTGCGGGATTGGATGGTGGTGTGATGACGGTGATGGGGGTTGGCAAAGGATACGACGGGATGGTGAGCGGATTTGGTGGAGCGGGTGTGAATGGTGGGATGAGCGGAGAGGGTGTTGGTTGTGTAGGGAGGATGAAGGAAGGTTTGTGGTGGAAGGCCATGACCTGTGGTGCGGCGCCATCATCATCAAATGACCACCCGGCGTTGGAGGCCGGTGGTTGGACTACATTAACTTGTGCCGGTGCTGGCGGCTGCTGCGGAGGAGCGGGTTGATGGTTTGGTATCAGATTCTGATGGATGCCCAGATCTTGTGCTTGCTGCGGTGGCTACTGTTGTGGCGGCTGCTGCGGCTGCGGTGCTGGATGCTGCTGCACTTACTGCCCCTGCGGCTGCCTTCTCTTCTCTTTGATCTCCATAATGGCCCTATGCATCTCGGCCCAGTCTATTCTCTGTCCTTCGTGTAAGTCGTACACGAGATCTCGGAAGTGAAAGCATCCTTCTATAGTGTGACCCGGCTGCCGGTGGAACATGCAATACTTAGTTTGATCAACAGCTCGGTTCCAAACAGTCTTTTCTGGAGGAAGTTGAATTGCATTTACTGCCATGAGCGCTAAGAATATGTCGGTAAGTGTCTCTGGCAATGGAGGATACTGGGCTCTTCTGGGAGCCGGGCGCTTGCTGTTGGGATTATTATTGTTGTAGCCGCCGGGTGGAGGGACGTTATGGTATTGCGGTGATGGTGGTGGTTGTTGTGGTGCGGTGAAGGTGTTTTGCGGGATGGTGAAGGTAGGCGGAGGGTTTTGTGGAGTGTTTTGAAAGTGTTGCGGAGCGGAGTTTTGCGGATTGCGGGGGCTTTGGTTGTAGCGGAATGGTGCGGCTTGGTAGGGAAAAGCAATAGCTTGTACTTGCTCATTTGTCTGGACTCCTTCGGTAACCGGCCCCTGTGGTTTCTTATGGTACTTGGGCTTTTGGTTTTCGAAAAGAGAATGGATAGGGGAGTCCTTAAACTGAGTTTGTATAAATCGCGCCCGGCTATACAGTTGATGCATATTGGCTATATCGTTCATTGCCAGGATGTTCTTGAAGGTGGGCGTAGCATTTGAAATCAGCAGCTTAACTTTTTCTTCCTCTGGAATATGGCCGGGCACCCTGGCGGCCATCTGCCTCCATCTATCTGCATAAGTTGCGAATTCCTCATCCGACTTCATTTTCTCGGCCACCAGATCTGTGAATGAGTATTCCGGGCCGACCCGGTCTTGAAACCGTTGAATAAACTTGTCCTTGACCACTTTGAAGCTCTCGGCCTCTTCTAGGGGCAGAGAATAAAACCATTCCAGAGCAACGCCATCCAATGATCGGCGGAATAGGTACGCCATAAGGCGATCATCATATTGGAACTGCGCCGATTCATACAGAAAATCCCTCACATGGATGAAGGGATTGCTGTTCCCATCATACTTACGATAGTTGGGGAGCTCAGACTGCGGATGGAAACGGATGTTCTGGAAGCTTGGGACGGGAATATCAGCCAAGGATTGTGGGCCCACCTTCTTCTGAAGAAAATCAAGTTGTTGCTGCATGGTGGCCCACTTATTAAGCAAATCCTGCTCTCGAGAGGGAGCAGGGGCAGTGAAGGGAGTTGATTGTATCTGGTGAGTAGGAGGAATGGCGGTTGTCGAGGGCGGGAGCCCATAGGACGGAGCAGAAGGATAACTAGTGGAATTAGGGGGGCCGTAAGAAGGATACTGGGCCTGAGATAGACCCGGATTGGAGTGAAATTGGGCCACCCCGTGCTGTTGGGGAAAGAAATCGAATGGGCCCACGAGGACCTGTGGAGCCGCCAGAGCAGAGGGGTGATAATCCATCGGAAGAGAGGGGATAGGCGATTTCCCCTTATCAAAAGATTGATGGGTCAAATTGGAGGATTGACCCATCTCCATGCCAGCAAAGGTGATGGTCCGGGGCTGGACCGGGGTGAGCTCAATCGGGGTGGGCTGAACAGACGGCCCAATAATGGAAGAATTAGAGTGCCCCTGGACGGTAGCGGAGGGAGGAGGATTGGACCCTTGCATGGCCTGATAGAGGACCTGGAGTTGGGTCGGATCCAACTGGGCCATCATATGGAGGACAGAGCCCGCGGAAGGAGCGGATAAAGAAGGGATGACCTGACCACCTTCTATGGGAGTGGAGGATGAGAGAGGGGCGGTCCCCTCTCCGGCGGAGAAAGAAATAACCCTCGGGGGGTTCTCAAGGAGCCCTTGAGGAAGGGAATCCTCTTGGGAGCGAGGAGGATTGCAGTATGCCATGGTAGATTCGAAGAGGGGATTGGAATAGAATGTGAAGGAGGAAGCGACTCGAGGAGATGATTCGGAC
The DNA here is from genome assembly GCA_022559845.1 of Amorphophallus konjac. Taxonomy (NCBI): domain Eukaryota; kingdom Viridiplantae; phylum Streptophyta; class Magnoliopsida; order Alismatales; family Araceae; genus Amorphophallus; species Amorphophallus konjac. Next base: position 250,670,290 of record CM040127.1, read on the forward strand.
GAACGAAAATAACTCCACATGCAACGGACAACCTTGATAAATGCAAAACAACAAACACAACAAACACACAATGAGCAACCGCACCTAGGTGATTCAAACAAGATATAAGTGATAGGGAATGAAGACACTCAAAAGCCAACCAAATTGCTTAAGATGATGCAAACAAAGTTTCTTTATGGTTTCTCCTTTGGAACTTTAGTGAATTGATTGATATGTGCTCTCTCCAAATGGGTTCCTAATAGGAGGTGGATATGGACTTGGCTTGACTTTAAGTGTGACCACTCCTTCACTTATGCAACCCTAGACACAAAGGGGGGGAAAGGTACAATCGGCCCGGCGTCCGTGTGGGAATCCACGGCTCGCGGGGACTTATGGAGGTCCCTGCTGTGATTTCCTAGTCGGCCCCAAGGAATATGGAGACGAGAGGTCCTCACAACAAGGTAGGAAAATGCAGTCTAATATATGAAAAGATGGATGACCCTATGTGCACCGGAGTGCATGCAAAGTCTAGCCTAGAATCTAGCAAACAACAGTGCACATAATGATATGAAGATATGAATGGAATTATGGCAGAAATCAAGCAGCACCCAAGCAATAAATCACAGCCAAAAACTACGGAAATAACTGCACCTCGGATGCGTACCTGCCAGGAGAGTGACGGACGAAGGCCCCTGCGTCAGAGCCAAATAACGGTCAGAGACTAGACCGCTATAAATAATGTAACGCAGGGGTTCCAGACCATCGTATGAGCCAGGGAACCAAAAAACAAACTGAAGTAACAGGAAAACCCGTGAAAGCTAGAATGATTTAGATTTCAACTAGTCGCCAGGCTGGCTGATAAAATAAATAAGAGGGCACCACAGAGACAAGCGACGGCCTGATGTCCCTGCGTCAGAACACTGTAACGCGCCGAGACAGGGCCGTCGTATGTTTCAGAAAACCAGAAAGAGGGGTGAAAACAAAGGGATCAAAAGACAACTGAATAAACAGATGATGGCAGGTTTAAACAGGAATCAGAAACACGATTGGCACTAGCTGTCCCACCGTGATCGCCAAAAAATTATCTGTTGATTGTTTGTTTACCTATCTCTTCTTATCTTCTTTCTTTTTTGTTGATTGTGAGGGTTTTGAAAAATGATATGGCGAGATGATAAATAAGCTACCAAAGATCAGCTCAACCTATGCACATGTGAACATGAACCTAGGCAATCAAATCTAACTCTAGCATGGGCATGCTATCTCAATCAAATTACGCTAAGGGAAAAACAAAAACACACGCCGGGGTGTGGAGCAAAGATAAATAAAAACACACCGCTAGGGGTGGAACAATCAAGGAGAATAAAGAGATTTGATGAAAAAGACAGTTAGTGCCCAACACTAAGGAAAGTCGTGATCGCCACCAAAGTAAACACAAGTCAAAGACTCGAATATACCTTAGAAAATAGGTGGATGAAACACCCGCCCAAGGGAGAGAAAACCAAGGAAAGCCTGCAGATCAACTTGCAAATAACGGTCCAAACCCTGTGCGTCGCTTTGAAATAGCAGTCGTGCGATAGACCGCCAGAAGGAAATAACGCTCCTGAACCTGACCGTCAGATAACCTGCAGTGAAAAGATGTGAATCCTTTGAACTCCAACCCTTCCAGCCGGCTAGAAGGCTTGGGCCTCGTGCTAGTGATCCTGTGAAACCTGCCAAGGATGTAGAAAACGAAACAACACAACCTCAATTAGCCCTCAACATAAGTATAGCATCAATCCTTAAAAAAGCTTAAGAACATCAAAAGGAGAGGGGATTACCGGGGAGTTGTTGGTTTTTTAACCCCTCTGGGCGTTTTTTAAGTTTAGGAGGATATGTGTATGCTTAGCAACAGTAAAAGAAACGTGGAGGAAGAGGAGGGACAATGCTTTTGATTGATAAAACCAAGGGAAACTTGAGCATGCAATGATGATGATCTTGACAAACTAAAACCCAAAATTACTCCCTTGACTTGGAAGATGGACGTGGGAAGCAGCTCCTCCTGGATGTAGATGACTTCTGAATTTGGCAGCACTTCGTCGTGAATCAAATCTTCCTCTCCCTTGGGTCATGAAATCAAGGGTTCTATTTATAGACTCCCTCAAACTCTCAGGTCGAGTTGAAGATAAATCAGCCAAGAAAGGGGGATAATCCTTAGCAAATCCTTGAGGATAATATCGTCAAGAGTCCAAAGAAACAAACGAGAGGTCCTGAGGATTAGAATTGAAGGAGATAATGCCAATCCAAAACCCTATCTCGTCCACGGAGTAGCAGAGAAAAGGCCTGAACTGTCAGGACTCTCTGAAGGAAGTAACGGTCTTACGATAAACCGCCACTTGGAAATAACGCACCAAGGCATTACCGTCATTTTCAACCCTATCCAAAGGATAAGATCGACGGGAAGAAGATCTAAACAATAGGACTCTGCAAGTAAGTAATGGCCAGGGAATAGGGCGTCATAATAAAACAACGGCTAGGGAGTAGACCGTTATTATCAACGGACAACGAGGCCCTAAATCTTGGGACTCTTCAAAGAGTAACGGCCTAGGCTTCATGCGTTATTATGAAATGACGCGCCTAGTCCAGACCGTTATTATCATTGATTTTCAAAAAAATAGAATGGAGGGATTGCCAAGCTTTTGCACGAAGTGCCACCAGGAACCAGGTCTAATCCAGGAATTGAGACCCAGAAAAATAGGCTTCAACTGATTAAAAGGAATTCAATGAAGAGTGAACAACTCAGAGCATCATATTGAATAAATAAAGAGATGACCCGACTTATTGGGTATAAAACGGGTGTCAACAAGAGTATGTAGATTTCAGCTTCAATACAGCAATAGCAAGGGATATCAAGCAAGTAGGAACTGGAATTAACAACAATTTTTCCAAGAAGGTAAGAACTCATGTCAAGCAAGCAATAGTAAGCAACGTAATTTCAAGTGCGTATAATTAGAATTGGCTATTTATCAATTTCATTCAAGCAAATACTTTTACCCTTCTGCGGGCTTCAAGTCAATCAATCAAGTAATATCACGTGAATGAGTGGAATGCCTAAAGTCTAGCAAGCAAGTACTCCGGTGCAATGCCAAACACCGTGGTCAATAAACTTCCATGGGCACAAGTACCTTCGGGTGCTCCTCCCAGGACCAGACCGGGCCCTATATGCCCAGCATTAGTCATGTTTGTCGACATCCACTCTCATTTATAGCCAATATGAGATTTCCAAGGATTGAACATGTAGGATTTATCAGGTGGATTTTATAGAATGGAATCCAAGGGCGTATTATTATATAGGGATGAACTAGGAGTAAAACCAACAACGTTTGATACACGGCAAAACTGGTGAGATCGGTGCCTTGCAGGCTTCTGGACATATTCAGAAATGATATCCTCACAGAGGAATGCCTCTTCTGTGAACTATACAGGGTTTAGAGAACCCTGTCAGGGGTTAAGTGGCACCTCTCAGGGCTGCCATGTCAAGCTTTAGCCTCTCTGATAAAATTTTTAACATGGGCATTTGTTTCATGCTTTAGTTTCCCTGATATAAATTTTTCCCTGATATAAATTTTTAACATGGTGGTTCAAGTGTTTAACAGAACATGGTCATTTATTTCATACTTAAATTTTCCTGATATAAAATTTTAACATGGTGGTTCAAGTGTTTAACAGAACATGGTCATTTGTTTCATGCTTTAGTTTCCCTGATATAAAATTTTAATATGGTGGTTCAAGTGTTTAACAGAACATGGTCATTTGTTTCATGCTTTAATTTTCGTGGTGGTTCAAGTGTTTAACAGAACATGGTCATTTGTTTCATGCTTTAATTTTCCTGATATATATATATATATATATATATATATATATATATATATATATATTAAACATGGTGGTTCAAGTGGTTAACAGAACATGACATAATGACAGGTCATTTACTAAAGCATGATATGTAGTTGGTGTAGTTATTCAGCGTAAAACAGGTCTGTAAAGCAAGTAACATGGAGGTTTAGCCTAACATGTAATTAGATTAGGCTAACAGATTTACTAGTTATGCTAACAGATTATTTAACAGATTAACGAATAGATTACGAAAAAAATAACATGATAAAGCTAACAGATTGATAAAGCTAATAGATTACGTAAAAAGCTAATATATCATGTGATTAGATTAGGTAATCTAACTGATTAGCTAACATATTTTAACATATTAGCTAACCTTTACTTGATCTATGTGACAGTATGGTAGAAATTACTGTAAACATGATTTATCGCATGGAACATCGCATGGAGATGAGGTAGTACTATATTATATTTTTTTCCTAGATTAGCTACCTTAGATTAGCTAGTATTTGGTTAAAAGCCTGAGAACACCTACCTTTCTGAGATGACCACTAGGTACAGGCAAAAGAAAAGGGCAGCTTGCTTCCCTCCTCTGCAACTTCAGAGAATGCTCCCCCTTCTCTGCAGCAAGCCTTCGGAAGAATGGAGGGAGCCTCAATATAGGGAATATTATAGTGTTTTAGGTAGACAGGAGGGGAAACAAGATCCTAGATAATCGTGTCATAGTGCGATGCCAGCTCAAACGTGCTGTTCATGTCTGAAAAGGACAGAGGATAATGGGATGCCAACGAAGGTTTGTCTGGAAAAGGTCACAACCTAGAGGGGGTAGTGTAAGCTAAATTACAGGGGCGCACCATCATATGTTAACATTGATTACAACGTTTAGAAATTTTATATCTAATGAACTATGTTAATAAAAATAGTAATTGCATATTTTTATGATCCCTAGATTTTTCTGATATTTTTCATAATTTTATTTTATTAAAAATATGCTAGAATAAAATTCAACCCGAAAACTCCGCATCTAACTTCACGCTTAGAAATTTTATATCTAATGAACCGTGTTAATAAAAATAGTAAATTACATATTTTTATGATCCCTATATTTTTCTGATACTTATCAAAATTTTATTTTATTAAAATATGACAGAATAAAATTCACCCCGAAACTCCGTATCTAACTTCAAAGATTTTTATCTTTAAAAATTGATGGAATCAGTTTATGAAATTTCATGGCTAGGATCCTTATATTTTTCTCTTATTTTTCATAAAATTTATTTCTCAAAATGTTCTTTAAATAAAACTAACACTATTCATGTACCTAAGGTTGGTTCAAAACCTGTTCAAGCGTAGGTATAGGTCTAATAAGGTTGGTGCAAGTTTCTGCCTCGGTGCAAGTTTTGCTCAAGCCTATAGATTTTTGTAACTCGGTGCAAGTTTCAACTTGGTGCATTCGTGCAAGTTTTCTACCTTGGTGCAAGTTTTGCACTTTCTGCCTCGGTGCAAGTTTTGCTAAAGCCTATAGATTTCTGTAATCTGTAACTCGGTGCAATTTTCTGCCTCGGTGTAAGTTTTGCTCAAGCCTATTGATTTCTCTAACTCGGTGCAAGTTTCAACTTGGTGCATTGGTGCAAGTTTTTTTTCTACCTTGGTGCACTTTCTACCTCCGGCCTATATAGGAGGTCAAACTTAGTGCAAGTTTTGCTAGAGCATATAACGTATAATTATTTGGCACAAAAGGCAAAGGGTGGATGCCAGGAATTGAACCCTGGTCACTAGGTTAAATGGCACATCACTTAACCAACTATACTAGGAAGTCACTTGTTAAGTGAATAATCTTTACATATGATGACTCCGTGTTCCAACTTCTTACTCAACCTTCCTATAGAGTGATCTAATATTTTTTTTTGGTGAAATATTATTAATTTTTTTTCTATCATTTTTTTTATACGGGGTGCTACATGTGGTTGACACCATGTCAGGCCGCATGGATTCCTTCTCCACTGCTTTGGATACCCTTTCCACTCATATGGCCACACTCACCACTCACATGACTAGCCTCACCGACAGTGTTGCTGATTCTAGCCAGTCCTTCCACATCATGAACAATACTCTTCTTAGCATGGCTCGTCGTGATGCGGCTCGTGATCTCGCCATTGATCATATTCGTGATGCCCTTCATGCTCAAGCTCTTGCTCTTGAAGCTCTCAGCCATCGCCTTGGTTACCAGCCCCCTCCTCCTCCAGACGATCAGCCACCTGCAGATGAACTTTGAGGATTTTTCCTTCTTTCACCTCTAGCTTGCTGTCCTTTGGTCTTATGTCACTTGGGTCCCCCTTCGTCTATCCTATCCCCTTTTGATGATGCCAAAGGGGGAGAAGTAGTAGTATAGTATTTTATATGTTTATGTATGTCCGTGTGTGGTTATATGTTTGCATGCTTGATCATGTGAGGATTATGAGTCTGTTTTATGCATTTGTTTAGTCCCTTGAGTCTAGAGTCGTGCATTCACTTTTGCACTAATGTACCTTGTAATAAAACGATGAATTGAATGCAACTGGTGTTTGATCTCAAATGGTTGGCTCTTATATTTCATTTCTCTTCTAATTGGCATATACATGTTGAATGGTTTGTGTTCGCTGGCTGTTGTACCCAGACAATTTCCCAGCCAAAACGACAAGGAATAAGGGTTCGGGCATTTCCCCGAACACCTTCAAGGCACGGGCTACCTAGCCCTTTCTACACCCTAAAGGTCCCCACAAGGGTCCCGATCAACTTGCCGTGACGAGCGGCGGCACAAACAAGTATTCGGGGTCAACCCCAGCCACTCTCATACGGGCTTTGCCCGCGTCTTATATGGCCGCCCGGGATCACCCGGGGGCGCCCCAACGTTAAGCCACGCCATGTGGCATCCAGCAAAAGAGTCGTGGGCCCACTCCAAGACTCTTCATTCAACCCTCTAAGGTCAAAGGGAGACCCGAGCAAGTCAACCACAGGCTTTGGAGGCCCGCAGTATGTACGTACAGCTCACACACGTGTGTTCGGCATTTTTCCGAACACCTTGTGGGCGCGTATATTTCAACCCTTCTACACAAGACCACGGGCCAGCCCGTGGTTCCAGTATACCAGTTGGGTCCAACAACGACCCCCCAGCAAGTCGGGGCCACCCCCGACCCTCAGACGCGTGGCAACAAGCCACTAAACTTAGCTCTCGGGCCAACCCGAGGCTACCATGTCAACCCACCGTACAATGCAGCACGCAATACGAGGCAAGGCCCGTGGGCCCCAAAATACCTCCTTCCAACCCCTACAGACTTCTACCCTTGGCCTTAGGCCAAATCCAAGGCCCGTCGGCCACCTACGCGGCTCTTTCGGCAACCCGGGGTGTGTTGGGCATTTGCCCGAACACCGTGCGAGCGGCTACTCCAACTCAAAGAACAGCGGCCCTACGGGCCCATGTCGACCTCCCGGAGTTCAAAGTCCATCAAAGGACATCCCCGGACAACACAAGAAGACCCCCAGGGGCCATCCCTTGGGGTTACGGCCAGCCCGGGGCTACTTCACCCTGGGGCATGGCTGCGCGCTCCAGGGAGGGCGAACTCCCTGGGGGCCGCGCCCCTCCCTCCAGCGCGGTGGTCCCACGACCCCACTCAGCCCCGATTCGCTCAATTACGGCCCTACGATGCGGTTCGTGTGCCGTACCAGTTCGAGGGATCAAAGCGTGGACGTGGAAGCGTAAAGCGACAGCACGACGGGTCTGTAGACACGCCAAAATTGGCGCTATGTTGATCAAATCTCATGTCACTATGATGACGCCCCAAAGTGAACTTCAATATATTCATAATATGAAGTTTTTCTATTTTTGTGTGTTTTTTGGTTTATTCTTGCATTTTTGTGATTCACGACCTGAAGAGGGGCGTGTTTTAAATAGCGACCTTATCTAGGGCGTGTTCAAAAGAAAGGACGACCAAATGTCAGAGCGTCAATTCCTGGTATTATCCGGTTTCAAAATAAATTAAAATAAATTCAAATTATTGATTAACGTCCTTCCTCAGGGCGTGGTTTCAATTAACGCCTTCATCTCAGGCGTGTTCTCATAATTTTCAAGTGAAGTAAGTTTTATTGCCAAAATTAAATCCAAGAAGTGACGCCCTTGATCGTGGTCGTGTTTTGAGTAGCGTCTTGATGTAGGTCGTCAATTTGTGATTTGACGCCCTTCTGAAGGTCGTGTTTTATCCTTCGGTGTCGTGTTTGAGTATGCCTTTCCTGAGTAGTTCCCTGCCTCCAATGGTCTCCTTGCTCGAATTAGAGTTAGAGTCCTGCCTTCTTTGATCATTGCCTATCCTTATCTTCCCAAATTTGAGCTTATCTTCGATTGAAATCCTATAAAAGGATGCTCTGGTCGATCTAGACAGGGGTTGACGGGTCAGAGAGTTCACAGGTTAGACAGAGTTAGCGAGGTTACGATCAGAGGTTTACGGGTTACGAGATCAGAGTTACAGAGCTTCATCTTCCTCCTGTGCGATCGTCTATCAACCTCTGCTTCCTCTGCTTCCGGTCAACCGCGTCCACCTTGGTTTCCCTTTACTGTCGTCAGGGACAGCAGGGTTTTTCTTTTATTCTGTTTGTGTTGCTTCGTCTTCATCAATCGTCATCACGTCCACTGTGTTTTTCTCTTCTTTTACGTTTGCATTAGCATCATATCTCCTCCTTCCCTATTTCTTTAGGGGTTTAAAAAAAAACAGAAGAAAGGTGCACATGTTTTGCTCTTATTTCATCATCATATCATCTTTGGGATTGATACTACGTGCACTTGGCTGATCCACTGTTTGTTTGTTTTGTCTTATTTTTGCAAGGGTAATCAATAAAGGAAAACCCCCTTCATCGGCCGGCCGATTGAAGGAGGAGGAGGAATTCACAATCCATCCCGCATTCTATTTTCCACCAGGTATTCGCGATCTTCTTTGTTTCTTTTTGAGGTAACCCCTCTGACGATCACCCTCCTTAGTAGCACCACGTGCTTCTTTTCCTTATTATTATATCATCTTCCCCTTATTTTTATTATGCTTTCTCATATTTAAATTCTTCTTCATGTGTGGATTTATCACGATCTACAAATTGGCGATCACGGTGGGACATCCACTGTTTTTCTTTTGATTACCATCTCCTATTGGCACCCACGTGTGCCCTTTCCTATTGGCACCCACGTGTGCCCTTTCCCCTTCGGCACCCACGTGTGCCCTTTCCCCTCGGTACCCTCGGTACCCCTCCTTTTGTGCCCCACGGGCACCCTCTATCGTGCACGCTGCACACTCCCGGGATCAGCCAGTTTGTGATTGTTTGATTATTTTCCTGAATTAACGCCTCACCCAGAGGCGCTTTTTCTTTTCACGCCTTCGTCTAGGGCGTCTATTTTCTATGTTACGTCTTCCCATAAGGCATCTTTTATCATATATGCTGTCTTCTTGTTCTGTTTGATAATTCACGCCCTACGCTTTGGGCGTCTTTTTATTTGCTAGCGCCTCACACCAAGGCGCGTGTTTCCTCGACCGTGTGCACCACTGATATTTGACGCCCTTTCGTAGAGGCGTCCTTTCATATTACGCGCCTCACACCAAGGCTCGTGTTTTGCACTACCTGTGGGCCACCATAGTGATTCACGACAGCGACCCTGTCGTCTCTTTGGTTTATAGCGACCTGCCCCAGGTCGTCTCTTTCCTGCGTTTTTACAGAAACCTGCTTCCTGTTGCTGTCTGTGATTGTTGGATTGATTATTGCATTGGTTGCCTATATTGCTGTGATCTGATCATATTATTTTGCATCTTGCGGCATTTGGTTGAGAGACCTCCTCTCTCTACACTAGGATTCCACACACCTCTCTTGGAATCGGGACAACCCTCCATTGAGCACTCCGTCTCTTTGGGCCGGAAATCCCTTTTCCAAGACCTCCGTAAGTCCCCGCACCCGTGGATTCCCTCACGGACGCCGGGCTGGTTGTACCCTTGAAGTACCCGGAGTATAGAGAACCTATCGTTGGTGAAGAGAGGGAAAGAGTCTAGTTAACCCGGAGATCACACTTGGATAAACTAGGTTTCACTTTGCAAAAGAGGGAATTATTCTGTAATTTAATCCACTCTAATCTCAAGCGGAACACTAAAATCTTGCGTTCATCTCAACTTGGTTGCATAAACTCGTTTGGGTTGATTTGGCTTGCTTGGATTGAGTGGGTTTTGTTTGATAGTTCCTTTATAAAGCCGTCTCTCCTCTTAAACATGCAACTCCGTTCAGGTAAAATCATCAACATGGCAGGCTACGGATATTCTTATGATGATGAGGATGAGAATGTTTTTGGTCAATATGAAACTCCCCTCCAAGATTCCATCTATCATGAGGGAAATTACCCTCCTCCTCAGTCTCATTACCCTCAAGTCCATGTGGTTGATACCACTCCTCAAGAGGTTGTGCCCTCTTCTCAGACTTTGCCCTCCAACACTTCGGGGAACCCTTCCCCATCCTTCAATGTCACGGATTTAATTAATGCACTATCTCAGTTGGATGATTCCCAGCGGCAGGCAGTTCAGGCCGCCTTGAAAGGAAAGTCTGTTCCTTCTTCGTCCTCCAATCCCCCTCCGGCCGAGAGTGGCCATCACCCTGTTAATGACCAAGCGGTCCTGCATAAACCTCCTTCCCGTCCACCAACGCCTGGTACGGCCATGCCGGCCCAACAGGCGAGCCACTCTACGGTTAGGCACCAATTTCTCCAACCTCCCCGAATTCTACGGACGCCGATACCGCATTCTTTTATTCAAAATCCAGCCCCAGTCGAGTCCGACACTAATGTTCTACTGCTTCAGAAGTTGGCAAGCATGGAAGAGCAACTGAAGAAGGTCACTATGGCTAAAAATGCCCCGGAGATCTCGCTCCCTACATTGCCAGTCTTCCACTTACCACCATCTGAGATGTCGAACTTCCGGCGGTATAATGGGACTGGTAACCCTTTTATTCATTTGAAGGATTTCATGTACGAGACCTCCTTTTGGCAAGACAACAAGGCCTCCTTGGCTTACTTATTCAGGAGATCTTTGAAGGGGCCAGCCCTTGAATGGTTCTATTCATTGGATCCTGCTGATGCCGGTGACTTTGACATTGTTCAGAGGAAGTTCTTGCAGAAGTACAGAGACCGGGTCGGACCCTCCCTCTCACTCACGGACCTGGTTGCGGAAAAAATGAAGCCCGAGGAAGACTTCATAATGTTTGCTGATAGATGGCGGTTGATGGCCGAAAAGCTGAAAGATACACTGTCGGAACAAGAACAAGTGAAGATGATAATTTCCAATGCAACTCCTCAGTTCCGGCATATCTTGGCCATGAATAGGTTAACCACCATGGAGGAGCTCTATGAAAGGGCTCGTTATATCCAGACGCAGATGAAGGATTCGCCCATTATGGGCATATTTGAGCCGAAGCCATGGCTATTTAAGAAAAGTACAAATGTCAACAACAGCGGGCCCACGACGGAGGGCACTATTGCAAATGAGCAGGTTGGCGTAGTTGGCCACCCCCACCACCAAGCTAACCCACGTCCTAACCCACCTCCACCACAAAACCCCCATTTCAACTCCACTCCACAACACCAATTCGCACCCCAACATTCCTTTGCTTCACCACCAAACCAAGCGCCCCGCGCTAACCCTCCAGCTCCGCAACAGTACCACCACGTACCACCACCTACCAACTATGGCCAACAACAACAACGGAGACCACCACTTGGCCCCAAAAGGGACCACTACCCTCCATTACCAGAAAGTCTCCCGGATATTTTCAATGCCTTAATGGCCGCCAATTTGCTCATATTACCAAGGGAAAGAACAGCGTGGCCCGCTAATGTTGACACATCCCGTTACTGCGCTTTTCATCGTGCACCTGGTCATAACCTTGATCGTTGCTTCCACTTCAGAGATTACATTTATGATCTAAATGACCAGGGTGACATCAATTGGGATGAGATGAGGCAATTCATCGCCAGCATGAAAGAAAGGCGGTCTCCTCGGCAGCAACAGGCTCAGCAGCCACAACAACCAACTCCACAGCAGCAACAACAAGCTCCAGCGCCTCAGCATGATATGGGGATTGTCCACAATCCACTGCCGGAGCACCCCCCAAACCAGCACGTAAACCCTGTCACGTCTCTCTATGAGGTGGAGAGAGGGCAGGGATGGCATGAAGAAAACGCCTCTGTCGGGGCACTTTATCATAATCAAAATCAACCTCCGCGCCTCTTGCGCACCCATTCTTCTTCTCCTACTCCTCAATTGGGCCGATCTCTTCTGCGCCCCGTTAATCCACCTCCTACCACCAACTCTCCAACCTCGCCGGTTCGCCCCCTTCTTTCACGCGTACCACCTCCACAGCCTACGCCACAACAAAACCCATCCACCACCAACCCTTCGCCATTGCCATCTAGGCCACTCCTCATCCGCCCATCGCCAACGCCCACTGCACCCGCCACCACTACTCCCTCACCGGCAAGGATCCCCCCACCATCGGTTCCGCCACCTTTTGTACCCAGAACTCTTCTCATTCCACCCCCCACCAATTCCCCCTGCATTCGGGTATCCCTTTCTACTCCTACGCCTCCTACCAGGGCACCAACACCCCCTACGGGGATTCCCTCCGCGGGAACTCCACTCCACCACTTCTTAACACCAACACACCTTCTTCTTCTTCTAATCCCCCTCCCACACTTGCCCCGACAGAGGCACGTCAAGGCGTGGCGCCGCTCCGCAGTGGACGGATGTTCCACCGTATTTTTCCACAGAGAGAGCTAGAGCCCGTACAGGGGCCGCAAGAACAAGAACAAGAACAAGAGTCAGTGTCAGGGACTTAGTATGATTTGGTAAAGCACTTGGACCGAACACCAGCAAGGATTTCAATCTTGGAATTAATTAAAAGGTCCACCACTCATCAGCTAGCTTTGAAAGAATATCTACAAAAGGTGATGGTCAATGAGGACATTCCAGTTGAGCAGATAGTCATGGTTTTAACGCCCGCTAGCAGTCAGCCGGCAATTACTTTCCATGAACATGAACTGGCACCACTCCCAGCAAGAAAGTACGCTCTATGCATCATAGTTGACATTAATAAGGTGGCTATTAAGCAATGTCTGGTGGACACTGGGGCATCCATCAATGTCTTGCCACCCAGCACCTTGAAGTTGTGTGGCATTCCGGAAAGCCAAATTCGGCCGTCTACTATCACAGTCACTGCATATGATAACACGAAGAAACCTCCTATAGGCATGATTACGTTAAAAGTAAGTTTGGGTCCTGCCGCCGTCACAGTATATTTTCACATTCTGGATATGGACCCGACATTTAATGGCATTCTGGGACGCCCCTACATTCAGCAACTCGATGCGGTGCCCTCCACAAATCACCAATGCCTTAAATTCCCACACAAGGGCCGCATTATTAAAGTTACCAGTATGCCGATTTTGCCAGAGGAGGATATTCATGTGGCTTCATCAGTTCCATCCATGTGGCCGGCCAACAAGCCACTATTATCTGTGCTGGACGTCCCTTGTCCACAACCAATGCCAAAAAAAGTCACAACAGTTGCTATGACACCCCTGCCTCCCAAGGGGAAAAAGAAGAAAACAATGATGAACACCTCTGGCTGGGACATCTTAATGAAAATGGGGTATCAAAATGGCAAAGGTCTGGGTGCCAACTGTCAAGGCAGGATTAGGCCTGTTAAACCTCAGAAGCTGATTACACGAGGTGGCCTAGGTTACAAAGGGCCAGGCAAAAACAAAGATGAACCATGAGCATTTATGACATCCACATTAAAAATAGATCGCCAACCGCTCACTTGGACATTGAAAACACATTTTGTCATGGGTGACTTTCAAAATAATGAGCAAACTACCATAATTACTTCCATATTAGACTGTCAGGATGTTCATGCTAGACAGTTTGCTCGTCATATTGCCCCGTTGGCCACATACAAAGCCCTGGAGTCCTTAAGGCCTGATAAAAGAAGAAAAATGGATGATCCAGAATGTGACTGGTACAGGTGGTTCGATATGCAGGATATTACTATTTCATTGAGCCGCCTCTTCATGCCGACTGATCCGGAATGGCCGCCACGTATTCATGAATTGATTGAGATGCCAGCTGCAATTACGGATAAGAGGCAGCTGCTGAGTGACTATACTGATACTGGAGAGCCAGATGTTCCGTTTGAAGAAGGATTCACTGTGGACAGGCTGTGGGCCGGCCTCTTTTCTCTCACTTCCATGCATCCATCTGTGCTTGCTTCTCTATATTCTCATCGGTTTGGTCGCGTGCCAAGACCGCCTCCGATTATAATCAATTTATCTCCAGATTCAATCCAAGTTTCTCTCCCAATTCCTTCTTCGCTCCTCGAGCGATTTTCTAAACTCTCCATCACGCCCCCGCGCGGGCCATCACTGATTCAATCTTTCTCTGATCTGGCAATTTCCACTCCTGCTATTCTCCCTTCACACTGCTTTCTTCTTGAAACAGAAAATAAAAATGAAGAAAAAGACAAAAAATGAAAAAAAAATGCCAAATTCCCAAATTTCCAATCCTCCATTTCTGTTGAGGAGACCTCATATTTCTCTTCTGAGTGCGTCCCGACCCAGGGGCCGCTCCTTCAAGATTCATTGCTAACTCTTTTCTCCCCCTCTGGTGAGGGGACTTCCTCTGTATCAGCTACTGTATCCGCTTTTTCACTTCCTTCCCTTCCTTCTTCTGGTCAAGCTAGTTGTTCTTCCTCTTCTAATAAAATTCATGGGGTAGATTCACATAAGAAGTCCAAGGGTAAGCAGATTCCTCATAGGTTTCTGTTAGAGTTAGCTATCAGATGCCAGGCTTGTTTAGCTCTTCCTGAATTTTTAGAGAATCCAATCATCCTGCCAGAGTCAGAATATGAGGATGCTGTTGTTTCTTATGAGGGTTTGGGTGTCTATGAAATCATGAATGATGAAGACCCTATTGAAGAGGGGGATGAAAGTTATGAAGAATATGAGGACGAGGCTGATGCTTTTGCTAGTGGCATAAGATGATTTGACGAATCGTCAGCCTCCGTAGAAGAGCCTACCAAAGAAATTAATTTGGGTATCGAGGAAGACCCTAGGATTGTCCTCATAAGCAAGAATTTACCGCCCTCCGAAGAGGAGGCGCTCATTTTGGTCCTGCAAGAATACAAGGACACGTTCGCTTGGAGTTATGAAGATATGCCTGGTTTAGACCCTGCGCTCGTTGAACACCGCCTAACACTTAAGCCAGGGTCTGTGCCGGTCAAGCAACGGTTGAGGCGTTTCCACCCTAATATGGCTTTAAAGATGAAAGAAGAGGTCGACAAGCTCCATAAGGCTAGATTTGTTAGAGTCGTCCTCTACCCCAATTGGGTGGCTAACATCGTCCCGGTTATGAAGAAAGATGGAAAAGTTCGGATTTGTATAGACTTCCGGGATCTCAACCGTGCGTGTCCCAAAGATGACTTCCCCCTCCCTCATATTGATGTTTTGATTGATAACACGGTAGGATTTGAGACTCTCTCGTTCATGGATGGCTTCTCAGGTTACAATCAAATTCGTCTGGCTGAAGAAGATCAAGAAAAAATATCATTCACTATACCATGGGGTACTTATTGTTATGTGGTCATGCCTTTTGGACTTAAGAATGCTGGATCCACCTATCAGAGGGCTATGATGGCGATTTTTCATGACATGATTCATATTTATATTGAGGTGTATGTGGATGACTTGGTTGTGAAATCAAGGACAAGGATTGAACATCCTGGGGTTCTAGCCAAGGTCTTGCAAAGATCGCGAGAGTATCAATTGAAGATGAACCCCAAGAAATGCGTGTTTGGCGTTTCTTCAGGGAAGTTGCTTGGTTTCATTGTTAGCAAGAGGGGAATTGAAGTTGATCCCAACAAGGCAAGGGCCATTAGAGATATGCCTCCTCCCAAGAATTTGAAGGAAGTTCGAGGATTAATCGGGAGGTTGCAATTCATTCGCCGCTTCATCTTCCAGCATTCACAAAGATGTAGGCCGTTTTACGAGCTTACTAAGTCGGGAGTCAAGTTTAATTGGGATGACAAGTGTCAGGCAGCCTTTGACGGATTAAAGGATTATTTGGCCAATCCTCCTGTCCTGAGGCCGCCGATTCCAGGCAAACCACTCGTTCTCTATGTCTCCGTCCTAGATGACTCCATAGGTGCTGTCTTGGCTCAAGTAGATGAAGAAGGTAAGGAGAGGGTAGCATACTATTTGTCTAAACTTCTTAACCCCTGTGAGCAGAGGTATTCAGCCATGGAGAAGACTTGCGCTGCTTTAGTCTGGGTAGTTCAGAAGTTAAAGCACTATTTCCTAGCTCACGAGGTTCACCTCATTGCTCGCATGAATCCGATTAAATTCCTCCTTGAAAAATATATCCTCACTGATCGATTAGCACGCTGGCAAAGCTTCCTCTCTCAATTTGATATCACTTACATTCAACAGAAAGCTATCAAAGGTTACGCCATTGCCGAACATCTTGCTCACCACCCTCTACCTCGTTTTGATCCTGTCAATTCAGAGTTTCCAGATGAAGAACTAATGTCCATTAATCAACCCCACGATCCTATGTGGACATTACATTTTGATGGAGCTCTAAATTCCCAGGGAAGAGGGATCGGCATGGTTCTTTTAACACCAGAAGGGGTCACCATCCCATTTGCTGCTCGGCTCACTTTTCCCGCCACCAACAATATAGCTGAGTATGAGGCTCTTTTGGCCGGTCTTCAAACCGCTCATCGATATGGTGTCACCCATTTGAGGATTGTGGGTGATAGTCAGCTCATTCTGCGCCAGGTGTTGGTCAAATGCCGCACTATCAATCCTAAGCTCAAACCCTACCAGGAACTTGCTTCAGCTTATGCCAAACTCTTCACCAAATTGATCTTCGTCCACGTCCCTCGAAGCCAAAACATCCTAGCTGACGCTCTTGCTTCTTTGGCCTCTGCTTTAGTCTTCCCTCCTGAGCGTGATTTTCATGTTCCTCTAATTCATCAGCGTGACACGCCAGCTATTAAGGATCGTGCATTCCTCGATATTAGGGATCAAGTGCTTGAAAAGATCAAGCAGAAGGAATCTCTTAAAGGCAAAGAGGTCATGCTTTTAGACTGGGAAGAAGAATTGGCTGACGAAGAGAAGCCTTGGTATTATGAGATTGCCAGATATTGCAATGATCAGTCCTATCCCGAGGAAGCCACTACAGAAGAAAAGAAAGCAATTAGAAGAGTGGCTCAGCGTTATGTTTTGATTGGAGGTGTGCTCTATAGGAGAGGGCTCACCGGTGTTTTATTAAGATGCCTCGACGATGATGAATCATGGAAAGTTGTGGAAGAGACGCATTCTGGAGTGTGTGGTGGTCATGTGAATAGCCAGATGCTAGCTAAAAAGATTCTTAGGCTAGGTTTGTATTGGCCAACTCTAGAAGAGGATTGTTCCATCTATGTTCGAAGGTGTGTTAAGTGCCAACTGCACGCCGACAAGATTCATTCTCCTGCTTCTTCACTCCATCCTACGTCCTCCCCGTGGCCTTTCTCCATGTGGGCTTTTGATATCATTGGACCTCTTGGTGATTCGAACCTCCTGACCAAGCAAAAATCATTCATCCTCACGGCAACGGAGTACTTCACCAAGTGGGCGGAAGCAGAAGCTTACGTAGAGATTAAAGCATCAACCGTCTGCAAGTTTATAATGAATAACATCATCACGAGGTTCGGCATCCCAAGCACCATCGTCACCGACAATGGACCTCAATTTATCTCTCAAGAAATCAAGGATCTCTGCAACAGGTATAACATTGCATTGCATCATTCTTCTCCCTATTATCCGCAGGGCAATGGCCAAGCAGAGGCAACTAACAAAACTTTGAGAAAAATTGTCAAAAAGACGTGTGAGGCTAATAAATTTTCGGATTGGCCAGACAAGCTAGTTGAAGCTCTCTGGGCCTATCGCACTTCCATTCGTACCCCCACTGGACAAACCCCTTTCGCCCTTACTTATGGAATGGAGGCGGTAGTCCCTTATGAGATTCTCGTTCCCTCTCTGCGAGTACAATTGGATAAGGAATTTTCTATTGATGAACGTCGTGATTCACTCCTTGCCCAATTGGAACTCCTAGATGAGAAGCGTCTGGTCGCCGCTGAGCATGCGCGCGTTTATCAAAATAGGCTCTCGCGTTTTTATCAAAAGAAAGTAATTGAGAGAAAATTCAAAATCGGTGAGATGGTAATTAAGAGAATTTTTGTAAAGCCGGGTGGCCCTCGCTCAAAACTCCAACCCAATTGGGAAGGACCATTTGTTATAAAAGACGTTTTTTCAGACAATGCTTATAAATTGATTAATGCTGAAGGAGAAGAGTTAACTCACCCTTGGAATGGTTTGTATCTTAAGAAATACTACCCTTGATTCAAAATCCAAACAAAATGAAAGTTGTTTCAAAAATCCAAAACAAAGTGGAATATTTCCAAAAACAAAAAAAAATAGAAATTCCAAAAAGCAAACAAAAAAAAAATAAAAAAATAAAAATAGAAGAGGTCAAAATTGGTGCCATGGCACACGAAGGATCAAGGTCCGAAAGGTCAAAATTCAGAATTCATTCATCAGTCTTGCTAACTTAGAAGGGGGTTGACTCCCGCACACACTACACGCTTTATTCTTGAGCTCAAGCAGTGCAAAATCCAATAGAAAGTCAAAAACCTGACTAAAAGTGAAAGACAATACCCGTTCTTTTCTTCTTCGGCCCATAAGGGAGGAAGGGAGGCCTCGGGGTAGACACGCGAAGCCTATCCGCCGCCCTAGTAGGTGGAAGTCAGGGCCCAAAAGGGAGCAAATGCCACGAAAGCCCAAGTACAATTAGGTTTATTTTCATCAATGCAAATCAATTCTAAAGTGAAAGTCAAATTATGAAAAGAAAAGCATGTCAAGAGGGCAAAGTCCCCACAAGGAAAACCTTGGGCGTATGCGTGCAATATAAAAGAGGCGAAAAGGCAACAAATTTCCCTACGCCAAAGACCGAACCCCAACAGGCATAGGGTAGGGGAGGTAACTTTGCCTTGAGTATCTCAGAATCCCTTATGGGCTTCCCTTATATTTTCTTCCATCCTTTCTATGTGGTAAGTCACGAACTGGCAGGATGGTCAAGACGGACTAAAGAAGTTGCACTGTGCGAAATCTCGAATACAAGTCAACTATGATCACGTCACCCCCCTTTTAATTACTCAAGAAAGGTTAATGAATTTTAGATGGTGACCGTGTAGGACCCGTGGTCTTGATAGCCTTGACAACCTTTTTTGCAGAATAATTCAATTAACGCCTTCGGATAAGGCGCTTTTTATAGAATTAACGTCCTAGATTAGGTCGTCTCTTTCAGAATAACGTCCCTACGCGGGTCGTTACTTTTTCAAAAATCAGATTTCCTTTTCAAATTCACGCCGTCTTCTAGGGCGTCTTTATGCGAACCACGACCTACTCTAAGGCGCGTTTTTTAGGAAAAATAACAAAAAAAATATAAATGAGTGAAAAAAGAAAAGAAAAAAAATGCATTTCTTCACGATGTATGCTTGCATTCTTTTGCATGGGCATCTTTTATTTATGGTTTGCATATGCGTGCCTTTGGATGATGCATCTCCCCGCTATCAGCTATTTTATTTTGCCTTATTTGATTAAAGGCTTGGCCCCTTGACCCATCATTAAGGTCAAAATATTGCTACCCCTTGCTTATTGGGCAAGGGGCCAAGTCGAACAAATGAATTAACCTGTTTGTTCAAAGTATGGATTACAGTTGCAGGTACAGGGCACAGTAAAGCAAACACGAAGAACGTAGAAAGAGGAAAGTACACAAACACAAGGCCACAACACACAAAGTGCTCAGGTAACAAAGAAATCTCAATCTTATATATATATACATCATGAATGTCTATCATGTACAAGTGTGAGGGTGGAGGAGTACAAGTAAGTCCCTCAGCTCTCGCCTCCACCCTCCTCTCTCTTACTCTCAACCTCCTCCTCGCCGTCCCGAGCTGGCGCTGGTGGAGGAGGCATGGGCCCCCGTGAAGAAGCTGGAACCCGAACCTGACCCCCTGCCTCGCTCCTCTCTCGGAGGGAAGAGCCCGCCATAAAAGTGGAGCTGGTGAAGGAGTACCCCGCGGCCCGTGCTCGCTCACGCCCTCGCTGGAGACGCTCCTCAGACACGCGTAGCCGCTCCTGAGAAAGGATCAACTGGGTCCTCGAATCTGCCAGCTCTCGCTCGCGTGCTGCTACCTACTCCTGGTACCGAGCACGCTCCGCCTGGTACTCCTCTCGCTCACGAGCACGCTCCTCGCGCTCCCGGGCACGCTCCCGTCGCTCCAGCTCAAGAGCCACCCGCAGCTCGGCCACGTCCTGAGGCAGCTCCTCTCGTCGCCTCAGGGACCTCTCAAGCTCTGAGATCCGCTGATCACGGATCGCCAACTCGGTACGTACCGCCTGAAGCTGAGTCGTCTGCAAACAGGTAAACAAATCATTAGTTCCATAATTGAATGCAATGATTCAGTAATCTAGCAATACAAGTAATACATGATTGAACCACTCACCTGTGTGCTCGTCGCACGGAAGCCCTCATCAACGCAGGTAAGAGTGGCTCGAAGCTCCTCAGTCTGTAAAATGGATTTTCATCAGTGCACAATTATATAATCAATATTTGAATGGCTTTGTGTTTTGGAATTTACCCGTGAAGCGAGATCGCGCTCTGCTGCCTCGGCTCGTGCGATCGCTCCGGCTAGCTGCTCTGCCAGTGCAGTCACCTTTGCACTGGGCCCTCTCGAGCTGGAGGCCTCTCCTGGGTCTCTCCTCACTGCTCCCTGCTGGGCACGCTGCATTCATTGAGATCGTCAGTGGCTAATCATCAATAATTCAACAAAAAAGATATACATGTGCATAGAGGAATAATTTAAACACTCACCAGGGTCTCTAGGTCAGCCCGTGTGGTGGCCAGCTGGTCTCCAGGCTGTGTAGGTGGGTCTGGGCATCCATCGCCACTATGTCCCGCGCATCCTGCATTCATTACATATTATTCACATGATAGAAACATAAGCATTTGCATTTAATTTAGAAACAATTGCATTCATACATACCCCTAAGACCCTCATCTGGGGTCGGCCGGCGTATACCTCCCAGTAGCGCCGGAGGTACTCGGAGCTGTCAGTCGCGCGAGAGGTGACTCTGGTCCCGCCTCGCTGCCATTCGGCGTACTGCTCCTCGAACCGCACTCTCCAGTCGGTCACCTTCGTACGACCGCGCGTCTTCTTCCCGATGCCCCGCGGCTCGCCTACCTCTACCCACTCCTGGTGGAGGCCCAGGGTCCTCATCACCAACCTAAGCCGTAACGGCTCGATCTCGCTCAGGCAATGAACCCAAAGCTCATGCCCAAAACGAGGTCGGCCCTCTACGACCCAAGGCTGGCCCTCGTCTGTCATCCCCTCATAGGGTCTCCACTGCACCTGCATTTATAAACATACATGTCATCATTTCATCATCATCATAACAAATTCAAAATAAATGTAAAAATAAAAATGCATAACATTCATACATACCAGCGAGGGAGGGAAGTCTCGGAACTCTCTCCGCAGCACCCACAACTCGTAGCCGAGTGGGGCTCCAAACACAATCGGCAGCCAGCGCCGTGCTAGAGGGAAAGCTCCCTCACCTCCAGGCCGTGGGTCAGCGTGCCCCATCGGCATGTATAGATGGCTCCAAACCTACATCCATGCATCATATTAGTGAAGCATTCACCAGCATGATAAAAATAAAAGAAAAGAAAAGAGAAAAATGCATACCTGAAGAAAAGGTGAGAAGCCACTGACGGTCGTCTCTCGACCTGTCCCGGTGGACAAGTCGGCCATCATATGCGCTAGCAGTGCCACTCCCCAGGCGTAGCTGCCAACTGCCTCCAGGTCCTCGAGTATCCCCAGGAATCGGCAGTTGATGACGTCGCCCTTCGTCCCGAGCAATAGCCTCCCCAGTAGCAGCAGTAGAAACCTCCTCAGGTCTCGGTCTGCTCTCTCTCTGTCGGCCGGGTCCTGGCAGTAGACTGCCCTCGCCCCGTCTATCAACCTCTGCGAAAACTGCTCTAAGGTCTCCCCGGACCTATGCCTAGCATTCCCTAAGCCCATCACTGTAGTAAGGTCGGTGCGGAAGATAGTCCTACACTCGCTAGGCGTCTCGTAGACCATCTCTAGCCATAGCAGCCTCTGGGCGAACTCAGTGTAGTCAGGGTAGGTGATTCCACTCATAGCCTCACCGTCTACCCTCAACCCGGTGATCCTAGCCACATCCTCTAGGGTGGGAACCATATGCCCCCATGGCATCAAGAATGCCCGGCTAGTCCTGTCCCATCTCTCCCGTAGAACCTGGATAAGTGGTAGGTCGGGTCTGACTGGCTCTATGCTAAGGAAGGCCCCAAACCCCATAGCATCTACCCTCGCTCTCTGGAACTCGGGGAGGCCATAGTATGCTGCCCAGACCATGACCCAGGAGATCCGTGTCCTCATCAATCCCTGCATGTAAAGAAAAGAATTTTCACTTAATTATTTTGATTATTCATGATGAATCTTATAAACTACCTTGGTTTGAAATATTGGTGTTTGATTTTAATTAACGACCATCCTCAGGTCGTGGTTTGTTGAATTAGCGCCCCTAAGGAGGGCGTGGTTCTTAAGAGTGCTTTGAATTCACGACCTACCCTAAGGTCGCTGTTATCTAAGAAACGCCTCTATGTTGGGCGTGATTCTATGGTTAATATCTAAAATTCCTAAAAATATTTCAAGTCACGCCCTTGAGTGGGGCGTTTTCCAAATGGGTCCGTTAATTTAATCAGGAATTAATGAATGGACGACCGCTGGTTTGGTCGTCTATTGTTGAATTAACGCCCTAGTGGGGGGCGTTGTTTTCAAGTTTTCAGAAAATAAAAATAACAGCATACGAATAATTCATGGAAAATAATTTAAAGCATGGACTTGATATAAATTAACAGCATGATATGAATTTAAATGGGCGACATGCTTTAGGGCGTGTTCTCATGGGGTTAATTATTTTTCAGGGAAATAATTTAATTAACGCCCTTAGGTTGGGCATTTCATTTCTAAAACGTGACTCCCCTGAGGGCGTCTTCTTTTTGGGTTGCAGGGTTTATACCCCGAGAGCTATGGAAATTATAGAAAAAAAATGGAAATAAAAATAAAAAAAATGGAAATTGGGTTTGGGTGCCTACCTTCTTGTGCTTTGGCTCTATCGGTTGGGGCCGTGGCTGACGTGGCCGCCGGAGTTGGCCGGGGCGAGGGGTGTCCGCCGCCGTGGCCGGTGGCCCTCCGTCATCTTCATTTTCCTCCTCACCGCCTTCTTCCTCACCGCCATCCTCTCCTTCACCATTGCCTTCTTCATCTTCACCAGCGCCTTCTTCTTCATCTCGTCCTTCGGCCTCATCGCCGGCCGCCGCCGCTGGAACCTCCTCGGCCGCCGACGGTTCTTCCTCGAGCACCACGAGGGGAGCTTCTTCCTCAGCGTGGGCGTCTTCGCCCAGGTCCACCACCTCAGGCGCCGCCACCCTCTGCCATTTGAGTCCTCCTCTGGCCATGGCTAGGGCTAGGGTGTAGAAGGGAGAGAGATAGAGAGAGAGAATGGGGGAGGGTTTCGGTTAGGGTTGCAGAAGAAAGAGAGAAAGAGGGAAAGATGGACGGAGGAAGAAGAAGAAAGGAGGGAAAGTTAAGTCGAACGGTCAAAAAGAATTAACGACTTAAGGAAGGCCGCGTCCTGCGGAATCAACGACGGACATCAAGGCGTTTCTTAATAATTGACGACATTTCTTAAGGCGTTATTTTTGTTTGCATGGGGAATGATAACCGTTGTCAGACGCATTTAATGGCAATTGATTGATTTGATGGGAATAATCATTACTATTTTTGAGTAACGACTACGATTGAGGCGTTATTTATATGAAACGTGGCTGTCCTGAAGGCGTTACTTTTGGAATCTCAACGAATATATTTTAGAATATGAATCGTATTAACGCCTTGCCTTAGGACGTTTTTTAGTTAACGCCCATTGGTGAAGGCGTCAAATTTGTGAACTGGAATGTTGAAGACGACCTGTGGTGAAGGCGTCCTTTGTGAATTCACGGCGTTTCTTGAGGCGTTATTTGCAACAGAATCACAGAACGTTGGAAAAAGTTATTCAGAAATGCAGTAAGATGACTCAATCAAAGGAAATATCATTGATTTATTGGAAGGAAAAGATTACAATGCTTAATGAGTCATTTTGGGCCTCAATTTTCTCAGAGCTATTACATAAGACTTCCACTATTCTCTGTCTTCTTCTAAGCTCTCCACAGGTTGATGAGCCTTGTTGATTTTCCACAAAGCTTGAATAGTTGTGCATTCTTCTCCATCTTCATTGCTGCCAAGGTCCCGTATCTTGATTGGAGGAAGGTGAGATGGGTCCTCGAATACTCGCCGTGGAAGCCCGAGTTGAAGAAGGCACCGGTGTGAGTTGTACAGGATGAATTCTGAAGCTCCTATGAGTCGAAGGTCCGTGCCGGGAGAGAATCTTGCACGGAGTTCTTGGGTCTTGAGTATTCCCGGGGCGCAAGTGAAGAGATTCTTTGGCATTGCTTTGAGGTGCTCTCTCCATTCCGCTCTTTTCTTGATTTGAGGAATCCGGTTTGTCACTCTATTGCTTATCCCAAGTGAACCGGTCATATAAGAGAGTGGGCTTTTTGAGAAGATTCTCGAGGATTGTTAGGTTTCATCACATGGATCGAACATGAAGTGGAGATCTACCCAATTAGAAAGTGCTAGCATGCATCCGTAGATGGGCCTTCCCATCGCCGCCGAGGTAAGCCCGCTATAGAGATAGGCTAGAATAGCCGGTCCCACTCTATCTCCTTCCCATAGGCTCACTATGGCGCTTAATTGGGCCTCTTCTAGAAAGTCCTCCGTGGATGGGAATAAGATTGCTCCTGCTAAGCACACCACGAAGGCCTTTGCTATCCGCTCTATCTCTTCATCTTCTTTAGCTTGATCCGCTCTCTTGTACACCCATGAGGCGAGCTTTAGAAGATTGATTCCTTTAGTGGCTTTGATTTGATTCACTAGGTTGGGGCTAGATATCAAGCTTGTTAATAGCTCATGAGAGGTAATTGATTTTGGCATGATGGCCACCTTTTCCTCATCTCCTTGCTTCGTTCTCTTTAAGCCTAAGATTATCTCCAATTCTTCTAATAGGACGGTGGCTTCAAAAGTAGAGAAGAGAAAGGTATGGGTGGAAGGATGCCATATCTCTACAAGAGCCCCTATAGCTGCCCAGTCAAGATGAATTTGATCATAATGTTTGGCATGGGTGACTAGACCCAGAAGGTGCCATCTTGTTAAATAGACTCTCATATCTGAAGAAAATTTGGAAAGTATGAGAGGTAGCCACTTGATTTTTGTGAATCTCCTTGCTCCTGGGACATTCGGGAAGTCCTGTGGAAGGAAGAAAGGAAGAACAATACAGAAGGAAGAATAAATGAGCATGCAGAAGAGAAGAACATTTAAGACAAGTGGAAAAGAACAGAAGACTCAATCCTTACCTGATTTAATGCAATGCGGTTGCTGATGTGTCCGTTGATCTCGGTTAGCCTGGGAGTTGAGGATTCGGATCTCTTAATAGCCCTCTCCATCTTCTGTTGCAGGAGGAAGCTCGGACGGTTGTGGTGCCTGCAGAAGAACAGACAGAAGAAGTAGCAGAAGAACAGAGCTCCGAAGGTTGCTTTGATTGATATGAGGAATTGCCTTTCCTTTATAGGAGTCCAGGGAGTCTTAAGGCTGTTCGGAGTTAGCAAGTTGATTGCCATTAGGACTGGGTTTAGTTTGCGAATCGAAAACAGAAGTTCATGCTTAATTAACGCCTTCTGTTAGGGCGTCAATTGTTGAATTGACGACCTGACTGAGGTCGTGTTTTGTGTAACGCCCTTTCCAGGGTCGTTTTCTTCTTGAACCCTTGGTGCATTTAACGCCTCAGTGAAGGGCATGTTTATCTTTTTGACGCCCTCTTTATAAGGCGCCTTCCATGTTTTGACGACGTTTGCTGCAGGCGTGATTTGTAAGCTTATGAATTTGCTTCCCTGTGTGCTTTGATGAACTTAAGTGCTATTATTTTGTCAGAATTTTATTTGATTGAGCACTTATGATCATGTCATGCTTTGAATTGAAGATTATTGATATTGACATTTTTGAGAGAACTAATGAACTTTTGAGTGCAGAAGATTGCAGGTTTCGAGATGCTCGGATCACTGTGGAAGTAACATGTTCTTGTTGTAAGCATTATTACTATATGGTATCTACGCTATTATAGCATATCAAGGACCTTGTGGTTCTGATGAACCTAGAATTTGAGTTCCCCTTCATCAAAAACAGTGATAGTTCCAGGAGAGTCTTGGTCACACGGATAGGCCGTTGAGTCATTAAAGGTCTGGGACGATGGTTCCACTTTTCTGAGTTGATGCGTGGACAAACGGGCCTCGGCCTAGTGTCAGCTCAGAGATCTGGATTCTTGACCAAATCTAGATGGCTTAACAATATTATCCTTGATTATTTTCTATATTTTTAGTTTGTTTTATATTTTCCTTTTAGCCCAGCATGCATCATGTAGGACTTTGAGTTTCATGCTAAAAATCTTCATATTATGGTTGTAATGAAGGTCACTCGCTCTTGCTTGAGTTGACATGAGATATTCCATTCCAAATTGAGTACTTTATTCTCTTTGAAGCCGCTTAGGCTGATTACTTGAAAATGTCCCTTTGCTGGGTTTCCATCTCAATTCACTTTATTTTTCTGTAAATCCACCTTGGTTGTAGCACGTCCACGTTGGCTGATAACCGCTCTCCAATGGTGTCTCCTTATCGTGCCATGCGCACATTTTTACTTATTTAGTTTAATCTCCTTTATCCAACAAATCGATGCTTCCTTGGAATCACCCGGAGTTTGTTTCACTTTGAATCTTGGAAAGATTTTCAATGCTTAGTGTCTGAGGCGTGTCACATCACACCTTGGCATCTACTTATCAGTTCGCTCCACTTCATTCCGTTTGTTGCACTCTCACTCCATTTCGTCTCACTCCCTTGCAAAGCAGACGCCAAGGCGGGGCAGCTGTAGACACGTCAAAATTGGCGCTATGTTGATCAAATCTCATGTCACTATGATGACGCCCCAAAGTGAACTTCAATATATTCATAATATGAAGTTTTTCTATTTTTGTGTGTTTTTTGGTTTGTTCTTGCATTTTTGTGATTCGCGACCTGAAGAGGGGCGTGTTTTAAATAGCGACCTTATCTAGGGCGTGTTCAAAAGAAAGGACGACCAAATGTCAGGGCGTCAATTCTTGGTATTATCCGGTTTCACAATAAATTTAAAATAAATTCAAATTATTGATTAACGTCCTTCCTCAGGGCGTGGTTTCAATTAACGCCTTCATCTCAGGCGTGTTCTCATAATTTTCAAGTGAAGTAAGTTTTATTGCCAAAATTAAATCCAAGAAGTGACGCCCTTGATCGTGGTCGTGTTTTGAGTAGCGTCTTGATGTATGTCGTCAATTTGTGATTTGACGCCCTTCTGAAGGTCGTGTTTTATCCTTCGGTGTCGTGTTTGAGTATGCCTTTCCTGAGTAGTTCCCTGCCTCCAATGGTCTCCTTGCTCGAATTGGAGTTAGAGTCCTGCCTTCTTTGACCATTGCCTATCCTTATCTTCCCAAATTTGAGCTTATCTTCGATTGAAATCCTATAAAAGGATGCTCTGGTCGATCTAGACAGGGGTTGACGGGTCAGAGAGTTCACAGGTTAGACAGAGTTAGCGAGGTTACGATCAGAGGTTTACGGGTTACGAGATCAGAGTTACAGAGCTTCATCTTCCTCCTGTGCAATCGTCTATCAACCTCTGCTTCCTCTACTTCCGGTCAACCGCGTCCACCTTGGTTTCCCTTTACTGTCGTCAGGGACAGCAGGGTTTTTCTTTTATTCTGTTTGTGTTGCTTCGTCTTCATCAATCGTCATCACGTCCACTGTGTTTTTCTCTTCTTTTACGTTTGCATTAGCATCATATCTCCTCCTTCCCTATTTCTTTAGGGGTTTAAAAAAACAGAAGAAAGGTGCGCATGTTTTGCTCTTATTTCATCATCATATCATCTTTGGGATTGATACTACGTGCACTTGGCTGATCCACTGTTTGTTTGTTTTGTCTTATTTTTGCAAGGGTAATCAATAAAGGAAAACCCCCTTCATCGGCCGGCCGATTGAAGGAGGAGGAAGAATTCACAATCCATCCCGCGTTCTATTTTCACCAGGTATTCACGATCTTCTTTGTTTCTTATTGAGGTAACCCCTCTGGCGATCACCCTCCTTAGTAGCACCACGTGCTTCTTTTCCTTATTATTATATCATCTTCCCCTTATTTTTATTATGCTTTCTCATATTTAAATTCTTCTTCATGTGTGGATTTATCACGATCTACAGGGTCATCCTCAAGTCAACGCGTACAAGTCTCCACAAGCCGCCACGTATCCTTCACCCACTTGTCCTTTTCTTTCTTCGTTAAATTAGGAAGAAAAATGGCCAAAAATCACATTTTATAGGGTGGGGACCAGTCCCCCCTCTCTCTCCTTGCGAACCCGCGTAAACCCCCCAGGGGGGGGGTTTACGTGGACCAGCCAGGACCCCCTGGCTGGCCCGCGTAAACCCCCAATTCAAACAAAAAAAATATTTTTTAAAAAGAAAAAACACCAGCCGCCTAAACCCCCCCAAGGGGGGTTTAGGCGGACCAGCCAGTCCCCCCTGGCTAGTCCATGTAAACCCCTTTCCCTCTCTCTCAGCCCGTAACCCAAGCACTATTCCATTGGGTTTACGCGGACCAGCTCACCCCCACTGACTGGTCCGCGTAAACCCCTTGTGACCATTCATCTTCCCCTATAAATACCCATTAGGATCTCAAGGGGTGGGGCATCAATCAATCTAATACAAAGCATCCAGCAATACGCAAGATCGGCTGACACCCGGCAATCACAAGACTTCGAGCGCGGAGCAAAGGAGAATTGTGTGTGGGTGACTTCTTCGGCGGTCTACTACGCTGGGGGTATGTCGTTCGCGGTTCCCTCATGCCGTAGGTAGTCGTCACACACAAGTCGACACCCACCGTGTGTGAGAGGTTGTGATATGGGCGGACATCTCCTCATGCCGGGATTCCGCCTCGCACGCCCGTTGGTCGCAACCACTCGCGTGCCATGACATCATGCTCACTCACAGTCACAAGGCCATGTCCGACCGCTCAACTCGAGATGTGTCCGACCCTCGTCCAGATGCCGGATCGACGGATCCCCTCAGTTATCCAGTTGTAGGCCCCCGTTTGGCACCACGGCCGCGGCCCACGCCACGGGAGGACCCCTCTATAAAATGCACAAGTGTGTATTCATCACGCATCGACCCGGGGACCGACTAGCACGTCGGAATTATCCCGTGGCATGCACCAGTTGTACTTTGGCCATTACGGCTTTCCCGTAAAGAAATACGTGTCTCAGCACAACACCGCCGATTGGACGAGTGCCCTCGCACCCGCGTCTCGGCCTTCAATCTCCTATCTATATCCTTCGGCATCCGTGCCTAACACTCCACCCCCAACAAACACCCCTCAGTCTAACACGTACCCCTAGCTGCTGAATGCGCCCGACCCTACACCCATGGCTTTAGACACATATACAGACTTTTCTTCAGCATGGAACGAAGGTATTCGGATTCAATCCGATGTAAATAAACACCGGTTGCTTGCGGCCGATGGGGAAAGACGTCCTGTACACGATTCCCGCAATCGCCTACGCACTCGCACCCATGGAACCCCTTCTCTCCACGTGTCGCCCGATCCCCTGAGCCCACGTGCCACGCCCTGGTGGCGCTTCCCCAGGTCAAACCTTGGTTCCATGAGTGATTGTCGAGAGATCGACTGGCACGCTCGCACCCTGTCCGGTTAACCCTTAGCCCGACATTCCCGTGCCATTCAGCCCCTTTTGACTTTCCGTAAAAGGAGAGTGCCCGGTACCTCCGTGAGAGGCATGCACCCGTAAGGAGGATACCTGAGATACATCAAACTCCTGTAGTTTTCCTTCCCCGCTGCATTCCTTCCTTCACCCCGGTTAACCGGCATAAAAGAAATGCCCGCAACAGAGAGGATGGCACACCCGGTGGGACCTCTCCCGCCTTCCTTCTTTTTGCTCAAGAAAAGTCTGTGCCCGCCCTGAAGCCCAGTGCACTTTCCCTGTCCTTGCAGGAGAGGCAGAGGAGGGTACTCGTGCGTGCATTCCCCAGCAGCTTCCGGTCCGCATTCCGATCGTCGGGCCGCTCTCAGCGACTGTCAACGACCGTCGCCTCCGCAGCACTCAACACTCCGGCAACCATGGCAGCCGTTACTTACGGTCCCAACATCATCGCCACCCACGCCCGGGTGGTCTACTTGGTGACGCCGATCGCTTTCGGCAGCTTCGCCCCGGTTATCGGATCGCCCTACTTTCTGGGTGTGATCCCTGTGGCTGCTTCTCAGCCAACTCCAGTCTCTCTAGTGGCCCCTGCGGCCAACGCGCCATGCGCGTCTCCAGCTCCAGTGTCCCGCCCGAGTGCCGGGCACCAGACTACCACTGCCGGCCCCTACCGAGCCCCCAGATCAATGCCGGTCTGGGTGAACATCAGCTCCCGACGCCTTCCCCGTCTGATCTCCAACACGGGCCCCGTGCCCCAAACTTCGGTCACCATCTCAGCATCTTCCTCAGGTCCTCAGCCCCAAGCCCCAGCCAAGCCGACACCCAACACGGGCTCCCTACCCTGGGTCCACGGCTTCCCAGCGTCTTCCTCGGGTCCTCAACCCCGAGCCGCAGCCAAGCCAGCACCCAACACGAGCTCTCAGCCCGGGTCTACGGCTTCCCAGTATCTTCCTCGGGTCCTCAACCCCGAGCCGCAGCCAAGCCAGCACCCAACACAGGCTCCCAACCTCGGGTCCACGGCTTCTCAGGATCCACCTCGGGTCTTCAACCCCGAGCCCCAGTAAAGCCGGCACCCAATACGGGCTTTCAGCCCTGGGCTTACGGCTTCCCAGCATCTGCATCAGGTCTTCCACCCCGAATCCCGACAAGGCCGACACTCAACACGGGCTCACAGCCCTGAGTTTACGGCTCCCCAGTAGTGCACTAGGGACCCCGGTCCCGCGCTCCAGTCAAGCCGGCTCTCCCCGTGGGTCCTCCACCAAGAGGGTAGCTCTTCTCAGCACCTTCCTCGGGCATTCCGACCCGAGCCCAGAATACGCCGGCACCTGCCACGGGTCCTCGACCCAGGGGCGTCGGCACCCCGGCACTTCCAACAGCTACCCCTTCCGGTGCAAGAGTGTCATCTCGAGCATCGGCAACACTCTTATCAGCGCGGGCGAACGCCTACACCCGAGTCACCCAGCCATCGACTACCGGTGCGGGCTACTTACCCCGGGGGTCGATCCCGGCACTTCGGACCGACGGCTTCACCTTGCCGGTCGTTCCGGGCCATGTTTTCTCGGTCTACCATCTTGGGGCGGAGTCTTCCTCAGCTCCTCAGAAGAAGCGTCGCCATGGCCGCAGAAGCAGGCGACTCACTGCTGCAACCAGCAACTCCGACAAGACGGTCCTTATCGGTGACCTGCGGATCCGTCTCGACGGGGGTGAGCCAATTATACCCCGATAACGGACTGTTCCCATCATCCCCACTTCCAATTGTTTTGACCTCTTGCGTCAAACACGAGAGGATGGGGCGAAGCTCAAAGGAGCAGGTTCCTCGGCGGTAGCCCGGGGGCACCCACCGCAGCTATGCACATGACCTCCCAAGATGACTCGTCGAAAAAGTGGCGACAAGGGAGACCAGCAATCGGACCTGAGAAGAATCTGGGTCACCCCAGAGGAAGCTCAAGCTGTTCGAAGGGCGCGTATCACCAACCCCCTGCGAGCAATCAGACGTGGCGCCAGACGGGATGCGGCGGGTCTCGCAACAGCATTGTGTGGCGACGCCCAGTCGTCCAATGTCCCCCACTCAAGCACGCGGAGGCAAAGGCGAGCCCATCCTCGAGCCATCCCGCAACCTATCCAGGGTTCTCCTCCGGCTAACATCGAGAGTGAGCCCCCTCCGCAACGCATCTCAATCTTTGACAGACTAGGGACGCCTGTCCGCCCCGAGCGACATCCGCGAGGGAAGCGGACAGCCTGGTTTATCAACGATGCGGTTCGAGTGTTCGCGTGTTACAGCACCGGACACCAGCCAGACACCCAGTCTGACGACTTGAACCAGCCTCTGTCCCACTTGAGGAGGCCACGCCACCCGGCTCCGCCACTTCCTTCAACAGGTCACATCGGCACTTCTGTCGGATCGCAGGCATCGGAACGCACGAAGAGGTCCCAATGGAAGACCGCGACCCTCCTATCAATGCAGAGCCGATCAACAACGACCCGCCTGCGAACGAGGTTCAGGAAGTGACCCTCGACACCCTAGTGAAGGAGAACCAGCATCTGAAGGCCCTCCTGGAGGACCTCCTCCAGGAGCGAGACCTTCACCCTCAGCAACCTGTTAGGCCTCAGGCCGAGGCACCGGTACCCTCGACGGCCTGCGACACTGCCAACACCTCAGCGGCGATCGCCCGAACCCCATTGGCAACTGGGTTTGGCACGCCCCCGGTTGATGCTCAGCCACGAGCCTCCAATACGCCAGTGCCAGAAAATCTCTTGGCGCAACGCCAGATGATTGAGTGCATTGTGGAGACAAAGCTCACCCAGTATGGTGAAGGGACGGTCACGATGGACCTCTATAGTGTACTCTACCTGCTTCACCACCAGTTAAAGAAGCTTCCTCCAGAATACTCCAAGCCCCCGAAGCTGCAAAAGTTCGACGGGCTGGGGTCGCCACATGAGCACTTGGCCTACTATGTTACGGCGTTGGGTGAGTTAGCATTGGAGGAATCCTATCTCCTCCGCTACTTTGCCACTTCGCTCACGGAAATAGCCTTCCAATGGTACTCCCGTCTGAAGCCCAACTCAGTCATCGACTGGGTCGATCTCCAGAAGAAATTCCTCGACCGATTTCAAACGGCCGAGCGAAAGGTCTCCTTAGCCGAACTCTGCTCCCTTCGGTAGAAAAAGGGCGAGAGTGCCCTCGATTTCATCAAGAAGTGGCGAGACCTCAGCATGAGGTGTGTCAATCCACCCGTCCAGAAGGACGCTATCACTATATGTTGTCGAGGTCTGGCAGCCGAGGTCAGCGAAAAGCTTCTCGACACCAATATCAAAGGCTTCGACCAGCTGAATTCGGCGGTCGCCGAGATAGAGATGTTCTTCACCGATAACCCAAGCTATACTGCAGCAAAGGGTAAACAAGCGCGAGAACGCCAGCCCGGTAAGGAGGTGAACATCATAGAGTTCACCCCTGCCGCTAAGGCCAGTAAAGCGGCCAAATCCAGTGGCTCTGACAAAAAGCCAGCAGACAAGCTGGCTGCTCCTTCTTTCTCAGAGAGTATGAAGACACCATTCTTCTTCAAGAAGGAACATACGAAGATGCTCTTCGACCTCTGCATGGCTCAGAAGATTGTCGAACTGCCAGAAATCCGCAAGTCGGAGGAGGCCCTGAAGACCGACGATCCCAGTTACTGCCTGTACCATCGCATGCTGGGTCATTCAATTAAAGATTACTACATCTTCAAGACTCAGGCACAGAAGCTGATTCGAGATGGCCTCGTCAAGATGAAGAGCGGACTCGTCTATCCCCCGCAGCCACATACGTAGGCTAGGCCAGCTAAAGCAGCACGCGTGGCTCACCCCTCGGCCAATGTCATCCACATGATGGTCGCATTCTCTCTTTCTGACGATGAATCAGAGGAGCCCAGTGCCAGTCGAAGGGAACGTTCGATCTGGTATCCAAGGTGGAGGCCTTGGCATGATCGGAGACCTCTCTCCTTCCCCAGGGAGAGAACCCGGCGACTCTTCGATATCCTCGTCAAGACTGGGCAAATCATGCCCCGCGACTCACCTTCTGGCTACACCCATTGGGATCGTAGTCACCCCCAGTATTGCCCCTTCCACGTCAGAATCTGCCACCCGATCGAGTCCTGTGAGGAAGTCCAATACCTCATCCAGGAACAGATCCAATGGGAGCAGATCGACGCTGAAGGAAACTCCATGTCGCTCTTCAGGCTTCGACAAGCAGTCGAAGAGACCCTGAGCATCGCCAGGGATGTACCAGAGCGGCCAGACTCTCCTCAAGAAAATGGGCACGGGTTGCCTTACCAGCATCTTCCAGAATGGCTTGAGTTCCGGACTGACAACCAAGAAGCGCTCGAGTGACTACGAAGGCGTAGAGAGCAGGGGGCCAGTCAAGAGACGGAGCCGACTAACCTCTCGGTCAACGTCATCCATTCCCCTGTTCCTCCGGCCCTTGAGGACTCTCAGGCACCAACAGCTATCCAGCCAACCCCAGCCACTTCGACCGTGCAATGGCGGTCCTGGCGGGAGCTGAAGTCTCTCCCTTTCCCTGAAGAAGACACTTCCAGGCTCCTCCGGTTCCTTCTTGGCCGAGAGGACGTTCTGGTGGGCGAGACGATGACAAGCTCTTCAGCTCTTTCTTGTTCTTCTCCCGTCCCATCTCCGCCATCGACAGCCACTGATAGGAAGGGAAAGCAAAAACAGGGTGAGGCCCCACCTCAGCCTCGTGACACCTCCTCAGCGGGGGGGGGGGGGGGCGTTCGGTCCTCTCCACCTACATGTTGATGCAATCCGAAGTACAAAGAAGACATCTTCGGAGTCTTCAGTGGCTTTGATTCAAGTGGTGGGCCCACCGCCACACGGTTCCTCCATTCCGCAAAGTCGGGATAACTTTGCAGAGTGACAATGTCCCGCGACACTATCAATGGTCGCCAGGCCCAGCTCTCAGCATGGTTGCAAAGGCAAGACTAAGGAGCAGGACGACCAATGTCCCCTCTGCCCGCTTCTCAACAGAAGCTACCGCCACCGCGGCTAAGGCATCAAACCGCGCATATGTCTTCCGACACCGGTCCCGACGCACCGGCTCAGCTGAAGACATCTCCACCGCCACCGTGGCTAAGGCATCAAACCGTGCATATGTCTTCCGACACCGGTCCCGACGCACCGGCTCAGCGGAAGACATCTCCACCGCCACCGCGGGTAAGGCATCAAACCCCGCATGTGTCTTCCAACACCGGTCCCAACGTACCGGCTCAGCGGAAGACATCTCCATCGCCACCACGATTAAGGCATCAAACCGCGCACACATCTTCGGACGCCAGTACCAGCCTACCGACTCCTCGTAGGCTCCCGCCGCCACCGCGAGTAAGGCACCAAACCACGAACATGTCTTCGGATGCCAGTCCCAACATTCTGGCATACCAGGAATTTCCGCTCGAGGTGATCGAGCAGGTGATTAATGCCACCTTCCAAATACAACAAGCGGAAGGCGCCTGGATCGAGATCCGGGCAAGGAAGAGTCAACGACCTCGCCCTGCAAAGACACCAGCTCGGAGATATCCTCATCAGGATTTGTCAACTCCGACCCTGGCACCTCTCCCTCCTACTCCCTTGGAGACGGCTATCGCCAAGAGACAAGAGAAAAACTGGAGGAAGAATTTCAGAAGGCGGCTCAAGAAACAAGCCGAACAAGCCGCCGCCCTACAATCCCCAGCCGAGCCAATGCCTCTCCAAAGGCTCCAGTGGCTCATTGATGACCTGGAGGAATACGTCCCTCCTCGTCCTACCGGGGCTCTCCCACTCGATAGCTACATCCCGTGGGAAGAAATACAGAAACGAGCCCGCCTCAGAAATTGGGTCCAAGAGATGATCCAAAAGATCAAGAACGGCGAAAGACTCGTGATCCCTGACGAGCTCTCCTTGTGCTCTAAAGACAAGGAGATTACCACAGGACAGCTGGAAGAAATGCTCCGACGTTGCACCTGCAATATGGTGGCCATCCCACCACCCGACAATATCAATACTTCTCGGCGGGGCGAGCCAGTGGCCTTTTGGACAAGATGAAGGGCTAACACCCCCCTTGGGCTCCAGCCAGCTCCAGAGCACACCGGCCGTGGCCGGGGACGTGGTAGAGTTCGTGGGAGAACTCCCGAGTTACCTCTCTCTCCGTCCACCTTCGATCCGGAGTGAGTTATCCTCTTTCGAGGAGAGGAACCAGCTCCCATTCCGGAGGTAGAAATTCGGGGCGGACCCGACATCTTCGATCCTTCCGGCAGCAAAGAGGCTACTTCGAGCCTCCCAGTCCCTACACCAGTACCAACTTCCGTAGCAGAGCAAGCGGGACTGCCCGGCAAGGACAAGCCAACCCGCCAATCACCCACAGAAGAGCCGTCATTGGCATCCCTGTTCCAAGAGCCCGCTGGTGATCAAGGTCGATCTGGTCCCAGTGATAAGGGCAAGGCAGTGCAACTTCCCGATGGGGAACAGCACAGCAGCTTGCAGAAGGTTCAACCTGACATACTACCTTTTCTGGAGGATGCTCGAGCCCAAGCTGACCGAAAGGTCCTCCACCAAATGAAGCGCTTCCCCGCCAACATCTCAATTTGGGAAGCCATCGCTTGGAGTAAGGATCTGAGGGAGACCCTTATCAAAATACTCCAAGAGCCAGAAGTTTATGAAGAGCATGCCGCGGAAATGAAGGCGGCTGCCTATGGAGCCTTCACAGCCACCATCACCTTCACGGAGAAAGACATGCTGCTTTCTCGTCCGTGCCACAACTGTCCTCTTTATATGAAGGGGAAGATCAATGGGCATGATGTGAACCAGATCCTGGTGGATGCTGGTGCCGCTGTTAACATCATGCCGCTCAAGACATTCAAGTCTCTATATCTGACCCCATACCTCCAGAAGGTCCAGGCAGTCAAGATATCCAGCTTCAACCAAAACACCGAGGACGTCCTCGGCCAGGTAGACGTCGACCTGGTGCTTGATGACTTTGCCTCAAAAGTGACATTCTACATCATCGACTGCAACACGTCTTATAAGATGTTGTTGGGCAGACCCTGGCTCCATGAAAACTGGGTCGTCCCGTCAACTCTCCACCAATGCATCAAATATGCCAAGGACGGAGAGCAACATAAGGTCTTTGCAGACTTGTCGCCATTTACACCAGCAGAATGCAACCTAGCCGACGCTGCGCTCTACTTCAAGGGGATTAGTCCGTACCCGTGATCAAGAGCAAAAGCAACGGCTGGCTCTCAGAGGGAGATGATGATGACCTCTTTTTTTTTGACGAGGAGAAGGCCAAGCTTCACCAGCTGCGCCTTGGCCCCAAGTCAACCCTAGACCACCCTGAAAGGCGCCAGATCGACTTCGAGGCTAATCTCATTAGCCGAGCTATCGGCAAGAGTATATGCCTGCCACCAGATTGCATCCAGCTCCCGTGTGCATCCGAGGAGCACATCGTCGAGTCGCTGACAACATTCATTGTCACCTTCAAGCGATAATGCCGGAACAAGAAGAAGGCTAACAGGGACAAACCTATTGTTTTCTACAAAGGAGACATGGTCCCTCAAGCCCCGCTAGATGACGACTTTGGTTGGTCTAGGCAAGCCGATGATACCCCTGAAGCAGTTCAGGTGTGGGGTGACCTGTCGCCGCATATTCAAGAGATGTGTTTGAAACAACACATTCCCCTATGGCAGACCTCTGCCCAACAAAGATACTTCCGACGACTGTGGGACCCTTCCCAGGTCTGGGGGCAACCCTCGTCCTTCCACAAGGATACCAGGGGGCTTGGCTACGACCAGAACCTGGACTTCCGCATCCACTACGTAGTTAACGTCGTAGGCTTGGCACTACCAGCCGACAACCAAGCAAGATTCGAAGCTAAATTCGACAGCTCCAGAGATAAGGGAGAGGAAATCCTGATCTCGACCTTCACCAAAGCCAGAACCCTGGCTCAAGATGTTGGGGAGCTTTCTTCGCCTCCCTGCCGAGACAAAGGAGCAGAAGAAGCGTCTCTAGTCTCTCAACAAGTCACGGGACCTAAGTCGATAAACCCTCCTGAGGGGGGGGACCTCGCTGGCCCTAGCTGCGAGAGATGGTCAGCTTCACCAGGAAACCCTGAGGAGACCTCAGCAACTCCAGTTGACGACTGTCGGCCTAAGGCTGGCGGCCCAGTCAATCCCCGGTGGATTCCAGTGACAACCACTCTCCGGTCCCTTCCGCATCAATCGGTGGCTTCTAGAACCAAGAAATACCTGAAGTCAACACTGATGATGAGGATTTCATCGACCTCCAACCCGCTCCTCCCGAGCTGGAGGACGGCGGCCAGGCGACCGTCGACGATCTCGTGGAGATCAACCTGGGCGACGATGAAGCCCCTCAGCCTACATTCGTTAGTGCCCTCCTCACAGAGGCAGAGAAGCAGAGCTACAAGCAACTCCTGCTCGAGTTCAAGGACTGCTTCGCCTGGACCTACACGGAGATGCCAGGGCTAGACCCCTCCGTAGTGGAGCACGATCTGGCCATTTCTCCCTCAATCGCTCCGGTCAAGCAACCACAGCGGCGCATGCGTCATGAGTTGGAGCTCCAGGTCTCGGTCGAAGTCCGCAAAATGGCGGAGGTTGACTTCATCGAGCCGTGCATCTACTTGATCTGGCTCGCCAATAAAGTCCCAGTCAAGAAGAAGAATGGTCAAGTCCGCATCTGCGTCGACTTTCGAGACCTCAACAAAGCCTGTCCCAATGACGACTTCCCAGTTCCAATTACTGAAACGATGGTCGATATGACCACCGGTCATGAAGCCCTATCATTCATGGACGGGTTGTCCGGTTATAATCAAATCCGGATGTCCCTCAAAGACAAGAATCACACAGCCTTCAGATCCCCCAAGGGGATTTTCAATTACAAACGCATGCCCTTCGGTTTGAAGAATGCCGGTGCTACTTACCAAAGAGTTATGACCAAAATATTCGACGAGATGCTACATAACACCGTTGAATGCTATGTTGACGACCTCGTCGTCAAGACTAAAAGGTGTGAAGACCATTTGCGCGACCTTCGCGAAGTCTTCGAGCGTCTCTGACAATACGGGCTCAAGATGAACCCCATGAAGTGCGCCTTCGGCGTATCCAGCGGCAAATTTCTCGGCTTTGTTGTTAGGTACCAAGGAATCGAGGTGGATCCCAGCAAGATCAAAGTGATCCAGGAGCTTCCACCACCTAGCAACATCACTGAACTTAGGTCCTTCCAAGGGAGGCTGACCTACATTCGGAGGTTTATTTCTAACCTCTCCGGTCGATGCGCGCCTTTCAGCAAGCTGATGAAGAAAGACGCCCCGTTTACATGGGACCCGGAATGCCAAGCGGCTTTCGAGCAAATCAAGGAGTACCTCCTTACTCCCCCAGTCCTGGGAGCACCAGTCAAGGGTAAACCCCTCATCCTTTACATTGCTACCATGGACGCTTCACTGGGAGCTCTGTTGGCGCAAATTAATGAAGAAGGTAAAGAGCAGCCCCTCTATTACCTCAGCCGGAACTAATCGGTGCCGAGTACCGCTACTCCCCCATAGAGAAGGTCTTCTTGGCATTAGTGTTCGCAGTTAAAAAGCTACGGCATTTCCTCCTGTCCCACCAAGTCAAGCTTATCTCCAAGCACGACCCTCTGAAGTATCTCCTTCGACGGCCTATCCTATCAGGCAGATTAGGGAGGTGGGCTCTCCTATTGATGGAGTACGACAATACCTATGTCCCCAGAAAAGCAATCAAAGGACAGGGTATGGCTGAATTCTTGGCAGCCCATCCAGTGCCAAATGATTCACCCTTCAACTTGGAGCTCCTGGACGAGGAGTCCCTAGCTACTCAATCACAACCACTAGTTGAACAGAGCGGAGATGTCTTGCATTACTGGCAGCAAAGCGCTCTCACAACCACTGTTGTTCAATCACAACCACAAGTTGAACAGAGCGGAGATGTCTTGCATTATTGGCAGCCAAGCGCTCTCACAACCAGCGTGCATTTCTGGGAACTCTACTTCGACGGTGCTTCCCGAGGGATCACCCGGAGCAACCAGGATCCAGCCACCATGGCAGGTGCCATCATTATTTTCCTGACTCCTCAGGGTGGAGTTCTGTACAACTCTTGCGCCCTCATGAAATCCCTGACCAACAATGAAGCCGAATACGATGCTCTACTCATTGGGCTCCAGATGGCTCTCCACATGGGCATTAAATGCCTTAAAGCCTACGGGGACTCCCAGCTGATAGTCCGAAAGGTCCTCGGCATCTATGACATGCGGAAGCCAGAATTGGTTCCATACCACACCGCCGTCACCAGATTAACCCAGAAGTTCTATTTCTTCGAAATAGATCACATTCCTAGAAGCAACAACGCCCAGTCGGATGCCTTAGCAAAATTGGCTGCGGCCATCAAGCTTCCGCCCGAGGGTGAGGTCGACATCGTCATCAAGCACAGAAGGCTGATGCCGAGCTCACTCGAAGGCAACACCGGTCTCACCATTTACGAGGTCCACGACCTTGACCAGAGTCCACCTCCAGAAGAAGATGATTGGCGTGCGCCTATCATCAAATTCAAGAAAGGGTGGCTTCCCCTTGACCGAGCTCAAAGAGTCCAGCTACTCCACCGAGCAACCTCTTACGAGTTGATTGGCGACTCCTTGTATCGGCTCGTCCATGAGAAGGACAAGTCGGTTCTCCTGAGATGTGTCTCTCTGGCGGAAGCTCGAGCCATCATGCAGGAGGTCCACTCCGGATTGTGCGGTGCACACCAGGCCGGAGATCGGATGAAGCACAACATCAAGCTCAAAGGTTTCTACTGGCCGACCATGTATGTGGAATGCGTCCAGTATGCCTGTGCATGCCATCAGTGCCAAGCCTTTGGCCCAGTACCCAGAAAACCTCCTAACCCACTGCGTCCTATTGCCCCCACCTGGCCATTCGCTGAGTGGGGCATGGACATCACGGGGCCTTTCCCGCCATCTTCCAAGGGCCATAAATACATTTTGGCCGCCACTGACTATTTCTCTTGTTGGGCGGAGGCTCTACCCTTGCGAGAGGTCACCAGCGAAGTTGTTGCCAGATTCGTACGGCACAACATCATATACCGATTCGGTACTCCCAGTCGCATAGTGTCCGACAACGGGACACCCTTCAAGAATAAGGCCGTATACCAGTTAGCGGCCAAATTCCAAATCGACAGGAGAACCTCTTCGGTCTACAACCCTCAGGCCAATGGCTTAGCGGAAGCCTTCAACAAAACCCTCTGTAAGCTCCTGGCTAAGGTGGTTAGCCACCGGAAACGCGACTAGGGTGAAAAGGTCTTTGAGGCATTGTGGGCCTACCGGATGGTTTACAAAACCCCCATGGGGTGCTCGCCGTTCTCCCTTGCCTACGGGTCAGAGGCGGTTATCCCCATCAAAGTCCAGCTAGCCTCTTATCGCGTGGCAGTCTACACCGGCCTTGCCAGTTCTGATAAAAACGAGTACCAGAGAAGGCTAGAAGAGCTTGCCGACCTAGAAGGCAAGCGACTCGAAGCCTACAAACACCTACAGGCATACCAGGCTCGCATGGCTCGGGCCTACGACAAGCTTGTCAGGCAGCGAGCTTTCAAGCAA
Organism: Amorphophallus konjac; assembly: GCA_022559845.1. Classification (NCBI taxonomy): domain Eukaryota; kingdom Viridiplantae; phylum Streptophyta; class Magnoliopsida; order Alismatales; family Araceae; genus Amorphophallus; species Amorphophallus konjac. The sequence continues at coordinate 250,711,886 of CM040127.1, forward strand.
GGCGACCTCGTCATGATCAAGGAAAAAGAGGTCATGGTAGGGCACTCCAGTGGAAAACTGTAGCCAAATTGGTGAGGTCCGTACATCATCCAGAATGTCTATGAGGGTGGGGCCTACACGATTGTTGATCACAAGGGTCACAGATCATTCCCGCCTCTCAACGGCAAACACATGAAGCTATATTACGCTCCAGTGCATGAGTTCACGCACCATCCAGACTGAGGCGCATGTCCCAGCTACTACCAATAAGGTCGATCATCCCCCGTGGAGGATCCCACTGGCCAGTTATTCCAGTCTTCAATTCCCAGTCAACCAGCCGGCTCGGCTCCTCGCAACAGCCGCAGGGCATCCGTTGGAACCAGTCTCCTGCCCCCGTTCCCGTCACCATGGGAACATGGGCCCTTCTGTACCAGCACCAGTCTAGCCGCCAGGCTCACAGGTAAGTCAAAAAAAAATAACACAATAAAAAAAAATGGGGTTAAAAATAGAGATGCCCCGGCAGACCCAGTCATCCTCACCACGATAGGGCGGCTGGGGGCAACAAGGCCAATAGCCTGGCTGAGGTGAAAACCCGAAAGGGCGTCTCAGGCAAAATTGGGAAACCCCTCGACGTGAAAACCTGCAAGGGCGCGTCGAAAAAAGCTAAAGGGGGTCGGCTCTAGCGAAAACCCGAAAGGGCGGTAGAGCCGATAATGAGAAAATCTTCTTCTCCCTACCATTCAACACGGCCTTCCACCTGTCCTTTGGTGGGCCGCTAGATTCCCCCAGAACCAGTCCCCAATCCACTTGCACTACTACGGCGCAAGCCCTTCAATACCCCAGTTAACCCTGCATTACTCCTGCTCAGCTCGGCCAACCTTTGGCCCTCACCTCAATGTCACAGTTCAACCAGTCCCAATAACGGTCAAGCTGCCAGTCACCGTCTCGGTAAACTTACATCTCGACACATTCCCATACATTTACTATTCCCTGCCCCCACATCCCACATATCCAGCAAATCCAGAGCCTTCTGTTGCATCCCTATGATTTTGATGATGTCTCACACTATACATCAATCTTCTATCTCTAGATTTATGCTGGTTCATCACCTAAGTGACTTCAGTTCATATGCTGTTTCATTAATTCATCTGTCAACACTGTTTGGTTAATATGGACAGTCGTGAGTCGACTCATCAGCAAGGGTGGGTCGACACATCAGAACATTGATAGCTTGGGTACCAAAGTCTATACACTAGCTTGATCTATTTAGTCTGTACATTGGCATATCCTCTTCTAGTCTGTACATCGGGTACTTTCTAACTGAAGTCCATACACTGGTCTCAATACTCAAGTCAGTTCACCTCAACCCTATACATCCTTCCAAGCTTCATGTCTATACACTGGCTGCTGCATTCTCATGATGTCTACACACCCGATAGTGTAAGTCTATACATCGCCCAGTGTCTTGTTTGCATAGTCTGTACAATGCCTGCTTTACACAATCAAAGTCTACACATTACTTGTCAACAGGCTCACACACACTAAAGTACATAAATTGCACAAAGTCTGAACATTGCTTCAGAGATAGCTTCAGCAAAGTCTATACATAGACTGGCAGTCTTCATGCTAAGTATATACATTCCTTGAGTCCAAGTCTGTACAGCGTCCGTTGTCTAGAATCCTTGAAGTCTGTACATCGGACTGCTTCTTTTGAAGTCTACATATTGGCTCGTTCACTTCTGCAAAGCATGTACATTAGACTGTGGCAAAGTCTACACATTCGGTTCCTTGGGTAAAGACTATACATCGTTAAGTCTGCACATTACCTTCAGCTCAAGCGTTCAAAGCCAAGTCTATACAACGCTAAGTCAATACATTGAACAGTTCTCCAAGTCTATACACTGGACTATGTTTCACCAACACTGTACATTCAATATATTTTCCTACGCTTGGCCAAGTCCATACACTCAGACATTTCCCTATGCTTTCCTGGCCAAGTATATACATCGCTAAGTGTGTACATTGCATTCTGCTCAAACGTTCAAATCCTTCAAAGGCTGTACAGCGTGAAGTCTATACATTAGCTCAGGAGCTTCAAGTCTATACATTGAACTGCTCTTCAAAGTCTGTACAGCGTCCGTCTCAGCCAGCGTCTCATGCTATGTCTTAGACAAGTCTGTACATCGGCTTCATTCGCTCAAGTCCATACATCCATAGTGGTTCATCAAGTCTATACATTCACTAGTGGTTCTTCCATGTCTGTACAACGCTGAAGCCTTCACAAGTCTGTACAGTGCTTGAGCTTCACCAAGTCTGTACATCACTACACGCGATTCAAGTCTATACAGACTGGCTTCACGTCCAGAGTCTGTACATCGGTTCAACACCCGATCGTCTCATTCAGGGCTTTGCAAGTCCATACAACCTAGCGTCTCTTGCATCGTCTCACCCTGGCATAGTCTATACACTGGCTCAAGCATGTCGTAGTCTATACATCACCATTGGGGTTCAAGTCAATACATTGCTCACCGTCTTATTAAGAGTCTCACACTGGTTCCAAGTCTGTACACTGGTTAGGCTTCGTGAAGTCTACACAGTGGCTGAGCTTTGTAAAGTATACACATTGGTAAGGCTCGTTTGCATTGTTCATAAGTCTACACACTGCCATTCGTTTGCATTGTTCATAAGTCTATACACTGCCATTCGTTTGCATTGTTCATAAGTCTATACACTGCCATTCATGCGCATTGTTCATATGTCTATACACTGCCTTCACATGCGATTTATTCATTAAGTCTGTACACTCTCTCACGTTGTACACACTTACTCAGTTGATGTTTCTGAAGTATATACATTCTTGTTAATAGCCTGAACTGACTAAGTATATACATTTCTTCTGTCTGTCTGCAGGCGATTCAGACTGATGATTGGGCACGTGAACCGAGGTTGGCACCTGACACGTGATCCAAGACAATAGGCACATGACACGTGGATGGCAACCTAGTCAGGATGTTGCCATGTGGTCGAAATTCAAATGATCTGGCAAAAAGTTCATGGGCGGGAACCTGGCAGCCACACGCCAACATATGCTATAAATATAGAGCTTCATCCTTCAGTAGAAGAGAGATCGTGAAAAGAAAAAGCAGAAGCCATTGGTGAGAGTTTGCACGATCCAGAAAAGAAAAAGAGCAGAGAGTTCCAGATCCGAGAGAGTTTGTTCGAGAGAGAGAGCAGTGTTTGTGGCTTGATGAATTGCTTCATTTGAAGCTACATTTTTGTATTGGTTTCAGAACCGACTGCTTCTTCATTGGTTTTTGTTTCTCCTTTGTTTTCGTTTCATTTCGTTCATCCTTCTGATTTGAATTGGTTCCCCTCCGGTGTGTGGAGGAAGGGAGTATTACTCCAGTTTCCCTCTGGGTTGCAGAGGAAGAGAGATCTGTGATCTCTGGTGTTGTTAGTGACAGGTTGTCATTAATAGTTTCCCTCCGGTGTGTGGAGGAAGGGAGAGGATTCTCTGGCTGTGTTCTAGCTGGGAGCTAGAACAGGTTTCAAGTTCTGTGGGTAGCAGAGCTTGGTTGAGGGATTTGTTCCCCTTGGTTGTTCAAGCTGTGTGGCAGCATGTTGTTCGCAGACTGAGTCTGTAGTGATCTAGCATTGTCTAGTGGAATCCTCACTCTAGTTGGAGTGAGGGGTGGATGTAGATTGCGGACTGCAATCGAACCACCTAAAAAACTGAGTGCCTCCTCTATGGTTTGCTGTTGTTATCTGCGCTCTCCATCTGCTTGTCTCTTTGCTTCCATGTGATCAGCTCTTCATTTTCATTTACTTATACTGCCTCGCTTGGTGACTGTATTTACATTTCTCTGTGTGCGGGTTAAGAAGGTGCGTTAGCAGTAGAGTTTATTTTCCGCCTAAGTCTCTGCAAATTGGGAGTGATCTATTCATCCCCCCTTCTATATCACTCTTGCTGCGCTAACAATTGGTATCAGAGCAGGTTTACGCCATGTGGACGAACGGTCAAGGAAATGCTGGTGGTCCTAGAACCTTCATGGCCGAAGGTCAATCCATTAGTCGCCCTCCGTATTTTGATGGTAGTAACTATCTGTTTTGGAAGAACAGGATGGAAGTGTTCATCAGGGCACAGAGTCATAAACTGTGGAGAGTAATCACGGTGGGGCCATATGATCTGCCACCAAACGAGGACGCTTGGACAGATGACCATGTCAAGCTCTCCTCACTCAACTGGACGGCGTTGAATATCATCCAGTGTGCTGTTCACCCAGAGGAGTATGCCCGTATCTCTGCCTACAAGACTGCCAAGCGAATGTGGGATGAGATGCAATTGATCTATGAAGGTACAGCTCAAGTGAAAGCCTCGAAAGTAAACCTCTACACTTCTAAGTATGAAATGTTTTAGATGAATGCAGACGAGAATATAACTGAAATGTATGCCAGGTTATCTTTAATCATAAATACTCTTAAAGGGCTAGGGAAGGATCTTGCTGAGGCAGATATAGTCAGAAAAATCCTTAGATCTTTATCCCCGGCATGGCACACTAAGGCCATTGTGATTGAGGAGTCAAAAGATTTGACTATCTTGACTGTGAATGAACTCATAGGATCCCTTATGACCTATGAGATGAACTTCCAAGGAGGTGGAGAAGGAAGTGAGAGGAAGGGTAAAAATGTAGCTCTAAGAGCTTCCCGCAACAAGGGTAGCAACAGCGGGAGTAGCAGCAGTAGCCTCGAGTCCGAGTCCGAGCTTGAAGGCTTGTCAAATCTCGACCAGGAGGAGCAGGCTATGCTCACTAGACAGTTCAGAAAATTTTTGAAGAAAAAGGGAAAGACCTTTAGGAAGAAGAAGCCACACTCTTTCAACAAGAGTGCTGAATTTACTAGTTACAGGGATAGAAATCCTAAGAGACTGACTTGTTTTAATTGTAACAAACAGGGACATATGAAAGGTGAATGCCCAGATCTCCAGAAGAAGGGTCCCTATCTTCAGAAGAAAAACATAAAGGTGCAGAAGAAGAAGAAGCCACAGGCGATGGTCTGCACATGGAGCGAGGAAGAAGAAGACCCCGAAGACGCTTCCTCAGAAGAATATGAAGATGGAATTTACCTTATGGCAAACAGTGAAGAGGAGGTAATAAATGTTTTTGAAAATTTCTCAATTGATGACTGGGAGGATGCTTATGGTGAATTGTTAGATAAATTTAATTCTCTTAGTAAAGAGCACAGAGTTCTGAAAAGAAAATTTAACACAAATGTTGAAGAACAAACTTTGGTCTGTGAGGAAAATGAGAAGCTAAAAGAACAACTAGAAGAAATGACCTCACTTAGGAAAGAAAATGATAAGCTCAAGGGAGAAATTCAAGAAAGTCAAAAATAGCTCAATGAATTCAAAACTAAAATTGAAGAAAGCATGAATGAATATAGAGTGAATTCAGAGAAATATGAAGCTGTGAAGAAAGTAAATGCTGAACTCCTAAAAAATTCTGAGTCCCTTCAAAAGGAGCTGGAAGACAAACAGAAAGTCTTAGAAAAGTTTGTCCAAGGAAAGACTAGTTTAGATGCTATACTAGGGACTAGAGTCAATTTCAATAAGGAGGGTCTAGGCTATGACCCAACCAACAAGAGACCCTTGCAATTCAAGACCATCACCTTCTGCCCAGAGAAGGGAAAAGAGAAGCTGGACACACCATCCAGCTCAAACAGCTCTAAGGAAATTTAAAGTCCTAAAGAAAACACAAAAACCAGAACTGGACAACCATTTAAGATGGGAATGAACTTTATGAAGAATAACACTAAGCCCACTCACCAGAACACAAATGGTAGATGGACCAAGAAAGTGAATCATAATAAAAGCTGGAATTACAACAATCAGATGGGTCCAAACAGAACCTACTGGAGAAATAACTTTCATGGTCAAAAATATGTTAATCAACAAGCCTACAGGAAATTTCCTAGGAATAGGAAGACTAATGAATGGAATAGAACCCACTTCTCCAGTTCAGCTGGATTCAACTTTAATAAACCAGAAAGGAAGGTGCCAGAGAAAACCATGCTGAAGTAAATCTGGATACCTAAACACTTGATCAGAGATTTGAACAATGTCCTTAGACCCAACTCATCTTGGGTTCCTAATCACTCTGCTTGATGTATTTGTGTAGGTTGGCCTGGCAGCTGAAGACAACAAGTGGTACCTTGACAGTGGCTGCTCCAGGCATATGACAGGAGACCGATCCAAGTTTAGCAAGATAGAGATGAAGCCAGGGGGTCTGGTCAAGTTTGGAGGAAAGAACAAAGGTAAAATAATTAGAGTTGGTACAGTAGGTCAGTCTTCCACAAACTCTATTGAAAAAGTATTACTTGTGGAAGGGCTTCAACACAACCTGATTAGCATTAGTCAGTTATGAGACAGGGGTCACAGGGTTGTATTTGATGATAGTTCATGCAAAATCCTTGAAACAAATTCTGATGTGGTTAAATTTGTAGCCAACAGGATTAATAATGTCTACATTGTAGACTTAGATGAGAAATCTGAATCTACAATTTGCTTATCTGCCAATTCTGAAAATGATGCTTTTGAATGGCATAGACGTCTAGGTCATGCTAGCTTTTCAACTTTAAATAAATTGGTCAAGCATGATTTAGTTAGAGGCATGCCTAGAATTAAATTCAACTCAATATCAAAAGCATGTGATGCCTGTGCTCTAGGCAAACAGACCAGAAATTCCTTTAAATTAAGATCTGAGCCATTGTCTTCAAGACCAATGGAACTTCTTCATATGGACCTTTTCGGTCCCACTAGAACTCAGAGTCTTAATGGAAACAGGTTTGGCTATGTCATCATAGATGACTTCTCTAGATATTCATGGATATTTTTCTTAGCAAATAAGAGTGATGCATTTCAAAAGTTTAATCTGTTTTTCAATAAGGTCAAACAAGAAGGGAAGTACAAGGTCTGTTCTATTCAATCTGACCATGGAGGTGAGTTTGAAAACTCCATGTTTACTGATTTCTGTGAAAAAGAAGGACTAACTCACAGGTTTTCTTCTCCCAGGACACCTGAACAAAATGGGATTGTGGAGAGAAGAAATAGAATTGTGGTGGAGATGGCCCGAACCATGTTGATTGAAAGTAAATTACCCAGAAGGTTTTGGGCAGAAGCGGCCAATACAGCAACCTACATAATCAACAGGGCCATGGTAAGACCCATACACAAGAAAACACCCTATGAGCTTCTAAAAGGTAAGAAACCAAACTTGTTCCATTTCAGAATTTTTGGAGCAAAATGTTTTATTCATAACAATGATAAGAAAGATCTAGACAAGTTTGAAGCCAAAAGCACACTTGGAATATTCTTGGGTTACTCTGAAGTGTCAAGGGCATATAGGGTATTTAACATATCAGATCAGAAAGTGGAAGAGTCTCCACACATCCTTTTTAGTGAAAAGAAAGATGTTTCTAATGTTGAAAATCTTGACAGGAATTCCAATCATGGTGGGGACTTTCTAGAAGACCAACAGGAAGAAGAGAAGACTCAGCCAAGTGGAGAAACAAATTCCCCCAATCAGGAAGGGCTAAGAGAAACAGGTGAGCCTTCAACAAACATTAGATTTCTTAAAGACCATCCATTAGATAAAGTCATAGGCAATCCTGAAGATCCTCTTCGGACTAGGTCTCACTTTAGAAATGTGAATAATGATGACTTAATTGCTTTAGTCTCACAAATTGAACCCAAAACAGTAGAAGAGGCCTTAGCTGATCAAGCTTGGGTCAATGCTATGAGTGAGGAATTAGGTCAGTTTGAAAGGAATAATGTCTGGGAGCTTGTCCCAAGACCAGATGGTATTAATATCATAGGAACCAAGTGGGTGTTCAAAAATAAGATGAATGAAGATGGAATCATCTCGAGGAATAAGGCCAGATTAGTAGCCAAAGGCTACTGTCAGGAATTCGGTGTAGACTTTGATGAATCCTATGCACCTGTTGCTAGGATGGAAGCTATAAGATTGTTGCTTGCCTTTGCTTGCTCAAAGAATATAAAACTCCAACAAATGGATGTTAAAAGTGCCTTTTTAAATAGAGTCATTAAAGAAGAAGTTTTTGTTGAACAACCTCCTGGATTTCAATACTCCTCTCAACCTAACCAAGTTTTCAGGTTAAACAAAGCCTTGTATGGTCTAAAGCAGGCTCCAAGAGCATGGTATGAAAGATTGTCTGAATTTCTGATCAGCAAGGGCTACAAAAGAGGTAAAGTTGATCAAACTTTATTTACCAAGGGCATAAATAAAGATCTCATCATAGTTCAGGTATATGTAGATGACATTGTATTTGGTTCAACTAAGCATGAACTATGTGATGAATTTTCTACCATGATGTCTGCTGAATTCGAAATGAGCTTGGTTGGTGAACTAAAATACTTCCTTGGATTGCAGGTACAGCAGCTAGAGGATGGGTGCTTCATCAACCAAACCAAATACACAATGGAACTGTTCAAGAGGTTTGGTATGGAAAACTTAAAGCACATTACAACACCCATGGGCACCAATACTTCATTGGATGCAGATGAGACAGGTAAAGAAGCAAATGCCAAACTTTATCGAGGTATGATTGGATCACTTCTTTATTTGATAGCCTCTAGACCAGATATACAATTCAGTGTAGGAATGTGTGCAAGGTATCAGTCTAGACCTACTGAATTACACTTAGCTGCAGTTAAAAGAATCTTCAGATATTTGTCAGCTACTCATTCTCTTGGATTATGGTTTCCTGCATCTCACACACTTAACTTAGTAGCATACACAGATGCTGATTATGCAGGCTGTAAACTAGACATGAAAAACACTAGTGGCCATTGTGAATTTTTGGGTGGGTGTTTAGTGTCTTGGGGCTCCAAGAAACAACATTCTGTGGCCCTCTCCACTGCAGAAGCTGAATATGTGGCTGCAGGGAGTTGTGGAACACAAGTAATATGGATTAAACACCAGCTTTAGGACTACCAAGTAGACCTGGGGTGCACACCAATTTACTGTGATAATACTAGTGCCATCAATATGGCTAAAAATCCTATTTTGCATTCACGAACCAAACACATAGAGATAAGACATCATTTTATAAGAGATGAGGTGTCTAAGAATAATTTTGAACTGATTCATGTAGGCACAGATAATCAGATTGCTGCCATATTCACAAAACCTCTGGATAATGAAAAATTCACCACATTGAGAAGAGAATTAGGCTTATACAAATTGTATTAATTATGAAGCCTGTTCTTGTTGTGAGGGGGAGTTGTGTTTGTCTGATGGTCAGTCTTATGACATGCTAGTTTTAAGGGGGAGTTCAGAATGCTTACTGGTAAGCTTGGGTTGTTTTATTGAGGTATGCTATTTCTTAGGGGGAGTTGAGTTGTAATATGAGAAGAGAAGTTCTTTGACAGATTTAAAAAGGGCTGTCCAGATGTGTAACTTTGCTGGTCTTGCATGACTGATCTAGTGTGGTTCTCTCAGACAGTAGAGTGTCACTTATCTCTTAAGTCTATAAGTCAGTGACTCTAATCTCCAGTTAGAATCTTTCCTTTGTTACTCTTCAGAGATCTGGACTAATTGCATAAAGTATATCTTCCTACATTGTCATTGATTCTGGTTCAGGCCAAAAACCTGTATGTCTTGATATCTGACCCAATCAACTTGAAATATAGACGTCAAGACTCAATTCAAGAAATAGCCCTTTTGGTATTGTTTTCAATCATTCTATCTCTTTAACTCAAGGGGTTAACTGAACAAACATGTTTTGTTTTGATCACTGAGAAACTGGGAGCTTCATCAATGAAATGAATATTTCTCCCATGTCATGAGGTGTCAAATGCTTAAAATGAATAAAAAGACATGACAGAGCAATGGTGGCTTGCTGGTGAGTAACTAGGGATTCTGGCCTCTAATCAAGGTGTTTCCTCATGTCAAAAGCCACAGTTACTAACTATGTTCCTTAATTAAAAAAAAGGGGAAGTAATGAGGTACTCACTCTGAGTAACTGGGGTTTCAGGCCTCTAATCAAGGTGTCTCTCTAATGTCAAAGGAGTGAACTACCAACTTACTCATTGATCTACTTGAAAATCATCTCCAACAAAAATTCCTTGTTGTTATGCAACTAATGGATTGCTTGTCCTCAATACCTTGAGAACACCTTTCTGATTTCGTCTCTTGCTGTCATGTGGGATAGTTGAATGATCAGCTATTTCTGGCCATACATGTTAACTCCTGCTCTAAATCATCCACTATGTATGCTGATAAACTTATCTATCATTCTACTTCTCTATTGTGTACTGGAGTATAAAGAATCTTCTCTTGAGATTAGCAACTCACTTATTCTCTTAAGACCTCCTCGTGACTTTCTGCACTAAGAAGTTACTGCCCTTATTCTTCATGCTTCCAGCACTGTCCTACATTCTGTAGTTCTTTTTGTTGATGTCAAAGGGGGAGAGAAGTTCTGCTATATCAGTGAGAAGTTCTGCTATATCAGTGAGAAGTTCTGCAATATCAGTGAGTCTTGGATTTGTCTTGAGCTTTGGGGGAGTCTTGTTGCTTCGGAGAAGATATGGTTATGAGTTGTGGGGGAGATGAGAGTGTGTTGTAGGGATTGTATAATTCATCTGCATGTGCATGCCTTGAATTTACTTTGTTTGTTGCAGCTGATATAAATCTCTTGTTGAATCTTGATATTGCTTGATTCATAGTGTTGTCATCATCAAAAAGGGGGAGATTGTTACATCCCTATAGTTTTGATGATGTCTCACACTATACATCAATCTTCTATCTCTATATTTATGCTGGTTCATCACCTAAGTGACTTCAGTTCATATGCTGTTTCATTAATTCATCTGTCAACACTGTTTGGTTAATATGGACAGTCGTGAGTCGACTCATCAGCAAGGGTGGGTCGACACATCAGAACATTGATAGCTTGGGTACCAAAGTCTATACACCAGCTTGATCTATTTAGTCTGTACATTGGCATATCCTCTTCTAGTCTGTACATCGGGCACTTTCTAACTGAAGTCCATACACTGGTCTCAATACTCAAAGTCAGTTCACCTCAACCCTATACATCCTTCCAAGCTTCACGTCTATACATTGGCTGCTGCATTCTCATGATGTCTACACACCCGATAGTGTAAGTCTATACATCGCCCAGTGTCTTGTTTGCATAGTCTGTACAATGCCTGCTTTACACAATCAAAGTCTACACATTGCTTGTCAACAGGCTCGCACACACTAAAGTACATAAATTGCACAAAGTCTGAACATTGCTTCAGAGATAGCTTCAGCAAAGTCTATACATAGACTGGCAGTCTTCATGCTAAGTATATACATTCCTTGAGTCCAAGTCTGTACAGCGTCCGTTGTCTAGAATCCTTGAAGTCTGTACATCGGACTGCTTCTTTTGAAGTCTACATATTGGCTCGTTCACTTCTGCAAAGCATGTACATTAGACTATGGCAAAGTCTATACATTCGGTTCCTTGGGCAAAGACTATACATCGCTAAGTCTGCACATTGCCTTCAGCTCAAGCGTTCAAAGCCAAGTCTATACAACGCCAAGTCAATACATTGAACAGTTCTCCAAGTCTATACACTGGACTGTGTTTCACCAACACTGTACATTCAATATATTTTCCTACGCTTGGCCAAGTCCATACACTCAGACATTTCCCTACGCTTTCCTGGCCAAGTATATACATCGCTAAGTGTGTACATTGCATTCTGCTCAAACGTTCAAATCCTTCAAAGGCTGTACAGCGTGAAGTCTATACATTAGCTCAGGAGCTTCAAGTCTATACATTGAACTGCTCTTCAAAGTCTGTACAGCGTCCGTCTCAGCCAGCGTCTCATGCTGTGTCTTAGACAAGTCTGTACATCGGCTTCATTCGCTCAAGTCCATACATCCACAGTGGTTCATCAAGTCTATACATTCACTAGTGGTTCTTCCATGTCTGTACAACGCTGAAGCCTTCACAAGTCTGTACAGTGCTTGAGCTTCACCAAGTCTGTACATCGCTTCACGCGATTCAAGTCTATACAGACTGGCTTCACATCCAGAGTCTGTACATCGGTTCAACAGCCGATCGTCTCATTCAGAGCTTTGCAAGTCCATACAACCTAGCGTCTCTTGCATCGTCTCACCCTGGCATAGTCTATACACTGGCTCAAGCATGTCGTAGTCTATACATCACCGTTGGGGTTCAAGTCAATACATTGCTCACCGTCTTATTAAGAGTCTCACACTGGTTCCAAGTCTGTACACTGGTTAGGCTTCGTGAAGTCTACACAGTGGCTGAGCTTTGTAAAGTATACACATTGGTAAGGCTCGTTTGCATTGTTCATAAGTCTACACACTGCCATTCGTTTGCATTGTTCATAAGTCTATACACTGCCATTCGTTTGCATTGTTCATAAGTCTATACACTGCCATTCATGCGCATTGTTCATATGTCTATACACTGCCTTCACATGCGATTTATTCATTAAGTCTGTACACTCTCTCACGTTGTACACACTTACTCAGTTGATGTTTCTGAAGTATATACATTCTTGTTAATAGCCTGAACTGACTAAGTATATACATTTCTTCTATCTGTCTGTAGGCGATTCAGACTGATGATTGGGCACATGAACCGAGGTTGGCACCTGACACATGATCCAAGACAACAGGCACATGACACGTGGATGGCAACCTAGTCAGGATGCTACCATGTGGTCAAAATTCAAATGATCTGGCCAAAAGTTCATGGGCGGGAACCTGGCAGCCACACGCCAACATATGCTATAAATATAGAGCTTCATCCTTCAGTAGAAGAGAGATCGTGAAAAGAAAAAGCAGAAGCCATTGGTGAGAGTTTGCACGATCCAGAAAAGAAAAAGAGCAGAGAGTTCCAGATCTGAGAGGAGTTTGTTCGAGAGAGAGAGCAGTGTTTATGGCTTGATGAATTGCTTCATTTGAAGCTACATTTTTGTATTGGTTTCAGAACCGACTGCTTCTTCATTGGTTTTTGTTTCTCCTTTGTTTTCGTTTCATTTCGTTCATCCTTCTGATTTGAATTGGTTCCCCTCCGGTGTGTGGAGGAAGGGAGTATTACTCCAGTTTCCCTCTGGGTTGCAGAGGAAGAGAGATCTATGATCTCTGGTGTTGTTAGTGACAGGTTGTCATTAACAGTTTCCCTCCGGTGTGTGGAGGAAGGGAGAGGATTCTCCGGCTGTGTTCTAGCTGGGAGCTAGAACAGGTTTCAAGTTCTGTGGGTAGCAGAGCTTGGTTGAGGGATTTGTTCCCCTTGGTTGTTCAAGCTGTGTGGCAGCATGTTGTTCGCAGACTGAGTCTGCAGTGATCTAGCATTGTCTAGTGGAATCCTCACTCTAGTTGGAGTGAGGGGTGGATGTAGATTGCGGACTGCAATCGAACCACCTAAAAAACTGAGTGCCTCCTCTATGGTTTGCTGTTGTTATCTGCGCTCTCCATCTGCTTGTCTCTTTGCTTCCATGTGATCAGCTCTTCATTTTCATTTACTTATACTGCCTCGCTTGGTGACTGTATTTACATTTCTCTATGTGGGGGTTAAGAAGGGGCGTTAGCAGTAGAGTTTATTTTTCGCCTAAGTCTCTGCAAATTGGGAGTGATCTATTCATCCCCCCCTTCTATATCACTCTTGCTGCGCTAACACCTTTCAATTCATCATAATCCCAGTTCCCCATACAACCCCAGATTCACTAGGTTACAACCCCAGTCATACCTTGCCATGGTAATATGGCCTTTCACCACCATGGCTCAAGAATTTCTAAAAAAACCCTTAACAGTCGCCGAACAATATTCGGCCACCCACACCTTCCAGTCTCAGGTTACGTCCCCTGACAGCAACATGCTATGGACGATAGTCTCAAAAAAGAAAGAAACAAAAAAAAATGGGGTTAAAAATAGAGATACCCCGACGGCCTCAGTCAACTCCCTCTACGAGACGACTGGGGGCAAAAACTGCCACCAACCTAGTTGAGGTGAAAACCCGAAAGGGTGTCTCGGGCAAAATCGGGTAACCCCTCCGTGTGAAAACCCGCAAGGACGCATCGGAAAAAGCTAAAGAGGGCTAGCTCTGGCGAAAACCCGCAAGGGCGGTAGAGCTGGTAAAGAGAAAAAAAAGAAGAACTCTCTCCCTCTCCACTCCTCACTCACAAAGCCATCGGCTATGACACGTCCCGATGGCGAGCTCAACATCACTTCACAACAATGGTGACCACCACACCCCCGAGGGTCGGTCACCTCCAGTCTCCAATTTCCAGTCCTCGGCTACAACGCCTTCACAGGCCAGCCGCCAGTCTCCAGCCTCCAGTCTCGGCTACAACGCCTTCACAAGCCAACCGCCAGTCTCCAGTTTCCAGTCCATGGTTACAACGCCTTCACAGGCCAGCCGCCAGTCTCCAGCCTCCAGTCCTCGGCTACAACGCCTTCACAGGCTAGCTGCCAGTCTCCAGCCTCCAGTCTCGGCTACAAAGCCTTCACAGGCCAGCCGCTAGTCTCCAGTTTCCAATTCTCGGCTACAACGCCTTCACAGGCCAGCCGCCAATCTCTAGCTTCCAGTCCTCGGCTACAATGCCTTCATAGGCCAGTCGCTAGTCTCCAGCTTCCAGTCCTCGGCTACAACGCCTTTACAGGCCAGCCGCCAGTCTCCAGCCTCCAGTCTCGGCTACAACGCCTTCACAGGCCAGCCGCCAGTATCTAGTTTCCATTTCTCGGCTACAACTCCTTCACAGGCTAGCCGCCAGTCTCCAGCCTCCAGTCCTCGGCTACAACCCCTTCACAGGCCAGCCGCCAGTCTCCAGCCTCCAGTCTCTGTTACAACGGCTTCACAGGCCAGCCGCTAGTATCCAGTTTCCAATCCTCGGCTACAACGCCTTCACAGGCCAGCCGCCAGTCTCCAGCTTCCAGTCTTCGGATACAACTCCTTCACAGGCCAACCACCAGTCTCCAGCCTCCAGTCTCAGCTACAACGCCTTCACAGGCCAGCCGCCAGTCTCCAACTTCCAGTTCTCGGCTACAACACCTTCACAGGCCAGCCGCCAGTCTCTCGTTTCCAGTCCTCGGCTGTAACGCCTTCACAGGCCAGCCGCTAGTCTCCAACTTCCAGTCCTCGGCTACAACACCTTCATAGGCCAACCGTCAGCCGCCAACCCCAGTACCCAGGCTATAACGCCCTTGTAGGCCAGCCACCAATTTCTAACCCCAGTCACCGGCTGTAACGCCCTTATGGGCCAGCCGCCAGCTCCCAGTGCCAGTTTCGGTCACAACCCATCCACGGGTGGACCACTCAACTCCCAGTCTCGCTAGCAGCCCCTGGCTGTGATGCCACTGTCGGGCCGTTCGGCCAGCTCAGTCCCCATCTCCTCAGTCCAGAAAAGCTACATTACCAGTTAACAACATGCAAACAACCAGCATCCAGTACCCAGTACCCGATATCCAGTCATACTACTCTCCTCACCCAGCCCTTTACCTCAGCTCCAGACCCGAATAAAAACCCAGTTCGCTGCTCCCTATACTGGTACGTGTTAAAACAATCAAGCACGACCAACAGTAAGTGGCAGCCATCCCTTGTATCCAACCCTGTTCCAAAGACTAGGGAGGAGAACAATTCAACAAACAACAATGCAAAAATATGGAATTTGTCATTGATACTCTATAATAGGGAGCCCAAGACATGCCCTTGGGGTAACAAAAGTACACTGTCCGGATAACAAAAAGGGGAAGGGAAGTTATACAATCACAACCTAGCCTCGCTCCCCTCCAACTCTGCCAGGCAGGACTCAGCAGCTGCGAGCTCTGCCTCCAAAGTCGACGCAAGCTGAGCGCTAGCCTTGGCTCCGGCCTCAGCAGTCCGCCACTCAGCTCTAGCAAGCTCTACAGCTTGCCGCTACTCTTCTAAGGCCTTTTGCAAGGCCTCCGCTCTGCTAGTCACCTCGCTCAGGTGCCTGGCACGGTCCTGAGCAAGAGATGCGGCCACATCGGCAAGCCTCCTCTGCTCGGTCACAGCTGCCACAAGCTGGACGCGCTGCTCCCGTGCTTCCCGGATGGCCGCTAGTCGCCGTGCCTGCTGCTCCTGAGCCTCTCGAAGCCGCAGGTACTCCGCCAAGAGGCCGGCCTAGCCACACATCCAGGGCCCACGGGGGAAGCCGAGGCCATGGTAGCCGCACGTACACTCCCTCAGCCGGTGCCGAAGCTCCTCCGGGGAAGGCAAAGGATCGCCCCCTACGTAGCCCTGAGCTCGCTGCAGTAAGGCTGCACCCACGCTGGCGTCCAGCAGCGGCTCCGGTGGGGAAACGGATGTAGGCCACTCAACCTCCCGCTCGAGGGAGGAGTGACCCCTCTCAGCCAGCACCCTAGAAGGACCTACACAATCCCACCAAACACGAAATGTGTCAATAATGTTCAGGGCTTCCCTATGACAAGACAAGGTGGAAAACCTAACAAAAGCCCTGACTCTTACCTGGTGTAGCTCCTGCCGCGCCCATAACCGCCCCGGTAGTGTCCTCCGCCGGAGTCGGAGAGGGTAAGGACTCCCCTCCAACCCGGTCCTCCCCAATAGCCATTGGGGTGATGAAAGGCTCCTCCTGACCCTCCTCGACTGGAGCCGACGCATGCTCTCCCTCAGTTTCCAATCCTGGGCATGGCACAAAATGTCAGCAATCCGCTATAGGCTCCACATTAAAGTCAAGGCAGAGACAAAGAGAAGCCGTATATATACCTTCCAACGCCGCCTCCATCTCAGCATCCCCGGAAGAAGAGGCCTCGGAGGAGGAAGAAGAACTCGAGCTCGAGCTCTCGTCAGTCTCCATCGTGGCGTTGCCGCCCTCTGAGGAACCAGTCGAGCTCTCTGATGAATCCCCGGCCGTGGGCAAATCAGGGGCACCTGTACATCAAGAAACCAGATTAGGCTATCATCAAGCTCAGCCTTGCATAAAGATAGCTCCCTAGCCAAAGATGCTAGGGAAGAAGCTCACCGGTCAGGGCATCGCCTTCAGAAAACCCCTCAATGTCAATCAGCTCCTCATCACCCTCAGCAGCGGCTACGATGGGAGGCTCGTCTCCGGACGGCCAGCTCGCGTCCCGAGAAAGCTCCCCTTCCTCCAGGGGGGAAGACGTGCCTGCAATCCATCCCAGCCAAAGCTCAGCACGGGCAGGCTAGTCAAATGATCCACCCTAAAGTGGTCAAATACTCAGTTAAATACCTGACGGTCCCACATTGGAGGATTCCGCTAGTCCCACCGTACAGGCCGACACTAGGGTCGGCAAAGGTGGGAGAGGTACCCTCGTCAGTAATGGCGATGATCTACCTAGTGCATCCTCAACAGTAGCTGAAGACACAAAGGCCACCGGTCTCAGCTCGTCTCCAAAAGAAGGCAGGACCACTGGCGGGCCGGCGTCTGCCAACTCTCGGATCATCTCCAGGGTTGTCACCGCGTCCTCACCTGCCAAACCAGTAACATAAGTCAAGTCAATAATTTCGGCCTGCTAAAGGGACTTCGACAACAACATGAAAGGCCCCCCAAAGGCAGTCGAGCTCTCACCCTGACGACCGCTAGCCACCGTGGGCCGTGGCTCGTCAACCTGGCCAGGCGCTTCACCCTGTGTCTCAGCAGGGGCCTCGACCCCTGGTGCCTCTGCCCCACCTGCATAATCCAAAGGGTCATAACAAATAACAGGGGGCAAATCAAAGCTGCGGTATACGCCCAAGGTTCGAAGCTTTCACCTGCGCGGGCTCCTCCCGTAGCTGTCTACGACTCAAAGTCGGGGAAGTCCTCCAGGTTGGTGAAAAGTTCGCTCATCAGGCGCGTAAGCTCCTCCATGTCAACCTCCCCTTCAGCTTCCTCCTCACGCGGGAAGTCTGCCTCTCGGGGAGGTAAAAAAGTCACCTCCGCACCAGACGCCAGCGGAGCTTCAATGGACAGAAGATTCCGACAAAGTAGAATTAGTCAATCATATTTGCTAAACCAGACAAAAACAAAGGAGTTGGGGGCGACACTCACTCAAGGCCGTCTCCTCCTCAACTCGCTCTCTAGTCTGGGGTCCCTCAGATGACCCACCAGTCTCAACCGCGGCATCCGCCACACGGGGGCGTTTCCTCCGGGACTGTAGGCTTCCGTCTCCATTCCCCGAGGACGTTCCTGTGGAGGGCTGGTCCTCCTCGGCTGCAGGACATGCTGACAAACATAGCAATATACAACATCTCAGTTCTGTAATCAAGAATTACAGAATGAAAGAAAGAGAACAGACAACGGGCGGGAATCCCAACCTGAAACCCCAAAGGGGGTCAAGGGTAGGGGCACAAGCTGCTCCATCCCTATCGCCAGAGCTCGGGCCGCCATCGTGACGGCCTCCCGAATGTCCCATGGAGTGCGGGCGCACTCGATCTGAGACACAAACTCCACGGGTCCAGCTGACCCAACTGCATGGGCGATGTGTCACCTCCAGTCCTCGACCACTGTGTCGGCAAAACTCCCGTGTGGGAGCTCCCAATCCAGCGACCCTCTGCCTCGGATGCCGCAGTCGGACAAGAATTGAGTCCACTAAGCTCTAGGTGCCCTCGGTCGAGACACCTTCGCTCCAGTCGCCACTGCCGATGCCCGCCCCAGGGGCTTTAGGGCCCCTCCGTTGCTTCGGCTCCCAGAAGATGACCCCCGACCACTCCGGGGCCACTGTGTCACAATCCGCTCAACCTCCCTGCGAATCCGAGCCACACGGGTCCTCAGGTACCCCTCATCCAGTGCAATAGGAGGCATATCCTCCCTCAGCAAATGACTCTACTCCGCCTTCCTGATCGTGGAGGCCTTCTGTAGGTAGAGGTGACTGTGCCCGAACCACCACCGGGCGTAGTGCACGTCGAACCGTCCCTGACGACCCTGCTCCGGCATCGGGAATTGCTCCGGCTCCCAACAGCAGTAGAAATCCCACCAAGCTGCTGCAAGTAGGTGGGTGTCTTTACCCTTATACTGTCGGCCCGTTAGATGGAACTCCCTGTTCAGCGGAATCCCCTGGTTGTACCCGAAGTTTCTGGCAAAGCGATGTGGGTAGTACGGCTCCAGAAAGCTCATCACCGACCGGTGCAATGCCAACACGGCTGCTCGGGTGCTCAGTATCCACTCAGTCTGTGGTCTCGTATCAGCAGTCCCCTTGCTGGGATGGGCGCTGGCCGCCCCTCCACCCGTAGCCCCCAGAAAAAGGTCGAGGTCCCTCGCTGCACTGTCGAAGGGCAGTCCCTCCTCGCTACGGGCAGGCAGGTAACAAAGGGCCCTCCTGGCCCCCTCCAGCTGCTCCTCTGTGTTGCCATCCGGCTACCCAGTAAAGCTGAACAAAAGTGGTGCCGTCGGGTTCGCCACAGTACCCCGCGTCACCAGCCCCGGGAAAAGCAACCCGGCCCACACACTAAGGTAGTGGGTCGGCAGAAGTATACTCCTCTCCCTCGGCGCTGAGTGTGCCTCCAAAACTCCAAGCCCCTGGTAAATGTTGGCCAGTGCAGCGGGAGCTAGAGCCAACTACCTCCCCTCAGCCAATAAGCAAGCCGGCCACAATAACTCGGCTCTCAACAGTCCGTCCTCTCCGTGAGGAACTACGAAGGTCGCCAGCCAATATGCCAGATATGCTGCAAGATATGTCACATCTGGCAGTCCATGGGGATTCCACCCCTCCCGTGGCACATACACATATCTGGAGTACGTCCGGAAGCATAGCTTCACCTCTATGTACTCCTCCTAGGGAGTCTGATCCCTTGCGAACTCCTGGTAAAAGTAAAACGGCCCGTTGTAAAAATGACAGACCCATACATTCAGTGGTACCCGAGGAGTCTGAGCAGCTCTCTCTCTCCCTGCCAGGGCCAAATCTCTCCAAGTCTTTATCAGATACCGATAACTGTAAGGCACTCGGTATCTTCCCAGTCCATCAGTATGACTGCAGTGGAGGTCATCCAGCACCACCTCCTCATATCCCTCGCCGACAACTGGCAAGCCAGAGATCCGGAACAGAGTCCACAAGTCGAGACTGGTCTCCCCCTCTACTGTCGCCACTGTGTTCCAACGACGGTTGAAATGCTCCAGCAAGCCCTGTAGTAATCCAGTATAGCACGGGTATGCGTACAGAGCGGCGGTTACCGCGTACCTGATCCCAGCTCGATCCAGCAATACTCGGTAATGGTGGACGATTCCCATCAACCACTCTGTGGCACCCGGGCGATAGTAATGCGACGAGATCACTGTCCAGCGGCCATACCAGCTAGTGACGGTCTGCCGCATGATTCCATTCAGCATACTATGGTCATCGTACCCCTCTCCAGCATACTGCACATCGGCGGGCTCCAGCACCAATCCAGCAATCCCCTCTATCTCTGTGCAGTGGTGGCCATGCAGATCCCAGCTAGCAGGGCCAATTGGCCCGACCCTGACTCCAGATTGCTCTGCCATGCCGAAGAACCCCAGGCACTCGATGCTGGGAAACTGGCGCTGCCCCCAGTAGTCCTCTGAAAAGCTCAGGTAGCTGCAAAAAGCGGTGCCAAGCAGGCTGTCCCTGCCGATCAGAATGGCCCTCTTAAGCCGGCGGCAAGCTCCCAGAATCTGCGAGTCGCCCTCCTCCACGCCAGGAGCAGCATAGCTGCGGATGAACTCAAGCAGGTGGCGATCAAGGGGGAACTCCATTGGATAGCCCCCGCTCCGGTCATAACTGTATAAGTTGCCCGCCTCCAGAATCCGGGCCACTTCCACGGCCCTTGCTCCAGCTGTCCGCTCTCCGAGCGGACCCTCCGCCACGATCAGATGGCCCCGGTCCAACTGCCCGATACCAGCCACGGTGATCACATGTGCATCTAGAGGATGCATCGATCGATCAGTCCGCTGCACCCAGTGATCCTCCTCCTGAGCCAGCCGCCTCGGGACCCGCCCATCTCTGCCAGAGCGTGCCATAGCTGCAAGACAAGGCACCCAGAAAAAGTAGTCAGCATATCAGAAAATTCATATGTGCAACACAACAAAATAAAGACATATGAAGCGTCAAAATACAACTATAACAACTCAAAAAGAGGATCTCACGGGCCGTACACCCTCGTCCCCGCCTCCGACGCACGCCCCGTGGGGGGCATTTGTTATACCCAGAGAATTTCCCAGCCAAAATGACAAGGAATAAAGGTTCGGGCATTTCCCCGAAAACCTTCAAGGCACGGGCTACCTAGCCCTTTCTAAACCCTAAAGGTCCCTACAAGGGTCCCGATCAACTCGCCGTGACGCGCGGCGGCACAAACAAGTATTCGGGGTCAACCCCAGCCACTCTCATACGGGCTTTGCCCGCGTCTTATATGGCCGCCCGGGATCACCCGGGGGCGCCCCAACGTTAAGCCATGCCACGTGGCATCCAGCAAAAGAGTCACGGGCCCACTCCAAGACTATTCATTCAACCCTCCAAGGTCAAAGGGAGACCCGAGCAAGTCAACCACAGGCTTTGGAGGCCCGCAGTATGTACGTATGGCTCACACACGTGTGTTCGGCATTTTTTCGAACACCTTGTGGGCGCGTATATTTCAACCCTTCTACACAAGACCACGAGCCAGCCCGTGGTTCCAGTATACCAATTGGGTCCAACAGCGACCCCCCAGCAAGTCGGGGCCACCCCCGACCCTTAGACGCGTGACAACAAGCCACTAAACTTAGCTCTCGGGCCAACCCGAGGCTACCATGTCAACCTGCCGTACAATACAGCACGCAACACGAGGCAAGGCTCGTGGGCCCCAAAATGCCTCCTTCCAACCCCTACAGACTTCTACCCTTGGCCTTAGGCCAAATCCAAGGCCTGTCGGCCACTTACGCGGCTCGTTCGGCAACCCAAGGTGTGCTGGGCATTTGCCTGAACACCTCGCGAGCGGCTACTCCAATTCAAATAACAGCGGCCCTACGGGCCCATGCCAACCTCTCGGAGTTCAAAGTCCATCAAAGGACGACCCCGGACAACACAAGAAGACCCCCGGGGGCCATCCCTTGGGGTTACGGCCAGCCCGCGGCCAGTTCGCCCCGGGGCATGGCCGCGCGCCCCAGGGAGGGCGAACTCCCTGAGGGCCGTGCCCCTCCCTCCAGCCCGGTGGTCCCACGACCCCACTCAGCCTCGGTTCATTCAATTACGGCCCTACGATGCGGTTCGTGTGTCGTACCAGTTCTAGGGATCAAAGCGCAGACGTGGAAGCGAAAAGCGACAGCACGACGGGTCGTCCTCAAGTCAACGCGCACAAGCCTCCACAAGGCGCCATGTATCCTTCACACACTTGTCCTTTTCTTTCTTAGTTAAATTAGGAAGAAAAATGGCCAAAAATCACATCTTATAGGGTGGGGACCAGCCCCCCTCTCTCTCCATGTGAACCCGCCTAAACCCCCCTGGGGGGGGTTTGGCGGACTAGCCAGGGCCCCCTAGCTGGTCCACCTAAACCCCCCAGGGGGGTTTACACGGACGAGCCAGGACCCCTGGCTGGTCCACGTAAACCCCCAATTCAAACCAAAAAAAAAATATTTTTTAAAAAGAAAAAAAAAACATAGTCGCCTAAACCCTTGGGGGTTTAGGCGGACCGGCCAAGGCCCCCTGGCTGGTCCGCGTAAACCCCTTTCCCTCTCTCTCAGCCCGTAACCCAAGCACTATTCCATTGGGTTTACGCGGACCAGCTCACCCCCCCTGGCTAGTCCGTGTAAACCCCTTGTGACCATTCATCTTCCCCTATAAATACCCCTTAGGATCTCAAGGGGTGGGGCATCAATCAATCCAATACAAAGCATCCAGCAATACGCAAGATCGTCCGGCACCCGGCAAGCACAAGACTTCGAGCGTGGAGCAAAGGAGAATTGTGTGTGGGTGACTTGTTCGACAGTCTACTACGCCGGGGGTATGTCGTTCGCGCTCCCCTCACGCCATAGGTAGTCATCACACACAAGTCGACACCCACCGTGTGTGAGACGTTGTGCTATGGGCGGACGTCCCCTCATGCTGGGATTCCCCCTCGCACGCCCGTCGGTCACAACCACTCGCGTGCCATGACGTCATGCTCACTCACAGTCACGAGGCCATGTCTGACTGCTCAACTCGAGCCGCGTTCGACCCTCGTCCAGATGCCGGATCGACGGATCCCCTCAGTTATCCAGTTGTAGGCCCCCGTTTGGCACCACGACCGCGGCGCACGCCACAGGAGGACCCCTCTGTAAAATGCACATGTGTGTATTCATCACGCATCGACCCGAGGACCGACTAGCACGTCGGAATTGTCCCGTGGCATGCGCCAATTGTACTTTGGCCATTACGGCTTTCCCGTAAAGAAATACGCGTCTCAGCACAACACCACCGATTGGACGAGTGCCCTTGCACCCGCGTCCCGGCCTTCAATCTCCTATCTATATCCTTCGGCATCCGTGCCTAACACTCCACCCCCAACAAACACCCTCAGTCTAACACGTACCCCTAGCTGCTGAATGCGCCCGGCCCTACACCCATGGCTTCAGACACATATACAGACTTTTCTTCAGCATGGAATGAAGGTATTCGGATTCAATCCGATGTAAATAAACACCGGTTGCTTGCGACCGGTGGGGAAAGATGTCATGTACATGATTCTCGCAATCGCCTACGCACTCGCACCCATGGAACCCCTTCTCTCCACGTGTCCCCCGATCCCCTGAGCCCACTTGCCGCTCCCTGGTGGCGCTTCCCCGGTCAAACCTTGGTTCCATGAGTGATTGTTGAGAGATCCACTGGCACGCCCGCACCCTGTCCGGTTAACCCTTAGCCCAACATTCCCATGCCATTCCGCCCCTTTCGACTTTCCGTAAAAAGAGTGTGCCCGGTACCACCGTGAGAGGCATGCACCCGTAAGGAGGATACCTGAGATACATCAAACTCCCGTATTTTTCCTTCCCCGCTACATTCCTTCCTTCACCCCGGTTAACCGGCATAAAAAAAAACGCACGCAACACTGGCGTAACGGGATGTGAGTGAAGTGCTTTGACTTTGAACCTTGATCTCAACCTTCAAACATTGCTCAAAGGCACGTTCATGTATTTCAAAACCCCTTCTTTTTTGTCATCATCAAAAAGGGGGAGATTGTTAAGTATATCTAAGTGATTTTAATGATAACAAAACCCAGGGTTATATGTTTCATCACATGCTATGTTTCAACTATCAAGTTTGAATTTAACATGCTTTCAAAGCCTACTTCACCATGTAATAAGCTTACTTGTTTAAACCCGTCCAAATGCAATAAATCCTTGTTTTGGTTTCTGAACCACCCTGGCTAAGCTTAAACCCACTCACCTTGATTGGAACAAGGTAGCCATAAACTATTTCGTTCATATATTATATTGCATTGCCTAACCTTTTATTTTTTACAGAAACCCCAGCCAGCGGTCGACCGCCAGCTTCTAGCGGTCGACCGGTTTTCCCAGCAACGAATGGTCAATAAAGTTAACACTGTGCATAAAAAGTCAATGCATCTGCATAAAGTCTGTGCACATGTCATTTTACTGAATAACCTGTGTGCATGACATTTGGTCGAACAGTTGGTGTGCATGTCATTGGTTTGTGCATCAATTCAGTCTTGTAGCAAATCAATGCATCTTCTTGTTCTTAAGATGCATGTTTCAGAAGTTCTTCACTAAGGTCTGTGTCAAGTCCTCATCAGGTCGGTGCATGCATCAGATGTGGTTAAGTAAGGCCCGTGCATGTCACATCCCGAGATTATGCAGCGGAAACAATCGGGAATGTGAATAGTCGGCTAGTACGCCTCGAGCAAGCAATATAATCAGAGCGTAAGAACAATCACACAAAGTAATTGCACAATTATTTCATCAAACCTCCATCTTTATTTCATATAATCAAAATTCCAATACATGAATACTCAATTCTCTCTAGACTCAATAAAAATAAAATTACATATATGGACTCAATCTAGACATATTTGACATTCTAAGTCTTCTCTCGAATCCATAGACTTCTCAATCGCTCTCGGACCCGTTACTTGAGAAATCCGAATCTGATTCACTCGTATTTCCAGAAACATTGAGAAAATAGGTAATGAGCACACTTTCCCAGTAGGTATCTTCGTATCAATATGATTGACAAGGTTAAAGTAATTAATGTTTTAGCTCTAAAGAATAAGATAAATCATGTAAATACGATGAAGCACGCGAATAAAGCCAATGTAACATGATAGATTGAGAATATGATTGAGCAAGTATGATCAAGCAAGAATGTAATTATGGCCTTTCATGAACAAGAATGTAACAAGAAAGTCATGTAACAAGCAAGAATGTACTCTTCACTTAGTAACAAGTACTTCGTGAATTCGTGTGGATATTTATCCATGTTCCCGTGGCTTTTCACTTATTTATAAAGAAAGTACTCCCAGCGTAATGCGACGCCAGTAGCATCATACCCTATGGTTTATATAGTATGTTTCCGACAATCAGCCGAGGGGACTAGCATAGAGCCATTGAACACAATCAGTGCTCGAACTGCATCTTCAAGTATAAATCAAACTACTTCCACGTATATAACAATAATATGTCCAAGAACGTACAATTTCAACTATAGTTCCATGATAAGGTAACCAAAAATAAGAATGCTTCTATTGAAAACAAGAGATTTCAATAAATGTATTTAATAACTAGGTTATGCCATGAAAATAAATCGGCAGCATAACGGTACATTCTTTAACTCTCAAAATTACTTAGGTATCTTTGGAACACTGTGACAGGTTCTAGATAATCAATTGGACCATCTAGAAATATAAGAAAAATCAACCCTTGAGTCAAACCCCGGGTTAATCAAATTCAGGACGCTAGCGGTCATTTACTGGACCGTCTCTTGTCCTTGGCGGTCTAGTACAGGACCGTTAGTGATAAGACTGCTTGATATTTGAAATAGATTATCTGGAGTCTTTAGCGGTCAAATGAAGAACCGTCTAGGATCCGTTAGCGGTCTAGTGAAGGGCCGCTAGCAGACTCTGGCAGTCAACCAGAAGGCCGCTAAGTTCCAGGAATATAAAACACCGGTATATGTGCTTTCTAGACAATGAGCTTTAATGGTACAACCAACTCGGCGTCCTAGAGGGAATCCCAGGCTCGCGGAGAATTACAGAGGCCTTGAAACAAGATTTCCTAGTCCATTAGAAGGAATATCCAAAGGAGAGGTTATCAAGTCCAAGATTGTGTTCCTAATGTGTAAAGTGTAACTAATGACAACATACCGGGATATGTGCCATGTACTTATGAAAATGACTCTTAGATGAGAAAGAGAATCATGTAAAACCATGTTACAATAGTAATCGTGAATCATCTATTCCTTTGAACATTTATTTATTACAAGAATATATGAGTTTGGTCACAAATTAACATAAGTTAAAATAATACCAAATGTACATGAAAACATGAAATCCATTATGCCAATCAATGAAATCAACTAAGTATATAAAACCAGTACTTAAATCAGGCTTTTTTTTTGTATAACTCTACCTAGGTGTAATAGGAGAGTGCACCCCCTATCAGAGATAGGGAGAAAGCCACTCTACCATCACAACACTAGGGGGTACTTTGATTTAATATTGAAAAAAGGTAACATTTACATCATCCGGATGATAGGAAAGCCTAGCTTATCCAATCGAACAATCCCCTTCACATGCTTAGGGAGTTGTTGCAAAGAAAAGAAAAATGTGTTACATTTCATTTCACAAGCATAGTTAGCCAATGAATCATCCACTTGGTTGGCCTCTCGATAAATGTGGCTGATTGAGTCTGAGTAGATAATAAACTCCAAATTTCTCTCATGTAGCCTATAATCTTCCATGGACAAGGGATCTTCCGGGTGACCACTTGCACAAGGATTTGAGAGTCACATTCAATAAGGGCCGGTGAGGATGAGATAGCCTTAAGGAATTTTAGTCCATCCATGATAGCTCTAGCTTCAGCTATGACACTATTGCTCTGGGCATAGTAATGAGAAAATGCAATTATGGGATTACCAGAAGCATCTCTTATCATACCACCACCTCCCGATATACCAGTTTGTTTAGAGGCACCATCTGTGTTCAGTTTGAGGTAAGGCCAAGGCGGATGCATCCACTTAATCAACATGATTGGCAGATTCTTTTTGGACTGAGCAGTGATGTCAAAAGCAGCCATAATCTATTTTTTACCCGGGTCTGGTTCCTGCAA
Source organism: Amorphophallus konjac (assembly GCA_022559845.1). NCBI lineage: Eukaryota > Viridiplantae > Streptophyta > Magnoliopsida > Alismatales > Araceae > Amorphophallus > Amorphophallus konjac. The sequence continues at coordinate 250,739,124 of CM040127.1, forward strand.
GTCTGCCAGATGAATAATGTATTTAACATGGTTGATAGTTCTGGAAATCAGTCCTTGCAGAGAAGGAGTTCTGTCTTCATGGACAGCTTCATTTCTGGCAGACCAAATCTCCCACAGCCCGTGAATGATGATCCCCACAGTGAAAAGACCAAAGGCCATTTTATTCTTGACTGCTTGAATGGAAGTAGTTATTAAATTTCTAGCAGAATGACCAGCAATAGGAATTCCTTTAGATCTGAAAAAAGACCATAAGCTGAAAGCTAATTCACTCTTCACGAATAAATGGTCAATGTCCTCCTCCTGGTTTTGCTTACAACATCTGCATTTAGAGTAAAATGGAATGCCACTACGTTTTAAATTGCAATCAGTAGGCAGACAATTGAATATAACCTTCCAGGTAAATACCGAAACTCTGGTGGGAATCCATCTAGACCAAATGTGCTTCTAGCAATGTTGAAGTCCCGGAAGTTGCATATTAAAGTAACTGTGATATATAGAAGATACATTACAATTCCCACTTGAGGATAGACACCATACATGTTTATCAGGGAAATCCGACAGCTTGACATAGTGCAGAGCATTTTTAATATCTTCAGGGAGGATTGTGTCAATGAAGTGTACCATATTCTGTGCAGGCTGGGCTATTACTTCCTGAACGGAAGCATTGGTATACTGAATATCCTGAATAAGATGGGAAGGGACCATGGATTCCAGATTACAATCCCCAAGCCAGGTATCTTTCCAGAAATTAATATCTCTACCATTACCAATGATGAATTTCTGATGTTGTATAAGGATGTTCTTGGCACGCAACCAACTTTTCCGAACAAAACCATTCATTTCTTTGAAGCCAATAGTACTGATATGATTACCTCTAATATATTTAGCTCTGAAGAAAACATCCCATAAAGAATCAGCAAACAGCACATGCCAAAGCATTTTAACCCGAAGAGTAGTTTCCATGTGTCTGAGGAACATTATTCCCAGACCTCCCAAGGATATTGGCTTACATATCTTCTGCCAAGCCCTCCAATGTCTCCTGTTGCCATATTGTGAGGAGCCCCAGAAGAAGTTAGCAAGAGACTGATCCAGAATATGATAAATGCCTTCATGAAGGGGGGATGAAGCTAGAATATAGATTGGCATGGAGGAGAGCACATGTTTTATAAGGATTAGTATAGCTCCTTGAGAGAGGAATTTAACCTGCCACCCCTCAATCTTCTTCTGAATTGCAGCAATAATACCTCCATAATATATTTTCTTGACTCTGCCCAAAGCTAAAGGGTAGCCCAGGTATTTGTGAGGGAAGTTCAGTCTAGCATACCCCATGATATGTTCTATTCTGTGGGAAATAGACTGACTGTGTTTTGGGTGAATGAAATAACCACTTTTCTCCACATTTATAAGCTGACCTGAGGCATTTTCATATGAACTCAGAATAGCCCTCAGACTATGGAGTGAGCCAGATGTTGCATTAGCAAAAATTAAGGTATCATCAGCAAACAGAAGATGGGAGATGACTAGACATCTTCTAGGACCAGCAAACCATCCAATTGAGCCATTCATGAAGGCACTCTGAAGGGATCTGCTGAGAGAATCTTGAGCAATAATGAAGAGAAGATGTGCAATGGGATCACCTTGCCTAAGACCCCTAGTGGATTTAAAAAATCCAATTGATTCTCCATTTAAAGAAATAGAAAACCAGCAATTGTTAATCAATAGACTAATCATATCAGTAAAGGTTCCGCTGAAACCAAATTGCCATAATATAGCCAACAGAAAGTCCCATTCAACCCTTGTCGTATGCCTTAGCCATATCTAATTTCAACATCACATTACTGCCTCTGACTTTTCTTCCCAATTCCTGAGTTAATTCCTGAGCCAGAGTAATATTGTCATTAATAAGCCTGCCTTTGATAAAAGTAGACTGTTCCTTGGAAATGATTGTGGGTAGAATCCTACTCAACATGTTACATAACACCTTAGATATGACTTTATATGCAAAATTGCATAAACTGATAGGCCTGTAATCAGATATAGCAGAGGCATTATTGATCTTCGGGATAAGGGCAATGAGAGTTGCTGTGAACTCCCTTGGGAGGGGCTTCCTTTTAATGAAGAATTCCTGAATAGCAATAACCTCCTTGTCAAGAATAGCACAAGTTTTTTGGAAAAAATACCCTGTAAAACCATCCGGACCAGGAGCACTGTCCAGGGATATAGAGAAGACTGCTTCCTTTATTTCCATGTATTCAGGAATAGCACACAAAAATTCATTGTTGTCAGCTGAAATTAGATGAGGGATGCAATTTATTAAATCATTGTCAATAAGGTGATGTTGGGAAGAGAAGGCTGTGTAAAAATGATTCACTGCAATATCTTTCATTTCCTGCATGTCTGAAGTTGAAGTGCCCACATCAGTCTGAAGATGATTGATTGAATTCCGTCTTCTATTTGCCATTGTTGTCATATGAAAGTACTTAGTGTTTCTATCACCTTCTTTCAACCATCGAATTCTGGATTTTTGCTTCCAGAAAATCTCTTGCTGAATTATGCACTCAGAAAGTCTAGATTTAGCTTTATCTAAGGCCTCCAAATTAGTAGCATTTGGAAAAGAATCAAACATATGTTCAGCCTTGAGCACCTCATCTTCCGCAATAGTAAGATTGTTATGGACATCCCCAAAAATCTGTTTATTCCATATTCTAAGCATGTTCCTGACAGTCTCGAGTTTAATGCTTAAAGTGGATACAGCCAAAGTGGCAATAGGGCTAGTTCTTCAGCAATGAGCAATAGCCTGAGTGAAAGAATCATGAGTAGTCCACATCTGCTGAAAATAAAACCTGCTCTTGACCTTATTAGTAGTGGCCAATCTGATGAGAAGTGGAGCATGGTCTGATGCCTCTCTCGACAGGTGCTCTATAGTTATGGGGAACTTGTTCAACCAACTGGGGTTTATGAAAGCTCTGTCCAATCTACTCCAAATACCATTAGCTCCTTGTTGATTATTATGCCAGGTATATTTGGATCACATATAACCCCATCAATTAAACCACAATCGTTGATACAATCTTTAAATTCAGAAACCGATCTCAGACAAGGAGCATTCCCCCCAATTTTTTCATCCAAGTTGAGTATACCGTTAAAATCACCAGCCATAATCCATGGACCTTGGATCAATGTATGAACATAGAGAAGAGAAGTCCAGAGAGGTAATCTATCAAAGCTACTACATTTGGCATATATGAATGAAGCATAAAAGAGAGGAATGGCAGTGCTTGTTTGCTGTAGAGAGATGTGTTGCTCATCTTGATGCAAAATGGTAAAATCTAGAGGTTCCTTCCATAAGACCCAGATATGAGCATTCTCTGCTTCATTGGCAAGGCAATTATGCATTCCAAGCTTCTTACAGATGTTTTTTAACAGAGAAGTTTTAACTTTGGGTTCTAAAATGACAATACAGTCCACTTTGTGTTCCTTAATCAGGAATTTTGCTCGACCAATAGACAAATCATTTCTAATGCCTCTTATATTCCAAATAATGAAAGTCATTGATCTTTTGAGGCTAAATGAAGGTTACCTGTGGAGCTTGTCCTTTTCATACCTCTGGTAATAACACCCGGGCGCTCCTTGTTTAGAGATGTAATGTTGCAAATCTTTGCCTCAGAGGATATTTCTTTACATCTTTGTTGTAGTTCTTCCTGTTGCAAAGGTGGTGGTTCACCCACACTAAGCTGAACAGAAACTCCTTTGATAGCCGTAAGGTTGGACCCATTTTGGTTTTAAGGGAGCTTAAAGAAATCCTTAGCAGGATGCATTCTCAGGTTATTAATGTCAGTCACCACTGTATAATCAGTACTCACATCAGATGGTACAATCTGCTTGCTATCTTGATTCTCAGGAACTGGTGATTTTATAGCAACTTCTGTAATTGAACTACCATTATCAACCTGTTTCATCGAGTTAAGTAAAAGATTTCCAGAATGTGCTGAAGTAGTATCAAGAACTAAAATCTGTTTGTCCTCATGTGGAGAAGTTTCATCAATTGAAACTTGGGTTTCACCCAAGACCTGAATCATATTGGTGTTGATAATATTGGGACCTTCAAAACAGCCTGCCTTAGGACATTGTGGTTTATTAATAACCACTTTAGACCCAGAAATATCTTTCTTCCCTTGCTCAGAGGTATGAATTATTTCCAAATTCAAATTTTCATCTACCTGTCGCAGAATTTCAAACCTATTAACATCAGCCGCATTTGTTCGAACGGGAAGAGTACCTGATTGTCGAGGCCTATAAATTTGAGCATTATTCCTTGGAGCAGTATTGGCAGCAGGATTAAGAGCATTGCGGCGATTGCTAGCTTTGTATAATTTCTTCTTACACTCTGTAGCAATATGACCAAGCTTGTGGCAGATTGAGCAGAGGTGGGGAAATCGGTGATAATTCACCGGCTGCCAGAAGCCATGTCCATCCAACTCAATCCAAATTCGTTCTTGACGAGGTGCTGAAATATCCAGTTCAACACAGGCAAGAGCTTCAGAGGCTTCAGTCATAGCCAGGGTATGCTCGTGGATCCTCGAAACCAAGCCAAAATTTCCAGCGATAGATCGCATATAATCCTCATGAAACAAATTGGCAGGTAGAGAGGGGAAACCAATCCAAACCGGCGCAATGGCATGATCTATTTTAAAATCAAAATCTTGCATCCAGCGAAAAAATCTGAACAAAAAACCTTTGATGTATAGACTCTTTTGTATAAGAAGTTTTAAGAAATCCATTTCATTATGTAGTATGAGGAGGAGATGTCTCGGATTGAGACGACTAATTACAAAATCTGAAACCAAGGGAATCCTCTGACTCAGATGGTTCTTGATTTCTAGTTTAGAGGGTCTTCCGTAAGAACATTTGGTGATAATGGCGAATTTGAGCATTTCTTGAGAGGCCTCAACTTCAGCCTTGGAGAAATATACAGCAGGCTCACCAAGATCCGTGAATCTTGGAGATTTCACCGGAATGGATATCTTCGGTTTCTGCTGAGACGCTAGGAGAATTTGCGCATAGGATCGGCGAGATCCAACCCTGGCCGGAGGAGGAGCCTGGAGAGAAATTGGACTTACTGGGACATCAGATGGGGGAGGTTCCCCGGACTCAACATTCGCCATGGCTGCCAATCAATCCGCCATGGAGAGCTGCGAACGCCCGGCGAGAAGAAAACGAAAAAACTGGAACTTCTCACTCTAGAATTCTAGAGAGAGAAGCAAAATTATCGTACATTTTTGGACTCAGCATTCGCCATGGCCACTTATTCACCTTTGATCATTAAGTCCATTAGTCCTTACTTAAATCAGGCTTAAAACTTAGTTAACTAGGCTTAATATATATTAACTATGGTTAATTCTGTAATATGGTTCGGATTACCAATATTACAAAATCATAAACAGAAAACGGTCAAATACAGGACCGTCACTTTACTATTAGCAGTCTATCGTACGGCCGCGATAGTTCTGTGGTGGTCAAAAATAAGACCGTTTCTTCCTGTATTAATCCGAGTACAATGAAAACAATATAAAATGCTAACCTAAGATACATCATGCATGGAAATCAACATGTATAAACTTCCATAATCATGATAGATCATATATAAGCCAACTATATGCATATGTTTGTATAAATAACAAGAAATTCCATTTTTCTCTTCATTAGGCTAAATATTATGCATGAAAACTAAACTAGATGCATAGCCCTAAGTAAAACATGAAATTCGCAAGATACAAAGCATGAAAACGAATGAAACAAGAGGGCTTTTATTCCTGACATAAAATTTAAGCCTTTCATGAGATAACCTACCTTTAATAGTACTCCTAGACTTTGAATTTCTGATTGGAATCAAGCCCTAGTTTCTGCACTTTCTTGCTCTAAATCAGCAACTTCACGTCCCTCTATCTCCTGATTCCCTTGACCTAATGACGTGAATTTTTGAGGGTAAATAGAAGATATGAAGGGAAACATAAAGTTCTAAAGACAATTTTGCTAAATACCTTGTTTAGGGCTCCGATTTCCTTGATCTTCTTGGGTCGGATGCACTAATTCCTGAGTTCTTAAGATAGAATCAACAACTTTAGAAGACTCTAACTTCCTGTAGGCTTGATCTCCTACCATGAAAATTTGAGAGTAGTTAGTTCTATCTAAAATAAACATATTCTTAGAAGAAACGTACCACTAATTCGTCCTCCTTACCTGAGTTCCACGCCTGCCAAAAGTAAGGGTCGCACAGGCCAAATCTGGGATCTATTTATAGGTTTTAACTAGGGTTTGAGGATTAGAACGAACTTAGAGTCCTAATTAGACTTTCAATTCGATCTACAATCCTGCTAGACATATCTACTTAGATGATAGGGTTGATCTAAGATGATTTGGATGTTAAAAATCCAACCTTTTCACATTTTCTTTCTCTCACGGAACTGACAGATACTAGCGGTCGAATTCGAGACCGCTACCCATCTCTTAGCGGTCTCGCGATAGACCGCTAGCAATTGTGGGCTCCGAATTTGAACTGGTTCAAACTCTTTTTGGTATTATCCCACTTATTATCCATTTATTAATCTCTTAAAGAGTAATTACCCTCAAATTCCGTGATTATACCCATTCCTAGCTTCTAGAACATGGGCTAATAGTCCAAAACAATCTCTTGGCCTATTGGGTTTATTTCCCCATAATGCATTTAATAACCCATTAACTGCTTTAATAATTAATATAATTATATTTTAAATCTAAAAAATTCTTAAAAAATTCTCGGGCGTTACACCCTCCCCCACTTAAAAAGAATTTGTCCCCAAATTCAATGCATGGATTTATGGAGAGTGTACTTTTATTCAAATAATTCTGGAAATCTTTTGCCCATAGCTTCCTCTGTTTCCCATGTTTCTCCTGCTTTTGTCCACTAGATCTTGACCACAGGGATAGTTTTATTCCGTAGTTGACGTACTTCTTGCTCAATAATCTTGACTGGCCTTTGCTCATATGTCAAGTCCTTTTTAATTACCAAGTTGTCATAAGTAATGACATGGAATGGATTAGGTACATACTTCTTGAGCATTGAGACGTGAAATACATCATGTACTTTGGATAATTGCGATGGCAAAGCTATTCTATATTCAACTTCACCAACCCTTTCAAGAATCTCGAAGGGGCCAATGAATCTTGGAGTAAGCTTGCCCTTAATACCAAATCTTCGAATACCCTGACCTGAAGAAAACTTAAGAAATACATGGTCTCCTACTTGAAATTACAGGTCGCACCTTCGATTATCAGCATATGATTTCTGTCTGTCTTGGGCCATACGAAGTCTTTCCCGAATAAGCTTTATCTTCTCGGTAGTATCCCTAATGATGTTGGGACCGAGAAATTGCCTTTCTCCTACTTCATTCCAACAAATAGGTGAACGACAGCTTTTGTCATATAAAGCTTCAAATGGTACCATCTGAATACTAGCTTGGTAGCTATTGTTGTATGAGAATTCCACTAGAGGCAAGTGATCATGCCAGCTTCCTCCAAAGTCAATAGCACATGCCCTAAGCATATCTTCCATCACTTGATTTGTCCTTTCAGTTTGACCATCAATTTGTGGATGGAATGCAATGCTAAAATTCAATCGGGTCCCTACAGAATTTTGTAGACCCTTCCAGAATTATGATGTAAACCAAGGATCTCAGTCAGATATGATGGTGATTGGGACGCCATGTAATTTGACAATCTCCTTTATATATAGTGCTGCCAGTACATCTACAGACCATCGACTTTTGATTGGTAGAAAATGTGCAGATTTAGTCAATCGATCTATGATCACCCATATACCATCATGTCCTCCTTTTGTCCTAGGTAAACCCATGATGAAATCAATCCCTATACTTTCCCATTTCCATTCGGGAATATTTAAGGGTTGCAATTTTCCAGCGGGTTTTAAATGTTCTGCCTTTACCTGCTGACAAGTGAGACAGCGGGACACAAATTCCGCTACTTCTCTTTTCATATTGGGCCACCAAAAGTTCCTTTTTAAGTCTTGACACATCTTGGTAGCACCAGGATGAATAGCATACCTTGATTTATGCGCTTCCTCCATGATCAGTTTCTTAGTGTCACCATGATTCGGCACACAAATTCTATCCTTAAACAATAATCGTCCATCATGTGAGATAGAGAATTTTGATCTTTGATCAATGTTATCCTTGATTTCCATCAATGTAGGATCATTCTCTTGCAATTTGACTATATCCTCAATTAATGTAGGTTGAGATCTTATATTGACAATTATACATCCATCTTCTTCCCTGTCAATATCAAGATTTAAGTGAGAGAAATCTTTGATAAGACGAGTTATACCTTCTCTGAGGCTTGCTAATGTTGCCATCGGTCTTCTGCTAAGAGCGTCTGCTACAACATTTGCTTTCCCTAGATGATATTGAATGGAGAAGTCAAAGTCCTTGAGATACTCCAACTATCTGCGTTGTCGCATGTTCAGCTCCTTCTGGGTAAAGAGATATTTCAGACTTTTATGATTTGAAAATATAGTGAATTTCTCCCCATAAAGGTAATGTCGCCAAATCTTCAATGCGAATATAACCGTAGCTAATTCAAGATCATGCACAAGGTAATTTTCTTCATGACGTTTCAGTTACCTTGATGAGTAACAAATCACCTTTCCATTTTACATAAGGACGCATCCTAGGCCAATGCCAGACGCATCTGTATATACTTCAAAACCACGACCCTCAACGGGCAATGTTAAAATAGGGGCTGTAGTAAGGTGATCTTTAAGAGTTTGAAAACACTCTTCGCAGTCCTTCGACCATACAAAAGGATTCTCCTTTCTTGTGAGTCGAGTCAAAGGAACGGCGATCTTCGAGAAATCTTTAATAAATCGCCTATAGTATCCAGCCAGACCCAGAAAACTTCTTACTTCTGATACGGTCGCTGGCCGGCTCCATTTCCTAACACCTTCTATCTTAGAAGGATCCATAGTGATTCCTTCCTTTGAGATAATATGGCCAAGGAAAGAAACCTCCTTAAGCCAGAACTCGCACTTACTAAGCTTTACATAGAGTTTGTGCTCTTGTAGCGTTTGTAAGGCTATCTTTAAGTGCTCTTCATGTTCTTCCTTAGTCTTGAAATAAATAAGGATATCGTCAATGAAGATGACAATAAACTGGTCAAGATAAGGCCTAAAGATATTATTCATAAGTTGCATAAAAGCTGTCGGGACATTAGTTAACCCGAATGGCATTACCACAAATTCATAGTGGCCATATCTGCTTCGAAAAGTAGTTTTGTAAATGTCTTCATCTTTAATCATGAGCTGATGGTAACCAGACCTGAGGTCTATTTTGGAAAAATACTCTGCTCCTGAAAGTTGATCAGAGAGTTCATCAATACACGGCAACATATACTTGTTCTTGATAGTAAGCTGATTCAGTCGCCGATAATCGATACACAGTCTGAGAGATCCATCCTTCTTTTTAACAAATAGAACTGACGCACCCCAAGGGGATGTGCTAGGTCGAATGAAACCCTTGTCTAATAACTCCTGAAGCTGTTTCTTTAATTCCTTGAGTTCTATGGGGAACATCCTATAGGGAGCTATTGAAACAGGTGCTGCTCCAGGAATTAGTTCAATAAAGAAGTTTACTTCCCGTTCGGGCGGTAAATCGGGTAAATCTGATGGAAACACATCGAGAAATTCATTGACAATAGGAATATCCTCTAAGATGATTTCCTTGGATTCGGTGAGGATTACGGAAGCAAGAAAAGCTACACATCCTTGCAAAATTAATTTGTAAGAGTGCAGAGATGAAATTATGGCAGGATGCTTCCTATATTTGATACCAAGGAAGGAAAACCTTGGAAGACCAGGTTTCTGAAATGAAATAATTTGATTACGGCAATTGATGTAGGCATCGTGGTCTACTAGCCAATCCACACCTAGAATAGCATCGTAGCCCTCCATGTCAAGGCATACAAGATTTAGAGGAAGATTGTGACCTTCTACCACTACCTCGTTATCAGAATAATAGTTTGTAAGATTAGTTCCGGGACCTAAAAGTGTAGTAATAGCAAGGTCCGAAGGTAAATGAACTGATGAAATAGGTAAAGTGATAGGGGCATCTCTCATCCTTCACATTTTTTCCACAGCTCCGATTGTTCAACGGCATGGTTCCATTGTGTCCATCACATTTTTCTGAGTCGAGTCATGTAATTTTCTTATTTTATTTGAGTCATATTATGTAATTTTTCTTTTATTTGAGTCTTGTACCTAGGTTAATGAGTCATTTACCTAGGTTAAGTGTCATTAGGGTGATTAAGTTGCATATTGGGCCCCATTCTGTGGGCTAGGCCCAAGGGTGCCCCTACCCCCTTGGTTATTTGTCATTGTGTCAAGAGTTAGTGGCTTTTTGTAAAATGTGGGTTGCCTATATATAGGACCCCCATCTCCCATTTGAAGTTAATCAATGAATGAATGAAAATTTGAATTCTCTAGTGTTCAACTTAAATCTTCTTCTTTTGGTGAGAAGCCAATTGAGTGGGTGAGAAGCCCCTACCCCCCTCTCTCTAGAAAGTCATTTTCTCTCTCCCCCACTTTCTCTCTCTAAAACCTACTCCCCTTTCACTCTCCTCCCCTCCCAACCACCTTTCTCTCTCCTCCCCTCATCCATTAAGGTCATTCCAACTACCCCCAACCCTCATTACTCCACCCCTAGTCCCAAGAGACCCTCCACCAATCCATACTCCACCACCCAACCACCAACTACCGAATCCCCTTCCCTAAGCACCCTCTCATCTCCCAAGGGAGACTTCTCCACTCCCTAAGCACCCCTTCCCTTCCCCAATACAACCCTTCCCATCCCCAAAGCCCCCATTAATCACCCCTTTAGTCCACTTTCAAACTTTGGAGATAGATCTCTCCTTCCCTCTCACCCACCATCCCAAATTCGCAGCTCCTCTCTCACCCATTCTAAACACCCCATTCCAGCCCCCATTCTCCCCTTCCCACACCTTGGAACACCCCCTCCCAGACCCCCTCACAGCTAGAGGTTGCCCCCATACACATCCACCTCATTTCCCCTCCCATATACCCCATTTCCCCCCATCATCTTCAACCTGCAGTTCTTAGTTCGAAGGAAGCAGAGAAGCAGCAGATTGCAGAGACAACCCCGACCACATTCCAGCGAATCTGAAAACCCAAGAGGTACCGTTGGAAGCGTCTCTCTGTCTGCTTCGCAACGGCAGTAGTCTCATCATGTTCTGAGCATGGGGACGTCTTGAGCAGTCGATCTTCTCCAACTGCACATCTCCTCCCTGAAGAGCAACCTGAAGCTGATTCCTAAAGCTACCACGACCACTCTCTGGAAGATCTAGAGGCGAGGCTTGGCCGGGAGCTTCGTCAACAAGTCTATTTCCCGAATCAGGAAGCGGAGCTCTGTTTTGCACCCGGAATCAAGAGTTCTCATTTTCTTCCTCCGGGTGTGCGGTTCTGCTTCCTATCAGTCTGCTCCGACCCCCCCTCATTGTTCGAGTTCTACCGGTCTACTCCGAAAACATTTGGCATCCTTGTTGGTCTCGTTTCGAAGAGGACTCATCCACAGTTCTGATGACTCTGGCGGCGCCTGATTCTGAGCTCTAGAGTGCTCATGGCAACCTCCTCTTCCTGCTGTTTTGAACCTGAAGCAGTCGGAACTGAAGACCTGCCTCCCTGTTCGAGCCTCTGCCTCGACCAGCACTGGTGACCAAAGAAATCAGAAAAATTCTGACATCATCCTGATCCATCTACAAAGAATTCCCAACTGGTCTCGTCATCAACAAAGTTCTGGAGCGGCCGCAGTGTCAAGATATCCAGCTGTCTGTCCTGAAGCGCAGGAAGCGGACAGAATCGGCATCGGCTTCCTTTTAGCTTCTTGTTCGGTTTCACCCCTCCCCGCTTGTCCGGCTGAAGGCCCCTCCCTATGTGGAGGTAGTTTTTGAGTGTATTCATTGGCTTCCCTTCCCCAAGATCTCCCCCCCCTTGCATGGGGCGTAGTGCATGTAATCTAAAATTTCAGGTTGAAGCTTCTCCGGCGCGGCGTGCGGGTAAGCCCACGCTTCCTTGCTCGCCCTCGTCTCTGGCCGAGATCGGTGTCCTCACACCGATCAGGTGAGCCACTGAACACTTCTCTTTGCTGGATTACCTTGCTTAATTAGTATTATTTCTTAGTGCCGTCGGCGGTAAGAGAGTGCCCGATCTCAAATTATCATCGAATTGAGCAACCACCGCGGAGTGAGTTGAGAGAGCGACCCTACAACCCACGCCCTTGGCGTGCTGGCCGCCTATGAGAGTGGGCATCCCAGGACCCTTGGGGGTTCAATCCAAAGCTAGCCAAGCTCCGGAGAAGTGAGGTCCTATCCCAAACCCTCACCACCATCACCGGGTTGCCTACGGGCACAAGAGTGCGCTTAGCAGGTGAGTCCGCTCGTGTAAAGTCACCGGTCCGTACGTTGGTTGCTTGCTAGGTCCAAGGGGCATTTGATCTTGTGACTATCACCCCAAGGTGGTGTCACATCAAATTGGTATCAGAGCAAGTTTTAGACTTGTCTCTACTAAGTCTAGTCCTAGGCCGCACTTGCATTTAGAGTCACCCGGTGCATCAATCGTGCCCTCTATTATGGCTACCTCTCTTTGGTCACATTCATCCCACTCGGCCCTACACAAGGGTCCAATCAACCCTCCATTTGACATAATCTCTTTTGAGGATCTCCTCTTCAATGGATCATGCTCTAGTGCCTACCTAAAGTGGGAGGTTACCATGGAAAAAGACTATGAGAGGACTATGGTTTATGGACCCGCAAGAGTCCGTGTTGCCAAGGTACGATTTCGGGGTCAAGCCAAGAGGAAGTGGGAACACATAGAGGGATTAAGAAGGGTTAGGAGGCAAGAGCCCATTTCTTCATGGGATGGTATGAAGGAGGAACTTAGGAAGATCTACATCCCCAAATATTCCCACCCCTCCTACTCAAATACCCCTAGCTCAAGGAACACTATCACTCCTCCATCCCCACCCGGCCAACTTGAGACCACCTTTAGGCCTCCTCCCTCACCACTCCCAACAAATTCCCTCTCAACCATCACCACTACACTTTGCCACCAAATCCTATCTCTTAAGACCCAACTAATCCAAGCATCCACCTCCCCACCTAACCCCATGAGGATCCCCACACCCCAACCAAAACCCCCTTCCACAAACCTCACTATCCAAACCCAATTGGCCCCCACTTCCACCCGTCCACAATCGACCGATCCCAAGGGGAAGAGACCTCTAACCGACCCGGTTTCCCCAATAAGGACCACCACTCACCCCATTCTCACCATTCAAACCCACGTGGACCCCGTGTCCACCCCTCCACCTAGGCCCACGACGGCAACCATGCCCCAACCCACAATTCCCCGCAAAACCCATACTTCACAAGCCCCCTTAGTCCCCACCACTACCCCTCCATCTTCTCCTATAAGGGACACTCCCCCCAAGACCGACCAACCCAAGCCATCCAAACCAACTCATCTCCCGCTCCCTCCCCCAAAACTCCCATGTCCTAGGCCTCCACTACTTCCCTTACCAATCCCAACTCGAGTCCAACCTTGCCCACCACCTCGGGTGCGACATGCACCAACCATCATCACCCTGCAACCAAAAGACCCTCTCACCTCCTTGGAGGAGGAACCCATACCCGACCCCATAGTGGTGAACACTCCAGACCCTATCCCCACCACAGAGACCACTCATGACCAAGTAGAAGAAGAAACCTCACATGGTGGCATTCACCTTACACCACCCTCTCTAGTTGGGGCTGAGATCATCTTAGGAGAACCCCTTATTAGTTGGCTAAAGGAGAGCCCAATAAGAAATATCATGGCCCATATTTTCCCTCCCATAGAACAAAACCTTCCCATAGTGCCCTTCTTCTCCTATCACACCACAATCCAAGCATCCTATCAAGTGGAGACCTTAGAGGATCTTCTTAAGGGCTTAGCCTGGTAAATTGAGTTCACTAGCATATTGACCCCTATGGCCGAACAACCTAGGAGCCTTGACCTCCTACACCTTTGTGTCGGGTTTATCACCTCAGTTTGCACCATTGGTTGCTACACTAGCGACCTCCTTTTACTCCTCCCCACACTCGATGAGCCCAACTCCATCCTCCAATTAGAGCTCCTTATCTCGGGTAGGAAACAAAGCCTTTCCTTCATGGCCAACCTGCTCACCCAAGACACAATTCTAACTGTTATGGAGAAGGATGACTTAGCACGTTTTGAGGACCTTGAGGACATGGAACTCCTCCCCCTTGGTAATCCATTTTATGATCCCTACGATCCATTCCAATGGGAGTCAAGGAACCCGTGTGACCCAACCACCTTATCCACCACCCACCTTTCCCTACCCCAACCCACCATGTTTGATCCAATCCATCCCATCCTAGACCAAGGTTACACCATGGGAACCATGACTATGGGCGATATACACCTAGGGATCGAGGAAATGCCCCACTTCATGATATCCACCTTCATAGACCCCTTTGACCCATTCCAATGGAAGTTCAAAAGCCCACACATTGGAAACATCGTTGGCACAACAATGCATGAGTCTTGGCATACAAAACCACTTGGCATGATTCATAAGTCGGGTACATTCATTCATCTCACCCACATGTCAAGTAGGAAACATGAGTGGTCTATATTCGGATGTAATAGCCCACCTTCATTCATCATGGGTCTTAAGCATGTCAAAGGCATCTATGGATGTCCGGGTCCCCCGATATTTACCACCACTATGCATGAAAGATTCACCTATGGGTGCCCCAGCCCTCCTAGGTCCATCAAGGTTTACATAGCCGCATTGCATGATAGGTCCACTTATGGTTGCCCCGGTCCCCCTTTGCATACCACACACTTCCCACCCACACCGCACCATAGCTCATGGCATACTCATTCAAGCAAGCATCCAGCAACGGGCGGTGAGGTTCATAATGCGCGGGCAAAAACTCACGAGTGCCACTTTGGATTCCAAGTAGGCAACCTTACGATGGTGGCTTTGGAATGGCTCTACCTTAGGGTCACCTCCAAATCGAGGGCACGAGGACTTGGACCTTCCATATTCCGAGTGGCTTTGGCAACCTGGCTTACGGGTTGGATTTATCAATGGGATTTTGGGATATACCCCACTTTACACGTGGCGGATCTAGCACCCTCTAAGGGCACCGCGGTGGATCCAGTGAGCACCTTGAGCCTACCCCCACCTTTGTGAGTGACACCCTCGGAGAGCCTCCTCATATCAGCTTGAGAGTCCGACGTGTGCACACGGAGGCAATACTAGGCAAGCAGGGTACCATCGCCAGCAAGAGGGTGTGCCCGAGCCACCTTGAGAGGATGAATAGCAGTCCCCCGGCTAAGGACGTGAGGTTGAGTTTGGAGGTTGTGGCTCGCCCGGAGCTGCATTGGAGGACCTCTTCCCCGGCGGATCCATACTCGACGGAGTCGAGTTCTTCGCACCCCGGGGGTATCTCTCATCCTTCACATTTTTTCCACAGCTCCGATTGTTCAACGACATGGTTCCATTGTGTCCATCACATTTTTCTGAGTCGAGTCATGCAATTTTCTTATTTTATTTGAGTCATATTATGTAATTTTTCTTTTATTTGAGTCTTGTACCTAGGTTAATGAGTCATTTACCTAGGTTAAGTGTCATTAGGGTGATTAAGTTGCATATTGGGCCCAATTCTGTGGGCTAGGCCCAAGGGTGCCGCTACCCCCTTGGTTATTTGTCATTGTGTCAAGAGTTAGGGGCTTTTTGTACAATGTGGGTTGCCTATATATAGGACCCTCATCTCCCCATTTGAAGTTAATCAATGAATGAATGAAAATTTGAATTCTCTAGTGTCCAACTTAAATCTTCTTCTTTTGGTGAGAAGCCAATTGAGTGGGTGAGAAGCCCCTACCCCCCCTCTCTCTCAACCCCTCTCTCTAGAAAGTCATTTTCTCTCTCCCCCACTTTCTCTCTCTAAAACTTGCATCCCTTTCTCTCTCCTCCCCTCATCCATTAATGTCATTCCAACTACCCCCAACCCTCATTACTCCACCCCTAGTCCCAAGAGACCCTCCACCAATCCATACTCCACCACCCAACCACCAACTACCCAATCCCCTTCCCTAAGCTGATGGGAATCGACACCGAGCCTGTACCTTTTTTATTACATTTATGTCCTTTTAGTTTGTGTTTATATCTATGGGAAAGTATACGCGCAATTGTACGGCTTTATCGGCCAATGCGTCACTCCCGTAGATTGTGTGGGTTTTTATGCAATTATGCAGTAGGACCAGCAAGGGGGCCCTCAGCCCTTTCCCATTGGTCCATGTCATCTTGTGGGGCTGGTCAACCATCCTAGGTGGACATCTAGAAGGTTGGACTAGTCATATGCCACATGGGTAGACAAGTGGCCCATTTTGTCCAAGGTAGGCCACCTACCATTCAACCTACCCATTCAACCTTACATATAGTCAAGGGGGCGCCCCATTCCACTAGGATTAGTTTATAATTTTTGTGTGTGATTCACACTTAATCCCAGCCCTTGATTCCCCTTCCCTAGATCCAAGGGTCCACATTGCATTTGATGTAAACCATATATAAGCTTGTATTTTCATGTGAAATTCAATGAAATTCAGAAAAATTTGTGAAAGTTTGAAGCTAGCTGCGCCCCAGCCCTCTCTCCTCTGGTTCTCCCCTTCCCAAGCCCCCATTCTAGAGTGGTATCTCCTTTCCCCCACCTCCGGTGATCATCGGTGCCGCCGCCGCCGCCGTTCGTGCCGCCATCGAGCCGCCTCTGTAGTTCTATCTTCGTCTGACCACAGAAGCTTCCACGAATTGTCTGTCTCATCCACGAGCTTGGATTGATCTGAATGTTTTATGGTGTGTTCAGCCCTTGCATCCCAAGATCCACCTAAATTTTCATGCCATAACTCCATCGTTTAGTATTTTTACATTTTCGTCCAACCTGTCATCCCAGATCTGCCAGGTTTCTATCTACAGTGACAGAACCCCTGAGTTCTCCCCCTCCGACCATCTTTTTGATTTATCCAAACCCTCCCAATTTTACTGGGAGTTCTGTCCATCCCCCCTACCTCTAAAAATGTTCTTAATTTTTTATCAGTCTTCTATCTATTTTTAGAAATTCGTGTTCTTCCTATGATACAGTGTTTCTAGTCAGATCTCAGATCCAATCACCCTCCACTTCTAAAATCATAACAAATCACCACCACCTCCAAATCCAGATCCAAAAATAGTCCTGGTTTCCTTGTTCGATGTCCTACAACCTTGCTGAAGAACACATCTTCAAATTCAGACATCTACTTCACGGTCAAAGGCAATCAACAGGAAAGTTCTCTGCAGATCTGAGTCTTCAGTTACTGTACAACAACAGCATATAAAATTCGCCAACACAAAGTACAAATCTGGTGAATTTTTTTTAAGGCCACTAGATTGCAGTACTTCGAAACAGCTTTCCAACGGCTCTGATCTCGTCGCATTCCGACACCGGTGCTGATCGCAGCGTCCGTTCTTGCCGGAGCACGCGCTGAAATACAGAACCGGCAGATTTCCGATCGGTTTTTCCGACCGGTGCCGAACGGAGCCGCTCGGCCTCCGGCCGGCGAACCAGCGTGTCGCCAGCCCGGGGAGCGCTTCCCTAAGTGTCCCCACTACAGCGGTGCCACCGGGTCCCACACGGCCCCTCCGGACAGCACGTGGGCCCTACAGTCACAAGTTCGGGTGCTGCCGAAGAGACGCGAGAAGCCGCCCGTCAACCCGAATTCGGTCCTCCCGGGCCCGTTTGTGTAGCCCTTTACCTCCCTGCGTGGAGTGGGTAGTAATTCATTTGCTGTAATATGGTGTAATATTTATCCCGGGAGTACGAGTTTCGGCCGGGTCCGTCGTCCCCACGCCGAGCGCGTGGAGGTATCGTGTTCGCTCCTTGCCTGGCATTTTGCTTACTTCATATATATTTGTTTATGCCGCTGCTAGAGAGCATGTGTAGGGATATCTAGCTCACTTTATTTATTCATTACCGCTGCTACGAGAGAGTGCGAGACCGTCCCGTGACCCGATCCGGGCACGAAAGTGCGAGCCGACCACCCTAGCTCTTGCCGGTTTCTCAACCGCGCACGTCCGATGCTTCCCTCGTTAAGGGACGATCGCGAGCTTGTCGTGTCCGTGTCTCGTCCCGCATCAATATGGTATCAGAGCCAGGTTTGAGTCTAGGGTGTTTGCATTCACAAAAAAAAAGTGTCATTTACGTCTAGTCATTAGTCATTGTCTAAGTCGTGTTTAGGGTCATCATTGTTTCAAAATAAAAAAAAGTGTCTTTTTGTATTTACATCCCTTTACTCGGTATATCAAAAGGTGTTGTCCGAACGTTAGGCTACGCCTATCGGGAAGGCCGCACACTTGCGCGAGTGACCTTCTGGTCAATTATCTCCGCCACGTACCGAGTCTTGGTTTACGTCTAGGGTCCTTAGTGTGCATGCATTCCAACTTTGCATTACTTAGGGTCATGTCTAGTGTCTTGCCCAAATGGCCTTGCATATCCATTCCTAGGGATCCATTCCCGTATTTTGGCAACTATGGCCAACCCATGTCGACCCGTCCAAGGTGATAGGTCCGTGTCCGAGTACATTCGGGCATATCATAAGTATTGGTTGGAACATGGCTTGGGAGAGGAGAGCAACACGGCCGCATTTCAGTTCCGGAGAGGTTTGCGCCTTCACTTCCAATTGGAATGTCTTATCCGCAATGCATTCTCTCTAGCGGAATCCTATTCGGTCGCTCTAGTGGTCGAACCATTTGAGTCATGCTTTTCTCGGTATGGTGGCTTTCGACAAGCATCCACCTCCCAGCCGCCTACACCATGGCCTTCACCACTCAAGAGAGTTCCAATGTCATCCATCTCTATTTCCGAATTTGATTCGGAATCCTCTCACTTGGAACCACCAAGGCCCGAGCCACCCGTATTTCTAACGGGTACGCTTTTCATAGCCGAGCCGCTTCTTAGTTGGCTCAAGGATGGCTTGGTCCCACCTCCCTTCCCATCATTTCATACCACCTTTCGGTCTCGTCACTATGTGGACACATTGGACGACCTTCTTAAAGGGTTAGACCGACAGTTGACCTTTACACATTTATTGGCCCGAGGCTTCGACCAACCCGCTAGTCTTAGCTTCACCCATCCGGCCTATGGGTCCATTACCTCCGAGTGCACCGTGGGTTGTGTCACCACGGAGATCCTCTTACTCCTTCCCTTACCGGCTGAGCCCGAATCCATACCCTTTTGTCCAAGGGAGGAATCATACTTCTTGCTTACGGTCCCCGTCCCACCCATCACAATGCAAGAAGGTGACTATCCACACCTTCAAAACTTCTACACGTGGGACCGTGACTTGGGGGAGCCCACCACAAGGGGTCATACCTTCTTCGATCCCTTTGACCCATTCCTTAGTGGACCCCATGACCCACCTTATATAGTTCATTTCTTCAAGGGAGTCCACTATCACACTCCTACCCCACGGGCCGGGTCATTTACACCCACCAAGCCCGTCCACGATACAACAACATTCGGCCCTCCTAGCCCTCTCAAGTCCCCCAAATCCAAAGGGCTGTCCATGCATGACTGGGTCATACTTGGATGTTTAGGTGTTCCCCATACCACCCATCTCCGGTTACATAACATGCATGCATGGCACACATTCGGGTGTCCTGGTCCGCCGTCACCTATGTACGGGTCGGACTAACAATAGGTGTGTCTAGAGTCATGTATGAGTCGATTTCTTATTTGTGTGGTTTGCATATGTGTGTTACTGCATGGTGAGTCTACATATGTCGTGTGCAAGCTCGTCGATGTCAGTCCCTTATGAGTGTGAAAGCGAGTAGACTCACTCGATGAGTATGGGATCGGTTCTACATCTATACCCGGATCAGTCACCTACAGGGACTCAGCAGTGATTCCTAGTGAGTCTTCGAGCTGCTTCCTTCCCTTTTGAGAGTGCCCCACCCGGAGTGTCCACCTCTAGCCCGTAGCAGTTTGTGCATATCGAGTATATATGGATTGAGCAGGTGACGGTCACTTGGAGTGGAGCATACCCGCGCTACTCGGCACGGTGACGGATCCGCCGGAGTACTCGAGCATCCCTACCCCTACTCGACGGGGTCGAGTTCCTCCCACCCGGGGAGAGTTGATGGGAATCGACACCGAGCCTGTACCTTTTTTATTACATTTATGTCCTTTTAGTTTGTGTTTATATCTGTGGGAAAGTATACGCGTAATTGTACGGCTTTATCGGCCAATGCGTCACTCCCGTAGATTGTGTGGGTTTTTATGCAATTATGCAGTAGGACCAGCAAGGGGGCCCTCAGTCCTTTCCCATTGGTCCATGTCATCTTGTGGGGCTGGTTAACCATCCTAGGTGGACATCTAGAAGGTTGGACTAGTCATATGCCACATGGGTAGACAAGTGGCCCATTTTGTCCAAGGTAGGCCACCTACCATTCAACCTACCCATTCAACCTTACATATAGTCAAGGGGCGCCCCATTCCACTAGGATTAGTTTATAATTTTTGTGTGTGATTCACACTTAATCCCAGCCCTTGATTCCCCTTCCCTAGATCCAAGGGTCCACATTGCATTTGATGTAAATCATATATAAGCTTGTATTTTCATGTGAAATTCAATGAAATTCAAAAAAATTTGTGAAAGTTTAAAGCTAGCTGCGCCCCAGCCCTCTCTCCTCTGGTTCTCCCCTTCACAAACCCCCATTCTAGAGTGGTATCTCCTTTCCCCCACCTCCGGTGATCATCGGTGCCGCCGCCGCCGCCGTTCGTGCTGCCATCGAGCCGCCTCTGCAGTTCTATCTTCGCCCGACCACATAATCTTCCACGAATTGTCTGTCTCAGCCACGAGCTTGGATTGATCTGAATGTTTTATGGTGTGTTCAGCCCTTGCATCCCAAGATTCACCTAAATTTTCACGCCATAATTCCATCGTTTAGTATTTTTACATTTTCGTCCAACCTGTCATCCCAGATCTGCCAGGTTTCTGTCTACAGTGACAGAACCCCTGAGTTCTCCCCCTCCGACCATCTTTTTGATTTATCCAAACCCTCCCAATTTTACTGGGAGTTCTGTCCATCACCCCCTACCTCTACAAATGTTCTTAATTTTTTATCAGCCTTCTATCTATTTTTAGAAATTCATGTTCTTCCTATGATACAGTGTTTTTAGTCAGATCCCAGATCCGACCACCCTCCACTTCCAAAATCATAACAAATCACCACCACCTCCAAATCCAGATCCAAAAATAGTCTTGCTTTCCTTGTTCGATGTCCTACAACCTTGCTGAAGAACACATCTTCAAATTTCAGACATCTACTTCACGGTCAAAGGCAATCAACAGGAAAGTTCTCTGCAGATCTGAGTCTTCGGTTACTGTACAACAGCAGCATATAAAATTCGCCAACACAAAGTACAAATCTGGTGAATTTTTCTGAAGGCCACTAGATTGCAGTACTTCGAAGCAGCTTTCCAACGGCTCTGATCTCGTCGCATTCCGACACCGTTGCTGATCGCAACGTCCGTTCTCGCCGGAGCGCACGCTGAAATACAGAACCGGCAGATTTCTGATCGGTTTTTCCGACCGGTGCCGAACGGAGCCGCCCGGCCTCCGACCGGCGAACCAGCTTGCCGCCAGCCCGGGGAGCGCTTTCCTAAGTGTCCCCACTACAGAGGTGCCACCGGGTCCCACACGGCCCCTCCGGACAGCACGTGGGCCCCACAGTCACAAGTTCGGGTGCTGCCGAAGAGACGTGAGAAGCCGCCCGTCAACCCGAATTCAGTCCTCCCGGGCCCATTTGTGTAGCCCTTTACCTCCCTGCGTGGAGTGGACAGTAATTCATTTACTGTAATATGGTGTAATATTTATCCCGGGAGTACGAGTTTCGGCCGGGTCCGTCGTCCCCACGCCGAGCGCGTGGAGGTATCGTGTTCGCTCCTTACCTGGCATTTTGCTTACTTCATATATATTTATTTATGCCGCTGCTAAAGAGCATGTGTAGGGATATCTAGCTCGCTTTATTTATTCATTACCGCTGCTACGAGAGAGTGCGAGACCGTCCCTTGACCCGATCCGGGCACGAAAGTGCGAGCCGACCACCCTAGCTCTTGCCGGTTTCTCAACCGCGCACGTCCGACGCTTCCCTCGTTAAGGGACGATCGCGAGCTTGTCGTGTCCGTGTCTCGTCCCGCATCATAAGCACCCTCTCATCTCCCAAGGGAGACTTCTCCACTCCCTAGGCACTCCTTCCCTTCTCCAATACAACCCTTCCCATCCCCAAAGCCCCCATTAATCACCCCTTTAGTCCACTTTCAAACTTTGGAGATAGATCTCTCCTTCACTCTCACCCACCATCCCAAATTCGCAGCTCCTCTCTCACCCACTCTAAACACCCCATTCCAGCCCCCATTCTCCCCTCCCACACCTTGGAACACCCCCTCCCAAACCCCCTCACAGCTAGAGGTTGCCCCCATACACATCCACCTCATTTCCCCTCCCATATACCCCATTTCCCCCCATCATCTTCAACCTGCAGTTCTTAGTTCGAAGGAAGCAGAGAAGCAGCAGCTTGCAGAGACAACCCCGACCACATCCCAGGGAATCTGAAAACCCAAGAGGTACCGTTGGAAGCGTCTCTCTGTCTGCTTCGCAACGGTAGTAGTCTCATCATGTTCTGAGCTTGGGGCCGTCTTGAGCAGTCGATCTTCTCCAACTGCGCATCTCTTCCCTAAAGAGCAACCTAAAGCTGATTCCTGAAGCTACCACGACCACTCTCTGGAATATCTGGAAGCGAGGCTTGGCCAGGAGCTTCGTCAACAAGTCTATTTCCCGAATCAGGAAGCGGAGCTCTGTTTTGCACCCGGAATCAAGAGTTCTCATTTTATTCCTCTGGGTGTGCGGTTCTGCTTCCTATCAGTCTGCTCCGACCCCCCCTCATTGTTCGAGTTCTATCGGTCTACTCCGAAAACATTTGGCATCCCCGTTGGTCTTGTTTCTAAGAGGACTCATCCACGGTTCTGACAACTCCGGCGGCGCCTGATTCTGAGCTCTGGAGTGCTCGTAGCAACCTCCTCTTCTTGCTGTTGTAAACCTAAAGCAGTTAGAACTGAAGACCTGCCTCCCTGTTCAAGCCTCTGCCCCGACCAGCACTGGTGACCAAAGAAATCAGAAAAATTCTGACATCATCCTGATCCAGCTACGAAGAATTCTCAACTGGTCTCGTCATCAACAAAGTTCTGGAGCGGCCGCAGTGTCAAGATATCCAACTGTCTGTCCTGAAGCGCAGGAAGCGGACAGAATCGGCATCGGCTTCCTTTTAGCTTCTTGTTCGGTTTCACCCCTCCCCGCTTGTCCGGCTGAAGGCCCCTCCCTATGTGGATGTAGTTTTTGAGTGTATTCATTGGCTTCCCTTCCCCAAGATCTCCCCCCCCTTGCATGGGGCGTAGTGCATGTAATCTAAAATTTCAGGTTGAAGCTTCTCCGGCGCGGCGTGCGGGTAAGCCCACGCTTCCTTGCTCGCCCTCGTCTCCGGCCGAGATCGGTGTCCTCACACCGATCAGGTGAGCCACTGAACACTTCTCTTTGCTGGATTACCTTGCTTAATTAGTATTGTTTCTTAGTGCCGTCGGCGGTAAGAGAGTGCCCGATCTCAAATTATCATCGAATTGAGCAACCACCGCGGAGTGAGTTGAGAGAGCGACCCTACAACCCACGCCTTGGGCGTGCTGGCCGCCTATGAGAGTGGGCATCCCAGGACCCTTGGGGGTTCAATCCAAAGCTAGCCAAGCTCCGGAGAAGTGAGGTCCTATCCCGAACCCTCACCACCATCATCGGGTTGCCTACGGGCACAAGAGTGCGCTTAGCAGGTGAGTCCGCTCATGTAAAGTCACCGGTCCGTGCGTTGGTTGCTTGCTAGGTCCAAGGGGCATTTGATCTTGTGACTATCACCCCAAGGTAGTGTCACATCATAAAGTTTCTGTGAAAGAAGTAGATATAAAGAAATGAGATGCACCAATATCAAATAGTATGAATGCAGGATGGGAATAGATTTGGATAGTACCTTCCATTAGCCCATCATTCGGGGGCACTTCTTCCTCTTCCAGAATAGCATTTAAACGAGCCTGACGCTTACGTCCACTCCCGGAAGATAGTT
This sequence comes from Amorphophallus konjac, assembly GCA_022559845.1. Lineage (NCBI taxonomy): Eukaryota > Viridiplantae > Streptophyta > Magnoliopsida > Alismatales > Araceae > Amorphophallus > Amorphophallus konjac. Next base: position 250,763,450 of record CM040127.1, read on the forward strand.
CCTTCATAAGTGGGCAATCCGGCATGACGTGCTCCCAGCTGCCACAACGTAAACAAGCGCCGAGGCACTTCCTGTACTCTTCGGCTGAGTGGCTGAATTTCTCACAGAAAGTACAAGCCGTGGCGACTTGCTTATCTTCTTCCTTAACTTTCTTGTTTTTGTGGTTACCACCACCACTCCCATTTTGGGATCTTTTCTTGCTATCACGGTATTTGTAGGGTTCCGTGATACTGAACTTCTCTCTCTTCTTATGCCGATCTGACCTTGGCTTGGTTCCTCGCCCTTGCCTTTTAATTTCTCGACCTTCTCTAAGGTCCTCTCGCATAGATGCGCCCGTTAGACCATCTCCGCGTAAGTACGTATATTCTGGGTCCCAAGTTGTTGAATATAACCTGGCCTCAACCCGTCCATAAATCGATTAGCCTTCAATAAATCAGTGCTAATCAAGTGAGGAGCATAGGGTGCTAGTCTGGAGAACTGAAGTTCATATTCTGCCACTGACATCATGCCCTGGCGTAATGAGGCAAATTCCATAGCCTTCCTCTTCTTAATATGCTCGGAAAATTACTTGGCTCAGAAGAGCGTAAGAAAACTTTCCCATGTATGAGGTGCATCAGCTGGTGGTGCAGGCACATACTTCCACCATGTACGGGCATCCATATTCAATTGAAAAGTTTCCAAACGAACCTTCTCTTGATCTGCACACTGCATCACTTCAAAGATGCGGTTCATCTCATCTATCCAACTTTTAACTTTGTCGGGATTAAAGGAACCCAAAAATCGAGGAGGATTTAAGCTCCGAAAGTTGCGATGTAAATCTCCCGCTCTTGCTCTTGCGCCAGCTTGTGCCATGGTTTGTAATGCTTGAGTAAGACCCGTAACGGTCTCTTGCATACCGTTCCAATCCACGCGATGAGCCATTATGATGAAAATAAGGTACCCGAGGAGAGTAATGAATTTTTTAATTCTAATGGAATGAGTGAGGTTAATCTTAGAATTAATTCTAATGACTATATCATCCCGGATTCTACCCAATTCCTCTCATAGGTTGGGAATTTCTTTCCAAGTTTCATAGGTGTGGGTCCTTAAACCTTGGACTTAACCTATGACATGACTTTTCCCTAGGACTTCTAGTCCTAGTGCTCTAATACCACTTTCACTGTCACGTCCCGAGATTATGCAGCGGAAACAATCGGGAATGTGAACAGCTGGCTAGTACGTCTCGAGCAAGCAATATAATCAGAGCGCAAGAACAATCACACAAAGTAATTGCACAATTATTTCATCAAACCTCCATCTTTATTTCATATAATCAAAATTCCAATACATGAATACTCAATTCTCTCTAGACTCAATAAAAATAAAATTGCATATATGGACTCAATCTAGACATATTTGACATTCTAAGTCTTCTCTCGAATCCATAGACTTTTCAATCGATCTCGGACTCGCTACTTGAGAAATTCGAATCTGATTCACTCGTATTTCCTGAAACATTGAGAAAGTAGGTAATGAGCACACTTGCCCAGTAGGTATCTTCGTATCAACATGATTGACAAGGTTAAAGTAATTAATGTTTTAGCTCTAAAGAATAAGATAAATCATGTAAATACGATGAAGCATGCGAATAAAGCCAAAGTAACAAGATAGATTGAGAATATGATTGAGCAAGTATGATCAAGCAAGAATGTAATTATGGCCTTTCATGAACAAGAAAGTCATGTAACAAGCAAGAATGTACTCTTCACTTAGTAACACGTACTTCGTGAATTCATATGAATATTTATCCATGTTCCCGTGACTTTTCACTTATTTATAAAGAAAGTACTCCCAGCGTAATGTGACGCCAGTAGCATCATACCCCATGGTTTATATAGTATGTTTTCGACAATCAGCTGAGGGGGTTAGCATAGAGCCCTTGAACACAATCAATGCTTGAACTGCATCTTCAAGTATAAATCAAGCTACTTCCACGTTTATAACAATAATATGGCCAACAACGTACAGTTTCAACTATAGTTTCATGATAAGGTAACCAAAAATAAGAATGCTTTTATTGAAAATAAGAGATTTCAATAAATGTACTTAATAACTAGGTTATGCCATGAAAATAAATCGGTAACATAATGGTACATTCTTTAACTCTCAAAATTACTTAGGTATCTTTGGAACAATGTGACAGGTTCTATATAATCAATTGGACCATCTAGGAACATAGGAAAAATCAACCCTTGAGTCAAACCCCGGGTTAATCAAATTCAGGACGCTAGCGGTCATTTACTGGACCGTCTCTTGTCCTTGGCGGTCTAGTACATGAGCGTTAGTGATAAGACTGCTCGATATTTAAAACAGATTATCTGGAGTCTTTAGCGGTCAAATGAAGAACAGTCTAGGATCCGTTAGCGGTCTAGTGAAGGGCCGCTAGCAGAATCTGGCGGTCAACCAGAAGGCCGCTAAATTCCAAGAATATAAAACACCGGTATAAGTGCTTTCTAGACAATGGGCTTTAATGGTACAACCAACTCGACGTCCTAGAGGGAATCCCAGGCTCGCGGAGAATTACGGAGACCTTGAAACAAGATGTCCTAGTCCGTTGGAAGGAATATCTAAAGGAGAGGTTATCAAGTCCAAGATTGTGTTCCTAATGTGCAAGGTGTAACTAATGACAATATACCGGAATATGTGCCATGTACGTATGAAAATGACTCTTAGATGAGAAAGAGAATCATGTAAAACCATGTTAAAACAGTAATCGTGAATCATCTATTCCTTTGAACATTTATTTATTACAAGAATATATGAGTTTGGTCACAAATTAACATAAGTTAAAATAATACCAAATGTACATGAAAACATGAAATCCATTATGCCAATCAATGAAATCAACTAAGTATATAAAACCAGTACTTCAATCAGGCTTAAAACTTAGTTAACTATGCTTAATATATATTAACTATGGTTAATTCTGCAATATGGTTCGGATTACCAATATTATAAAATCATAAACAGAAAACGGCCAAATACAGGACCGTCACTTTACTATTAGCGGTCTATCGTACGACCGCGATAGTTCTCTGGTGGTCAAAAATAAGACCGTTTCTTCCTGTATTAATCCAAGTACAATGAAAATAATATAAAATGCTAACCTAAGATACATCATGCATGGAAATCAACATGTATAAACTTTCATAATCATGATAGATCATATATAAGCCAACTATATGCATAGGTTTGTATAAATAACAAGAAATTCCATTTTTCTCTTCATTAGGCTAAATATTATGCATGAAAACTAAACTAGATGCATAGCCCTAAGTAAAACATGAAATTCGCAAGATACAAAGCATGAAAATGAATGAAAAAAGAGGGCTTTTATTCCTGACATAAAATTTAAGCCTTTCATGAGATAACCTACCTTTAATAGTACTCATAGACTTTGAATTTCTGATTGGAATCAAGCCCTAGTTTCTGCACTTTCTTGCTCTAAATCAGCAACTTCACGTCCCTCTATCTCTTGATTCCCTTGACCTAATGACGTGAAATTTTGAGGGTAGATAGAAGATATGAAGGGGAACATAAAGTTCTAAAGACACTTTTGCTAAATACCTTGTTTAGGGCTCTGATTTCCTTGATATTCTTGGGTCGGATTCGCTAATTCATGAGGTCTTAAGGTAGAATCAGCAATTTTAGAAGACTCTAACTTCTTGTAGGCTTGATCTCCTATCACAAAAATTGGAGAGTAGTTAGTTCTATCTAAAATAAACATATTCCTAGAAGAAACATACCACTAATTCATCCTCCTTACCTGAGTTCCACGCTTGCCAAAAGTAAGGGTCGCACATGCCAAATATGGGATCTATTTATATGTTTTAACTAGGGTTTGAGGATTAGAATGAACTTAGAGTCCCAATTAGACTTTTAATTCAATCTACAATCCTGCTAGACCTATCTACTTAGCTGATAGGGTTGATCCAAGATGATTTGGACGCTAAAAATCTAACCTTTTCACGTTTTCTTTCTCTCACGGAATTGACAGATACTAGCGGTCGAATTCTAGACCGCTACCCATCTCTTAGCGGTCTCGCAATAGATCGCTAGCAATTGTGGGCTCCGAATTTGAACTGGTTCAAACTCTTTTTGGTATTATCCCACTTATTATCCATTTATTAATCTCTTAAAGAGTAATTATCCTCAAATTCCGTGATTATACCTATTCCTAGCTTCTAGAACATGGGCTAATAGTCCAAAACAATCTCTAGGCCTATTGGGTTTATTATATGGGCCTAATCCTCTTGGATTTATTTCCCCATAATGCATTTAATAACCTATTAACTGCTTTAATAATTAATATAATTATATTTTAAATCCAAAAATTTTTTAGAAAATTCTCGGGCGTTACAGTGCATATGCTCATGAGGTCCGTGCTAGCCTGTTGTGCATTGTCATAAGGTCGGTGCTAGCATTAGTTAGTCTGCACAAGGTTGATGCTAGTTGCACTTTCCTTTGAGTCAGGTCGATGTTGGCAGTGTCTTACACTAAGTAAGGTCGGTGCAAGTAGTACCTCATGCACACTTCAGGTCGATGCTAGAAGTGTCTCACGTATACTTGAGGTCGATGCTAGTTGCACCATGTGCATACTAGGGTCGGTGCTAGTTGCATAAAGGGTCGGTGCTAGTGTCAAGTATACGGCATTCTCTTGCATACATAGTCAGTGCATGTCTGTGTTATAGGTCGTGCATGTTCGCGTTTAACATCGAAGGTCGATGCATGTTTTCCAGACTGCATATGAGGTCGGTGCACCTTCTTGCTTTTTTGTTAGAAGGTCGGTGCACATTCTATTTTTCTTCAACTAAGGTCATTGCATCTTTTGCCTCATGCCATATGAAGTCGGTGCATATATCAGCACAATGCACATAAGGTCGGTGTATCTTCTGCGGTCGGTGCATCTTCTGCTGCATGCTTATAAAGCCCAAGCACATTTCCCTGCCAGGATTAAAGCAGCACGTGAGGTCAAACTAAGAACAATGGCACGCGATCCAAGGGATGCCACGCGGAAAGCTTAAACAACTTACTTTGACACGTGGATGCTTTAAGGTGCTCATCTTATGGCGGGAACATTCCCTCCACACGGCCACGCGATTCTTTTTGGAGATCGCTAGGATCCTACCATGTGGAGCCATCTGATGGAGGGAGCATCATCGTCTTCATCTAATTACCTTCGGCGTCCCAATTCTCCATATAAAAGCACCTGCCGAGAAGAACAAATTGCAGATAACCAGAGTAGAAGAATATAATGAGCAGAAGAAGAAAAGAAGGGAGAGCGGCAGAAAAACCAGTGGGAACCAGAGAAAGAGAAAGAGAAAAAATCAGAGAGAGCTTTGAGAGCAGAGATCATGAGAGAGTGAGCAGTCGTCTGTGAGTGAATTTCCAGCAGTTCGTGTGGTTGAAGAAGTAGAAGAGAGTGTAGCAGTAAGATCTAAGGAGAAAGAAGATCTGTAGCCTCTGAATCAGATCTAAGCTATATTGCTCCAAAGCGAGCTATATTTTCTGAGCTTTAATTCCAACTTTCTGTTGCTGATTTATTTCATTCTTGTTTTTCCATTCTACATTCCATTTTAGAAGCTGTGAATCAGCAATGGCATAAGTTGTAAGGCCCAGCGATTTGAAGCTGTGAATCAGCGGTGGCTAAGCTGTAATGCCCAGCGGAGTAAGCTGTAAGTCAGTGGTTGTAGGCAAGCTATAAGGCCCAGCAGTTTAAGCTGTGTATCAGTGGAATCTACACTCTGGTTGGAGTGTGGGGTGGATGTAGGTCTGGAGGACCGTACCACCTAAAAATCTTCTGTGTACTATGGTTTGATTGTTCATTCGTTTACGCTAGATGAATGTCTAGGCTCGCTTTCAATCAAGTTTGCTTGAGTGACTCTTGAATGCATTGCATACCTAGAGTGTTTCTATAAACTGCACAGTTGCTGCCAAGTAGTCCACTACATAGACCTATGATCTATTCGTTAGTGTGTCTCAACATAGCTCACAGTCAGCCACCAAGTGTTTGATCATGTGCTTCATATTTAGTTAAAGTCAATCAGTTTTTAATTCCGCATAGCTTACTGATTAGAGCTTAAATTGGGCAGAATTTTTAAAGGGGATTCATTCACCCCCCTCTGAATCCGTGTGTGCACCATTGCACCTAGTCTTCACAGACTAACAATTAGTATCAGAGCAGGTCTCTGATTCATCAGATCCAACGATCTGCCGAGGATCCTGCTATCCTATTTTTAGGTGCATTTCTATTTGTGCTCAGTCTATTGCTTGAATTACTCTTGAACTGATTTCCATGGCTCATCCACCAGTTTTCAATGGCTCTAATTTTGATTCGTGGTTTAGTAGTTTGCATGGATATGTTAAACTGATTGATCCTGATCTGGGGAAGTTAATTTCACAAGGTCCTCACAAAGTACCAAAGAAAAAGTCCAAATGGACTGACAGTCACAGATCGAAGTATGGAGAAAATCAGAAAGTTTTCGACTTAATGAAAGCAACTACTGATAAGGCCTTACATTCTTGCTTTCATGATTGCAGGTCAGCTAAGGATATCCTGAACAAACTGAAGACTGCTTGCCATGGAAATGAAGACCGATGCATGATGGCTAATGGCAGCGATCACAACAGCAACCAAAATGAAGAGGAGGACGATGATCAGGTAAACCCCTTTGAAAATTTCTCTCTAGATGACTGGCAGGATGCATATGCTAATTTACTAGAGTCACATGAGATGTTAAGAAAATAATATAAAAAATTGAAAAAGACAACTTGTTTGAATAGTTCAAATTTTTCTTGTGAAAAGTGTATGGAGTTGAAACAATCTCATGATGCTTGCTTGTTTGATATTCAAATGCTTAAGAAACAAATTGGATTGTTAAAAATTGAAAATCAAGAACTTGCAAATGAGATCTCTGAACTAGAAGAAAAGCTTAGCTCAACTAGTGATAATCAGCTCTTTACTAAAAATTCTATTCAGAATGAAAAATTACTGAAAGATCTTGATCATACTAATCTGAAGTTGAATAAACTAAAGTCTAAAAATGAAATTCACAAAAGGAAGATTGAAGATAATGAAGAAGAATTGAAAAGATTTCAGGAAGAAAATAATTTAATGTCTGAAAAATTGGAGGCCATTAAAGTTGTTAATGTTGAACTGCAAAAGAATCTGGAAGAGGCAAAAATTGATCTGAAAAAAGGGATTAACTTAACTCATCAAGTTCTAATAAATGAACTTGTCCAAAATGAGAAGCTAATGGATGAAATGAAGAAATTGAAGGAGCTTAACAGTATCATGTTTGGAAGACTTCTTGCCTTAGAAAAGGGAAAAACTATTTGTAATGAAGAATCTGAAAAACTGAGCAATCTGGAACAAGAAATTGAGAAATACAAAACTGCAAACAAAGTGCTAAATGAATGTGTTAATTGCAGTGAACACGAGATTGCAAGTTCTGATATACACATTATATCTCTAGAAAATGAGATTCAGATTTAAAAGGATCTTTGTCTAAATTTATTAGTGGATAAGATAATCTAAACAAATTGCTGGGAACAAAGGTTAATTTCAGGAAGGAAGGGCTGGGCTACAATGATGTTAATAAGAAAGCCTTTAAAAACAAGTTAATGACATCGTTTGTCACTGCATCAAACATAGCCACCACTTTAGAGGTTAAATAGTCCAATGCTAAGAAAATTCAAAAACACCCTGACAAAGTGATAAAGAATGCTCACTTGCAGAAAGAGTCAAGAGACACTCATGCTAGAACTGTGCATGCTAAACACAACTTGAACACACATGCACATAAAAAGAAAATGTCATGCCAGTATTGTCATAGATTTGGTCATCTGATGCATGAGTGTAGATTGATGGAACAAGATGACCTGAATGCAAGATCTGTGCACTCTAAGAAATTTAATGTCAAAAATCATGCTTCAAAGAAATCTAACGGTTCTTGTTATAACTGTGGTAAGGTAGGACATATTGTTGCATGGTGCTGGTTTGCAAATGATAAGAAAAACTCACAGTCATATCATGCTAAATTTCCTATAAACCATCGTGGTGTTAATAAGAATAAATCTGTTTCAATAAACCAGCATATCACATGTTTCAATTGTAACAAGCCTGGTCACAAGGCTACTGAATGCTAGTTAGGTTCTCATAGAAGAAATTCTTCCTCTTGTTCTCACTGTGGAAAGCATGGCCATACAGTCAAGAACTGTTGGCATGCTCAGGGAAAGAATTTTAAATCCGAATGTGTTAAATTCCCTATAAATCAAAGTGTTTTTTGGAATAAACCAGTTTTTAAAGAAAACTTCATTACATGTTTTAATTGTGGAAAGCCAGGCCACAGGGCTGCTGACTATTGGCTGGCTAATCATAAAAGATTAAACTTGCATGTGAAAAACAGAAGCAATCATGTTCATGGACATAAATTCAATTCTCATGTGAGCATGAAAAATAGTCAGAATTCTTGTTATTACTGTGGTCAGTTTGGACATTCTATGTCTAACTATTTCATGATGAAATTTGATGACTCTTATGCTCAAAAACTGTGGAGAGCACCATTCAGAGGTGCTACTTACCATGGAGGACCCAAGAATTCTTGGGTACCTGCTGGTGCAATATAAGGAACTACTTTGCAGGTGTGCCTTGTGACTGAGGAATAAAAGGGGGTAAATAAACCAAGGCACCATAGTATGAAAACCCCATTTCTGTACTTTCAAGTAACATTCTTGCATTCTTCAGGCTTGATAATTTGAAATTTTCAGAAATCTCGTTTGATGCATTTCATGCTTAAGTTGTTAAATAAAATCTCATGCATACATGTTCTTAATTGCTTTGTCATTTGCACTGCACAATCTGAGCTCCTTCATATATTGAGCTATGTGTGCACATATTCATTGAAGACATGTTGAATTCATTTCTCATCTGCATGCATTAATGTCTTGTCACTTGATTGTGCATATAGAAGACGTTAGAAACTTATGAGCATAGTCTGCATATTTGTGTATATATGTGAATTGCATATGTCAATTGTCTGTTTACATATGTGTTTGACATATAGTCATTGAAAATCTGATGCATGTAGGACTGTTTTGGTACTGCATTGTCATGCATGAGCATTATGGTATATCAGATGGTAAGCTACTAAAGGGCAGATGAACTCTCTTTGGAGATTCTTACTATGTGTGAGGTGGTCCTTTAGACCAAGTCCTCTACCTAGTACCATGGGTCATATTGCATATAGGGCAGTCTGAATGAACATGAGCATGAATCATAAAATCATATGTTCAGCCTTTATTGCATATATTGCATAAAGACATGTTGAACCCCCTGCGTGAATGTTCTATTTGTTGGATTTTGATGATGACCAAACACTATATTAGACTAGAACTATTGTTGGATGAATAAATTTAATCAAACTCATTTTGAACTGCTTTACTATGTAATTAGCTTTTTCTTCTTAGATCATGATCTACTAATGATGTCGGAGGAGGTATTTTTGCAGGATCAAGATCATCTCTCTTTGAGTAAGTTCTTTGAATTATGTTTGTCAAAGTTTCAATCTAACTCCAATTTTATGTTTTTACAGTACTCAGGAATGAAGCTCACTTCCTAACTCATTCAAGGATGCTTGGTGAGATCCAAACAAAACCTTATCCTTTGATAAGTTGATTTCCTTTATAGTTGTCATGGGTTGACCCCAAGGGTTGATCCTTGTTAACAATCAGCACTTAGAAATGAATAACATGTTTGATTTCATGGGGTGGACCCCAAGGGTCGACCCCTTGATGGCTGACAGCTTTTTATTTTCTTTGTGTTGAGAAGTAGTTCATGGGTCGACCCCTAGGTGCTCCCGAGCCCTCGGGTGTTCATTTTTCAGCAATACGGTGTGTGGGTCGACCCCATGGGTCGACCCTTTTTGGTACCTGAGCCCCTCGGGTTTCTCAGTTTTTGCCAGTTGTATGCAATGGGTCGACCGCTGGAAATTTCCATTCTCGGGCACCCTTGTCCCGTGTTGTAGTATCTTCGAGGGTCGACCCCATGGGTCGACCCATGGAGTTTCGGACCGCCAGTCCGGTTCGAGATCCGATTCGCGGCCGCCGTTTTTGATCCTATTTTGCCCTAATGTTGGGAGATCCGAGGCTCCCATCTTGTCACACATGTCCCCCCTCCTTGGGACTATAAAACTAATGATTATGGCGACCAAAAATGAGAGGAAAAAGGAATATTCGATCTCATCCTTGTTTTGTCTTGCAGGAGAAGAAAGTTCGTGGGGAGCCTTTCCAAGTGCGAATAGAAGAAGTCTACTTCGAGAATAGGCCGATCCCCTTGCTGATTAGATGCATCCTGAGCAAGGATTGAAGCTTTTCCTCCTTATATGAAGCTGGGCAACATGGATCTCGATCTGTACATCATCATCCGGGCTTCCTCTTGAAGATCTGTCTACATCCTGCATCACCGACTAAGAAATGAAGAACCTCAGCTGGGTCATCGTTTGAAAGGGGGATTTCTGGCGACCTCAAGATCTTTATTGCATATATTCTGTTCATTCTATTTCAGTTCTGAAGGATCATTGTATATCTGAATATTTTTCTTGAACGAAATATTGTGTGTGAGTGTGCGTTTGCCGATCGCAGCGCACGTGTGTGTGTGTGTGTGGCTATGTGCTTCACAGCGTGTGTGTGTGTGTGGGTTTTCACTCTATAGTGGAAGCAATCCTCACTCTGTGAGGGGTGGACGTAGGGGACACTGTTGTGAACCCGAACCACCTAAAATCCTCTTGTTCATTGTGGTTTGCTTCTACGTTCTTTCACGAGTGGGCTTCTTGTCGAGCGGAGTGTTGTTCAAATCTCAACTATTCAGATTTCTCTATATTTTCGCTGTTTTTGTGTTAGCATCATCGAGTGAGAAGAGTGTGCTTCATTTTGGTCCTTCCATTTAATCTTTTCAAAAAGTTCATTGTTGAAATTTTTATTGCCAATCAATTCACCCCTCCCCTCTTGATTGCCATCTACCGGGGACAACAATTGGTATCAGAGCCCGGTCTCTGATTTTTACTGACCTCACGATCTAAGAGTAAGATCCAGTAAATGGCAAACAAGGGGCTGATGCCCGAAGGGCACTCTATACATAGACCACCGTTCTTCGATGGGTCGAATTACTCATATTGGAAGAATCAGATGTATGTATTCCTGAGGGCCCAGGAATTTGAAATTTGGTATGTTATTAGTAATGGTCCATATCAATTGCCTCCTAAAGAGGAAGAGTGGGGAGAAGAACATATCAAGAAGTGCGTAGCTAATTTCAAAGCTATGAATATAATTTAATGTGCAATTCATCCAAACGAGTACTCACGAATTTCGATGTGTGCTTCCGCGCAGGAAATGTGGAACAAACTCCGTTCAATGTATGAAGGAACATCGGAAGTGAAGGAGACTAAAGCGAATTTGCTCATTCGGGACTACGAATTATTCATGATGAAGCCGGATGAAAACATTTCAGAGATGTTTGCTAGATTTTTGGAGATCACCAACGGGCTGAAGGCACTCGGGAAGGAATACTCCAACCAGGATCTTGTGAGGAAAGTATTAAGGTCCCTCTCACCACAGTGGCATACTAAGGCCACGGTCATTGAAGACTCAAAGGACCTCAGTATTCTGACGCTTGATGAGCTAATTGGGTCATTAATGACCTATGAGCTGAACATAAAAAGGAATGAGGAAGATGTCAAGAAAAAGAAGCCGATCTCAAGCATGGCTTTGAAGACCAACCTCCAAAGATCGGATGATAGTGAAGATGGATCTGGTTCAAACAGTGAGGATGAAGAGCTGGTGGCCATGATAACACAAAGGGCCAGAAAATTCATTAGAAGATCCAGAAGAGCAGGAGCTCTATTTAGAAGAACGCCAAGAAAGATGATTCCAAGGAAGGGAGAAAGCAGCAAGAAAAAAAAGATCATTTGTTATGAACGTAAAAAACTAGGGCACATGCGTGGAGAGTGTCCCAAACTTCAGAAAAAACTCAAGAAAGGGAAGTTCAAGAAGCCTAAGGCAATGGTGGCGACTTGGAGCGATGAGGATGACACTGAAGACAAATCGGAAGATGAGTTGGACGAGCTTGTCCAAACATTGTGTCTAATGGCGAATGATGAAGACTCCAATGAGGTACATTCTGAAACTGAAGATCTCTCATGTGAACAATGGGAAATTGCTTATGAAGCTTTGTATGAAAAATGTAAAAAGTTGAAGTCTGAAAACAGAATGTTAAAGAAAAAGATTGACCAAAGTATATCAAATGAATCTCCATGTCTGAAATGTGCTGAATTATCATCCAAGCTTGAAACACTATCTTATGACAATGAAATGCTCAATGCTAAAGTCATTTTGTTTGAAGAAGAACTAACATGTTTAAAAGAAGAACAACAAAATGATGAAAGATCTATGAAAGCCATTGAAGAAGTGAATGCTAAAGTGCAAGCCTTGGAAAAGGATAAAATGGAACTTTAAGAAGCAAAAGGGGTTTTGATGGCTGAGGTGAAAGATCTGAAAGAATTACTAGCTAGATTTGTCAAAGGAAAGCAAAATCTAGACACCATGCTAGGATTGAGAGTGAATTTTAGAAAGGAAGGGCAAGATTATGAGCCATGCAACCAGAAAGCTTTTGAAAACAAAACTCAAACTTCCTTTGTGAATGCTAATGCTTCATCTTCATCATGCTCTTCACATAAAAAGAGTGAGAAATACATTCCGATTCACAAACTATACGTGAATGATTACAAAAAAAGAAATCTTAACAAAAAGGTTGTTTCATGTTTCTACTGTGGAATGTATGGTCACACCATGTATACATGTAGGTTAATGTTGGCTGATGAGAAACAATTTGCAAGAAAATCAATGTGGTTGAATAGATCAAGAGCTTCTAACCGATATGGACCCAAGCAAGCTTGGGTACCAAAATCATAGAAGTCTTCTTGTTTTGATGTTTTGTAGGTTTGCATGAAGGCTCAAAGAAACAAATGGTACCTTGATAGTGGATGCTCGCGACACATGTCCGGGAACAAAGAAATCTTTGCAGACCTCAAGGAAAAGGATGGTGGACTTGTTGCTTTCGGGGGCAAGGACAAAGGAAAAATCATTGGAGAAGGTAAGATTGGTCAGGGATCTCCTCATAGTGTGAAAAATGTTTTGTTGGTTAAAGGTCTCAATCATAACTTACTTAGTATAAGTCAACTTTGTGATAAAGGGTGCAATGTGATTTTTGACTCCACGCACTGCACTGTTGTAAATAAAACCACACAGGAAATAATGTTTATAGGGGTTAGACAAAATAATGTATATATGATAGACTTAACAATAATCTTTACTTAGTTGCAAATAACTCTGACAATGCTTGGTTGTGGCATTGCCGTCTTGGGCATGCCAGTTTTAATGTTCTTACAAAGTTGTCCAGAAATGATTTAGTTGTTGGGATGCCAAAGCTGAAGTTTGAACCAGACAAAGTATGTGAGGCATGTAGCAAAGGTAAGAAAACAAGAGCCTCTTTCAAAAGCAAGAATGATGTGACTACCACTAGGCCCCTTGAAGTTCTTCATATTGATTTGTTTGGACCTAGTAGAACTCACAGTCTAGGTGGCAAGTTATATGGGTTTGTTATTGTAGATGACTTCTCACAATTTTGTTGGGTGTACTTTTTGTCACATAAAAATGATGCTTTGAAGGAGTTTGAAGGTTTCTGCAGGAAAGTGGAGATTGAGAAAGGATGTTCCATCAAGAGAATTCAAAGTGATCATGGTAAGGAGTTCGAGAACACTGATTTTGATGAATTTTGTAGGAAGCACGGATACTCGCATACATTTTCAGCACCAAGAACTCCAGAACAAAATGGCATCGTGGAGAGAAAGAACATAACCCTCATTGAGATGGCTCGGACGATGCTAAGCGAGAACAACCTTCCTAGGTATTTTTGGGCGGAAGCCGTTAGCACTGCATGCTACATCATAAACCGAGCTATGGTAAGACCAATCTTGAGAAAAACCCCATATGAACTCTTCAAAGGTAAGAATCCCAATATCTCTCACTTGAAACCATTTGGATCAATTTGCTATATTCTTAATAATGGAAAATCTGATTTGGGCAAATTCGATGCAAAAAGTGATCGTGGAATTTTTCTTGGGTACTCTCTTGCTTCTAGAGCATATCGGGTTTATAACCTGAGAACTCTTGTAGTAGAGGAGAGCCCTCATGTTATTGTAGATGAGTCATGTAATGTGAATGTTGTTAAAAGCTCAAAATTGCAGGATGAAGAAGAAAAAACCAGTGAAGAGATCGCACCAAAGGTAGTGCAAGGTCAAGCAACTCTAGGAGAAGGATCAGAAAGCAAGGATGATGAAAATCAACAAGGACAGCAACTTCCTCGGCAGTGGACTTTCCACAAAAGCCATCCTCCCGAGAATGTGATTGGTAATGTAGAAGATAAAGTGAAAACTCGATCTTCATCAAAGGAAGTTGACAATTTGGATTATCTTGCATTGTTCTCTCAATTTGAACCGCACTCTATTGATGAAGCCTTAAAGGACAATTCCTGGATCTTAGCTATGCAGGATGAACTACACCAGTTCCAAAGGAACAAAGTGTGGTTCCTTGTGCTACATCCTAAAATCCACTCCGTGATCGGAACCAAATGGATTTTCCGAAACAAGTTAAATGATCAAGGAGTGGTAATTAGGAATAAGGCCAGGCTAGTAGCCAAAGGCTATAGCCAAGAGATAGGAATTGACTTTGATGAGTCTTTTGCCCCTATGGCAAGACTTGAGGCAGTGAGAATTTTTTTAGCATTTGCATGCCATCATGATATTAAACCTTTTTAAATGGATGTGAAAAGTGCATTTTTGAATGGTTTCATACAGGAGGATGTGTATGTGGAGCAGCCTCCAGGATTTGAAGATCACGCATATCCAGATTATGTTTACAAATTAGATAAGGCAGGAATATATTCTCTCTCTCTCTAAAATTCTAGTGTGAGAAACTCTGGTTTTTTCTTCCGCCTCTTTTCTCTTTGGTTCCCGGCGAGCTCCCCCCCTGCTGGCCATGGCTGGCGTGGTAGGGGAGGATCAGATCCCATCGGTAGACACTGCAGAAGTTCATATAGCACCAGCAGCAGTAGTGCCTCGGAAGACTTATGCGTAAATGTTGATCGAAGCTCATCATCGGCCAAATATTCCTTTGCAAGTGAAGGCTCCGGCATTCACGGATCAGGGGGAACCAGCTGTTTACTTTTCACAAGATGAGGTGAAGGCGTCGTGCTCACAGTTGCAAAACGCGATTATCGCAAAATGCTCGTATGGCCGGCCGTCCATTCCAGAAATCAAGCTTTGTCTCTCACAACGCCTTCATTTGAGTCTGGATTTTATCATCAGTCGATTGAATGCAAGACACATTTTGATCAGATTGGACTGTGAAGTAGATTTCACACGAGTTCTTCTGCAAAGAAGCTTATATATCAAAGGTTATTTGTTCAGATTTTTCAGATGGACTCATGATTTTGATTATGATGCGGATCCTTCAAACATCCCTGCTTGGATTGGTTTTCCTTCTATTCCGGTTAATTTTTTCCATGAAGATATGCTTCGTTCTATAGCTGGCAACATTGGTCCGGTGCTGCGGATTCACGATGCTACTACGGCTATGACAAATACAACAGAGGCATTAGTTTGTGTGGAGTTAAATCTTGATCTTCAGAGAAAGGATCAGATATGGATTGGAATAGAAAATGGTGGTTTCTGGCAGCAAATCAATTATCATAAAGTGCCACATATGTGTTTAAAGTGTCACAAGATTGGACATATAGAAAGGGAATGTAAGAAGAAACAGGGTAAATTTGAAGTTCGCAAGCCACCGGTGGAGCCTTTGGATCACACAGTTAATAACAAGAAACATCGACAGGAATATAAGCCTAGGCTGCCCCCTGTTCACACAAAAATGGTAGATGATAATGGCAACAGATTCTCTGTGTTAGGACTAGATTCAGGGAACTTTGAGACTGAGGAAGAGGAATCACAAATTAAATTGGTTCCTGATGAGAATTCTCTCTCCAGAACCTCCAATCACTGTCAGCACAATTCTAATATGGAGGAATGCACTAGTTCTGGCCCACCACCATCTGTTTGTTTGAAAGATTCAACCAACAGGCCTAAGTCCATGGTAATCCTACCTCGAATAGAAGAGGTATCTACTTCAGAGGAGCTGCCTTCAATCCATTGTAATAAAGAGATATCTCAGTTTAGAAATACTAAACAACACCTCGCTGATACTACTTTGGCCAAGAAGGCAATAACTATCCTCAATAGTTCAGAGGTAATCTCTAATCTGTCAGCTTCAGAAAATATCAAGATGATTGGTCAAGTGGAAAATAATGCCAGCTCTCATTTATCTTACACTAAGAAAAATGAGGTCCTTGTATCTGGAGTCTTATTTAGTGATGGTCGATTGACAAGGGCTAAAGCCAAGAATATGGCTGTTTTGTCTCACCTTCCTGATGCAAATGCAATTGTTTAAGTCAGCTCTTATTTGGAATGTTAGAGGAATAGGAAATAAAGCCACTGTTAGAAATTTGGCTCAACATATTCAAGCAAATAACATTAGTTTAGCTGCAATTGTTGAACCTCAGATAAATTTTAATAGAGCCAGGAAAGTGGCTCGGAATATTAGCATGCAAGTACCAATTGGTAACAATGGTGATGACTCCAGAATATGGCTCTTCTATAAACCTCACATATGCCTTGAGATCATTGAGAGCCATCCACAGTATTTAACTGTGGCTATTAAGGAAAATAACAATTTTGCATTGCTATTCACAGCCATTTATGCTTCTTGTAACATTAATGAGCGTAGGGAGATGTTCGACTCCCTTATGGCTTTCAGTCAATCTGTGAATATCCCTTGGGTGGTGGGGGGTGACTTCAATTGTATTGTTACTTCGGAGGAGAAAAGAGGAGGATCCTTATCCTCTATGGCTGCCATGGTAGACTTTCAGGGTTTTATTACAGCTACTGGTCTTGTTGATGCTGGTTTTACTGGATCCAATTATACTTGGACGAATAATCAGATTGTGGCTTCTAATATTAAAGCTCGTCTGGACAGAGTTTTGTTCAATTCTTTCTGGGCTCAATCATCTCACATATTATCAGTTAGACACTTGATCCGAGGAACTTCAGACCACACTCCTTTATTAATATCTCTGAATTCCTCCATGTATTCCCCGGGGAGATTTATTTACCAACAGATGTGGCATACTCATGAGGACTTCTTGGCCTTTGTGAAAGATCATTGGAACAATTATAGTAAGTCAGATGCCCATCCTTTCATAACTTTGTAGACAAAGTTGAAATGTCTGAGGGCTGATCTGAAAAATTGGAACAAGGAAGTTTTTGGAAACATATTTCAGGCTAAAAGTCAGACAGAATCTCTTGTTGAGCAGGCTCAAGAATTATATGATAATAATCCCTCGGCAGAAAACCGTATGAAGCTCCACAAGGCTAATGCAGATTTGAGACTCATTTTGAGTAGAGAAGAGATATTTTGGTATCAAAAGGCCCGGGTGGAGTGGATCTCATGTGGGGATAGGAACACTCAATTTTTTCATCAGTATACCAAGATTAAGAGGCAAAGAAGTTATATTCAAAAACTGAAAATCAGTGAAGAATGGGTTACTGATCGGGATGTTCTGGCAGAAGGTGCTGTGGAATTTTTTAAGGTGCATTTAACATCTGAACAACATACAATTGATGAGAATCTCTTCTCTGTTATCCCCTCCTTGATTAATGTTGATCACAACAGTCTTTTATGCTCTATACCTTCAGCAGAGGAAGTGAAAAATGCTATGCTTGCCTTATCTGGAAATAGTTCCCCAGGACCGGATGGCTTTACAGGGAGTTTTTTCTCTCACTACTGGGATATTGTTGGAGAAGAAGTGATTCAGGCTGTTCAAAGTTTCTTTCAGGGTCTTGGTCTGCCCAAGGGGGTTACCTCTACCATTATAAATCTGATTCCAAAGGTTAAAAGCCCCACCTCTTTTGTAGATTTTAGACCAATTAGTTTATGTAATTTCACTTATAAAATTGTCTCAAAGATTATCTGTGAAAGATTAAAGCCTATCCTTCCATCTATTATATCCAAGGAACAAAGTGGCTTTGTCAGTGGCAGACAGATTGTTGATAATTTTCTTTTAGCCAAGGAGCTTTTTGTGGAGCTTGACAGACCTGTGAGGGGTCATAACATGGTAGTCCAACTAGATATGGCAAAGGCATATGATCGAATGGAGTGGGATTTCCTATTCTTGGCCCTCAAAAAGTTTGGCTTCTGCAATAGGTTTATCTCATTAATTTCACAGATGTTGGTAAATTGCTGGTTCTCTGTTTCTTTCAATGGCCAAATTTGTGGATACTTTAAATCATCAAGAGGGATTAGACAAGGGGATCCCTTAGCCCCGGCTTTATTCATTATTTCAGAGGAGATATTGAGCATGGGCCTTCATCATATTTTTTCTACTGGTCTTTGTAAATATTACCACCTCCCTCGCAGAGTGCAGCCTATTTCTCACATTCTATATGCAGATGATACTCTGATCTTTATGAGTGGTGGAATATCATCATTTAAACAACTGCTCCTTTTTTGGGGAGATATGAGTCTTCCTCGGGGCAACGGATTAATACTCACAAAAGTTGCTTTATTACTGCAAAGCAAATGTCACATAGAACTATTGCTCATATGAATCAGATATCTGGTTATCATCATAGAAGTGGAAGCATCACTTATTTAGGAATTCCTCTCTTTAAGGGCAGAGCCAAGATTCCACATTTTAAATATCTGATTGATAAGGTAAACAACAAACTTGCTGGCTGGCAGAGCAAACTCTTATCTCAGGCTGGGAGATTGGTTTTAATTCGGTCTGTTCTGACCACCATTCCTTTATATACTGCTGCTGCTGCATCTATTCCTTATACAATTATAAAGCATATTGGGAGAGTTTGTTCCAACTTCTTTTGGCAAGGACTGGAAACGGAGAACAAAAAGCACTGGGTGTCCTGGGATAGGATTTGTAGCCCCATATCGGAAGGTGGTCTGGGAATTAGAAGTCTATTTGATATTCAAATATGCTTCTATATCAAACTAATGGGGAATACTGTTTACAACAATTCTTTATGGGCCAGTTTTATGAGGAGCAAATATTTGCATGATCAACACATTACAAACAGGAATACTCCCTTCCCTGCAGGGATTAAAAAGCTTGATTATGAGAAGGCTCGGGCAATGTTCCTGACAGGTTCAAGAATGATAGTTTATGATGGGGCTAAAACTAATTTTCTCAAAGACATTTGGTTCAAAGACAAACCTTTGGCTGAACTCCTATCCTCACATATTCAGGAGAATTATTCTGTTAAAGATGCTCTAGAAAATCATCAACACCCAATCTAGGAAACCATTGAAGACCAGCTGCTGAAAGAATAAATACAAAGCTTTTGTACTCAAACTGGAGATGATACTCCTATATGGTCCTATTCCAAATCAGGTACATTCAGTATGAAATCTGCATTTTCTCTGGTGAAAGGGCAGACTGTTAGATTAAATCCTCAGCTTAAGAGACTATGGCATAATAGACTTTCCCCAAGGGCATCCTTATTCTGCTGGAAACTATTAAACCATGCCATTCCTGTTGACAGTCGCATCCAACAAAGTGGCATTGTCATGGTCTCCAAATGCGACTGTTGTTTCAATTCTCATGATATGGAGGATGAAAATCATTTATTTATAAAGAGTGAGCTTGCTAGTTTTTTATGGTGTAAATTTGCTCCACTCTTTAGTAGATCATGTTTGGATGATAACAGTATCACCAGTAGGTTGAGAAACATAATAAACAGGACAGTGATTAATAAGCCTAAAGGATTCATTCGGCTTATGTTATCAATTATGATTGTCTGGGAAACATGGAAATGTAGGTGTTCTGTCAGGTATGAAGGACACCATATAAATGGTACGAGAGTGTTTGAACATATCTCAAATGAGGCTGCTTGTGTGGTCGGGCAGATTAAATTTAAGTAATGTATCAGCTCGGACTACCAGAAACTGCTCCACAGCTATGGCATTAACATCTCATGTGTTCAACCAATTTTCTCTTTAGTTCGGTGGATTCCCCCTGCAACAGGATACTCTTTAAATGTTGATGGTGCAAGTAAAGGGAATCCTGGCATCTCCGAGGGGGAGGCTGCATTAGAGATTCCAAAGGCCAATTAATTCTGGGATTTGCATACTTTTATGGCCATGGTTCTAATATGGTTGCAGAAGGACGTGCATTACTTGATGGTCTACGGTTGGCTCAACTACATAACATACAACTGGCTGTCATATATACGGACTCCCTTACTCTAGTCGGCTTGCTGAAATCCAAGAAAGATCCTCCATGGTCTTTACTCCCTTGGTGGCAACATTTACTAAAGCTGCATATTTCTTCGCAATGCTCCATTGTACACTCTTACAGAGAGGCAAACCAACTTGCAGATGCCTTGGCAAACTATGCAACTACAATGGGAAGAAATATAGAATTTCTATCAATTCGGGAGTTACCTTTAATTGCTAAAGGTTATGCTATTGCAGATGCAATAGGATTGCCTAATTTCAGAGTTAAAAATGTATAGTGCTCATCTAATTGGCGACTGCTGCAAAGATGTGCATTGTCCACTTCAAAACAACTCGTCTGCAGTTTGAACATCTAGGTTGCTTTGTTGTTTGTTGGCTCTTTGCAGCCCCTTTTAATTGTTTTTCCTCCCTCCTGTTAGGAGGTTGACATATTCAGGGGTATGCCCCTTTGAAAATGTACTCTTTCAAGTGTTAATACAAAATTTGGCTATGGTATCATCCTAGGGGAGTGAGAACAGGTTTCCCTTCTGGGGAAACATGCACTCAACCAGATCATGGTACTGTGAGCCGGTGTTATATAAAAAAAAGATAAGGCGCTTTACGGTTTGAAACAAGCTCCCCGCGCTTGGTACGAGAGGCTGAGTTCTTTCCTTGTCGACAATGGGTTCAAACGTGGTAACATTGATCAAACCTTGTTTACCAAAGTAAATGGTAAGAATGTTTTAATTGTTCAAGTATATGTCGACGACATAATTGTTGGCTCTACTGATATCACCTTGAGTGAAAAATTTGCCAAACTTATGCAAGGTGAGTTTGAAATGAGTATGATGGGAGAATTGACCTTCTTCTTGGGCTTGCAGGTCAAACAAATGGTGGATGGCATTTTCATATGCCAAAGGAAGTATGCTAAAGACTTGCTCACAAAGTATAATTTCAGCAAGGTGAAACCTCAACCCACACCCATGTCAACCTCAATCAAACTCGATCAAGATGAGAAAGGTAAATCCATGGATCAAAAACTTTTTAGAAGCATGATAGGATCATTGTTGTATTTAACTGCTAGCCGGCCCGACATTCAGTTTGCAGTTTGCTTGTGTGCAAGATTTCAGTCCAATCCGAAAGAAACACACATGTCGACTGTGAAACGTATTTTTAGATATATTGCTGGTTTAGTACATTTGGGCTTATGGTTTCCGTGTAATTCGAGCTTTGAATTGATTGCTTATTCTGACGCCGATTATGCGGGTTGTAAAGTGGACCGGAAAAGCACCAGCGGGTATTGCCAGTTTCTTGGGGGATGCATGGTCTCATGGGCCTCCAAGAAACAAAATTCAGTGGCTTTGTCAACCGCCGAAGCCGAATATGTGGCTCTTGGTAGTTGTATTGCCCAGGTGCTTTGGATCCAACAACAAATGATTGACTATAGCATCTCATTCAAAAACACCTTAATTTTGTGTGATAACACCTCTGCTATAAACTTGTCAAAAAATCCAATTCATCACTCTAGAACGAAACATATCAAAATTAGACATCATTTCATTCGAGATCATGTTAGTAAAGGTGATGTTGAAATAAATTTCATTGAAACAAATAATCAAATTGCCGACATATTTACCAAACCACTAAATGAAGAAAAATTTACATCTTTTAGGAGAGAGTTAGGGGTTTGTAGAATAGAGGAGTCTGATTCACGAGTCTCTGCATTTTGCATCATACTTAGTGTTGCTAGCATGCATATTTTGCATTTGTGTCATTCATACAGTTCCATTAGATGGGTCTCCTTCTTCATGGATATGCACCATGTTGCTTGAATTGCAATAAATTGAATTATGTGAAATTTCCACCTTTGTATGAATTGCATTTCTTCTATTAAATATGTATGAACCCTTTCATTGCACTCTTCTATGGCCACACTATTTTGAGTTCAATAAGTGCATCTCAATGGAACTGATCAATCGAAATATGAATAATGGAGAGCATGGTAAATAAACTTCTAAGGCAATCTATCATTTCCTTGAAATATCCTCCCCAAATGATTCAAACCTCAAAGATATCTTTTTTCCTTGACCTTCATATGTTTTAATCATTGGGGAATCGAGCCTATCCTTATTGGAACTCCAAATTTTCATATAAAAGAAAA
This sequence comes from Amorphophallus konjac, assembly GCA_022559845.1. Taxonomy (NCBI): domain Eukaryota; kingdom Viridiplantae; phylum Streptophyta; class Magnoliopsida; order Alismatales; family Araceae; genus Amorphophallus; species Amorphophallus konjac. Next base: position 250,786,044 of record CM040127.1, read on the forward strand.
TCTCTATTGTGCCCCTTGTGCCTTGATGATGCTGTGATGTTTTGATGATAGCAACATTAGTGTCACCACATAAGATTGCATGTTTAATCTATGATTGAGTGCTTGATCTGTATGCCTTGATGATGATTTAACTGATGAGCATTCAGTTGCTGCTTTAGGTTGGTGCATTGTTCTGTGCACTGTTTTGCTTGCTGCATTGGGTCTAAACATGTCTACGCATCAGTTAAGTCAGTGCACTTATGTTTTGTCTAAGGCTAGTGCATTTTTGTCAGTCCGGCTGCTCAACAACCTCGGTGCATGTCACCGTTCATAGGCATTAAGGTATGTGCATTCTACTCTCAGTGCATGCAGTCTTGGCTAGTGTTAGGTCGGTGCATTGCTTATTCTACGTCTCATGGTGGCCTGGAGTCGGTGCATGTGTGCGTCTCATTTAGCGTCTTACATACACCTTAAGTCGATGCACATGAGCCTTCATGGTCGGTGCAATGCAATGTTTGCTATGGGCTAGCACTAGGTCGGTGCATTTTCTTATTGTTGTGATCATTTTCATGCTAGTTGGTACATAGTCGGTGCACATCTCACCAAGGTCCGTGCACACTTGCCACCTCGCATTCTCAGGTCTGTGCACGGTCTCATATTTGCATAATAAGTCAGTGCAGTTCATGCATACCGCATACACATAGTCGGTACAATTTATAGCTCCGCATTCATGACAAGTCTGTGCATATATCTGCTTTGTTAACTTGAGTCCGTGCATACATAATCTCATGCTAAATCAAGTCTGTGCCCACCTCGTAACCAATTCAGTGCATAAGAGATTCATGCATCTTAGTCCATGAAATGTCTGTAGTCTGCATAGTCAGTGCATCTGTTAGTCTTGTGCTGCAAATAATTCTGTGCATATGCTAGTGTGATAGTACTGAACTCGTGCATATAATACCCTATGTCAGTGTACATCTTTCGTGATTGAATGAAGCCTGTGCATATTTTATACATAACTGAAAGACACTTATGCAACAGGTCAATAGCTCGTGTTCTTCGAGAAGGGCACGTGATCCAATGACGATCCTCACTCAAAGATGCCGCCACGTGGACCCTGAAGCTTCCAGATTCTGACAAGTGGCGAGTGTCTCCTGAAGCTTCCAGGCCGGAGAATTCCCTCCACACTCCTAGGGCAAGAGCTCGTCAACCTGACCTGATGGAGTATATATAGTCTGCTTCCTGCAATCAGAAGGATATCTCTCAGAAGCAGTAGAAGAAAAAGAGAAAGAGAGAGATCGAGAGCAGCAGAGAAACGTAGAAGAAGAAGAAGACAGGAAGAGAGAGAGATCGAGAGTTTGAGAAGAGAAGAAGAGAAGTTTCATCTGAAGATTAGTCCCTACTGGAATCTGGATCAAATCCAATCCAGTCAGCTCCTTGAGAGCCATATCTGCGCTTTAGTGTTTACAGCTTTCAGTTGCTGTCATTTCCAGTAGCTGAAATATGGCTCTTAAGGAGTTGAAAAAGGAAAACAAGAAATGGGAAATTACAGCAACTGAAAGCTGTAAACACTAAAGCACAGATATGGCTCTTAAGGAGTTGACTGGATTGGATTTGATCTAGATTCCAGTAGAGACTAATCTTCAGATGAAGCTTCTCTTCTTCTCTTCTCAAACTCTCGATCTCTCTCTCTTCCTGTCTTCTTCTTCTTCTTCTTCTGCGTTTCTCTGCTGCTCTCGATCTCTCTCTTTCTCTTTTTCTTCTACTGCTTCCGAGAGATATCCTTCTGATTGCAGGAAGCATACTATATATACTCCATCAGGTCAGGTTGACGAGCTCTTGCCCTAGGAGTGTGGAGGGAACGCTCCGGCCTGGAAGCTTCAGGAGACACTCGCCACTTGTTAGAATCTGGAAGCTTCAGGGTCCACGTGGCAGCATCTTTGAGTGAGGATCATCATTGGATCACGTGCCCTTCTCGAAGAACATGAGCTATTGACCTGTTGCATAAGTGTCTTTCAGTTATGTATAAAATATGCACATACTTCATTCAATCACGAAAGATGTACACGGACATAGGGTATTATATGCACGAGTTCAGTACTGTCACACTTGCATATTTACAGACTTATTTGTAGCACAAGACTAACGGATGCACTGACTATGCAGACTACAGACATTTCATGGACTAAGATGCATGAATCTCTTATGCACTGAGTTGGTTACGAGGTGGGCACAGACTTGATTTAGCGTGAGATTATGTATGCACGGACTCAAGTTAACAAAGCAGATATATGCACAGACTTGTCGTGAATGCGGAGCTATAAATTATACCGACTGTGTATGCGGTATGCATGAACTGCACTGACTTATTATGCAAGTATGAGACCGTGCACAGACCTGAGAATGCGAGGTGGCAAGCGTGCACGGACCTTGGTGAGATGTGCACCGACTATGTACCAACTAGCATGAAAATGAGCACAACAATAAGAAAATGCACCGACCTAGTGCTAGCCCATAGCAAACATTGCATTGTATCAACCGTGAAGGCTCATGTGCATCGACTTAAGGTGTGTGTGAGACGATAAATGAGACGCACACATGCACCGACTCCAGGCCACCATGAGACGCAGAATAAGCAATGCACCGACCTAAAACTCGCCAAGACTGCGTGCACAGAGAGTGGAATGCATAGACCTTAATGCCTATGAACAGTGACATGCACCGAGGTTGTTGAGCAGTCAGACTGACAAAAATGCACTAGCCTTAGACAAAACATAAGTGCACTGACTTAACTGATGCGTAGACATGTTTAGACCCAATGTAGCAAGCAAAACAGTGCACAGAACAATGCACCAACCTAAAGTAGCAACTGAATGCTCATCATTTAAATCATCATCAAGGCATACAGATCAAGCACTCAATCATATATTAAACATGCAATCTTATGTGGTGACACTAATGTTGCTATCATCAAAACATCACAGCATCATCAAGGCACAAGGGGCACAACAATCTCCCCCTTTTTGATGATGGCAACACAATGAGTCACACGGATTCGACAAATCAAACTATTCTCCCCCTTTGACTTCAGCAAAAAGAAGGTAGTTTGCGTGAAAAATAATATGATGCATGAACCTATTCTCCCCCTTTGAAATACAGTCCTCCCCCTTTGACATAATCATGAATATCTATAATGCCCAGAACTCCCCCTAAGAGCATGAAAGGAATCGAAAATGCAAGCACAGGATGTATCCACAGGGATGAACTCTGGTTATCCAATGAATCAATCTGGAATCCACCACCAAAAGAATTCTGAAGCAAAATTGGTTATGGCACACCTTACATTTGTATGGACAGAACAATGCAGGTGAAAGGCCCACAGAACCAGAACCAGTTACAAGAGTCATTCGTCAGGGATACAGAAATAAGATGGAAGATTCCAACAGTGTGGAGAGTGAAACTGATGATGTAAATGAAGTAGATGTAGCCAAGGGTAGGAGTAAATAATAGCAAGCAAGGCACATGATCTCCAACAGGTAAGTTAGCATAATGATAAGTTGTCAGAGGTGAGCATGATCAGAGGAATTTGTATGGCAGGTACCACAGTAATAAGTCCTCACAAGGAAAGATTCTCCTATCATAGGGGGTTATGAATTAACTGACATGACCCAACTGATTTAACCATGATGTATACCAAATTTGTCAATTAAATTCAATACTCATATCTGAACGTAGGTTTTAATAAAGGTGAATCAAATAATCAAGCAATACTCAAGAACAACCACCTTCCATCTTACTCAAATGAACTCGATGACTCCTTTGAGAGTCACACAGAGCAGAATTGAGATTAAACACCCTTACTAGAATGTGAGTTGACAGTTTTTGCAAGATATTTTCTTTTGATTAGCACATTATTTTTCCTGAGCAATTTAAGTTGATTAACACCTTTTTACATGAGGCACAACACGTCTTAGGTGAAGTGACCTAGTTACTCAGTGTGATAACTTTCATTGCCTCTCAACTTTGAGAGCAGAGTTAGCAATAGAAGTGTCTTTTTACATGAGGAGACACCTTGATTAGAGGCCGGACTCCCCAGTTACTCAACACAGACATGCTATTGCTCTGTCAGATTTTTCAATAAATTTTCACCAGAGATAACTATGGCACTTCATGACATAGGTTTACTCTATTTCATTGATAGAGAACCTAGTTTCTCAGTGACCAAGTCATTGCTCTGAATTCAAATTTTCCATTTAGTCAACATTTTTCAGGTTAATGTTTAAAAATAATACTCACTCTATATGTCTCTACCAAAGTAGCCTTGATATCACATTTTCAGATTACAGATGGGTGAGACTAGGGTATTCATGACACCGTTGGTTAAAATTTATTAAAACTCATCATTCAGATACTTTCAATACATTTGAATACAAATGTGAGAATACATTAGACTTATATCAGTCTGAATCAGTAGACATTCTTAAACCTATATGATAGGAATTTCTTTTAAGAATTCAGACTAAAACATGGTACGCAATATAAGGATCTCAGATCAGTCCAATCAATGCAACTAAACAGCTTATCATTCCTGGAACAAGAACCAGATTAATCAGACCAGCTTGAAAGGATGTGAGTGTTGGATAAGCACAAGCTGGTAGAGTAAATAACAGTAGGAGAGAAGCACATCAAATATATGCAGAGCAGAATCAATTTCAGTAGCTGAGTCTAGAATACAGATAGATCAGCCATGCAAGTAGAGACAACAGAGAATTTAGGTGAACCACCTAAGTGTAGAGAATGGATCAGATTGCTAGACAGAAAGAGTTCAAGAGGTGAAGAGGTGATGAAACAGGAATGCTCCCCCTGTCTAGACGCAACATGTAATAAAACTACACATGAGCAGCATGAAAATTAGACGAAAGCAGTCAATCTCCCCCTGACTAAGTGCGTGGTATACAAAGAAAACGTAACACATGATTTTATGATGAAGGCTCATGAAACAGACATGCAATTCAATCAAAAGGAGATTACCATAAACATTATGTGCAATTCAGATGATTTCAATTCAGCACAGACCGAATCATCATGATATTCAGACCTTTCAAACTCACAATTTCAGATGACAGAATTCGAAGTAATTGCTCAGAACAGACCTGAAGAGCAGGACCATGTGGTCTTTTAATTTTTGAGTGCATTGGTTTATTAACCCCTCTTTATTCATTTCAAGGCACACCTACAGCAAAGTAATCATTTTGATCATGTAGGAACCCAAGCAGCCTTGGGTCTTGTATTAGCCCTAACAGGAGTTATGAACAGTTTCTTAGTGACATTGTCATCAAAATCCATCAGATACTAATTGGCCATGAAGTGACCGAATTTATCACAATATCTACATAAAACAACAGATTTTCTGGTCCTATGATGCATATCAACAGTAGCATGAGACCTATGAACCTGAGCATGAAATGTTCTGTTATTTACATGGACATTTTGTTTCTTATTCTTAATCAGCCAACATTCAGCAGATTTGTGACATGGCTTACCACAGTCAAAGCATGAAAAGTTCACAGGTCGTTTTGTAGAGAATTTGACAAAATAGGGATTAACAGAATTTTCCTGAACATGCCAACAGTTCTCGACTGTATGGCCATGCTTCCCACACTCGAAGCACCCGATGTGCTTACCTTTAGAACCATTTTTACCCCAAGTAGATCTAGACCAGCACTCAATGGCTTTGTGACCACGTTTGTTACAGTTAAAACAAATAATGTGCTAGTTTGAAGCAAACGTGTTTCTTTTGGGGCCAGGATGATTACCAGAAGACCTAGCATGCATTTTATCATTTTGTTTCATGATGAAACATGCATTCATGAGATGACCATGCCTACCATAGTAATGACAAGATGCACCAGACTTCCTAGTAGCATGGTTTCTACCAAATGAATTTCTAGAATGCAATGTTTCACTTGCATGCTCATCTTCTATCAATAATCTGTAATCATCCATTACGTGGCCTACCTTGCCACAATAATGGCATGAAACACTCTTATCAAATGCATGCGAATAAGTAAATGAGTTATGAGCAGTATACATTGACCCATCAGATGTAGCAGAGCTAGCAGATTTCAAGACACAAGTAGGGACATTTTTGACCTTATTTTTCTTACCATTCTTGTTCAATTGTTTACCCTTGTTCACAACTTTTGTTTGTTTTTCATTTTTCTGAGCCTTAAATTGAAAGACAGATGATGAAGAAGTTTTCATGTCTTCATTTTGTTTTGGGGATTGACTTGTGGTACCCGCTACTTCAGAATTTAGCATGAAGATGGTGTATAGCTGGTTTCTAGTAGTTTCGTTAACATCAGAACTGCAACTTATCCCCTTTTTTGAGTTATTATCCTCACTTTTCATGACAGCTTTCATTTTTCTCTTGTTTTTAGCAGACTCGGATGTTGATTTTTCCAGATCCTGAATTTTAGTTTCCAAACAGGCGATGTGAAGTTCATAACGGGCTATCTCCTTTTCACTGTAATTAACGCATTCACTTAGGACTTTATTTGCAGTTTTGTACTTCTCAATTTCTTATTCCGGACTGCTCAATATGTTAGTCTCTTCATTGTAAGCAGTTTTTCCTTTCTCTAATATGAGAAGTTGTTCAGACATACCAGTGTTTAATTATTTTAACTTCTCAATTTCAGATTTCAATTCATGGTTTCACTCCTCGAGTTTTCCAGCTTCAATTTCCTTAATAGCGCACCTTTCTCTCTCTATAGCCAGAAGCCTCTCTGAAATAACAGTATTTAGGACCTTGAGTTTTTTGTTTTGTTCTTTCAGTTCATTGTTCTCATTGGTTAGCTTCTCAATTTCTTTACCATTGGATATAGATTCCAGTCTTTCAATTAGTTCATCTTCTCTTTCTTCAACTTTAATTTTCTCAATCAACAATTCTTTGTTTTCTTCTTTTAGAGATTCAATCACTTTTCTCTGCCCCTCATTTTCATCATACAGATCTTCATTGCGTTCTTTTAGAGCCAATCACTTGTTGCAGATCGATTTTAGAGAGGAACCCTACACACCTTCCTTGTTAACTTTCTCTATTTCAGCTTTTAGATTTTTATTATTCCTCTGAATTTCTCCATTCTCAACTTTCAATTTCTCCAGATCAGAGTTAATCCTTTCCAGCTCTTCCAGGTTTATCAGATGTTCATCAGTTTTCAGCTTTAACTGACTTTCTAATTCAGAAATTTTATTGGCACATTCTTGTTTTTCATTTTTCAGCAAGCGCATTTGCTTCATATTCACGTGAGTCTCAGATAGACATTTATCATATGATTCATTGATATTCAAGCACTTTTCACAAGATGAATTAGAATCATTTTTGTCAATTTTCTTTTTCATCTTCTTATATTGTTTTCTTAGATGATCATGAGACTCTAGCAATTCATTATATGCAGCAATCCAATCATCCATGGCATAGTCTTCAAAGATGTTTACCTGATCATTGTCCTGTTCTTCACCTTGATTGCTGCTATGTTCACTTCCTTGAGCCATCATGCATCGATTATCATTTTTGCAGCTGCCATCCTTCAGTTTGTTCAAGATTTCTTTGGCAGACCTGCAAGATGAGACGTATGAGATTAGTGTTCTGTCAATTGATGCTTTTACCATGTTCAATGCTCTAGAATTGACGGAGTCTTTCAATGTGTCCTCCTCGGTCCATTTGGATTTATCTTTTGATAATTTGTGTGAACCGTGAGTCATTACCTTTCACAAGTCAGGATCGGTTGTTCTTACATACCGATGCAACTTTTTCAGCCATAGCTCAAAACCATCACCTCTGAAGATTGATGGATGAGCCATCGAGAGATGAATTAATCAATAGAAAGAAATGAGAAGTGCACCGGAATCAACCGAAGTACAGCAAGACACCGACTCAGAAAGACTGAAGCACCAAAAGTGACAAAACTAGATCCACTCTGAAATGCACCACAGAAGTAGCAGGATCCTCTGTAGATCGTTAGATCTAATACACAGAGACCCGCTCTGATACCAGTTTACAGGATCAAGCCCCAACCGTTGCGCTAAAAGCTCGAGCTGTTAGTGAAGGCGGACCTTATTTGCTTATGGCATTGCAGAACCCCACACTATCGTGCTGTGGGCAGACATGAGGGGCTTCGCACATGGACCCCATAATCCATGTGACGGGATGGGCTGCCAACGCACTGATGCCCCACATAGACCCTATAATCCACGTAGAACGGCAAATTCCTAAGGGAGACGCTGAAAAATCCAACAATCTCCATCTGAACAGGGGATGGGTCGACCCATGGGGTCGACCCCTGTCAGTTTGCTCAAAACGGGGCTCTGGCTATCTCGTGGGTCGACCCGTTACGGTCGGTCGCGGTAAAACGTGAACCGTTCCATTTCGGAAAGGGCGTGAACGCCCTATTCTTCAACCTTAACGCTATATTATAGCCCCAGCTCCCTAGTTCGACCAGCCACCACCTCTTGGTAGCCCTGAAACCCTCTCGCTCCAGCCCTAAAGGTGAGATCTCACCGGTGGCTACTCGCTGTTTCTCTCCTTGCTGCATCCATAAGCATCTCTCTTCCTCCCAGATCCTCTGAGGTAAGGCCATGGTGTTTGGGGAGTCTTTATTTCTGCGTGAGGGGCTCCTTTTTTCGAACCAAAAAGATCTAGGAAGCCTCTATAGATTCTGATTTGTCCAGTGGTTCAGATGGCACCCAAACGGCGGTCTTCTCGTCAGGGGGAGGAATCCAGCCGCTCTGCTCGTCAGCGAGAGAATTCCAGCCGCACAAGAGAGATACGATCCAAAGAAAAAGAGCTAGAAGCAATGAAATCGCAAGCCTTGGCCTCCGGTAACAAAGCTGCACACAGAAAAGTTCTCCGCCCTCGTGCGGTAGATTTTGTGAATTTGGTTGAATACTTGCCAGGCTTAGTGGATATTATTTGTAGTCAACCAAACCTTGATCATTTCATGTCTGCACACCGTCGTGTTTATTACAAGTTAGTGAACTAGTTCTATGGCAATATGACAATCAAAGCTAACAAGCAGTTTACTGTTGTAAATGGAGAAGTGATTACTTTGACACCCGAATTTCTGGGTAATGCTCTTGGTTTACCATGTCATGAAGGTTACACTTTTGGTGATCTTGATTTTGATGAAGAAGAGGTCTATCAAATGATGACCTCTGAGGAAATGGGAGACAGGTCTACCATCGGTCTGAATGCAAATCGCTTTCCCTCCATGCAGCGCATTCTACACCACATGATGACGACCATTTTGATACCAAAGGGTGGTGGAAGAGACAAAGTAACTGAATTCCATATGTTCAAATTTTTCTGTCTGATGAAGGGTCTCCCTATCAATTTCCCTTCCACTATACTACTTCACATATCCACATGCTTGCAGCATACAAACCGCACTCTACCGTATGCAGCAGCCTTGACAGCAGTCTTTGAATCAGCCGGTATTGATTTGTCCAAATAATGATATCACACAGTGCGTGAGAATGACATTTACTCCATCGCCACAATTTGCAAGAACATGAACTATGAGTTAAAAAATGGTGTTCTGGTTTGTAAGATAAAATCTGGACAAGTACAAGTCATCTCAGAGGAAGAAGAGGATGGTAAAGAAGCTGAAGCAGATCAACCACAACAACAAGAACTTCCTGATGAGGCAATGCCTGGTGGGTTTTCTCAGATGTTCACTGATAGATTGGATTCCATAGATGGCCGACTAGACAAGTATGGAGAGAGAATGGATGCCCTTATCAATGAAGTAACTGACTTGAGGATTTCCCATGTTGCCCACACTCAGTCCTTCCAAAGGGTCACCTCCTTTCTTGATGCAAACACTACTGCTCTGGACGCCCAAACCAGGATGTTTGAAGAAATGATGAATTTACTTAGAGGGTCACATGCTCCACACTCTCCACCCTCGGACTAGATTATGAAGCTCTAATGATACATCACAATTATTAACATGTTCTCCCTCTTCTTTTTGATGATGCCAAAGGGGGAGAAATTTAGATATGTGGGTGCTTGGTTAAAACTATTATATTATAGTATGTGTGGTGTGTGCTTGCTTGCATGTTTGCTTTCATTAGTCTGTCAGTTAGAAATGTTCAGTTAGAAATGTTGCATCTCATGGCATTGCTCATGTATGCATTTTTGTAACTCATGAACTCAGACTTTGTAAGTCTTAAAAACTCTGTTGTCGGCTAAAACAATGGATGATGCCTTTGGCTGGTCAATCTTACAGTGCTTGGATGAGGCCTTGTGTTTTATGTTGTGATGCTTCTTAAATGTTTCAGCTTGGTACATGGAAAGAATGTGCATTCAACATTGTGGTTGTGGTTTGATGTAATGTTGGGGTTCTCCTACCTTGGTCTGTGGCCTTGATTTCATTCAACTTGTTAAATCCTTTTGAGCTCACATGGTTATGTATATGGAGGTCTTCATGTTAAATTTTTTGTTGAGGTGTTGATTCAGAAGTTTTGTAAATAAAAGTTTTCTTGTCAATCCTAAAATCTAGCATAGTAATTTGTCATCATCAAAAAGGGGGAGACTGTTGAACCCCTTTCGTGAATGTTCTATTTGTGAGATTTTGATGATGACCAAACACTATATTAGACTAGAACTATTGTTGGATGAATAAATTTAATCAAACTCATTTTGAACTGCTTTACTATGTAATTACCTTTTTCTTCTTAGATCATGATCTACTAATGATGTCGGAGGAGGTATTTTTGCAGGATCAAGATCATCTCTCTTTGAGTAAGTGCTTTGGATTATGTTTGTCAAAGTTTCAATCTAACTCCAATTTTGTGTTTTTACAGTACTCAGGAATGAAGCTCACTTTCTAACTCATTCAAGGATGCTTGGTGAGATCCAAACAAAACCTTACCCTTTGATAAGTTGATTTCCTTTATAGTTGTCATGGGTTGACCCCAAGGGTTGATCCTTGTTTATAATCAGCACTTAGAAATGAATAACATGTTTGATTTCATGGGGTGGACCCCAAGAGTCGACCCCTTGATGACTGACAGCTTTTTATTTTCTTTGTGTTGAGAAGTAGTTCATGGGTCGACCCCATGGGTCGACCCCTAGGTGCTCCCGAGCCCTCGGGTGTTCAGTTTTCAGCAATACAGTGCGTGGGTGGACCCCATGGGTCGACCCTTTTTGGTACCCGAGCCCCTCAGGTTTCTTAATTTTTACCGGTTGTGCGCAATGGGTCGACCCAATGGGTTGACCCCTGGAAATTTCCATTCTCGGGCACCCTTGTCCCGTGTTGTAGTATCTTCGAGGGTCGACCCAATGGGTCGACCCCTGGAGTTTCGGACCGCCAGTCCGGTTCGAGATCCGATTCGCGGCCGCTGGTTTTGATCCTATTTTGCCCTAATGTTGGGAGATCCGAGGCTCCCATCTTGTCACACGTGTCTCCCCTCCTTGGGACTATAAAACCAATGATTAGGGCGACCAAAAATGAGAGGAAAAAGGAATATTCGATCTCATCCCTATTTTGTCTTGCAGGAGAAGAAAGTTCGTGGGGAGCCTTTCCAAGTGCAAATAGAAGAAGTCTACTTTGAGAATAGGCCAATCCCCTTGCTGATTAGATGCATTTTGAGCAAGGATTAAAGCTTTTCCTCCTTATATGAAGCTGGGCAACATGGATCTCGAGCTGCACATCATTATCCGGGCTTCCTCTTGAAGATCTGTCTACATCCTACATCACCGACCAAGAAATGAAGAACCTCAGCTGGGTCATCATTTGAAAGGGGGATTTCTGGCGACCTCAAGATCTTTATTGCATATATTCTGTTCATTCTATTTCAGTTCTGAAGGATCATTGTATATCTGAATATTTTTCTTGAACGAAATACTATGTGTGAGTGTACGTTTGCCAGTCGCAGCACACGTGTGTGTGTGTGTGGCTGTGTGCTTCACAGCGTGTGTGTGTGTGTGTGGGTTTTCACTCTATAGTGGAAAAAATGCTCACTCTGTGAGGGGTGGACGTAGGGGACACTGTTGTGAACCCGAACCACCTAAAATCCTCTTGTTCATTGTGGTTTGCTTCTACGTTCTTTCACGAGTGGGCTTCTTATCGAGCGGAGTGTTGTTCAAATCTCAACTGTTCAGATTTCTCTATAATTCTGTTGTTCGTGTGTTAGCATCATCGGGTGAGAAGAGTGTGCTTCATTTTGGTCCTTCCATTTAATCTTTTCAAACAGTTCATTGTTGAAATTTTTATTGCCAATCAATTCACCCCTCCCCTCTTGATTGCCATCTACCGGGGACAACAAGACAGGGGGAGTCTGTCTAGCCTTTGCATGTCTTCATGCCACATGTGTCCATGTAATGCTTTTAGGAAAGTCACTGCATATGCATACATGTAGTGACTGCATTGCATATCACTTATTTTGAAAACTCCAAAGAGAAGTGACTCGCTGCATATAGACAGGGGGAGCTTTTTAATTCATCAGTCTATCACTGTCTGAATTCTCACTGTCTACACATTTTCAACTCATCTTGCTATATCTGGGTGTCAGTGATTCACATCATCAAATGATTTCTGTTGACTGCTTCTGAATTATTCATCATCTGATTTCATACCTTTCTTGAATCTAAAATTTATGTCTGCTACTCCTCAATCTGCTGAAGGAGAGCTTCATTTAAATTTAGTCAATTCTGAACTACATTGCTCAAGTGTAAACTTCTTGCTGCATCTTTGTAAATTAACTGATCTTCCTGAAAAATCCGCCTGATGCATATTGATCACATCTTCTACAAACCTGAGTTTCAATTCTCACTTTCTATGCATGCTTGTTAATGTCTTTGCTGCTGAATGTTACTGTCAAAATATTGATTGAACTGAAACTTGAAGAAACATCAGTTTGCGCTCACTTTCATAAATCATAAATTCAATCTCTGTTATTGGCTTCTGAACTTCTGTTCAATCTCAACCTCATTGTTCCTGCTGCATAACTTGAAATGTCTGTCAGTTTACTGCTCTTCAACTAAGCTTCCTAAAAATCTGCCTGATTTACTTTGATAAACTCTATAACAAGCATGAGTTTTGAAATCATCATTTTATATGCATGCTTGTTTACACTTTTGATGCTTGCTGATGCTTAGATAATGACTGAACTGAGATTTGAAGAAAACTTCAGCCTGTAAACTGCTTCATAAATTTGAAATCATCATTAATGTGGAATCTTCCATTATACATGTTTAAGAATATTTGTTAATTTACATTGGTTAAAGTCTAATGTACTCTTAAATTTGAACTTAATGGACTTGAAAATATCTGATTCAATCCTTTTAATAAACCTTAACTGTTTGTCTCATATAAGTTCATGTAAGACTTCCTGAAATCTGAAAAGTTGAAATCTTGATTGAAATACATAGTGTAAGTATTGCTCTTAAACATTTAATTTGTCTGAAACTGTTTTATAAGAAAATTATGGACAGAGCAATGACTCTGGTTACTGAGAAACCTGTCCAAAGGACTGTGTCATGAAGTACCATAGTTAACTATGTTTAAAAATTCATTGAAAATAATGTGATAATATGGTAGAGCAATGGCATGGTTGTATTGAATAATTGGAGATTCTGGCCTCTAACCAAGGTGTCTCCTCATGTAATAGATACTTCTAATGTTACCTCTGATCTCTAAATATAGAAGCAATACGGTTATCACACTGAGTAACTGGTTCATTTCACCTAAGACGTGTTGTGCCTCATGTAAAATGGTGTTGATTAAACCAAAATTGCTCATTGGAAAACAAATTGATGCTCTATAAGAAGAATCTGAAAAATATATGCATCAGAAAATTCTGTAAGAATAGTCAAATTCAGATATAAACATGAATGTTTAATCTCAATACTACCTTATGTTACTCTTAAAGGAGTCTTGGAAATTAAACTGATTAAGATGAAAGAAGGTTGAACTAGAATGTTATATGAGCAAGTGGTTCATTTTTATTAAAGAATTCTCTCAGATATGAGTAATGAATCTTCTTAACGAACTCTGATTACATTATTCTTAAACCATACTTTTCAATCAAAGCCAATTTATAAGCTCTTATAATGGAAGATTCTGAAATCTAAATATTGATTTATGAAGTTGGTATCGTACTGAAAAATTCCTCATCTCAGATACCTTGAAAATTCACTGATACATCTGTTCAAATTACTGCTCTCTGTCACTACCATTTCTTGATCACTTATTTAATTATTTCTGAAAAATCTATGTTTTGATTGATCTCTACACATTACCTTAATTTCCCTCGTGTATTCTCTCTAAACATATTCCACATCTGTCCTTCCTGTTGAAAGCTTTGTTTCCTCTGTGACATGGCTGCATTGCATTGATCTTTAGGGGAAGAACATAATCTTGTCTTGACTGCATTCATTGTTTCTCAAAGGGGAGAATTATATGTAGTTTCATCTGTTTTGTCCAAGGGGGGAGAATGTGTTTTGCTGGTATTTGCCACATCTTTAGGCATCAGGTCCTGCATTCACTTTCCATAGGGGGAGAATAGTGTGCCACATTGTCTGCATTTGTCTGCATGACTTGGATCTTTTATCTGCATTTGTGCCTTAATAAATTGCTCCATCTTAGGTCCTTCCTTTTTGATGAAGTCAAAGGGGGAGAATATGTGGAGTCACATTCACATTTTGCACTGGCTTGAATAATCTCATGAATAATTGAACATCTGGTTCATTTGACTTATTACATTGTCATGTTGACTCATATGACTCATAGTGTTGCCATCATCAAAAAGGGGAAGGTTGTTAGCATTCTGTGTTTTGATGATGTCAAAATTATGACTCATATGTGTATGATGTCATAGGTGTTTGGACCATATGAATTCTGTGCTTGATTGAATTATTCATGGTATACATGATTTCTATTGCACACATGCTGCATGCATCATGCTTGAGCTCGTTTGTTCATACCAGATACTGTTCATACAATATAAATGCATTTCAGGTTAACATATAGTCAATAAAGTTAACACTGTGCACAAAAAGTCAATGCATCTGTATAAAGTTTGTGCACATGTCATTTTACTGAATAACCTGTGTGCAGGACATTTCGTCGAACAGTTGGTGTGCATGTCATTGGTTTGTGCATCAGTTCAGTCTTGTAGCAAATCAATGCATCTTCTTGTTCTTAAGATGCATGTTTCAGAAGTTCTTCACTGAGGTTTGTGTCAAGTCCTCATCAGGTCGATGCATGCATCAGACATGGTTAACTAAGGTCCGTGCATATACTCATGAGGTCGGTGCTAGCCTGTTGTGCATTGTCATAAGGTCGGTGCTAGCATTAGTTAGTCTGCACAAGGTTGATGCTAGTTGCACTCTCCTTTGAGTCAGGTCGATGTTGGCAGTGTCTTACACTAAGTAAGGTCGGTGCAAGTAGTACCTCACGCACACTTCAGGTCGATGCTAGTAGTGTCTTACGTATACTTGAGGTCGATGCTAGTTGCACCTTGTGCATACTAGGGTCGGTGCTAGTTGCATAAAGAGTCAGTGCTAGTGTCAAGTATACGGCATTCTCTTGCATACATAGTCAGTGCATGTCTGTGTTATAGGTTGGTGCATGTTCGCGTTTAACATCTAAGGTCGATGCATGTTTTCCAGACTGCATATGAGGTCGGTGCACCTTCTTGCTTTTTCATTAGACGGTCGGTGCACATTCTATTTATCTTCAACTAAGGTCAGTGCATCTTTTGCCTCATGCCATATGAAGTCGGTGCACATATCAGCATAATGCACATAAGGTCGGTGCATCTTCTACTGCATGCATATAAAGCCCAAGCAATTTCCCTGCCAGAATTAAAGCAGCACGTGAGGTCGAACTAAGAATAATGGCACGTGATCCAAGGGATGCCACGTGGAAAGCTTAAACAACCTACTTTGACACGTGGATGCTTTAAGGCGCTCATCTTATGGCGGGAACATTCCCTCCACACGACCAGGCGATTCTTTTTGGAGATCGCTGGGATACTACCACGTGGAGCCATCTGACGGGGGAGCATCATCATCTTCATCTAATTACCTCTAACGCCCCTGTTTTCCATATAAAAGCACCTACCGAGAAGAACAAATTGCAGATAACCAGAGCAGAAGAATATAATGAGCAGAAGAAGAAAAGAAGGGAGAGTGGCAGAATGCCAGCGGGAACAAGAGAAAGAGAAAGAGAAAGAATCAGAGAGAGCTTTGAGAGCAGAGATCGTGAGAGAGTGAGCAGCCGTCTGTGAGTGAATTTCCAGCAGTTCGTGTGGTTGAAGAAGTAGAAGAGAGTGCAGCAGCAAGATCTAAGGAGAAAGAAGATCTGTAGCCGCTGGATCAGATCTAAGCTACATTGCTCCAAAGCAAGCTATATTTTCTGAGCTTTAATTCCAACTTTTTTCATTCTTGTTTTTTCATTCTACATTCCATTTCAGAAGCTGTGAATCAGCAGTGGCATAAGCTGTAAGGCCCAGCGGTTTGAAGCTGTGAATCAGCGGTGGCTAAGCTGTAATGCCCAGCGGAGCAAGCTATAAGTCAGCGGTTGTAGGTAAGCTGTAAGGCCCAACAGTTTAAGCTGTGTATCAGCGGAATCCATAATCTGGTTGGAGTGTGGGGTGGATGTAGGTCTGGAGGACCGAACCACCTAAAAATCTTCTGTGTACTATGGTTTGATTGTTTATTCGTTTATGCTAGATGAATGTCTAGGCTCGCTTTCAATCAAGTCTGCCTGAGTGACTCTTGAATGCATTGCATACCTAGAGTGTTTCTGTAAATTGCACAGTTGCTGTCGAGTAGTCCACTCCATAGACCTACGATCTGTTCGTTAGTGTGTCTCAACATAGCTCACAGTCAGCCACTAAGTGTTTGATCATGTGCTTCATATTTAGTTAAAGTCAATCAGTTTTTAATTCCGCATAGCTTACTGATTAGAGCTTAAATTGGGCCGAATTTTTAAAGGGGATTCATTCACCCCCCTCTGAATCCGTGTGTGCACCATTGCTCCAAGTCTTCACAGACTAACACGACTAAGTTGAGAGAGTTGAAGGCACAGTTGCAGGAGTTGCTGGCCAAGGGGTATATTCGTCCTAGTTTTTCCCCTTAGGGTGCGCCTGTGTTGTTTGTGAAGAAGAAGGATGGTAGTCTGAGGTTGTGTATCGACTACTGGCAACTAAACCAGAAGACTATTAAGAACAAGTATCCGTTGTCTCGGATTGATGACTTGTTTGATCAGCTTCAGTCGGCCCAGGTGTTTTCACAGATTGATTTGAGGTCGGGTTATTACCAACTGTGGATCCGAGAGTCTAACATTGAGAAGATTGTGTTTCGCTCGAGGTACCGGCATTATGAGTTCTTGGTGATGCCGTTTGGGCTCACCAATGCCCTCGCGGCATTTATGGATTTGATGCATAGGGTGTTCCGTCTGTATCTAGACCAGTTCGTGGTCGTGTTTGTGGATGACATCCTTGTGTATTCGCGATTTACTGAGGAGCATGTGTATCATTTGAAGGTTGTGTTGCAGACCTTGCGAGATCACTAGCTGTATGCCAAGCTCAGTAATTGTGAGTTCTGGCTTCAAGAGGTACACTTTTTGGGGCACATGATTTCTGGTGATGGTGTTTCTGTGGACCCGGCCAAGGTCGAGGTTGTGGTGTAGTGGCCGAGGCCGAGTTTTGTCACCGAGATTCGGAGCTTTTTGGGGCTTGCAGGCTATTATAGGAGATTCATTCAGTATTTTGCTCGTATTGTGGCCCCGATGATCAGACTCACGTGAAAAGATGTGCCATTTGTCTGGGCAGAGGAGTGTGACCAGAGCTTTATGGTGCTGAAGAGATTGCTCACTACCGCTCTGGTGTTGGTGTTACCTTCAGTATCGGGAGGTTTTGTGGTGTGTACAGATGCTTCCAAGATAGGTTTGGGTGCCGTACTGATGCAGCATGGTAGAGTTGTGGCGTATGCATCTCGTTAGTTGAAGCCACATGAGGAGAACCACCCTACTCATGATCTTGAGTTGGCGGCAGTGATTTTCACTCTAAAGATCTGGAGGCATTATCTGTACGGTGAGAAGTTTGAGATTTTCACTGACCATCAGAGTTTGAGGTATGTGTTTACCCAGAAGCATCTTAACCTCAGGCAGAGGAGGTGGATGGAGTACATGAAGATTATGATTTTACTCTGTCATATCAGCCTGGCAGGATGAATGTCATGGCTAATGCCTTGAGCAGGAAGGTGGTGGTCAGTTGGATGTTGTTGCGGAAGTGGAGGTTATGGGAACATGTGCCAGCCATGACTTTTAGGCTCAAGATCCCATGAGATTAGGGTTTGGCTATTCTTGCGAGCCTGACTGTCATGCCAGCTATTCATCATCAGGTGGCTGAGGCTCATCGTGCTGACCCCGAGCTACCCCGAATTCTATCATTGACCGAGGTGGAGTTTGGTGAGGATGGAGCTGTGAGGTTCCGAGGTAGGCTGTATGTCCCAGCCGAGGAGCAGGTGAGGCGCGCGGTGTTACGAGAGGCTCATGGGAGCCAGTATGCCGTGCATCCCGGATCGGTAAAGATGTACCAGAATTTGAAGAGGTAGTTCTGGTGGCCTGAGATGAAGAGAGATGTTGCAGAGTTTGTGGCAAGGTGTTTGGTTTGCCAGTAGGTAAAGGTGGAACACCAGCGATCGGGTGGTACACTTCAGCCCTTGGAGATTCTTGCGTGAAAGTGGGACCACGTGACCACTGATTTTGTGGTTGGGTTACCGAGGACTTCCAGTGGGCATGATAGTATCTGGTTACTGGTGGATAGACTGACGAAGATGGCTCGGTTGTTTCCAATCAAGGTCATTTGGAATGTGCATAAGTTGGCCGAGTTGTATGTGGAGCGGATCATTCCGTTGCATGGAGTCCCTATCTCCATTATGTCCGATCGTGATCCTCGCTTCACTTCGGGATTCTGGAGGAGCTTATAGAGAGCTTTAGGCACGAAGTTGGCTTTTAGCTCAGCGTACCATCCTCAGTCAGACGGTTAGTGTCACGCCCCGAGATTTATGCAGCGGAAACAATCGGGAACGTGAACAGCCGGCATGGTAAGCCTCTTGCAAGCAATATAATCAGAGTGCAAGACAATCACATAAAAGTAATTACACCAATTATTCATTCAAACCTTTAACTTTATTTCTTTATCAAATAATCTCCAAGTACATAAGATCTTTGACTCTCTCCACTAGACTCAAGAAAAATAGAAAATTACAACAAGACTCGACTAGACACTTGATAACTAAGGCTTCTCTCGTTCATATGTTCTTCAATCACTCTCGGACCCATTACTTGTATAATCCGAATTCGATTCACTTGTGCTTCCTGAAACATTGAGAAAATAGGTAATGAGCACACTTGCCTAGTAGGTATCTTCATATCAACCTAAATGTAAATTTAAGTGATTAACATTTTAGCTCTAGAGAATAAGATAAATCATGCGAACACGGCAAAACATATGAATAAAACCAAAGTAAAAGGATGAGATACAAGAATATGATTGATCAAGTATATAACAAGAATGTAAACTCGGCCTTTTCATGAACAAGAATGTAACAAGAATGTACTTTTCATAACCATGAAGGCTATGCACTAGAAAGTAATGTAACAAGCAAGAAAGTACTTTTCGCTTAATAGCAAGTACTTCGTGAATTTACGTGGATCTTTATTCACATCCGTGGATTTTCACTTATTTATAAAGAAAGTACTCCCAGCGCAATGCGACCCCAGTAGCACCATACCCCATGGTTTACAGTATGTTTCCGACAATCAGCTGAGAAGACTAGCATAGAGCCCTTGAACACAATCAGTGCTCGAACTGCATCTTCAAGTATAAATCAAGCTACTTCCACGATTATAACAATAATGTGGCCAATAATGTACAAGTTCAACAATAATTCCATGATAAGGTAACCAAGGTATAGAATGTACCAATAATTGATCATGAGAATTCAAGGAATGCATTAATAACTAGGTTATACTATGGAGAAAATTTGACAGCATAACGGTACATTCATTATCTTTCATATTTTTAACATTGACTTATTAACATAGGTTCATAGTCCAGATAATTCCAAGACCATCCAAGAACTCAAAAAAAACCAACCCCAAAGGTCAAACCTCAGGTTAGACAATTTTAGGAACCAAGCGGTCGTTTACTGGATTGTTTCTTAAGATAATTTTACGTATGAAACAGAAAAGTCAACATAGTGAAATCTCCTGGATCCTAGCGGTCACGGTATAGGCCGCTTAGTGATTGTAGCGGTCTAGGATATGGCCGCAAAGGTCCAAATCTCACAAAACACCGGTAAAAGTGCTCTCTAGACAATGGACTTTTATGGTACAACCAGCTCGACGTCCTAGTGGGAATCCCAGGCTCGCGGAGTCTTATGGAGGCCTTGAAACAAGATTTCCTAGTCTGTTGGAAGGAATATCCAATGGAGAGATTATCAAATCCAAGATTGTGTACTTAATGTGCAAAGATGTAACTAATGACAACATATCGGGATATGTGCCATGTACTTAAGAAAATGACTCTAGAAGAGAGAGATAGTGGTAACAACGATCAAATCATGACCAATCCATGAATCATATAAATGTAAGTTAATTACAAAAGTATATGATTTGGTCATGAAAATAACATAAGTTTAAAAATAATTCTAAGTGCATAAAGAATCACAAAATCTACTAGAATGTCTTGTTAATATAACTAGGCATATGAAAATATCACTTGAAACATGAGTAAAACCTACTTAACTAGGCTTAACATACATTAGTTAGGGCCATTCTGCATTAAGTTTTGGGTTAACTTAAATACAGAATTTAGAAATCAAAAACGGTCTAGTGGGTGACCGTCTCTTGTGGCTAACTGTCTATCGTACGACCGCTAGTGTTTCTGGCGGTCTATAGGAAGACCGTTTCTTCCTGTGTTAACAGAAAACTCAAATAATAATAATAGAAAATACTGATATGAGGCATATCATGCATGAAAATAAACATGAATACACCCTAAAGCATGATAGAACGAGTATAGGCCAACAATATGCGTGGGTTTGTGTAATAAATAAGAAAATTCTCTTTTTAACTTAATTAGGGCTAAGAATTATGCATGAGGATTATACTAGATGCATAGTCCCGATAAATCATAAAATTCTCAGTGTACAATGCATGAAATCGACTGAAATCAGAGGGCTTTTATCCCTAATGTCATGTTTAAGCCGTTCATGAGATAACCTACCTTGAATAGTGCTCCTAGACTGCCAATTTCTGACTGGAAGTAAGCCCTAGTTCTGCACGTTCTGTGCTAAATCAGCAACTTCACGCCCTTGTATCTCCTGATTCCCTTAACCTAAAGATGTGAAATTTTGAGGGTAAGAAGAGGGTACTAAAAGGAACAAATAACTCTAAAGAACCTCTATCTAATTACCTCGTTTAGGGCTTCTATATCGCTGATCAATCTGACCCGGTCGCACAGGTTCCTGAGATTCTTGTGCTGAACTAGCGACTTTAGATGCCTCTAACTTCCTGTAGGCTTGATCGCCTAGAATAAAATTTTGAGAAAAGTTAGATCTAACTAAAATGAACAAATTCCTAGAAGAAACTTACCTCGAATTCGACCTCTTTACCTTAGTTCCACGCGGCCAAAAGTAAGGGTCTCGTTGGTTGGTTCTGGGTCTATTTATAGGGTTTAACTAGGGTTTCATGCATTAGAACGATTTTGGAGTCCTAATTAGGTATTAGATCGATCTCTGAGAGTCCTAAGCATGCTTACAAGTCTTCATACTTCGGTCTCTAGGAGTTTGGATGCCAAAAATCTAATCTTTTTGCACTTTCTTCCACTCACGGAATCTGCAGAGCCTAGCGGTCTAGGGCTAGACCGTTTCTTGTTCCATGCGGTCTCGCGATAGACCGTTTTCTATCTCGGCGCCGAATTTGAAACCAGTTCAAACTCTCTTGATATTATCCCATGTTATTATCCATTTATTTATCTACCAAAGAGTAATTATCCCCTTAAATTCTAAAAATACACTAGTCTAAGCTTCTAGAATATGGGCCAAGGTCCAAAAACCACAAATAGGGCCAAACGGGTTTATTAGATGGGCCTAATCCTCTTGGATCAGTGCAGGGCCATAATAATTGGATTTAATTAACCACAATCCATTTAATAGCCCTCTTTGCCTATTGAATAATTAATATAATTACATTTTAAATCCCAAAATTTTCTCGGGCGTTACAGTCAGTCTGAGAGGACCATCCAGACTTTAGAGGATATGATGAGATTGTGTTGCCTGGAGTGGCGAGGGAGTTGGATCCACCATTTGCCATTAGTGGAGTTTGCCTATAACAACAACTATCATTCAAGCATTGGTATGGCTCCGTATGAGGCGTTGTACGGGTGACCTTGTCGGACTCCGCTTGATTGGTTCGAGGTGGGTGAGCGTGTCCTACAGGACCAGAATTGGTGCAACAGTGTACTGAGGTGGTGCAATCAGTCTGGCAAAAAATGATGGCGGCACAGAGTTGGCAGAAGAGTTATGCCGATCGGAGAAGGCAACCCCTCAACTTCGCTGTAGGAGATCGGGTGTTTTTGAGGGTTTCTCCCATGAAGGGTGTGATGCGCTTCGACAAGCGTGGGAAGTTGAGCCCCCACTACATTGGTCCTTTTTCCATTGTCGAGCGTATCGTTGAAGTTGCTTATCAGTTGCAATTACCCCCGGAGCTAGCTGCTGTGCATGACGTGTTCTATGTGTCTATGCTGCAGAGGTATATGCCCGATGATTCCTATGTCTTGGAGGACACTGTTTGGCCCGAGGTGACCCCAAACTTGTCCCTTCCAGAGTACCCTATCCGCATTGAGGATCGGCGTGAGCAGCGCTTGCGGAACAAGGTTATTCCTCTCGTTAAGGTGGTCTGGTAGCGTCATTCTGGTGGTGAGGCGTCATGGGAACGTGAGGATGAGATGCGGTAGCAGTATCCTTACTTGTTCGAGTGAGTCTTCTCCCCTGATCTCATATTGTTCTTAATTTCGAGGACACAATTTGTTTAAGGGGGGAGGGCTGTAATGTCTCAGGATTTTTGGACATTTTTGAGATCAGGATCCGTGAGTTTTGGATCATTTTCGGGGGTCCCGGAGCGCGTTTTGTCTGTTACACGTGTTTTTCCCTGACGAGCCTTCGGAACCCCGTATAGGGCGAACCGTTACGTTCTCCTACTTCGGGATGTTACCAGTGCATTGAGCGTGTTTCGAGGATCGAGAAAATGATTTTTCTCTAATTTTTCATATTTTTGAGATTTTTTGAATTTTCTATAAATAACCCTTTTTCTTTTCTCTTTTTCCTTTCTTCTTTATTCTTCTTCTCTTTTCTCTCCCGTGAGCCGCGGCCGACCGTTGCAAGCCCCCCTCCCCCGTCCAAGAGTTCACGGCGCCCTTCCTCCTCCAGTGACGGACGGCGGACGACGATGACGGCATGCTGACGATAGCGGCGGCGAGGTGATCGTGACAGTGGCATTTTTGCGGTGTGAGTGTGGAGATCGTGTTCGGCCGAGATTTGAAGATCGGCGGTGATCCGACGGGTTTCGAGCTTCCTTGAGGTAGGGGGACGGATCCTTGCCCTCTTTCCCGCTTTTCCCGTGATTTTTAGGTCGAGAAGAGGTCGAGCGGTGTGCATTTGTGTCGGGAGGGTGAAAATGTATGTTTGGGGTTCAAGCGTCGGATCTCTCGTTTCTCGGAGTTTTTGACCGATCTATGGGTGTAGAATCATGCTAGGAGGGTTGGGGAAGAGATCCCCTTTGTTTCCCCATCATCGGGGGATGATCGGGGCGTGGATCAGGTTTTTGGGCCGTTCCTGCCGTTTCGTGCTCGGATTGAAGTTGCGGTCCTACCAGAGACTGCCATACCCTTGGGGTGGTCCTCTAGGGGGCCGCTAATTGATTTTGAATGTCAGTTGGGAATGGCGGTCTCGGTGTGACCGCTAAACCCAGTTGCGGTCCTACGACTGACCGCTACCCCTGGGGTAGCGACCAGCTACAGACCGTTTCTATGGCCTGGTCAGAGCACCTCAGGGTGCATGTTTTTGACCGTTGGGGACTCGTTACCGGGTTGCTGTCAGGGCTGGACCGTTTCCTGGTGTTTTACGGTCTTCAGGTGACTGCCTGGTGGGTTTGGGGGTCTGGCGATAGACCGTTAGGCAACCCCTTGTCTTGCCTGGTTGCGGCCATGGTATGACCGCCAGGCTGAGCGTGGCGGTCTCGAGGAGACCGCTAGGCCCATTTTACGGTCCAGGGATGGCCGCCATTTGGAGAAACAGTCCTGGGAGGACCGCCACTCCGTTCCTTTTGAGCGGTGGTTTTCGTTAGTCAGAGTCTTACCTCCAGTGACCTATCCACTAGTCGTAGCTTTTCTGTGCATGCGAATGCGAACCCACTTGGGAGTGGTGGAGAGCGTGACCCGGAGAAGTGATTTTTAGGCTGGTTACCATAGGGTCCTCACGCGCATCCTAAGTCCGGGCTTCAGGGGAAGAACCAGCTAGAGGGCCTGACTTAGGGCGCATGGTCTGTGTGTGCACACGTGGTTGGGGGCGTCGAACCCGCGCTGACAAGTGCGACCCCAGCTAGTCCTTATTCGTGGTACTTGTTGTGTGTCTCAGTCTCCGCCTGGGGCGTGTAGGGAGACATTGAGGCACGGTGTAAGACGTCAGGGGACGCATCCGGCTTTACTTCTAGTGGGTGGTGCTCCTGTCTTCTGGCAGGTACGGACTTATTTTCCCGCCAGTTCGGGGTTGGTTTGTTCGGTACGGTTAGTTGTAGAGAGCTTTTCCATTTATTTATTATTGCTTACTGCTACTGCCGTACTTCCACTAGGTAGCGTTACCTTTCATGCTTGTATGCGCCTTGCTGTTTCGTTCGCCCGTTGCGAGGCACATGGGGGTCCGCGGGATCCCTACTAAGCCTATGAAATGAGGCTCACCCCTATGTTTTCAGGTGAGGCGGGGTCGTCGAGAGGTGCGTCTGAGGCTCACCGCGGTTCCTACAGTCAGGGTTAGTCTCCAGTTGCTAGAGCCGGGGTATGCCCCGTGTACTTGTACTTTTATTTCTGTTGACTATACTTATATTGGACATGAGATACTTTAGACCTTGTAGCTGTTTAGTGATTATTTATCTTAATTCTGTATTATTTTTAGATTATTGTGCTAGCTCTGTAGTTATTTTAGTTTCTCGTGTACCCTCACACCATCCTTTAACCCTTCCGAGTCTTCAGGCTCGTGAGTGGCAGGCCGAGGTTCGAGTCGTGCCGATTCCTTTTCGCTACTCAGATCTCGGGTCGTTACACATATAGTGCTTCAAAAGGTGCCATCTGAATGCTAGACTGATAGCTATTGTTATATGTAAATTCAATCAAAGGCAAGTGCTCATGTCAACTTCCACCAAAATCTATCATACAGGCTCTTAACATATCTTCGATGATCTGGTTTGTCCTCTCAGTTTGTCCATCTGTCTGGAGGTGAAAAGTTGTGTTAAAGTTCAACCTGGTACCAAAAGATGATTGCTAACCCTTCAAAAAATGAGAGGTGAATCTCAGGTCTCTATTGTTGGTAGGAGATATTACCTTCTCTACACCGGCTTAAAACTCCCTTTAAATCCCTTTACTAATATGAATGTGAAAGTGAACAAAACGGGAGTAGAAGGGAACAGAAGTAGGAACCTGTGATCGCCACCAAGGCACCTAACGTGATGAACACGCCGACCTTGGAAAGAGGGAGAGGTACTCGCCTTAAAACCAGTGCTGTGAAGACGCGCGGCTTCGAAGGAACCGCCCTTGTGGTATGCGGCTGAAGACAAACCGCTCGCAGACGCTGAGGAGGAGCGCGGGATGAAGAACGACTGGCAGACGAACGGCCTAGCCCCAACCGCAGGAGGAAGAAGGACGGCGTGATGATGGCCGCACTTCTACTCGAACGGGCATGATGTAGTCGTGCAAGGCCACCACGCTGTGAGTTGTAAAAGTTGAAACCTCCACCCTTTCTGGCCGGCCAGAAAGGATGGGCCTCGTGTTAGTACGCTGCTGACCTGCAAAAGGATGTAGAAAACACACAAAGGAAAACCCATATTGGAACTTATGATGTGTAGTAAATGCTAGAAATAGAAGGAGATAAGCATAACTAAGATGGAATGGGGGATACCTAAAGGTTTTTAAACCCCTAGGGGCATCAAAAACATAGGAGGGTGTGCGTAAATGATGTATGAGAGTAAGAAAACGTGGAAGAAATATAGAAGAAGCGATGCATGCAAATAAAAGAGAACGGTGGGACTAAATGAACTAATGACTCAAAATACGACTACTCCCTGAACCGAAGGCCTATGCGGACGTAGAAGGCCTCCCTCCCTGGTGATAGGTCGCTCAAAGATTCGGCAGGGCTTCGCCGTTGACCAAAACTCTCCCCCCCTTCACAAGCTTAGCTTTAGGGTCTATTTATAGAGCCCACAAGTCCCACCTCGTAATTAGGGTTTTCAGTCATTTTCAGGTCAAGATAATGAAAAAAAAGTTGTAGATAATTGAATTATCTTTCAACCAGAAGAAATGGCACCGAATTTGGTTCAATATTCATGGAGAAATGGTTGGAGAAAGTTGGGGGTAAATCCCCGTGTTGAGAGAGAAAAAGCCCTTCAAAATATCTGGAAATCGGTGGTTGGACAGTCGCCCGATAGACCACTCATCAGGTTGGGCGGTCTACAAGTAGGCCGTTTATCGCTGTCGGTGGAAATTCAAATATAAAAAATATAAATCGATTTATCCATCGAACTGACCGAAAATCTCACCGTTGGACTCTCATAGATGAACGGCTATATCCATACCGTTCAATCACAAGAGCGGCCAAGGGCCAACCGCGCTTGCCTTGTCGGTGATAATAGATATGAGATAATTATCTGGCAAATTACCGAGCTTGGGACTCTGGGAGAAGAACGGCTAAGATTAACCCGCTCATCATGTTGGACGGCTAAACGAAGGCCGTATGAAAGCGTGTCGGTGGAAATTCAGAAAATTAACCAAAATATCTCATAAATATTTGGACGGCCCATAATCGACCGCATAGAGGATGTGCGGCGAGGGGTTGACCGTACATGTCTCTGGACACTTGAAATTCATGAAAATGATTAATTAACCAAAATCAAGGTCCATTAAGCCCTGAATTGAAGCAGACTTAGCCAGGGAGGGAGGCTACCCATAAAATAGGCCCAAAATGTGCCAGAAAAATAGCTCAACGAGTAATGGATAACTCGAGGCATCGATAAACGAAAATAAGAGGAATGAATCAATCTTATTGACAAAAAATGGGTGTCAACAGATGCCCCTCCTTAACGTCCTCTTTGCAGGGGAGCGAGCGGAGGTGAAGCGAAAGTGAAATGGAACGAAGCGAAGCGGACTGAAAAGCGGGCGTTAAGGTAAAAATGACACCCGTTTTCTCGCCAACAAGCGATAGGAATCTTCCGGAAAACTCTGAACAACTCACAAGGAACTGTTAGATCAAAAGTAACACCAATCTGGAGGAACTAAATTGAAGGGAAAAAATAGGATCAACCTCATGGGGGACACAATCCCACGGTCCAATGAGGAGACCAAAGCAGGCAGTAAAATAAAGAGATGAACTAAACTCTAGACCAGGACTCTCAATCAACCAAACCAAGCGAAAAGACAAGAGAGAACCTTCTAACTCAGAGTGGAATTGTTCCTCTTACCCTGACCTGAATCACACATAGTCATCCATTACTGGTGGGACACTTGATAAGTACAATATGAAGTGATCTAGAAGGGGAGGGGATGAATAGATCACTATTTTTAAAGATTAAAAAAAATTCTGCAGAGTATATTGCTAAATGCAAATAACCTTGAGCTCAGGCTAACGAATATGATGTAGTGCAGTTAATAGCTCAAGCAAATAGAAGGCATATCATGATAGTACCACAATCGATCGCACAAGGGCTCAGAGGATTTTAAGGTGGTTCGGTCCTTCAGACCTACATCCACCCCACACTCAAACCGAGTGTGACTTCACTAAAGGCTGGGCAACACAGCTTGCCAGACAACTGCTGATACACAGCTTCCCAGGAGAACAACCTCTCCTCTTCCTCCTACCCGGAGGGAACCTCTAGCGACCTGCAGTCACTAGAACCCAGAGACTTACGTCTCTCTTCCTCTTTACCAAGAGGGAACCCCACTAGTAGCAACCCTGCTACTAGTGAACCAGAGGTCGAAGACCCCTCTTCCTCCCAACCCGGAGGGAACCTACAAGCAGCTCACCTGCTGCTTGCAAACAGGAGAATGAATCTCCCTTCTCCTGATCTCACAGGAGGACCCCGACCTCAATCCAGAGGATCGGAAACACAAACAAGGACAGTGGAAGAAAGATAAGAACAATAAACGGAAAAATACGAACGAAGAAAAATCAAATGCCAGAAAATGGAAACAATGTAGCTCAATACAGAGCAATAGACTTCGGATTTGATCCGCAAGTCAGAACAACTCTTCTGATCACTCTTCTGCTCTCTCTCTCTTTTTCTTTCTCTGCTATTCTTTCTTCTTTCTTTTCTTCTCCTGGATCGAAGGGCTCTCAATTTTCTTGTTTTTTCTTCTATGCCTCTCTTCTTCGATCACCTTCATTTGAGGACGAAGGATTCTATTTATAGCTGAACAGCAGGTGGATAGGGCACAAAATGCGTGTGCCTCCCACGCTCGATCCAGAATCTTCCTGCCACGTGCCTTTATCAGATTGGTTCCTCTTGTCTCGGATCACGTGCAGCCCTGGAGTGTGGAATGTTCTTCCTCGGACCTGTAATGAGAGTAAGTCCTTTAATACGCTGCATGGCCATTAAAACCAAAACTGCATGAGGTATAGTAACAACACGACGTGACTATTACTCGAGATAACACAAGAACGACACGAGATACTCTGTAACAGGTCAGATACACAGAAGAAAATGACACGAGGTCACGAATGCAAAAACAACACGAGGACAACACGGGCTAACGACAGAGACCGACATGAAGACTAAAGCGAGAAACCAACACGAGGATAGAATATAACGAAACGACTCGAGGTGAAAGCAACACGAGGTGAAGTTTGACACGAAGTAAAAAGCAACGACACGAAGTATAGTGGTGACAAACACACACTATATATAGAAAACGACACGAAGTATAGTGGTGACAAACACACACTATATATAGAAAACGACACGAAGCCAGTAAGAACAGCACGAGATGAAAACGAGACGGGCTGATAATGACATGAAGTCGAAACAGTAAATAACACGGGATCAGACTGCACGAGGTAAAACTACACGAAGACTTAAGACGACACGAGGTGGCAATAAGGAGAACGACATGAAAACAACATGGACTAGCAACCGAAACCGACACGAAGTCAAACAGTACAACACGAGGTGTTGTAACCAAGAAGAAGTGCCAATCAACACGAAGACAGTATGCAGAGAAACGACTCGAAGTGAGATGAGAACAGAATGAAACAAAGAAGACGACACGGAGTGCATAAAACCAACACGAAGACGTGGACTATAGTAACCGTCACGAAGTGTGGTTACTAAGTAGGAACGACATGAGGTCTACAGGAAAACTACTCGAAGTTCATCAGAACTTTTAGAGCAGCTTCAGGAACACGACACGAAGTCATGAGAAGAGAAAACAATCACAAAGTGAAATGAACACTTGAACTTAGACTGACTTAGAGACTCAGCGAATGGACTCGAAGACAGGAATACAAAGGATGACATGGAACCAACACAGTAAACAAATACTGCACGAGGTGAAAGACAACACTCAATCAGACGACAACATGGCTAGCTCGACACGAGGTGAAAACACGAAGCAAGAACTACATGATGTTTGAGGAAAACAGCACGAAGATAGAACATGAACGAACACACGCAGTGTTACCTCTTAGCAGCTAATTCATATAAGACCATGGATAACTCAAGTGCAGGATATCTGAAAAATAACAAGAACAATTAACATAGTGTTGCTCATCATCAAAACACTTAGGGAAGACACACAAGCCAACAACACTTTGCAGACAAATCATGGGTCATGAATGCTCAAAAGATGCGTATGATGCATGCTGGGCTAAAATAAATAAAATCATTAAAACAAATGCGAAGAAAGGATAAAATATAAAATACTCGAGAATAATATTGCTAGACTGGGAGAATCAGAGTCAAGACACTATCTGCAACCACGACGTACAGGATAGAACCATCCTCCCCTAGCTTTCCCAACCTAACGACCTATCCGAAGGTTAAACACGTGAACCTGGATCATAATTATTTTTGTTAAAGGAGAACATCAGATCCTGGAACACGCGGACAACCAACTGGTCCTCGAGATAATATAACATAGTACCATATAGTAATGTAATAAAGGATATAGGGATCGGAATACTTACCGGACTTACCTGACGGAGTCGAAAGGCAAGTGAGGGCTTGATGCTGCAAAGAAGATCGTTAACAAGATTTGCAATAATATCATCAAATAACCAAATTTATGAACTAACCATAAGGAGTAAACCATTTATTTCAAGATATGAACGGTCAACGATCTGCCACCCCACAATATGAACGGCTGATTCCAAATGTGCATAATCATTGAATTTGAACGTTGAAAAGAAAGCAGTACTGTTAAAACTGAACCGCTCCACTTGGGACGGCCATCACATAGCCGTGAAAATGCAACATACCATTGGAGAAGAACGGCAAGGAATAAACCATCTAGATGTTGGACGACCTATAATTAGACCGCACCACCTCTGTAGTTTCGAAAGCTTAAAACCCTTCGTCTCCCTCCCTCCACCGTAACCCACAGTGGAAGGAAGGGAGGACGAAGGCCCAACCGAGCCCCCCCACTCCCTCTCACATTCTCTCAAACTCTCTCCCAATCTCTCCCATCGTTCACCCTCCCCCGTTGATGCGAACTAAACGTCAAGCCCGACGACCCTCGATGACCGGAGAAGGAAGCGAGGTGCCACCACCGCCGGAGGTCGCCATGGAGGAGGCCGACGTGGGATTGTTGCCGGCGATTCAAGAGGGGGGGGGGGGAACGCCGCCGACGACTGAACGGGAAGCCGCCGATGCTGCTGCTACCGGAGAAGAAGCAGGGGAGGAGGGGGACATCGCAGCGCCACAGGCGGCAGCGGTGAAGCCCAATAAAACTGACGAGGTAAGTCCACAAAACGCTAGCCATTTTTAATTTTAATCAATGCATGTAGCCCTAGGGCGACCACGGGGGGATTAGACCACTTAGGAGCCGGCTTGGGGACCCATGGGGTGCCACCGCCGGTGGGAAGGCCCTCACCATCGTCGGGGAAGACGACGGATGAGCGGTTCTCAGGGAACCACACAACCAAGGACGTGCGGCTCATATAGAGCCGCCCATAGCACATGCGGCCCAGGGGTGGCCGTTCAAAACCAGAAAATAATAGGGCTGAAGATGGAGATGAACGGTGGGAGGTCCACCGCATAACAGAAGAGTGGGTTACAATGGGCCATTCGAAACATTAGAGATTCAGAACATATGCGGCCCATATCGGACCGCCCATAGAGTAGAGTGGTTCATGGAGAATCGCTCATCCAACCCAAGTGCAATTTTTAATGTTTTCATTTGTTTATTGAAATAAAATGCTTAAAACTATTATTAAATGTATGCAACTATATGAATGAATGCAGGGAAAACGTAGGACCCGCATCTCGTGGTTGTAGGTCCGTGCAGTGTATCTGGCACTGCCAGACTTTCAGCGAGAGCGGCTAGCTACCATGGGGTTCGCCCCATTCCTGAGTATCGAGGTGTGTCGGTTCGATACAGCACTCCTTTATGCTCTACACAACCGCTGGGATCCAGTGAGTCGTACGTTCCTCTTCCCGTGGGGGCATATGGTCTAGCCTCTAGGGCGGGAATTCATGGAGGACACACGCCCTATCCTCTTACGGCTCTATAAATAAGAAGCTTCTTCCTGAGGAGCAAAGTGATCGAAGCAGGGGAACTTATCTGAAAGAGAAGAAGATAGAGAGAGAGCCTGCACGATCCATAAGAAGAGAAAAAGAGAAGAAGAGAGAGTAGCAGAGAAGAAAAGAAATGAAGAAGAAGAAGAAAGATAGAGAGAGAGATAGAGAATTGGGGGAGAAGAAGAGAAGCTTCATCTGAAGATCTGTCCCTACTGGACCGTGGATCAAATCCAGGCCAGTCAGCTCTTTGAGAGCCACTTTGTGTTCTATCATCAACAGCTTTCTGTTGCTGTGTTCCTTCCATATGTTGTTTTTCTTTTTTACCTTTGTTTCAAGCTGTTAGTCAGCAGAGCTAAGCTGTATTGCTCAGCGGTTGTGGAGGAGGATTCCTCTGGTCAGCAAGCTGTGTTGCTCAGCGGGCGAGGTGGATACCTCGGACAGCAAGCTGTGTTGCTCAGCGGGCAGAGGAGGATTCCTCTGGACGGGTTAAGCTGTAGTCCCCAGCGGTTGGCAAAGCTGTAATGCCCAGCGATCAAACTGTTAGTCAGCGATTGTAGCCAAGCTGTGAGGCCCAGCGGTTTAAGCTGTGTATCAACGGAATCCACACTCTAGTTGGAGTGTGGGGTGGACGTAGGTCTGGAGGACCAAACCACCTTAAAAATCTTCTGTGCAGTGGTTTGATTGTCTATTGTGTTTCGCTAGATGCATGCTTAGGTTTGATGTGTTCTTTCATCTAGTGAGTGGTTTATTCGCACACCACATATTTGATTGGAATTGGGTTTACACACTAGCGCATATAGAGTAGATCATAAGTTAAGTCTATTTGATCTTTCCATTTCATTCGAAAAGAACACATGTGTCATACAAGGCACTTATTTGTGTTAATTCCGCATCTCTGATTGTTATAGTTTTTAATTGGGGTAAAATTCTTAAGGATATATTCATTCACCCCCCTCTGAATCCATCGCACCGATCCCAACAATTGGTATCAGAGCGGGTGTCTGCATAGAGGGTCCAACGACCTGCAGATCCGATCTGTAATTGGCTTCGGTGCGATCTAAGTTGATCTGTTCGCTTGCATTGTTTTGAGCTCTCTACTAGCATTGCTCTTGATCTGATCTGTTTCATCTTACACTTATGGCTGAAATTCCTGTATTCACTGGTTTAGACTTCTATGGCTGGTACGGTCGTTTTAGAGACTATGTGATCTATATGAATTCTGATTTATGGATACTCATAGCTCACAGTCCATATGAAGTTCCTGAGGACAAATCCAAATGGAAGTCCTCAGATAGACTGAAATCTGAAGAAAATTAAAAAGCCCTAGATCTAACAAAAAGGGCAATAGAGTCTCATTGCTTTTCATTTGTTGATGAGTGCAGGAGCGCATTGGAAATCATCAACTGAATATTGGAGAGATCATGCAGAGATGAGGAAATGTGCTTCATGGTCAGAGATCAGTCCGAGGACTCATCCTCTCAGGTAAACTCTAGGATAGAGAATATTAGTTATGATGATTTAGTTGCCATGACTGAGCATTTATTGATTAAATATGATAGAGTCAAATCTGAAAAGAGAAAAATGAGAAAATAAATGATTCATGAAGTTACTCGTTTGAAGGCAGAGAATGAAAACTTGAAATCTGACATGAATAAAGAAAAAGATGAGTTGAACAATTTGAAATCTAAAAATGAGAACCTTAGAAACAAACTCATTAGTGAAAATAATTCTTGCAATGAATGTGCCATTCTCAGAGATTTGATTAATGATATAGATCATGATGATAATTTGTAAAAGGAATTAATCAAATCCCTGAAAGAAGAAAACCAATTATTGTTGGTAAAGAAAATTGAGGTTGAAGAAAGTGGAGAAAAACTGTTTGAAGAAAATGGTTACTTGAAAGATCAAAACAAGAAACTGATGGTTTTGAACATTGTGCTTTCTGAAAAACTGATGGACATTGAAAAAGGTAAGGCAATTTTGAATGACATAGAAGCTAATGAGAATTTGAAGATATTGCAGGAAAATGAAAATTTGAAAAGACTCAATGATGGTTTGCATAATCAAATAATCTCATGTGAAGATGACATTGTGTTATTGCAAATTGAAATTGATGATATAAAAGCCTCTATGTCTAAATTTGTGAAAGGAAAGGACAATTTGAACAAACTGCTTGGCATTAAGGTGAATTTTCAGAAAGAAGGACTAGGTTATGTGCCTGTCAATAAACAAACTAATGAAAATAAGAAGCCAACTGTAATATTGAAAAGTTTTGAACATGCTAACTAATCTAGTGCTTCTATCTTTCAATTCACTGCAAAGAAAGCCAAAAATTCATATAAAAATCAGAAAAAGTTTCAAAAATCAAAGAAAATTGTTAATATGAATAAGCCCAAACCTGTCCCTGATTTACATGTGCATGCTGCTCACTGCTCACACATACATTCACACTCTCATGCGAATGTTAATTCTATCAATCAAGTGACTCTGAATAAAAAGGAAGTAACATGTCACTATTGTGGGAAGGTTGGGCATATTATGCATGACTGTGTAACATTGATAAATGATGAAAGAAATGTTGTTAGGATGTATCCTAGAAATCATCTTCCTAGGAAACCTTCTACTAATCAGAAAAAGAAAATTCAATGTTCTTGCTGTGGGAATTTTGGTCACATTGCTGCCTTCTGCTGGTATGCTCAGGGAAATCATATTAACTCCAAATCTGCTAAGTTCCCTAGAACAAGACCTGTAAATATTTTGTGCTTCAACTGTGATAAACCAGATCATGAGTCTGTAATTTGTTGGTTGTCTGGTAATAAGAAACAAACTGTCCATGCGTACAACCGAACATTTCATGCTCATGTTCATGGGTCTCAGACTGCTGTTGATATGCATTATAGGACCGAAAAATCTGGCCACTCCATGGATAGTTGTTACCTGATGGATTATGATGATAATGTTGCTAAAAAACTATTCAGAACATCTGTCAAGGTTAACACAGGACCCAAGGCTGTTTGGGTCCCTGCATGATCAAAATGATTAATATGCTACAGGTGTGCCTTGGAATGAAAGAAAGGGGGGTTAATAAGCCAAGGCACTCAAAATGAAAACCCCAGGATCCTACGCATCAGGTCAGCTCTGAACACTCTGTTTAAATTTCATCATCTGAAATTGTGAGTATGAAAGATTTGAATTTCATGTTGATTTGATTCATGCTTAATTAAAATTCTCTGAAAATTTGAAATGAACCTGATGCTTTTGGCAGTCTTTCCCTCCGATTGAACTGCATGATTTTCTATTAAACATAAATTTTAAGACCATGTGCTACACTTTCACTATATTTCATGCACTTAGTCAGGGGGAGTTTGACTGGTTATGCTTAATGTTATTGATGCTCATGATTAGCCTCATTGCATCTAGACAGGGGGAGATTTGTCAGATACATTTGTTCCTCACTTCCTGAATCCCTCTTGTTTAGTTATTTGAATCACGCTACTGCTCTCTAGTGGATAACCTGAATGTTCTGCTATTCTCATCTTGCATAGTTGATCTATCTGTATTCCATACTTAGCTACTGAAATTGATTCTGCTCTGCATATATTTGATGCTCTTCTCTCCTGCTATCATTTGCTCTACCAGCTTGCACCTATCAAACATTCACATCTTTTCAAGCTGGTCTGATTAATCTGGTTCTTGTTCTAGGAATGATAAGTTGTTCAGTAGCATTGATTGGACTGATCTGAGATTCTTATGTTGTGTACCATGTTTTAGTCTGAACTCTTAAATAAAATTCCTATCATATAGGTTTAAGAATGACCATTGATTCAGACTGATATAAGTTTAATGTATTCTCAGAGTTGCAATTGAATGATTTGAAAATATCTGAATACTAAGTTTTAATAAATTTTAACCAACTGCATCATGAATACCCTAGTCTCACCCATCTGTAATCTGAAAATGTGATATCAAGGCTACTTTGGTAGAGATACATAGAGATAGCATTGCTTTTAAACATTAACTTGAAAAATGTTGACTAAAAATAAAAATTGTGTTCGGGGTAATGACTTGGTAACTGAGTAACTGGGTTCTCTATCAATGAAATAGAGTAAACCTATGTCATGAAGTTCTACAGTTATATCTGGTAAAAATGTATTGAAATTATGATAGAGCAATGGCATGTTTGTGTTGAGTAACTGGGGAGTCCGGCCTCTGATCAAGGTGTCTCCTCATGTAAAAGGACACTCCTATTGCTAACTCTGTTCTCAAAGTTGAGAGGCAATGCCAGTCATCACACTGAAGTAACAGGGTCACTTCACCTAAGACGTGTTGTGTCTCATGTAAACAGGTGTTGATCAACTTAAATTGCTCAGGGAATATTATGCTTATTGAAAGAAAATTTCTTGCAAAAGCTGTCAACTCACATTTTTCTAAGTGTGTTTAATCTTGATACTATACTATGTAACTCTCAAAGTGGTCATTGAGTTCATTTGTGTAAGATGGAAGGTGGTTGTTCTTGAGTATTGCTTGATTAATTGGTTCACCTTTATTAAAACCTACCTTCAGATATGAGTATTGAATTTGATTGACAAATTTGGTATACATCATGATTAAATCAGTTGGGTCATGTCGCTTAATTCATAACCCCCTATGATAGGAGAGTCTTTCCTTGTGAGGACTTATTACTGTGGTACCTACCATACAATTTTCTCTGATCAGGTTCACCTTTGACAACTTAATCATCATGCTATCTTACCTGTTGGAGATCATGTACCTTGCTTGCTGTTATTTACTTCTACCCTTGGCTACATCTACTTCATTTGCATCATTATTTCACTCTCCACAATGTTGGAATCTTCCATCTTGTTTCTGTAACCAGTTCTAGTTCTGTGGGCTTTTCACCTGCATTGTTCTGTCCATACAAATATAAGGTGCCACAACCATTATTGTTTTGGATTCCTTGTGGTGGCAGATTTCAGATTGCTTTTGGTTAACCAGAATTCATTCATGCACTTCAGGGGGAGTTCTGGGTCATCTGCATTTAAGGGGAGAGTAGTCATTCATTCATATTGATAGGGGGAGCTCTTATATTTTATTCTTCTAGTGCTCATCCTGCATATTTCATTTTGGGGGAGAATAGCTCTTATGTGCCTTCATTTGTCAAAGGGGGAGATATTATCTCAATCTTTTTATACCTGCTTATTCTTTCTCTCTCAAACTTTTTCTCTTTTTGATGAAGTCAAAGGGGGAGATAGCTTGGATCTGTGTGTCTCATAGTGACTCATAGTGTTGCCATCATCAAAAAGGGGGAGATTGTTGTGCCCCTATGATTTTGATGTCAGCAAGCACTATGAGTATGAATTGTTTTGATGTTAGCAAGCACTATGAGCATGATTGATTGATTGATTTGAGAGTGGGTACATTCATCTCATTACATTGTCTGTCTCTGCATTGGTGCAACTCTAGTTCCTGCATAACAAGTGTAGTTTGCATCGGTACATTAACTGTTGTTGCACGTCATATAGTCGATGCATGATCTGGTAAATAGACTGGACTGTTAGTTCTCCTGCATACATTGCATCGGTTCAATATCTGCCATATGCACACACTGCATCGATGCATTCGTCAGTCGCTTTATTTCGAAGTCGATGCATGTTCATTATGCATACATAGTCAGTACATTCGGTTGTTTCATTCATATACAATGTCTACACAGTCTTTGCTGTTATGTCCATGCGTCATTTAAGCAAGTCTATACATGATGCATTGACTCTTAAATGCTAGGTAGCAAGTCTGTACATTGTCTTGTTTCAGGCACGCAAAATCTGTACATCGTCTTGGCGCATGCACGCAAAGTCTGTACATTCTTTGACAGCATGCCTGAGCATTCATCTTTGCTGTGCATACTTTGATAGATGCAAACAGCATTTCACACGTTCAACGTCTGTACATTCTTCAGTGGAATTTGTGCAATCTTTCAAAACAAAGTCTATACACTCTTTACCATGCATTCAAAGTCTATACATTCCATTGTTAGTACGAGTGGTTAAGTTCATGCATCATCACTCTAGCAAGTCTGTACATTGGTGTCGCATGCACACTAAGTCCATGCACTCCTTGATGACATGCCTGTGCATACATCTTCATTGTGCATACTTTGTTAAATGCATTCTGCACTACCCACTAGCAAGTCTATACATGCTTAGTTCAAATCTCAAACCTACTCGATGCATCTTTTTCTTTTTCTGATAATCAAGTCTGATCTGACAGGACTGCTGGTCGAGGAAATTAAGAAGGGCACAAGAAGGGAGGATGTGCCAGGATCGTGACACGTGTAAAGCAGTGAGTGAAATGCTGCCACGTGGTCTAGCCTCTAGGGCGGGAATTCGTGGAGGACACACGCCCTATCCTCTTACTGCTCTATAAATAAGAAGCTTCTTCCTGAGGAGCAAAGTGATCGAATCAGGGGAACTTATCTGAAAGAGAAGAAGATAGAGAGAGAGCCTGCACGATCCAAAAGAAGAGAAAAAGAGAAGAAGAGAGAGTAGCAGA
This sequence comes from Amorphophallus konjac, assembly GCA_022559845.1. Taxonomy (NCBI): domain Eukaryota; kingdom Viridiplantae; phylum Streptophyta; class Magnoliopsida; order Alismatales; family Araceae; genus Amorphophallus; species Amorphophallus konjac. The sequence continues at coordinate 250,824,644 of CM040127.1, forward strand.
GAAGAAAAGAAACGAAGAAGAAGAAGAAAGATAGAGAGAGAGATAGAGAATTAGGGGAGAAGAAGAGAAGCTTCATCTGAAGATCTGTCCCTACTGGACCGTGGATCAAATCCAGGCCAGTCAGCTCTTTGAGAGCCACTTTGTGTTCTATCGTCTACAGCTTTCTATTGCTGTGTTCCTTCCATATGTTATTTTTCTTTTTTACCTTTGTTTCAAGCTGTTAGTTAGCAGAGCTAAGCTGTATTGCTCAGCGGTTGCGGAGGAGGATTCCTCTGGTCAGCAAGCTGTGTTGCTCAGCGGGCGAGGTGGATACCTCGGACAGCAAGCTGGGTTACTCAGCGGGCAGAGGAGGATTCCTCTGGACGGGTTAAGCTGTAGTCCCCAATGGTTGGCAAAGTTGTAATGCCCAGCAGTCAAGCTGTTAGTCAGCGGTTGTAGGCAAGCTGTGAGGCCCAGCGGTTTAAGCTGTGTATCAGCGGAATCCACACTCTAGTTGGAGTGTGGGGTGGACGTAGGTCTGGAGGACCGAATCACCTTAAAAATCTTCTGTGCAGTGGTTTGATTGTCTATTGTGTTTCGCTAGATGCATGCTTAGGTTTGATGTGTTCTTTCATCTAGTGAGTGGTTTATTCGCACACCACATATTTGATTGGAATTGGGTTTGCACACTAGCGCATATAGAGTAGATCAGAAGTTAAGTCTATCTGATCTTTCCATTTCGTTCGAAAAGAACACCTGTGTCATACAAGGCACTAATTTGTGTTAATTCTGCATCTCTGATTGTTATAGTTTTTAATTGGGGTAAAATTCTTAAGGATATATTCATTCACCCCCCTCTGAATCCATCGCACCGATCCCAACAATGCATGCTATGAAATGCAAACTTTGATGATGATTTCTTTTTGAATTTTCAAGGATATTTAATTTTTTTATTATTATTTTATTGATTTTTATTTTGTTTGGTATTTGCCCCTTTTTTAGAAATATTTGATTTTTTTTTGTTTTTTGTTTTTGTTTTGTTTTTGGAATTTTGGACATATTCATTTTTTTTTGAATTTTGGTTGTTTTGGTAATATTTCAAGAAAACATTTGAAAAACATTGTTGCCTACGGCACCCCTGGGCAGGCTAAAGCCATTGGCCAAGAATCGTCATTCCTACCCCTCTTTTTAAGAGTTTCCCTTAGGCAGGGCGTGCATGTGAGGGTGGCTTACCACAACCTTCTACCTCTAAAGAACGGTGCCCCTATTAGGGCCATGCTCAGGATACATTCAAGTCTAGGGGGAGGTTTGGAAGATGAATTGGGGGACAAGCTTTGTACAAGATGGGAGATTCCAAGGATTCGAATTCCTTCCGGGGCACTACCCCTCAAAGAGTCGGTTTATTGTACTTGGGGGTTTTGATTGATTGGCACGCATACGCACGGGCTGAATAACCCGCGGGGACTTTGCCCTCTTGACGTGCTCTTAACTCGTGATTTTCTCCCACGATGCTGCACTACCCTTCACCATTTTGCGCGAATCTCAACTCTTGTTAGGAGAAGCAGGCCCGGTTATTAGGATCAGGGGAATTTTTCATGGGTTTTTTTTTATTTTCCTTTATTGAGAACTACCCTTATTGAGACCGCTCCCGTATTGGGGAAGTGCCCAGGTTGGTCATTTTATCCATCGACCTCTTGCCCCTACACTTAGCCAAGAAAAGAAGAGAAAGACTTTCGTGCATTCCCAATCATGGCCAAAGCAGCAACGGTGTTGCTCGAGAGGAGATCGGTTACCGATTTTCGTGAGGTGTGTGAAGAACCATGCCTAGGGGTTACCCTTAAAGTCCAGAAAAGAAAGTGGACTCTCGGCGCGAGGCTCATTGCCAGCCAAGGATGCCGCAGAAGCAACCTCTTTTAACTATGCCTAAGCTATTTAAGCCATTCAACCATGTTTTAAGAAACATGTACGTACATGAATCTCCATATTGCATACAAACCAACAGTTTGAAAGTTTAAAATCTTTTATTTTCTTGCTTAAATGAATGGAGGGTAAATGATCATGTTTTTTAAACATGGGGAAATAACAGACCTTACACCGGATGAAAGAGGGATAAAATGGAAGAGAGACGAGGGCTAGAACTCCCTCGTTAAGGCACTGAAGCCCTGATAACAAGGAACCGAATACAAAATAAATAGAGGTCAACCCCAGTCAAGGCAGGCTAAAACCTCGAGAACAACGAGAAAAAGGATAAGAATTTGGGAAGGGTAAGGATGAGCAAATAGAGAGAGAGGAATGAGAAGCATCCGACATAATCGGAGGAAAGGAACAGTGGTCATCCGCCAAAGGCGGGGAAGAAGATGTGGACACCCCCGGCAAGGCCGGGGAATAACCAAGAGTAACGCCCAGAAGTCCCGGGGGAGAATCGGAGAAAACACCCGGAAGCCCCTGGGGAGAGGAATCAGCAACACCCGACAAGGTCGGGGAAAGTGAATGAGAAGTGGAACCCAGAGATGTTGGAGGAGAAGTGATGTGGCACAGCCCAAGGATGACTAAGTATGAAATGAGCAACCTAGGACCTAGACCCGCAAGCATACAAGCACTCCAATGATTCTCACGATAGCGTCTTACTCACTCGGCACACGCGATCACCCGGCGGGGCCGGGGGATGATGGCAAGGGTCCGAGGCGAGACCCAATGATTCTAAGTGACTTAGTTGGCTTAGGCTGACCCTCAATGGGCCTGGGATTCCCTACTTCATGGGCGGCTGGCCCGCAGGGCGGGGTTTGGGTGGCACTCACTCTCGGTCCGCGGTGGTCACTCACAAAGTAGCATACAAGATCGGGCTCTCTTCTCACCGTCCGATGGGCATTCAAAGCAATACTGAACTTGCAGAAATGAGGCAATCAAGGACAGTACCAGAGGCTCACCTGATCGGTGTGAAGACACCGATCCCGCTCTGAGACGAGGGCGCGCCGGGAAGCGTGGGTAAATACCCGAACGCTGCGGCGATTGTCGCTTGACCTGAAAATTAAAGAGTACAGCACTACGCCTCTCGCAGGAGGGATGATCTTGGGGTGGGGATTAAACTTATTACAGTCAAAACTACCTCCACGCAGGGAGGGGCCTTCAGCCGGCCAAGCGGGGTGGGGGAATTATGAAGAAAACCCGACGTTCGGAGAGTTGCCGGTTCTGCCAATCTTTAGAGTTGCTGGACAGTGGGGCAGTGATGATGCTGCCACAAATTTCACAGAGCTCAGATCTTGATGAGACTTGCGCCAAAATCTTCCCAACGGACCAAGGATGATGTCTGAATTTTTGGGGAAGCTCAGGAAGTCGGGGCTGATTGGGTCGGCGACTGGAACAGGACAGCAACTTCTGTCTCTGGCTGGTGCAGAACGGATGCAGTGGGTTCCAGAAGGCACTGTGGACGCTCCCGAACTCTGATCGGAACGAAACTGGCGGTGACGCGAGCGTGGTCGGAGTAGCTTCGAGCAGAAGTTGACAGGGCCACAATCTGAGATCGGAGGAGAGCGAGGTAGCTGGATAAGTAGGGACAGGTCAAACCTGGATCCACAGGGGGCAGACTACACACTCCGATGAAGAAATGGTAACTGGAAGCTCCGGGGGCCGAATGAGGTCCTTCTTCTTGGAGATGACAGCTAACTGGAAGTAGTTTCTGCCCTCCAAAAATGGCGAACAGATCTTCAAGGAAGAAGCCGTGGTCGGACTGGAGCTGAGGCTCTGGTTCCCTGCCAGAGGGCTTCTGCGTGGTCGATAGAGATCGGCTCCTGCGGACAGCTCGGAACTCGGATGTCGACGAAACCACCTCGCCTTAAAAGCTCTCTGGACGACCTTTCCAGAGATGTAGGTTTTGACACCAGGAGGAGCATGGAGCGGCCGGGGATGAAGCGACTTCAGGACCCCACTCTGCTGCCTGCGACCTGCTACCTGAAACTGCAACTTGCAAGAACAAGGGGTGGGGCAAGGGGAGTTAGCACAGCTTGGGGTGATGGCTGAGGGTTTGGGAGAGGGGAGGGACGTGGTTAGGGCTTCCAAGGGGTTCTGGTGGGGCAGGGATAGGTGGAGAGGGAGCTGGAGCTGCAAGAGGTGGTGGTGGAGAAGTGGGTGTGCACAAGAGAGAGGGTGAGATGGAGAGGAGGAGGAGGAGGGCGACCAGACCAAGGGGGGTCTGGTTTGGGTTGACCTAGGGTGTGGGAGGGATGGGAGAGGGGAGGGAATTTCGAATTTGGGCTTTGGGAGAGGTTAATTCAGCCTTGGGAAGGTGGTGGGGTGCTTAGGGAAGTGGAGGGGGGTAGGTGGTGGTTGGGAAGTAGGGCTTAGATTGGTGGAGGGTTCTTGGAACTAGATGTGGAGTAAAGAGGGGCTATGGGAAGTTGTGTGGAGTTAATGGAGGTAGGTGGGGGTTGGGAGCGATTGGGAGGAGGGAGGAGAGAGAGAATGGTGCGCCCCCTTCTTGAAGAGAGAGAGGGAGAGAGAGATAATGAGAGAGAGAGAGAGAAGAGAAATTTAGTGGAGGGGAGTGAGACTTGGGAAATATTTCTATTCAAATTGATTCATCAAAAGTTGTTACAATGAGAGGGAGGGGAGGCCTATTTATAGGCTCCATACTTTCGTATGACCATAATGACCCTGACAAGCTAACTAATGACCAAAGCAGTCCAAGGGAGGGGTGCCCCTGGGCCTAGCCCACTAGTTGGGCCCAATAGCTTAACAAACCAACATAATGACACAAGACTTTGGTAGATAACCTACTAACCTAGGTACATGACTCAAATAATAGAAAAATTACATAGTTTAAGACTCAAATAAAATATAAAAATTACATGACTAGACTCACAAACACATGACGAACATAATGGCATAAGCCGACGATGATCCGAGCCTCAAAAAAGTGGAGGGGCAAGGGATGCCCCCATCATACCCCCGGGGTGGGGAGAACTCGACCCCGTCGAGTATGGGTCCGCCTGGCGATAGTACCAGCTCCAGAATGTCGAGGTCAAGTCGCAACAGGTCCTCCCGACTCGCCCAAGTATCCTCAATCGGGCGACGGTTCTTCCACCTAACCAGGTAGCGCTGATACACCTTGTGCCTAGTAATGATACTCTGCTCATCCAGTATTACCTCTACCTGCTCTCGTAGGTCTCTCAAGCTATGAAGTGGAGTCCCACTGGGAGTGTCTCTCTCAAGGGGGGGTAAAGGCTCGAGCTCCCACTGGGTTCCACCGCGGGGCCTTTGTAGGGTACCAGGTCTGCCACATTGAAAGTAGGGTGTACCCCAAAAACCCTCAGGTAGGTCTAGCTCATAAGCATTACTTCCAAGTCATCTCAGAACTCGAAAGGGTCCCGAACCTCGTGCCCTCAACTTAGAGGCAGGCCCTGGAAGGAGCCGCTCCGTCCTCACCATCACCGAATCTCCCACTTGGAACTCGCAGTGGTGCTGATGAGCATCTGCCCGCCTTTTGTAAGTCTCATTGCTCTTTCCTATATTCTTGCGAGAATGCGTATGCCATGCACTATGATGTGATGTTGGTGTGAAGAGTATGGTGTGCAAAGGTGGACCTGGGCAGCCAAATGTAGACCGATCACACTTTGATTCCATGAAGACTGTGACAGACTTAGGAGGGCCGGGACATCCATAGATTAACCTTTTATGCATGGGTGTGACAAATGTCGGGGGACCCGGACATCCATGTATGCTCCTCTCATGCTTAAGACTCATGATGAATGAAGGTGGGCCAATACATCCGAATACGGTCCACTTATGCTTCCTACTTGACATGTGGGTGATGTGAATGAATGTACCCGACTTATGAATCATGTCAAATGGTGTGGTAAGCCTAGACTCATGCATGTTTATCCCAAAGGTGACTTCCATCTGAATAGATGTGGGATGACTTTTGAACTTCCATGTGAATGGGTCGAAGGGATCTAGGAAGGTGGTTATGGGGTGGGGCATTTCATCAATCCCAAGGTGTTTTTTGCCTAAGGTCAATGCTCTCATGGTGTAACCCGATTCTAGGAAGGGAGGAGTTTGGGTCAACATGGGCGATATGGGTAGGGTGAGGTGGGTGGTGAATAGGGGGAGTGGGTTACATGGAGGTGTTGGCTCCCTTAGGAAGGGGTTAAAGGGATCATGGTAAGGGTCACCTAGGTAGGGGTACTCCATATTCTCAAGGTCCTCCAATGGTGAGTCATCCTCCTCCAAGATAATTGGGCCAAGGTTGCTAATGGGTTGGCCAATCAAAGCACTTGGGATCTCAATGGTTGGGGAGTAGACTAGGATGGGTTCCTCCTCCATGGGAAGAAAGGGTATGATCTCACTTGTAAATTGGCCATTAGTGTAGATGGAAGTGATGGAGCCAACGGCGGGGTAAGCTAGGCTAATGGTGCTAGGCTCCGACGGCCTCATGGCTAGCATATCGGTCAAGTGGACTTGCCAATGTAGGTAGGCCACTAAGTCTCCCAAATCTTCCACACAATAAGAGGTTTGATAAGTGACATGAGCCTGAGTGGGAATGATTTGGGATTGATGTCCCATGGGTAGGTGGCTTGGTTGTGAACTAGGAATGGTGAGGCCTTGCTTGAGCCATTGGAGTACGGACTCATCTATGGTGACGGTGTCATGGGGAAGGGTGTGTAGCTCTTGAGGAGCTAGGCTAGGAGTGGTGGGTGAGTTGTGTGGCCCTTGATTTCCTCTATCTTGGGAGGTGGATCCGGATTGGTATCCCTCTCCACTTGGGTGAGGGTGTGGGTTGCAACTCCTAAGGACAATGGGGTAGGAAGGTCTATGGTGGGTGGGTTGGTGGTAGTCGATGCATGGCGCACTCGGGGTGGTGGGCATGGGTGGACTTGGGTTGGGATAGGAAGGGGAAGTAGTGGAGGCCTAGGTTGGGGAAAGATTGGTGTAGGAAGCGGGAGGTGGGTTGGGTGAGGGGGTTTAGGTTGGTTGGCCTTGGGAGGTGCATCTTTCTTTGGGGGTGATGGAGGGATAATGGTGGGGTTCAAGGGGGCTTGTGGGATATGGGTTTGGTGGGGGAATTTGGGTTGGGGGGTGGTGGTCATCATGGGCCTAGGTGGAGGGGTGGTCATGGGGCCCAATTGGGTTTGTGGAGCTATGGTTGTGGTGAGGACTTGTAGGTAGGGTGTAGATGTGGTGGTCGGGATAGGATAGGTGGGAAGTGGTGGGGAATGGGGGACTAGGGTCTTGGGTTGGCCAGGAGGGGGTGAAGGAGTTGAAGTGCTCCTTAGGCTTTGGTGTTTTGAGTAGGAGGGGGAAACATATCTAGCCCTAAGTTATTCTTTCATGTCCCCCCAAGTGGTGATGGAAGGTTCCCTTCTAAGCACCCTTATCCCGACAATTTGCAACCATTGAGTTTGGGCGCATTTAGAAAGTTGCATTTTGGCAAATTGGGCCTTCTCTTCTTCGGTCATTGGATACCAAGTGAAATAATGGTCCATGGAAGCCTCCCATTCTAAATACTCATTATGATGAGTCCCATCAAAGGTGAGAGGTGATGGAGGAGCCCTATTATCATTCATCCTTGGGGCGGGCCAATTTTCTTCTAGTTGGTCAAGTCGTCTAGATAGGTTATCAAGCTTGCCATTGGCATGGGTCAAGGTTTTCATGAGGTAACTGACGTGGCCAGGGAAGTCATGGGTGTTAGTGGTAGGTATCCCTTGGCGTTTTGGATTCATAGTGGGATTGGAAGATGAAGTATTGGGTTGATAGTGAGTACCACTACGAGTGGTCATGCAAGGTTGGGTGGGCTATGCACGGGTGTGCGGATGCACCTTTGACCTAGTATGATGACCCAAGACTAGACTTGTGAGGACAAGCCTATGACCGCTCTGATACCACTTGATGTGGCACAGCCCAAGGATGACTAAGTATGAAATGAGCAACCTAGGACCTAGACCCGTAAGCATACAAGCACTCCAATGATTCTCACGATAGCGTCTTACTCACTCGGCACACGCGATCACCCGGCGGGGCCGGGGGATGATGGCAAGGGTCCGAGGCGAGACCCAATGATTCTAAGTGACTTAGTTTGCTTAGGCTGACCCTCAATGGGCCTGGGATTCCCTACTTCGTGGGCGGCTGGCCCGCAGGGCGGGGTTTGGGTGGCACTGACTCTCGGTCCGCGGTGGTCACTCACAAAGTAGCATACAAGATCGGGCTCTCTTCTCACCGTCCGACGGGCATTCAAAGCAATACTGAACTTGCAGAAATGAGGCAATCAAGGATAGTACCAGAGGCTCACCTGATCGGTGTGAAGACACCGATCCCGCTCGGAGACGAGGGTGCGCCGGGAAGCGTGGGTAAATACCCGAACGCTGCGGCGATTATCGCTTGACCTGAAAATTAAAGAGTACAGCACTACGCCTCTCGCAGGAGGGATGATCTTGGGGTGGGGATTAAACTTATTACAGTCAAAACTACCTCCACGCAGGGAGGGGTCTTCAGCCGGCCAAGCGGGGTGGGGGAATTATGAAGAAAACCCGACGTTCGGAGCGTTGCCGGTTCTGCCAATCTTCAGAGTTGCTGGACAGTGGGGCGGTGATGATGCTGCCACAAATTCCAAAGAGCTCAGATCTTGATGATACTTGCGCCAAAAGCTTCCCAACGGACCAAGGATGATGTCTGAATTTTTGGGGAGGCTTAGGAAGTCGGGGCTGAATGGGTCGGTGACTGGAACAGGACAGCAACTTCTGTCTCTGGCTGGTGCAGAACGGATGTAGTGGGTTGCAGAAGGCACTGTGGACGCTCCCGAACTCCGATCGGAACGAAACTGGCGGTGACGCGAGCGTGGTCGGAGTAGCTTCGAGCAGAAGTTGACAGGGCCACAATCTGAGATCGGAGGAGAGCGAGGTAGCTGGATAAGTAGGGACAGGTCAAACCTGGACCCACAGGGGGCAGACTACACACTCCGACGAAGAAATGGTAACTGGAAGCTCTGGGGGCCGAATGAGGTCCTTCTTCTTGGAGATGACAGCTAACTGGAATTAGTTTCTGCCCTCCAAAAATGGCGAACAGATCTTCAAGGAAGAAGCCGTGGTCGGACTGGAGCTGAGGCTCTGGTTCCCTGCCAGAGGGCTTCTGCGTGGTCGATAGAGATCGGCTCCTGCGGACAGCTCGGAACTCGGATGTCGACGAAACCACCTCGCCTTAAAGCTCTCTGGACGACCTTTCCAGAGATGTAGGCTTTGACACCAGGAGGAGCATGGAGCGGCCGGGGATGAAGCGACTTCAGGACCCCACTCTGCTGCCTGCGACCTGCTACCTGAAACTGCAACTTGCAAGAACAAGGGGTGGGGCAAGGGGAGTTAGCACAGCTTGGGGTGATGGCTGAGGGTTTGGGAGAGGGGAGGGACGTGGTTAGGGCTTCCAAGGGGTTCTGGTGGGGCAGGGATAGGTGGAGAGGGAGCTGGAGCTGCAAGAGGTGGTGGTGGAGAAGTGGGTGTGCACAAGAGAGAGGGTGAGATGGAGAGGAGGAGGAGGAGGGCGACCAGACCAAGGGGGGTCTGGTTTGGGTTGACCTAGGGTGTGGGAGGGATGGGAGAGGGGAGGGAATTTCGAATTTGGGCTTTGGGAGAGGTTAATTCAGCCTTGGGAAGGTGGTGGGGTGCTTAGGGAAGTGGAGGGGGGTAGGTGGTGGTTGGGAAGTAGGGCTTAGATTGGTGGAGGGTTCTTGGAACTAGATGTGGAGTAAAGAGGGGCTATGGGAAGTTGTGTGGAGTTAATGGAGGTAGGTGGGGGTTGGGAGCGATTGGGAGGAGGGAGGAGAGAGAGAATGGTGCGCCCCCTTCTTGAAGAGAGAGAGGGAGAGAGAGATAATGAGAGAGAGAGAGAGAAGAGAAATTTAGTGGAGGGGAGTGAGACTTGGGAAATATTTCTATTCAAATTGATTCATCAAAAGTTGTTACAATGAGAGGGAGGGGAGGCCTATTTATAGGCTCCATACTTTCGTATGACCATAATGACCCTGACAAGCTAACTAATGACCAAAGCAGTCCAAGGGAGGGGTGCCCCTGGGCCTAGCCCACTAGTTGGGCCCAATAGCTTAACAAACCAACATAATGACACAAGACTTTGGTAGATAACCTACTAACCTAGGTACATGACTCAAATAATAGAAAAATTACATAGTTTAAGACTCAAATAAAATATAAAAATTACATGACTAGACTCACAAACACATGACGAACATAATGGCATAAGCCGACGATGATCCGAGCCTCAAAAAAGTGGAGGGGCAAGGGATGCCCCCATCAAGAAGGGTCGAAAGAGGTGCAACGAATGAGATGAAAAGGTGACATAGGCCGAGGCCTAAAGTCATGAGGGGATGGAGAGCCCGGAGGTTCTGAATGGGGAGGAAAAGAAGAGTGAGGGTTAGCGGACCCGAAAGGGGCAAAGTAAATCATGAAAATTGGGCTGGCGGATGGAAGGCACACCACCCAAGGGTGGGAGCTGAGTAGAAGAAAAGACGAATGAAAGGAAGAAGAGGAGGAGGAAGTGAACCCCCGAGTGCATGACTGACGGCCCTTGAACTTGCGCCGCCGTCTCTTCTTGGCTGAAACCTGCCTGTAATAACTCCGCCTGATGCGGACTCGGGCCTTCAAGCTTCTTGGCTTGCCATGTCTTCTCAAATAACGGGCCCACCTGGCAGACGGCCTGGCCCGATCATAAATGTGCTGCTTTATCGGGGCGGTTGCCCCTAGACACGCGGTGCTAACCATAGGTGGACATTCTTGAGCATATAACCCCTCAAGTTGATCGGCAGACCATGGAGTTGTGTTGCTGGGCACCAACGGCTTGAGATTAGGCATCTTCACTTGGTCACTGGGCATGAAGTGCAATTCCCTTGCCAAAAGTGCAGGACGGAACTGAGGGAGGGTGATGCGCGGCGTTGTCGTGGCCGTCTCACCTATAAACCGAGGGAGATTACATAACAAGTGCAGAATGTCCCTAGTCAATCTTGAAGACACGGCCAATTGCCCCTTGAACGCTGAATTCATTAAACTTTTGGCGGCCGTGTGGGTCAGCACCACCCAAGTGGAAAACTCTTCTGGGCCAGTGAACTGAACAACAATCAAGCGAGAGGTGATAACAACATCAATAGTGAATTCTCCGGTGGGCAAAGAGATTGCCACCGGTCTTGTTTGTGAAAAAATTGGCACTAGCACCGAGGAGCTTGCTTTGACAACCATCTTCAGAGATGAACGCTCCTGGTTCCCAAGGCAACCAGGAATTCAGACTCGGATCGGCATGCGACAAATGAACTGTTGAACCTTGGCATGCATGATCAAAGCCCGGCTTAACTTATCACCACCCCTGGTTCCGAGGGGTACCAAGGGTAACGTGCACCTGCTCCGCGAGGTGGGAAGTGGCAGAGGGGGGTTAGAAGGAAGAGGTTTGAAGGGCGTGGGTGGAGGTAATGCGAGTGACGGGGGAATAGTGATAATGATGGGCATGGGTGGAGGTAAAGGCAAAGGTGGGGGTGTGGGTTCAGGTTTGGCCTGCTCAAGTTCGGATGATGATGGTGAAAGGGGAAGTGAAGGGGGTGGAGGAGGTGGTGGTAGTGAGGAGGATGGCGAAGGTGGTGGAGATGGTGGGGGCGAAAGTGGAAGTGGTGAAGGTAATGAAGGTAGGGATGGGGGTGAGGTGATCGAGAGAGGTGGTAAAAATGAAGGAGGAGGAGAGGAAGGTAGTGGTGTAGTGGGGGAAGTGGCAAGTGGTGGCGCTCTTCGGCGTATCTTTATGACACGTCGAGGGGCATTGGGGACAGGTGTGGTGGTGGAAACGGAGGGTGAAAGAGAGGTTGCCCGGGCAGGGGCTGGGGTAGGTAAAGGTTGTGGAGGAGATGGGATGGAGGAATAAGTGGGTAACGGAGTAGGTATCTTATTAACTGAAGAAACACTAGGGTGCCCTGGTCTTGAAGTGGAGACGGCTACCTAGGCGGCACTGCTTGTTGTTGCTGCTGCTTGCTGCTGAGATCCAGGATAAATTGGTGCACGACAGCCCAATCAGTCATCTTCTTATCTTCCAAACTGTAAACAAACTCCCGGAACTCGGGACAATTCTAAACCAAATGCCCCTGCTGGCGATGAAATTCACAAAAATGGATCCAATTTCTGACCGTGGGTCGGCAAGGCATAACCGGAGGGAGTTGTAACGCGCGGGTAGCCATCAAAGCTCTGAACACATCTGTGAAAGATTCTGGCAACGGAGAAGGATGAGCTTGCTTCGAGCAAGGTGGGTGCCGAGGGGTGTGGGAAGGCAGTGGTAGTGAAGGTTGCATCGATAATGAGAGTTGCGTAGTTAAAGGCGGAAGGCTAATAAGTGAATGAGATGGAGGCGTGGCGGGAGCGGGAATGTAGTGGACGGCATCCACCCATTCTGGATGTGGTGTTTCCTTGACCGGAGACGGAGGGATAGGTTGGTGTGCGGGAGGTCGATATGCGGGGGTATGTGAGTAAGTGGAGGTGGAGAACTGACTGGTGGAGACACATGGAGTGGAAGGTCGACTCATGGGGGGATATGTAGTGGAGGGCTGACTCATGGAGAGTTGACTAATAGAAATAGAAGGTGAGGGTGACTCGTGGTCAAGGAAAACTAAGAGTTGTTGGCTAATGAAGTGGGATCGACTATACAGTTGTTGCCAGGAAGTGATATCATTCAGGGCTAAGCTGCATTTGAGCTCGGGCGTTGCGTTAGAAATAACTATCTTGATTTGTTCGTCCTCTGGAATATGCCCCGGGACTTGAGCGGCAAGGCGACGCCAGCGGTCGGTAAAGGTCGAGAATTCCTCGTCGGGCTTCATCTTCTCTTGGGCTAGATCAACCATGTAATACTTGGGCCCAACTTGGTCTCGATACTGCTGGATAAACCTCTCTTGGACAAATCAAAAACTCATCACTTGCTCTTGCGGCAACAAAAAGGACCAATCCCGAGACGGGCCTTCTAAAGACAGACCAAACAGATAAGCCATCAAGTGATGGTCATGTTGAAATTGGGCCGACTCATATAAAAACTCCTTCAAATGCACATAGGGGTCACCAACCCCACCATAGCGGCGATATGCGGGAACTTGAGAGCATGGTGGGAGCTGAAGGCCTTGAAATGCAAATGGGGCATCCAAAGAAGTTTGGGGATTAATTCGACGTTGTAGTTCATCAAGTTGGCGTTGGGCCTGAACGATCGTCTCCTCGTGATGTGACACACCTTCGGACCTAGCCAAGCAAGCACAAATTGCAAACGGAATGGACTGATATTGGCAGTCACTCACCCGACGCTCACCCGATTCCCGTGATAACTTGGCGATGCCAAGTGGAGGATGTGGGGGCTGGGCCCTTGCTGGTTGAGGGCCAGCAAGGCCGTGGATGTTCCCCAAGGGTATGGCTGCCCAATTCAAGGGAGCCGACGTTGTGCCAAGGGCACGGGTTACACTCTTCACCCCACGGTGATCTCTTGAAGCAACGGAGCTTAAGGATTGAGTTCTCACTCTCACGGCCAGCGGAGTTATGAACTAATATTGGAAAAAATAAGCACTAAATAGAGCTAAGGTTGGAGCACTTACTCGACCGGTTTGAAGAAACTGGTCCCGCTCGGAGACGTGGGCGAGCGGGGAAGCGTGGATTCCCCACATGCCGCGCCGGAGTAGCTTGACCTGTTTAAGCACTTACAACACTACACCCCTTGCAAGGGGGGGATATTGGGGAAGGGAAGCCAATGGTTACAATCAAACACTACCTCCCACAGGGAGGGGCTGTAAGCCGTCCAGGCGGGGAGGGGAAAAAATAAAGATGAAGTCGAACGGTTGGTCGAAGCCGGTTCTGCCCGCTCTCAGTGAATAGGGACAGACTGTCGAAGATGTTGACGCTGCAGCCGCTCCCGAATTTTTTTGGTGATGAGACCAGCTGGAAAAGCTTCTTAGGTGACCCAGGAAATCGTCCAATTTTTTTTGATTTCTTAGGTCGCCGGTGCTAGTCGGGGCAGAGGCACGAAAAGGGAAACAGAGCTCTGGCTCTGTCTGCTTCAGGACCAAAACAGCAGGAAGAGGAAGTCACTCCTGGCGCTCCTGAGCTCTGAATCAGGCGTGGCCGGAGTCGACAGCTTCATCGTCGAGTCCTCTTCGAACGGAGATCCACGGGGGTGCTAGAAGACATCGGAGTAGACCTAAGCAGTCAAAACAGTGCTCAGGTGTTGGTTCAGTCTAGGAGTGGACAGACCAGCACACCTGAGGAAAAAAATGAGAAAATGCTGCTCCGGAGGTCGAACGAGGTGTCGCTTCTTGGTGATGGAAGGTGACCCGTTGCAGGAGCTCTCGGCCAAGTGGCGCCACAAGAAGTAGAGAGATGTGACTGTGGGAGCTTCTGGAAGTGGCCTCAGGTTGCTGTTCGGATCTGTCTTCTGCAGTCGGAGAAGAACGGCTCCCCTGGGCGACCACAAGCTCAGAAAGGGATGGGATCACAGCCGTTGCGAAGAGGACGAAGAGACGCTTCCAACGGTAGCTCTTGGGCCTCCAGGGATGCTTGGACAAAGCCGGGGTCACCTCTGCAAGATGCTGATCCTCTGCTGGCTCGGAGCTGCGAACAGAACCTTGGTTGTATCTTCAAGTGGGGCTTGTGATGGGGTAGTGAAGGTGCTAGATGTTGAAAGGAAGTGGTGGAATGGTGGGAGGGGATGTGGAGGAGGTATGGAATGAGAGCTGTGGTGATGGTTAGAAGGGTTTGGGGAGGGGAGGAGCAGGGAGGCTGTTGGTTCACTGCACTAGGTGGAGGTGGAAAGGGGAGGTGGAGGAAGAACTAGTTGTTGGAGGGGGGAGAGTGGAGGGGGGCGACCAGATCTGATGGCCCTTGGTTGGGGGCGCCCTAGGGTATGGAAAGAGAGAGGGAGGAGTGGAGGGAAAGATTCAAAATTGTCTTGGGGGCTGGGAGATTGTGTGGGGAAGAGAAGAGATTGTGTTGGGAAGTGGTAGGGGTGGTTGGTGGTTGGAGGGTGGAGTGGGGATAGGTGGAGTCTATCTTGGGGGTGGGGTGGAGTAAAGAGGGGGGTGTGGGGAGTTGGAGTGGACTTAATGGAGGGGAAAGGAGAGAGAAAGTGGTTGGGAAGGTGAGGAGAGAGAGAAGGGGGCGAACCCTATAGAGAGAGAGAGGGGGTAGGGGATTGAAGTGGGTTTCTCACCCTAGGTTTCACACCTTCTCACATGGAATCACTCCACTAAGATTTGAATTTTGAACTCTTAAAATGACAATTTTTCATTAACTTCCAATGGGGGAAATTGTGTCCTATATATAGGCAACTCACATTTTACAAAAAGTCCTTGACTCTAGACATAATGACAAATAAGCAAGGGGTAGGGGGCGCCCATGGGCCTATCCCAATGGATTGGGCCCATTAGCTAGGCTAAACATCCTAATGACAAACATTCTTAGGTAAATGACTCATTAACCTAGGTACAAGACTCAAATAAAGGGAAAATACATCAAGTGACTCAAAATAAAAGCTCAAAATGGATAATTGGACCCACTTAGGAATGAAGTCCGAGCTCAAACAACTCCGGAGTGTGAAGATGACCCGAGCCAGAGGGAGTCGTGGGTGATGCCTCCATCACCTCGGTAGGAAGAATCTGAGAAGAATGCGGGCCAACCTGAGCAAGAGAGTGGGAGTTTAGACCAGGATAATGAGGATGGGCTAGATAAGGGGAGCCATCCTGAGAGGAAGGGAAGCCCATTCCAGGAGTAGAAGGATGCACGGGCCTGGAAGGATCATGAATGGGAGAATGAGGATTAATTGGGCCAGCAACGGCATGGGCGGAATAAGAAGGCCCGTTAAAGGGATGAGGTCCATTAAAAGAATAGGGTGATGGACCCGCGTGAGAAGAGGAATCCACGCGGGGATAAGAGGAAGAAGAAGGATAGGACGGAGGGGAGAAATGCTCCATTGGGGAGTGGAGACTTTATTCAGTGAACTTTAAAGAATTACAAGGAGGGAAATGAACCTAAGACAAATGCAACTAAATGGAGGGATGCACAAAAATGAATAAGCCTAAATGGGTCTAATCAAAAAAGATGTGGATGCACCACACAATGGGCCTACACAAGCCCAAACAAACAAGGTGGGTTTAATTGGCAGAATGATGTGGATGCAACACACAATGGGGGGGAGAGATGAGAGAAGAATCAACCAATTACACAATCAAGTTATGAATGATGAGCGAAATTTTTTATAAGTTCCTTTTTAGGACCTTAGTGGATTAATTATGATATGAATTCACTCAACCACAAGGTACCTAACCAGGGTGGGGGACGGGAAACTGGCAGACTGTAAAGGACTCTCTCTTTCATGGATGCAGACCCTAGACTAGGGGGTGGTACGGTACAACCTGTCCGGCGTCCGTGTGGGAACCCACGGCTCATGGGGACTTACGGAGGTCCTCGGTAAGGTCGCCTAGTCGGCTCCAAGGAGTATGGAGACGAGAGGAAACCCTACCTCGGTAGGAATGCAACTAAATGTGAATGAAATGCATGAATCCTATGTGCACTGGGGTGCATGCAAGAATCTAGCATAGATCTAGCAAACAATGGGTAAATAAGTCATGATAAATAAAAATAACAATCATTCAAAATCAACTAGCCAACAGGGGAGATCAACAGTAGCACCAAGGGATCATGAAGATGATATAGCATGATAATCAACAACGGAGGCTTGGGTGCACTATAGCACACATGGACGGTCCCCGGGAGACCGTGCAGGGAGGAGGACGATCCTGGTTGGACCGTTCGACAGGAGGGAGTAATGTGATGAAAATAACAGAGACAAATGACAGAAACAACCAAACCACGGGATGATGAAATGAACTAGATGCTGAAACGAACAGAGATGAGTAAGTGGGCGTACCTGGACAAACGGTCTAAGACAGACCGCGGAAGACTTTGAACGGACCTGAAACAACCGCGGGAGATCAACAAAACCAACAGCATGATGGCAATGGCGTACCTGTGCCAGCAGGATGGGCGGCCGAATACGGGCCGTAGGAATTCTGAACGGGCGGTAGGAGACCGCTGATGGCAGCAGGCTTGCAGGCTAAAAAATGCTGGAAGCAGAGAAGGATGGCTTTTGTAAAGCCGCATAAGATCACGGGTGGCTCTTAACGAACCGCACAAGAGCCAGAAGACAGAACCGCGGAAGCCAACAAACAACCTGTAACAACTCAAACAAGGGGAACTAATCATGCAAGCAAATGGGTCAGCAAAACCACTAACACGATGGGCACTAGGTGTCCCACCGTGATCGCCAGAAATTTGTTGGTAGGAGATATTACCTTCTCTACACCAGCTTAAAACTCCCTTCAAATCCCTTTACTAATATGAATGTGAAAGTGAACAAAATGGGAGTAGAAGGGAACAGAAGTAGGAACCTGTGATTGCCACCAAGGCACCTAACGTGATGAACACGCCGGACCTTGGAAAGAGGGAGAGGTACTCGCCTTAAAACTAGCGCTGCGAAGACGCGCGGCTCCAAAGGAACCGCCCTTGTGGTATGCGGCTGAAGACAAATCGCTTGCAGATGCTGAGGAGGAGCGTGGGACGAAGAATGACCGGCAGACGAACGGCCCAGCCCCAACCGCAGGAGGAAGAAGGACGGTGTGATGATGGCCGCACTTCTACTCGAACGGGCAGAATGTAGCCGCGCAAGGCCACCAGCCTGTGAGTTGTAAAAGTTCAAACCTCCACCCTTTCTGGCCAGCCAGAAAGGATGGGCCTCGTGTTAGTACGCTGCTGACCTGCAAAAGGATGTAGAAAACACACAAAGAAAAACCCAGATTAGAACTTATGATGTGTAGTAAATGCTAGAAATAGAAGGAGATAAGCATAACTAAGATGGAATGGGGGATACCTGGAGGTTTTTAAACCCATAGGGGCGTCAAAAACATAGGAGGGTGTGCGTAAATGATGTATGAGAGTAAGAAAACGTGGAAGA
Source organism: Amorphophallus konjac (assembly GCA_022559845.1). Taxonomy (NCBI): domain Eukaryota; kingdom Viridiplantae; phylum Streptophyta; class Magnoliopsida; order Alismatales; family Araceae; genus Amorphophallus; species Amorphophallus konjac. The sequence continues at coordinate 250,842,626 of CM040127.1, forward strand.
AATATAGAAGAAGCGATGCATGCAAATAAAAGAGAACGGTGGGACTAAATGAACTAATGACTCAAAATACGACTACTCCTAAAACCGGAGGCCTATGCGGACGTAGAAGGCCTCCCTCCCTGGTGATAGGTTGCTCAAAGATTCGGCAGGACTTCGCCGTTGACCAAAAATCTCCCCCCCCCCTTCACAAGCTTAGCTTTAGGGTCTATTTATAGAGCCCACAAGTCCCAACTCGTAATTAGGGTTTTTAGTCATTTTCAGGTCGAGATAATGAAATAAAAGTTGTAGATACTTGAATTATCTTTCAACCAGAAGAAATGGCACCGAATTTGGTTCAATATTCGTGGAGAAATGGTTTGAGAAAGTTGGGGGTAAATCCCCGAGTGGAGAGAGAAAAAGCCCTTCAAAATCTCTAGAAATCGGCGATTGGACGGTCGCCCGACAGACCACTCATCAGGTTGGGCGGTCTACAAGTAGGCCGTTTATCCCTGTCGGTGGAAATTCAAATATAAAAAATATAAATCGATTTATCCATCGAACTGACCGAAAATCTCACCGTTGGACTCTCATAGATGAACGGCTATATCCATACCGTTCAATCATAAGAGCAGCCAAGGGCCAACCGCGCTTGCCTTGTCGGTGATAAATAGATAATGAGATAATTATCTGGCAAATTACCGAGCGTGGGACTCTGGGTGAAGAACGACTAAGATTAACCTGCTCATCATGTTGAACGACTAAACGAAGGCCGTATGAAAGCGTGTCGGTGGAAATTCAGAAAATTAACCAAAATATCTCATAAATATTTGGACGGCCCATAATCGACCGCACAGAGGATGTGTGGCCAGGGGTTGACAGTACATGTCTCTGGACGCTTGAAATTCATGAAAATGATTAATTAACCAAAATCAAGGCACATTAAGCCTTGAATTGAAACAGACCTAGCCAGGGAGGGAGGCTACCCATAAAATAGGCCCAAAATGTGCCAGAAAAATAGCTCAACGAGTAATGGATAACTCAAGGCATCGATAAACAAAAATAAGAGGAATGACTCAATCTTATTGGCAAAAAATGGGTGTCAACATCTATCAGAAACAATGCAAGTTGGAATATCATGCAGCCTCACAACGTCCTTGATGTATAGTGTAGCCAAAACATCCACGGTCCATCTGCTTTTGATGGGCAAGAAGTGAGCGGACTTAGTTAATTGGTCCACAATCACCCATATAGCATCAAATCCACTTCAGGTCTTTGGCAAGCCAACAATGAAATCCATGCCAATGCTATCCCATTTCCACTCCAATATCTCAAGAGATTTCAGCTTCCCAGCAAGTTTGAGATGTTCAGCTTTAACTTGTTGGCAGACCAAACATCGGCTCACGAATTCAGCTACTTTCCTTTTCATGTTAGACCACCAGAAGGTTCTTTTTAGATCTTGATACATTTTTATGGCACCTGGATGAATGGTGTACCTCGTTCGATGTGCCTCCTACAAGATTTTATCCTGGATGGCAGAACAATCAGGCACACAAGTTCTTCCTCGGAAAAGCAGCCTTCCATCATTAGCCAAAAGAAAGTCCGGTCCTTGATCTCATTTCTCTTTAATTTCAACAATCAATGGATCATCACATTGTAGCTCTTTAATATATGAGAGTAACTTGGATTGGTGTCTAACATTTGCAATCAAGATTCTCTCTCCCTTCTCCTCCACATTGAGGTCTAAGCTTGCCAGTTCCTCCAACAAGTGCCATTCTTTAATCATCAGGCTTGACAATAATGCCATCGATTTCCTACTAAGAGCATCTACTATTGCATTACCTTTTCCTAGATAGTACTGTATAAAGAAATTGAAATCCTTCAAGTACTCCAGCCACCTTCTTTGTCTCATATTGAGTTCTTTCTAAGAGAATAGGTACTTTAGGCTCTTATGGTCGGAATACACAATAAATGCCTCACCATAGAGATAATGTCGCCAAATCTTCAAAGTAAAGACTACAGCAACCATCTCTAAGTCATGCATGGGGTAATTCTCCTCATGCATTTTCAATTGCCTTGAGGAGTAAGCAATCACTTTGCCATGTTGCATCAATACACAACCTAAGCCAATTCCGAATGCATCAGTATAGACTTCAAATCATCCTCCTTCAGAAGGTAAAGTAAGTACATGGGCAGTAGTCAGACAATCTTTCAGAGTCTGAAAGCTCTTCTCACATTCCTCGGTCCATACATAAGGTGTCTCCTTCCTTGTCAATCTAGTCAAAGATATAGCGATCTTGGAGAAATCCTTAATAAATCTTCTATAATATACTGTCAATCCCAAGAAGCTTTGAAATTCAGTCATGCCAGTAGATCTCTCCCAATTCTTTACAGTCTTGACCTTTGAAGGATCAATTGCAATACCCTTCTCGAAAATTATGTGACCTAGAAAAGAAACTTCTTCTAGCCAAAAATCACACTTGCTAAACTTAGCGTATAGTTTGTGATCTCTTAATAATTGTAAGGCTTTCTTGAGATGTTCTTCATGCTCCACTTTGAACTTAGAGTAGATTAGGATGTCTTCAATAAAGACCACCACGAATGGATCGAGGTATGGCCTGAATACACTGTTCATCAACTACATAAATACTGCAAGCGCATTGGTTAGGCCAAAAGGCATAACCGTGAACTCATAGTGCCCATACCAACTCCTGAATGCCATTTTGTGAATATCCTCTTCCTTGATATTCAATTGGTGATAACCAGATCTGAGATCAATCTTTGAAAAATATCGAGCTCCAAAAATATGATCAAATAGCATGTCAAATCTTGGCAATGGATATTTGTTCTTAATTATCAACTGGTTCAATTGTCGGTAGTCAAAACACAGCCTCATAGTTCTGTCATTCTTCTTGACAAATAGAACAGGGGCTCCCCAAGGTGAAGTACTTAGTTGGATAAATCCTTTCTCCAATAATTCCATCAGTTGTTCTTTCAACTCCTTCATTTCAATAGGGGACATTCGATAAGGAGCCTTAGAAACAGGTGCAGCTCCTGAAATCAAATCAATAGAGAACACAACTTCCCTCTCCAGAGGAATACCAGGAAACTCATCTGGGAATACATAAGAATACTCTCGAACAATAGGAATGTCCTCCAGATTAGGTTCCTTACGCTCGGCCATATTAACAAAAGCTAAGAATGCCATACAACCCTTCTTCAATAACTTATCATCTTTAAGAGCAGAAATAAGGGATATGTGTCTAGAGTGCATGACACCAGAAAATGAGAGTTTGGGGTACCCACTAAAGGTCACCGTACCCAACTTGCAGCTAACACAAGCACCATGTCTAGACAACCAGTCAGCTCCCAAAATAACATCATATCCTTCCATCTTCATGCAGACTAAGTCAACAGGTAGGTTACAACTACTGACTAGAACTTCACTAGCAGGGTAGAAATATTTAATCTCTGATCCCTCTCCAATAGGAGTAGTAATAACAAGTTTAGATTCTAATGGAACATGTCTCATTAGCAGAGTATCAGTAAAGCTCTCAGATATAAATGAATACGTAGCTCCAGTATCAAATAAAACAGAGGCGGGCTTTGAGTAAACAAAAATAGTACCTTCCACAACGCCGCCTTTTTCGGTAGGTTCCGCATCCATAAGGGCTTGAAGTCTGCCTTGCTTTTTAATAGCAACTGGATATTTTTTCGGTGGGGCTTGCTCGTTGAGAAGTGGACAATTCAGGATTCTATGGTCCGTACTCCCGCAACGAAGACATGCACCTAGTCTCCTCCATCATTCTTCCACCTTGTGTCCTGGCTTGTCACAGTGTTTACAGATTTCTTTTGATGCGGCAGCAACAGGGACAATCTGCTTGTCATATGCTCTTGGTTTCTTGTCCTTGTGGAAATTACGCCCATTGAAATTGGGCCTCTTCTTCCCGAAAGAGGGCTTGAAGTTACCGGGACTAGTGACTTACTTTTTCGTAGCATCTCTTCCCCGAATACGATCAGACATCTCAGTAGCATCCTCCCGAAGTTGGGCTCTTCTCACCATATCGGCATACAATTGGATATCCATCGGGGCTAATTGAGTAATATAATGGGGCCTCAAGCCATTCAAGAATCTTATTGCCTTCATCTTCTCGGTACCCACAAGGTGTTGTGCGTACCATGATAGCCTTGAAAATTGGGCTTCATACTCGGCCACAATCAGACTTTATTGCTTCAATGAAGCAATTTCGACAGCTTTCCTCTCTTGCACCCTGTCGGAGAAGTACTCGTTGTTGAAGTGTTCTAAAAATTCTTCCCACAACACTTGATCATGTGGCATAGTTGCTTCAATAGACTCCCACCATGCACGAGCATCCCTTTCCAGCTGAAAGGTAGCTAATATGACTCTCTCCTCATCAGCACATTACATAACTCAGAAAATCCTCTCAATCTTCTTCACCTAGTGTTTTGCCTCATCTGGGTCAATTGATCCCGCAAACTTAGGAGGGTTCATACTTTTGAAATTCCTATGTAAATGTCTCGCTCCTCGGTTAGCTCCTCCCTGAGCCACTTGTTGTAGTGCTTGGGTTAGGCCTTGCACTATCCTCTACATCTCGCGCCAATGTGCTCTCTCGGCAACCATTTGTGAGAACTAAGCCTGCAATGATAGCTACAAAACTTAAGTGATTCATTTATTTCCTTGATTAATCATACTTTAAAGCATAGCCCATGGCTCTACCCAATCTCACCGGTAAGGTTCAAGATACTATCTAGGGTTATAGGTCAACATTTAGAACCTATATCAAGGAGAACCTAGGGTTTAAGAAACCTGGCTCTGATATCATAAAGACTATCATGTCCCGACGCGGAATATCGAGACGCGATGAGTCGTAACATTTGGGTCGATCAAAGCATGCATAAGCGGTCCACCACAAGGGATAAAATAATGAGGAAAGAATACTAACATTATGTCAAAATAGAGTTTTACAATATCACTAAGTCTCAAATGGTCATAATTAAATTACAACTTCCAAATAACACTTAATTCTAGCAAAAGCAACAATATAAAGGTAAGGTTCTAGGATAAGCTCGATCACTCCTTTCACTCTTGCCCATCCCCACCAGTTTGTGGTTCCTCATCGGAACTACCTGAAACATTAATCAAAAATGCAGGGTGAGTGAAAAGCTCAGTAGGATTTATATCTCTATATCATGCAACTTTAAGTGATTAACATGTTCAATAAGGTAAATGTGCTATGACGAGAAATGTAACTAAAACATGGAACATGAACATGAGGGTGTAAAGGAATGCAAGTATATAGGATCACAAGTAGACATGATATCAAGAGTAAGATTTCAAGTAGAGAACGATCATGTAGCAAGTGTTATCAATGAATTGGCCATTTCGCGCAAGCATGTACAAGTCAAGTATTTCATGTATATCAAGTACTTTCAAGTAATTTAAGCAAGTCAAGTATTTCATGAATAAGTGGAATGCCATAAACGAATCTAGCACACTTGTATTTGGTACAATGCCGCACCAGGTCTATAATAGCTCCCATGGGCACATGTTGGGTGCTCCTCCCAGGATCAGACCGAGCCCCATTAACGCCAGGCATTGTAGTTATGGATCATCGATCCCAAGTATTTATTTAAACATCCACATTATATGTATGGCCAAAGAATTTCAAGGTAAAGCTCATGAAATAAGTACAGATCTAGCAAAATTTTCCATTCAAGGAACAAGTAGTACAAGAAGCACAAGTAGTTGTAAGAGAAGGTCAAGATTAATTCAAGGCATCATGTTCAATGACATTAATAAGAGGAACTCAATGAAGTGCTATGACAATAAGTCAATAAGAAAGATTTCCTTTACTGGAACATGATCTATCAAGAGTTTATGATCAGAAATGTCAACAGATACAGAGCCGCATGCCTTATAAAACTTATCAGAAACTGGGTTAGACACAATTTGGGTCAGGTATGAACATGGTCATAACCAAGACCACGTTCAGCCTTGAACGCGATCTGTGAAAGCACCACGTTCAGCCTTGAACGAGGTCTGTGAAAGCACCACGTTCAAAACGCGGTCTGTTAAAGCACCATGTTCTGAACTGGACGTGGTCTACAAAAGCACCACGTTCAGAACGCAGTCCATATGGACACCGCGTTAAGGAAAAACCTGCTAGAAGCCCATTCAACCCCTGGCAGACCCTAAACAAAGTCCTTGGGCACCCATCTTCGGTCGACAGAAGGGTGAACGCGGTCTCTGAACAGGACGCATTCATAAATAGAAAGATAAAACCACACAGAACCTCATTCCGTGATTTCGAAAGCCACTAGACTCGTATCGGTAACCCTTAAGACATGATCTACGACTACAATCATTGAATCGCTGATCAAGGTCATATAAACTAAACATGTACACCATTGTTGTACCCATACATTTTCCCAATGAAATATCAAGAAATAGGGGCTCGGGAAATTCCCCGAACACCTTTAGGGCGTTGTTCACCCAGCCCTTCCTACGACACATCGGGCCCCATAAAGGGTCCTAACCAGACCGCCGTGACCAACGACATCATCAAAGTGGATTGGGGCCATCCCCGATCACCTAGCTTGCAGGTTTACCTGCCTTCAACCAAGCCACCAGGGCCAACCCGGGGGCTCCTTGACCACAAGCCATGACACGTGGCACACAGCAACGAGGCAGGGGTCCACCCCCAAGGCACCTTCCTCCAACCCTCTAAAGTCAAAGGAAGACCTATCTAAGTCAACCATAGGCTTTGGGGACCCGCAGCACGCTCATGCAGCCCATGCACGTGTGTCGAGAACTTCCCCGAACACCTCGCGGGCGTGCACGTTCCAGCCATTCTATAGCCAGTCGAGGGCCAACCCACGGCCCCAGCACTCCAGTCGTGTTCTACGACAACCCTCCAGCAAGTCGGGGCCAACCCCGACCCTCAAACATGCGGCGGCGAGCCGTTTACATTCAGCCCCTGGGCCAACCCGGGGCTGCCATGTCAACCCACCTTACAACGTGGCATATGCCAGGAAGGCCGGGCCCACACGCCCTAAATGCCTTTTCTCGACTCCTACAAGCTCTCACCCTCAGCCCGGGGCCAAATCTAAGGCCCGCCAGTCAGCTACTTGAGCAGTTAGACAACCCGAGGTCGGGCGGGAACTTACCCGAACACCTTGCAGGCGGAAACACTGACAACAAGCAACGGGCCCCCGTGGGCCGATCCCAGCACCCCTAGACGCCTAAAGTCCCGCAAAGGACAACACTAAACAACAAAAGAAGGCCCTCGAGACCACCTCCCGTGGCCACGGCCCGCCCCGAGGGGGGGGGAGTTCGCCTCAGGCGAGGCCGCGCCCTGGTGGGGGTGAACTCCCCCGGGGGCGGCCCCTCTACCCAGCCCGGTCAGTCCCAGTGAAGGTTCATCTCGGTCCCAGTCCCGTGCAAGGTCGATCTACGTACCCGTGTGGAGGAATTCGTGAAGACAGAGTCAACTCCTCGGTCGATGCACACCAACGACTAGCCAACCAGTCTGAGCCCCATATCCTTGTCTTCTTGCGGTCGTAGAGAGTCAAAGTGGGCTCAAAAATACAAAAATGCTATTTTTTATAGACAATTGAGCAAAAAACCCAGTTCCAACCCGCGTAAACCCCCCGTGGGGAGGGGTTTAGGCGGACCAGACTGGCCCCCCAGTCTGGTCCGCCTAAACCCTTGATAAACAAAAAAAACTTTTGAAAGCAAAAAAAAAAAGAAGACCAGCCCACCTAAACCCCTGGGGTTCAGGTGGTCTGGATTGGCCCCCTAGTCTAGATCGCCTAAACCCCCCTCCCCAGTCAGAACATAATAAATAATATATATTTTGAAGGGGTTTACGCAGAACGGATCACACCCCCAATCCGTTCCGCGTAAACCCCCCCTGACCCTTCAAATTCCCTATAAATTCCCCCCCCCCCTTAGAATCTCAAGACACGACACGAACAGACACACAGATGGGATGATATGCAAGCATACACTGGCAGGAACTCAGCTACAAGCTCTCCGAGGACTTGAACGGCGAGGAACGCAAGGAGCTAAGCACGTGTAGGGTGGCTTGTTGGTCGGCTCGTCCATGCCGAGGGTATGTCAAGCGTACTCCCCTCCCATGGCGTCTAGCCGTCTCACTCAAGTCCATCCCCCGCACATAAGGCATGATGTTAACGGTGAACACACCCGCACATCGGGTCTGCCTGCGTATGAAGCGCCACGATAACAAACACTCATGTCGCAATGCCAGGTGTGCTCCAGCCATCGGTCTACGCGCCCACTGCTCACTCCGAGTCGGCCACCGACCGTCCCGACTGCTGACCCGAGTTAGTCAGACCACGGCCCGGAAGCAACATTCCCGGGACCAGCTTTAACTCCTCAGCCTGAAGACATCTGCCTCCCGGGACCCGTGCCCGACTGCTCATCTCGAGCCACGTCCGACCTCCCACAGGCGCCAACCAGTGTCTGCCCCTGCTGTCTAGTCTGGCCCTCCCTCGGTGAGTCAAGCGCGTCCCTAACTCCTTGTGGAGAGCCTCTGTAATAACCCGCGAATAACCCGCTTTATTCTGCATTGACCCGGGGACCGACCCACGTGTTGGAATTATCCCGCGGCTTGCACCAGTTGTATTTTGGCCCTCTTAGGCCCATTTGTAAAGCCCACGTGGCTCCCAGGAAGTGCAAAACCAGTTGAATATGCACACCCGCACTCGGGTCTTGGTCTCATTTTCACACCACGCAACATGTGTCCAACGTCCCCGACTCCGATCGATCAACTATCCCAATCAAGCCCGATAGTCTCCCTTAGGGTACCCCCAGTCCTCGATCCATGGCTTCAGACACACCCAGGCTCCTCTTCAGCACGGAACAAAGGTATTCAGATTCAATCCGATGTAAATAAACACCGGTTGCTTACGGTCGGTGGGGAAAGACGTCCCGTACACAAATCCCCAAAATCGCCTGCGCACTTGCACACATGGAACCACTTTCTCTCCACGTGTCGCCCGATATCCCCTACCCACGTGCCGCGTCCTAACGATGCTTCCCCAGTAAACTCTTGGTTCCATAGGTGATTGTCGAGAAATCGACTGGCACGCCCGCACCCTGTCCAACCATCCTGTCTCCCAGCCACCCCAGTCTCATTCATCCCGAGTGAGTAACCATCCCGTTCGTAGACCATCGTCTCCGTCTACCGACTTCCAAAAATCCCTCGTGCCATTTGATCTCTCTCGACTTTCCATAAAAGGAGACTGCTCGGTGTTGCCGTGAGGGGCATGTGGCTATAAAGGAGAATATCCCGAGATACATCAAACTCTGCTATTTTCCCTTACTGCTTTATTCCCATCCTCACTGCCATCACTGTAGTGCCCCAAAATTTATTTAAATAAAATCTGCATTATTATAAGAATTTTCTGGAATTTATTAGGCTTAAATTGATTATAACGCCCAACTATGTTAAAATATTAATCCAACTTTGATAAATAAAACCCAAAAGGTTAAGGACCAAGCCCATTAAGTTTGGCCCATGTTCTAGAAGGTTATTTAGCTTATTCATGAATTTTAAGGATAAATACTCATTTATTAGATAATTATGTGGATAAAATAATAAAGAGTTTGAATTTAGTTGAATTCTGCAAACGATGAATGTAGCGGTCTATCGTGCGACCGCCACAGTCATGTAACGCGCCAATACACGACCGTTACACGATGTCAGTTCCGTGAATGGAAGAACAAGCAAAAAGATTAGATTTTTACTAGTTTATCTCTTAGGGATCGAGATGGGAGGACTAGTAAATGTGTTAAGGACTATCTGAAGTCGATCTAAGCCATAACAAGGACTCCAGAATCGATCTAATCCACAAAACCTTAGCTAAAACCTATAAATAGACCCTAGTTTTGACCTGCGCGAACCCTTACATTGGCTCGCGTGGAACTAAGGTAAGAAGATAGTATTTCGGGTAAGTTCCTTAGAACTTTTTGTTCCTTATACATAGTGTTGGCCCAGACGAGATGGCGGACAAGAAGGGGGGTTGAATTGTCCCCTTGACCTAGATGGCGGATTTTAAAAAACTTTCTAAATTGATCACGGTGGAATTAAAACCAACTACTTGATTAGCCTAAACACACATGAGATTAGAAGAATACTCTCAATCTTTCCGATCTCACACAGATATGCAATGCAGAGAACGAGTTAACTATGCTCAAATACAAATAGCAGAGGTAGCAGTGTGTAGTGGAGTAGTGAAAAAAAATCTATAAATCTACCTGTGAATGGAGATAGGAGAAATGGACAATCGCACGGGCATTCACAAAGGACACGGAGATTTTTAGGTGGTTCGGGACCACGACGGGCTCCCTACGTCCACCCCTCACCCAACCGGGTGAGGCTTCACTACACGCTACTTTTGTAGCAACACGGGGACGAACCCCAACCACACACACACGCTGCTTCCACAGCAATATCCACACACAGGGAAAATCCCCAACACGTTGCCACCGCAGCACACACACCCACCCACACAGAATCGGGGAACACACCCCGGACACTCAAACCACATGGAGTCAGCTCCGTACACCACACACAGATATTCTGAGTTCAACAAAATAAAAGGATGTACAATGACTAGCCCAGAAAATTCAATACATGCTCATAGATAGAATGTAAATCATTGAAGCATATAAGAAAGGCTGGAGAAATGTATCCTTTATGTAAGAGTGGCCTGGACAAATCTTTCTTGAAGCTTCCAAGGTGAGGAAGGGCGAAACTTCAGCAAATCTGAACCCGAACGAGCCGGTCGATCTAGATTCAGCTTCCTTGACTTGTAAACTCTTGATAGAATGGGTGAACCTTGAAACTCCTTGCTTTAGAACCTCCCTACAAGTTGTAGAAACATATTAGATCTCAAAACCCTCTTCCTTTCTCTCCTACGGCCAGTGCTTACTCCTCTCTTCCTCTAATCCTTGAAATTCGCAACTTGCATATATCAACAAGTTAGGTTGATCAATGCAACCCCAAAAATCAAAAGCAAATGAGGCAAATAGATGTAAACAAGATATGGAAGTACTTCTCCATGAGTAGAGAGAGGTTGTAGAAGATCTTCTCTTATCCCCAAGTCGCAGGGTAGCCGGATGTCAACGATGAGAACGTCCACGCATTCGTCTTTTCGTTCCGCTCCTTTCTTCCTTCTATCACGATTGCAAACTCCTCCTGAATGTAGATGATATCCACATTTTTCTTCAACTCCACTCCTTTCCCTCTTCTTCTTTTCCTACAAGATAGAACAAGGTAAGCACATTAGGGTTCTCCTTCTCAAATTCGGAGGTCACAATGTTATATATAGATGGGAAACCAAAAGACCAAAAACCCCTTGCAAAACCCTTGCAAAACCACCCTAACATGTACATTAGTAACCCAAGGGCATGTAGGTAAAATTTCAGCCTAAAAGGAGTCCATTTGGTTGGGCTACGGTGGCCCACGAAAATCCCGAGCAGAGCTGCGAATGAGGGGGGGTCGACCCATCTCATGGGGGGGGTCGACCCATCTGCCAGACAGAATGCTGTCTGGGCAGATTGGTTACAGGGGGGTCGACCCATCATTTTATATATCGAATAATCATGACATTCAAGCATACAAACATGGAGAGTATATGCAAGCATATGTGCAATGATGTGCAAGTGTATGCATGTAACTAGAAAAGATAATTAAAAATCATTCCTATTCACAAGTATGCAAAGATGTGCATGATATGTGCAATGCGTATCATGAAGCTAATTATGTGTTCTATGTATGCACATGTGAGTTGTTATTTGCAGAAAGTAAGTAAGAGTATGAAGGACTCTATGCACTGTGTAAAGCGTTCAAAACTAAATTTATTCACAAGATGTTTAACAAAAATCATTCAAGTTAACTACTCATCAAAATTGAAGGATCTCAACATTTTAGAACTTGACAAGAGTCAGTGAAACAGAAATGTAAACATATTTCGCCAAGATCAAGTTTTACCCTTTTTAGATTCTTCAACATAAACCAGACCAAAGAAGTTCTCAAAATCAAACATTTCTTTCTCACATTGAGTGTCCTTTATTAATTAAAATTTCTTGACCTCAAGGCGCCCCTGCAAAATAAATTCTCACTTTGGCAATTTGGGTACCCAAGCCATCTTGGGTCCCGAGGGGTTAGTTCTTACATGAACAGATGAATTCCTATTTTTCTTAGCAAACCATTCATCATCGGCCCTCATCATGGTACAATCGTCCATAGAATGTCCATTCAGGCCACAATAAAAACAATGAGAAGATTTTCTTCTCGTGGATAGCTTTTCATCATTTTCCATTAAAGAACAATTGTTCATCTTATGTCCAAAGCCACCACAATAATGACAAGAGATGTTTTTTCTGAAAGACCACTCATCATCATTTTTCTTTGTAAAACAGTTTTCAAAAACATGATCATGCATCTCACAATAAAAGCAATGAGTGTTTTGAGTTTTCTTCGTGGGTTTCTCATGATTTTTAGAATCAACATTCATTTTCATTCTTGATTTTAAAGCTTCATCATCATCAAACTTCATTAAGAAGCAATCGTACATGTCGTGACCAAATTGTCCACAATAGTAACATGAAATATTTCTTCTTTTACTTGGTGCATGATTGTGTTTGACAGATGAAGTTTTCTCATGCACACAAGATTATTCAACAACATCCTTCTGTTTTTCAATTTCTTTATCACACAAGGACAAGGATTCATTCACGCTCTTAATTTCATTTTCTAGTCTCATGATTTGTAAATGAGAGTTAGCAATCTCTTGTTCACATGAAACAATTTTTTCATTCAACAAGGAATTAACTGTTTTGTGACTTTCAATTTCTTTTTCCAGAATATGTAGATTGTCACAATTATCAATGATCACACATTTTCCTTTCTTAGCCTTTTCAAGACTTTCCAATTTACTTTCAAACAATGAAATTTGAGTCAACAAAGCACTATTTTCATTTTGGAGTTTGTCAAATGAATTTTTGTTCACGGAAGTGTGTTCAAGTTCTTTCATTTTAAAACTCACATTTTCATCAACTATTTTATTTATGGTTTCATTGCATTCAAATTTATTATTCATATTCCAGAAGCTTTCTATTTCCTCTCTAAGTTCCTTCAGTTTATCTGACTTGTCAACAGATATGCATTTCTCTTTTTCAAGCAAAAGTAATTTTTCAGACATAGTAGAATTCAGTATTTTCAGATTCTCATTATCTGTCTCAATTTTTTGAAGTTATGAAATTTTAGCTAATAAAGATTTATTTTCAGTTTTTAAATATGAAATGGTTTCTTTATGGCTATCAATCTCAAGCATGGAAGACTTAACTAATTTCTCAAATTCTGTGCATTTTTCACATGAAGGTTTATCAAGTTTCTTTTTCAATTTTCTGTTTTCAGATTTAATCTTTTTGTATTTTTCAAACAACTCATCATAGACATTCATTAACTCATCATAGCTCAGTTCATCCTCTTCCTCGGAATCAGAGTTTACCTTAGAGTTCTCCTCGCTTTGGCCTTCATTTTCTTGGGTTGCCACGAGGCACTCATCCTTCCAACTTTCTTCTTGGGCTTTGCTTAGCCCATCCAAGATATCTTTGGCAGATCTGCAATCAGAAACAAATGAAAATTTGTCAATGCATACTGCAGCTTTAAGAGCATTCAAAACAAAAAGATTATCAGAATTCATCTTCCTATGTTCATCGGTCCATCTTGACTCATTTTTTGGTAAAACATGAGGACCATGAGTAATTAATTTCATAAGCTTAGGATCAGTACCAGAAATCCAGATAGTGAATTTTCCAATCTAAGATACATAATCAAAACCATCAAAGACAGGAATAGAATTCAGATTAGCCATCATAAAATGATCTTTTCTCCTAGACCGTGAGGTCCACTGAATAAAAATCAGAGACTGGGCTCTGATACCAATTGTTGGCCCAGACGAGATGGCGGACAAGAAGGGGGGTTGAATTGTCCCCTTGACCTAGATGGCGGATTTTAAAAAATTTTCTAAATTGATCACGGTGGAATTAAAACCAACTACTTGATTAGCCTAAACACACATGAGATTAGAAGAATACTCTCAATCTTTTCGATCTCACACGGATATGCAATGTAGAGAACGAGTTAACTATGCTCAAATACAAATAGCAGAGGTAGTAGTGTGTAGTGGAGTGGTGAAAAAAAATCTATAAATCTACCTGTGAATGGAGATAGGAGAAATGGACAATCGCACGGGCATTCACAAAGGACACGGAGATTTTTAGGTGGTTCGGGACCACGACGGGCTCCCTACGTCCACCCCTCACCCAATCGGGTGAGGCTTCACTACACGCTACTTTTGTAGCAACACGGGGACGAACCCCAACCACACACACACGCTGCTTCCGCAGCAATATCCACACACGGGGAAAATCCCCAACACGCTGCCACCGCAGCACACACACCCACCCACACAGAATCGGGGAACACACCCCGGACACTCAAACCACACGGAGTCAGCTCCGTACACCACACACAGATATTCTGAGTTCAATAAAATAAAAGGATGTACAATGACTAGCCTAGAAAATTCAATACATGCTCATAGATAGAATGTAAATCATTGAAGCATATAAGAAAGACTGGAGAAATGTATCCTTTATGTAAGAGTGGCATGGACAAATCTTTCTTGAAGCTTCCAAGGTGAGGGAGGGCGAAACTTCAACAAATCCGAACCCGAACGAGCCGGTCGATCTAGATTCAGCTTCCTTGACTTGTAAACTCTTGATAGAATGGGTGAACCTTGAAACTCCTTGCTTTAGAACCTCCCTACAAGTTGGAGAAACATATTAGATCTCAAAACCCTCTTCCTTTCTCTCCTACGGCCAGTGCTTACTCCTCTCTTCCTCTAATCCTTGAAATTCACAACTTGCATATATCAACAAGTTAGGTTGATCAATGCAACCCCAAAAATCAAAAGCAAATGAGGCAAATAGATGTAAACAAGATATGTAAGTACTTCTCCATGAGTAGAGAGAGGTTGTAGAAGATCTTCTCTTATCCCCAAGTTAGAGGGTAGCCGGATGTCGACGATGAGAACGTCCACGCGTTCATCTTTTCGTTCCGCTCCTTTCTTCCTTCTATCACAATTGCAAACTCCTCCTGAATGTAGATGATATCCACGTTTTTCTTCAGCTCCACTCCTTTCCCTCTTCTTCTTTTCCTACAAGATAGAACAAGGTAAGCACATTAGGGTTCTCCTTCTCAAATTCGGAGGTCACAATGTTATATATAGATGGGAAACCAAAAGACCAAAAACCCCTTGCAAAACCCTTGCAAAACCACCCTAACATGTACATTAGTAACCCAAGGGCATGTGGGTAAAATTTCAGCCTAAAAGGAGTCCATTTGGTTGGGCTACGGTGGCCCACGAAAATCCCGCGCGGAGCTGCGAATGAGGGGGGGTCGACCCATCTCATGGGGGGGGGGTCGACCCATCTGCCAGACAGAATGCTGTCTGGGCAGATTGGTTACAGGGGGGTCGACTCATCTCATGGGGGGGTCGACCCACTTTCAGTCTAGAAGCTGAAAACTCCCTGTTTTGCCCAGGGGACGACCCATTGAGCATGGGGGGTCGACCCATTGACCTTGAAACATTAAAAACTGATATTTAAAGGATTCCCATTGACCTAAACATGCAATCCATTGAACCAAATCATGAATTAAAATATTTGGATCATGCATCAACATATGGAACAAGTTTTGAGTCCAAGACCCAAAGGACATGAAATATGATAATGAAAGCATTAGTATGAGGCACATAAATGTTTTGTTCACATTTTCAACTCAAGAGCCTCCTCAAGAATATGTATCAAGCACTTTGAAAAAATACAAAAACCTCAAACAGTAAAGTGCATTCAATTTGCCATGTAAAACCTATACATGAACCCATATCAACCCAAATACATGAAAGATGGATTAAGCCCAATTCAATATGTTAAGAGTAGACTCCGGGGGGTGAATCCTTACCATGGATCCACTTGTTCAAAGCAACATGAACCTGCACTTGGAGTTAGTAATGTTCTCAAGACAATCTTGAACCAATACAATCTGTATGAAGAAGGTAACTTCAAGGCATTAAGAAGTCATGAGAAATATGCATGAGCCATTTGTGATCATTGTAAAGGATCCATCTGGTGAAAGCATGACACACAAGATTCATCACCTCACCATTCAAATCATTCAATAACAAGGTTCCAAAAATCACTATGATCAACATGATTAGAGACCTTACAATCATGCTGTCCTCCTAAACTCAGGAAAGACTGAAACCAAATTCTCACACATTGTATAACCTATGAGAGATATTCATGAAAGTATTTTGAAAACCCATCTTACCCATCTGAAGATTGAAAGAATATCATAATAGATCCAATAAAACTCAAGATTAAAAACACAGTCATGAAAACTCAATAAGCGCAGCTTAACCAAGAACATAAGCTCTCTTTTCTAAAGCAAGATTCATATCTCAACGATAGCCATACCTATCAATTATCACAACGCAAGGCATTTTCACATTGCATGGCAAAGGTGTTATAGGATTCAAGCAACAGAAAAACCTAGCGAGACATTCCAGTAAACCATTTGACAATCCACTGAAAATCACAATTTTTCACATGAACCCTGCAAGGATATATGCAGGAAGGGCCATCCTTCACAACCCAGTAATGCACCCTGCAAAACAAGATATCAATTGTAAGTATGTTTATAGTGAAGATGTCATTTAGCATAAAACACACAATATATTGGAATCATCAAAACCATTGTGATGTGGCACAGCCCAAGGATGACTAAGCATGTAATGAACAACCTAGGACCTAGATCCACAAGCATACAAGCACTCCAATGATTCTCACAATAGCGTCTCACTCACACGGCACACGCGGTCACCCGGCGGGGCCGGGGGATGATGGCAAGGGTCCGAGGCGGGACCCAATGAGTCTAATGGACTTAGTTGGGTTAGGCTGACCCCAAAGAGTCTAGGATTCCCAACTTAGTGGGCGGCTGGCCCGCAGGGCGGGGTTTGGGGTGGCACTCTCTCCCGGTCCACGGTGGCACCAACAAATGAACATACAAGTACGGGCCCTCTTCTCACCGTCCGACGAGCAATCAAAGCAATTCTAAACTCGCAGAAGTAAGGCTATCAAGGTTAGTATCAGAGGCTCACCTGATCGGTGTGAAGACACCGATCCCGCTCGGAGACGTGGGCGCGCCGGGAGGCGAGGGTATACACCCGATCGCCGCGGCGATGTAGCTTGACCTGAAAGTGCAAAGAGTATAACACTACGCCTCTCGCAGGAGGGGTGATCTTGGGGTGGGGATTAAGCTTATTACATCCAAAACTACCTCCACGCAGGGAGGGGCCTTCAGCCGGCCAAGCGGGGTGGGGAATTAAGCAAAGGAAACCCGACTTGCCGAATTCCGTCGGTTCTGCCAACCTGCAGGTTCGCCGGACAGTGGGGCGGTGATGATGCTGCCAAAAATTCCACAGAGCTTGGATCTTGATGAGACTTGCGCCAAAAGTTCCCCAAAAAGCTGAGGATGGTGTCTGAATTTTTACAGAATCTCTGGAACTCGGGGCTGATCGGGCCGGTGACTGGAATAGGTCAGTAACTTCTGCCTCTGGCTGGTGCAGAACTGATACAGCAGGTTGCAGATGGCACTGCGGATGCTCCTGAACTCCGAATGAGACGAGCCTGGTAGTGACGCGATTGTGGTCGGAGTAGCTTTGAGCAGGAGTTGACAGGGCCCCAATCGGAGGTCGGAGAGGAGAATGGTGGTCGGATATGTGAGGACAGGTCAAACCTGGACCCGCAGGTGGCAGACTGCACACTCCGGCGAAGAAAATGGTAACTGATAGCTCCGGTGGCCAAATGAGGTCCTTCTTCTTGGAGATGGAAGCTAACTGGACGTAGTTCCTGCCCTCCGAAAATGGCGCCCAAACTTATCCCGAGCTGGTCATGGTGGCTCCAGCTTTCAGCTTCAGGTCTTCTGACAGGGACAGCAGATGCAGTCGAACGAGATCTGCTCTCACGAACAGGTCCAACCTCGGAAGCCGGCGAGACCACCACCATTGGAAAGCTAGCTCGCAGATGATTCCAGCAATGTAGGCCTTGCCACCCGAATCTTTGAGGGACGGTCGTGGCTGCCTCTGCAAGTCACTGCAACTCTGCTGCCTGAAACAGAGACAGAATGAGGAGAAGAAGAAGGTGTGGGGAAGGGGATGGCCAAGAGAGCAAGTGGTGGGAGGAGTGTCTAATGGCAATGGGAGGGTGATGTGGGGTGTTTAGGGGTTGTGAAGGCTAGGTAGAAGGTGGTGGGGAGGGCGAATTGGGGCTGGAGGGGGAGCTGTAGCTGCTAGAGGTGGTGGTGGGAAGGAGGGTGGCACAAGAGAGAGGGTGAGTGAGAGAGGAGGTGGGGGGCGAACTTGGCTATAGGGAGGAGGGGAATTTCGACCTAGGGTGATTATGGAGGTGGGGAGATGGAAGGGCATAGCCATAGGGAGAGGGAAATTCAAATTTGGACTTAGGGAAGAGCCCCTTCAACCTTGGGGAGAGGAAGGGTGCTTAGGAAGTGGTGATGGGTAGGTGGTAGTTGGGTGGTGGGGCTTGGAGTGGTGGAACTTCCTTGGGACAAGGTGAGGATTAAAGAGGGGTTGTGGGAAGTTGTGGGGAGTTAATGGAGGTAGGTGGGGGTTGGAAGTGGTTGGGAGGAGGGAGGAGAGAGGAGAAGTTCGCCCCTTTCCTTGGGGAGAGAGAAGGAGAGATAATGAGAGAGTAAGAGAAGAGAAAGAGATGTGGGAAATATTGCTATTCAAATGGATTCATCAAAAGTTAAGTACATGAAGAGAGATGGGCCTATATATAGGCAACCATTCTTTACATGACCAAAATGACCCTGACATTAAGACAAAAGACTCAACAAGTCCTAGACTCAACCCATTAGGCCCATACTACGGTAACCCAATTACACAAAATAAGAGAAATAGACTAGACACCATGACTCAATAAAAGAAAGTACATAAGATAAGACTCAATAAAATGAAAATACATAAGATGGGATCGTGGAAAAGGAAGATAACATGTAGACATCACAGCTATCCCATATCAAAAGTGTGCAGGCAACCCGAGCTAGAGGGAGGGTCTTGAGATGCCCTCATCAAATCCCCCGGGGTGGGGAGAACTCGACCCCATCGATTATGGGTCCGCCTGGCTGTCGTAATGCTCCAGCATGTCGGGGTCCAAGCGCAGCAGATCCTCCCGACTCACCCACGTATCCTCTATCGGGGGATGGTTCTTCCACCTAACCAGGTAGCGCTGATACACCTTGTGCCTAGTAATGATACTCTGCTCATCCAGTATTGTCTCTACCTGCTCTCGTCGGTCTCTCAAGCTAGAAAGTGGAGTCCCTATGGGAGTGTCTCTCTCAAGGAGGGGTAAAGGCTCGAGTTCCTCACTAGGTTCCACCGCGGGGCCCTTGTAGAGGACCAGATCTACCACATTGAAAGTAGGATGTACCCCAGAACCCTCAGGTAGGTCCAGCTCATAAGCATTACTGCCAAGTCGTCTCAGAACTCGAAAGGGTCCCGAACCCCGTGCCCTCAACTTGGAGGCAGGCCCTGGAAGGAGCCGCTCCGTCCTCACCATCACCGAATCTCCCACTTGGAACTCGCAGTGGCGCCGATGAGCATCTGCCCGCCTTTTGTAAGCCTCATTGCTCTTTCCTATATGCTTGCGGATGTCATCATGCAACTCTTTGATATGCTGTGCAAAGGACTCAGTTGAGACTGACACTCTAGCATGTGGGGGAAGGGGAATAAGATCGGAAGGTTTTCTAGGCCTATAACCATGTACAACCTCAAATGGACTCTTGCCTATGGACCTATTGACAGAATCATTGTATGCAAACTCGGCTTGAGATAAGAGGAGATCCCAATTCCCAGGGTGGTCCCCTACAAGGCAACGGAGCAAGTTCCCAAGGCTTCGGTTGATGACCTCAGTCTGGCCATCGGTCTGAGGATGGTAAGCAGTGGAGAATTTGAGGAGGGTTCCCATTAGGTGCCAAAGAGTCTTCTAGAAATAACTGGTAAATTTCACATCCTGATCAGACACAATAGTCTTAGGTAATCCATGGAGTCGGACCACCTCATCAAAAAATAGTCGGGCAACCCTAGAAGCATCGGAGGTCTTTGAACATGGGATGAAGTGGGCCATTTTAGAGAACCTATCAACCACTACAAAGATGGAATCATGTTTGCGCAAGGTCTTAGGTAGGCCAAGGATGAAGTCCATGCTCAAATCCTCCCAAGGTCGGTCTGGTATGGGTAGGGGTGTGTAAAGCCCAGTATTGTGCTTCACTTGTTTAGCTGAGGCACAAATGCGACATTGTCCCACAATGTGGGCCACATCCTTCTTGAGACTAGGCCAATGGAATTGCCTCTCAACTAACTCTATGGTCTTTTGGACCCCAAAGTGTCCAGCTAGGCCACCACTGTGTAACTCCCAAACTAAGAAGTCCCGAAGTGAAGTCCGGGGTATGCAAAGCCTAGCTCCCTTGAATAGATACCCTTCTTGAAGTATGAACCCCTCATGTTCCTTGTGGGGCTGAGTGGAAAGGGTGTTGTAGTGAGTCCCAAAGTCGGGGCAAGTTGGATATTCTCCTTTCATTCTATCAAACCCGTTCACTTCCACTTGGATGGTGGAGAGTAAGGCTACCCGCCTACTTAGCGCATCGGCAGCGCGGTTCTCACTACCCATCTTATACTTGAGGACAAAGGTGTAAGCTTAAATGTATTCTACCCATCGGGCATGGCGGGCATTGAGCTTTTGTTGGGTGTTGAGGTACTTCAAAGCCTCATGGTCCGAGAAGATCACAAACTCCTTGGGTAGGAGATAGTGCCTCCAATGCCGAAGGGATTGAACTACGGCATAAAGCTCTTTGTCATATGTGGAGTACCTAGTCCTAGCCTCACAAAGTTTCTCGCTAAAATAGGCTACCGGGTGACCCTCTTGGCTAAGAATGCCCTCAATCCCTACCCCGGATGCATCATAAGTGACTTCGAAGACTTTTGAGAAGTCGGGTAGGCAAAGGACTGGGGCTTGGGTCATTTTGTCCTTGAGCTCTAGGAAGGCTTTTGAGGCTGCCCTAGTCCACACAAAGGTGCCTTTCTTGAGGCAATCCGTGATAGGAGCGGTGATTGTGCTAAATCCACGGATGAATCTCCTATAGAAGGTAGCTAGCCCGTGAAAGCTTCGGGCCTCATGAAGGGTCTTGGGTTCGGGCCACTCAAGAATAGCTTGGACCTTTTCGGGGTCCATGGATACCCCTTGGGATGAGACAATAAATCCTAGGAAGGCTAGTTGATTGGTCAATAAATGACACTTCCCGGGGTTAGCAAAGAGACTCTCCTTCCTAAGAATGGTGCACACTTGTTTGAGGTGATCGAGGTGGGCTTCCTTGGATTGGCTATATATGAGGATGTCGTCAAAGTAGACAACTAAAAAGATGCCAATGAAGGGGCGGAGGACCTCGGTCATGAGGCGCATGAAGGTGCTTGGTGCATTAGAAAGGCCAAAAGGCATAACAAGCCATTCATAGAGACCGTCCTTAGTCTTAAAGGCGGTTTTCCACTCGTCCCCGGGCCTAATGCGAACTTGATGGTAGCTGAGGTCAATTTTGGAGAAGATGGTGGATCCAGCTAGCATATCTATCATATCATCTAACCGAGGGATGTGGAACCTATACTTGACCGTTATTTTATTGATGGCTCGGCTATCCACACACATGCGCCAAGTTCCATTCTTTTTGGGTGTAAGAAGAGCCGGGACGGCACAAGGGCTTTTGCTAATTCGGAGGAAGCCCTTCTTGATGAGTTCCTCAATTTGCCTCCTGAGCTCGGCATGCTCGGTGGGGTTGAGGCGGTAGTGTGGGAGGTTGGGTAAGGTAGCTCCGGGCACAAGGTCGATGGCATGTTGCACATCGCGCATGGGTGGTAGCTTGTCCGGAAGCTCCTCGGGAAACACATCATGGAAGTCCTCCAAGAGTTGTTGAATTTCTATTGGGTGTGGGTCGGTTGGGGTGGACTCCCCGAGGCAAATAACAATGGCACACACATGTTCTTCTTGGTTGACTTCTTCCTCAAGCTCTTTCCTAGTGATGAGGTGTAGGCTCCTAGGAGGCTCATTGATGATACTAGGATTAAGGCTTGATGGGGTGAGGTTTGGTGGGTTTGGAATAGGGTGAGGGGTAGGGGATCCCTCAAGGGAGGGAGATGCTTTCTTGGGAAGGGTGCGGGGTTGAGAAGGGTTGAGTTGGATTTTCTTTCCCTCATGAGTGAAGATGCAATTGTTTGTCCTTCCAAAGAAGGTGGCATCTACATCGTAGATCCAAGGCCGCCCTAGGAGTATACTCCCAACTTCCATGGGTAGGATGTCACACCACACTTGGCCTTGATAGGATTGGAATGTGATGGGGACAAGGCAACGAGCACTAACGGGTATGGATGTGGTATCAATCCATGCTACCCGATATGGGTGTGGATGTAAGGAGGTGGTAAGGCCCAAAAGTTTGACGGTGTCGGGTGACACCACATTCACACTACTTCCATTGTCCATGATGACCTTTCTAACATGGCTCCCTATCCGGATGTAGGTATGGAATATGGTGTTTCTTTTCCAATCATGCTCTTGGGTTTGAGTGAGGGTGCACCTAACCACTCCGAGGTGGGAGTCGGTGGATGGAGGGAGTTGTTCTTGATTGGTCTCTATGTAGTGATTCTCATATTCCTCCTCCCATTCAAGAGAGGGTTCATATATCTCAACTTCTCCTTCAAATTCAGCTTGGGGTTGGGGGTTGGTCTCCTCTATGAGCAAGTTAGATGCTCCCTTGGTGGGGCATTGATTGGCAAAGTGTCCATACCCATAGCACCTAAAGCATTGCTGCCCATTTTGATGGTTTGGGGCCATCTTAGTGTGAGGGGGAGTGGGTGTTGAATTGGGCCTATTGGGAGTTGTGTTTAGGGGCCCACTTGTGGGGCGGGGTGGTGGAGTGCCACTAGGAGGGGTGACCCGGGTGGGAGGAGCTCCCATGGGTGTGGGAAGGAGACCTCTTTGGGGAGGTGGAGGGTTGGCCCGAGGTGCCATGGCTTTGGGGTCCATCCCCCGAGGGGGAACCATCCGTGTATACCGAGAGAATTTCTCGGCATCCCGAGCTACTTGGTAGGCTTGCTCTAGAGTGGCTACTTGATGCATGAATAACTCCTTTTTGATATGAAATTGAAGCACATTCCTAAAGCGGGAGAGTGTGACGGCGGGGTCCTCTTGGACTCCGCACTTGAGAAGGTAGTAGTCAAACTTCTCAATGTATTCCATAACGGTCTTTCCCTCTTGGGTCAAGGCTTGCCACTCATCTAGGAGGTTTTGATGATAGGAGGGTGGGACATATTTGAGTTTGAGTTGGTCTTTCATGGCCCCCCATGTGGTGATGGGAGCTTCCCTCCTAACTATCCTTAATGCCTCAACATTCATCCAATGAGTCTTGGCTAATTTGGTGAGTTGCATCTTTGCAAGTCGGACTCTCCTATCCTCGGTCATTGGGTACCAATCAAAATATTGGTCCATGGCTGCCTCCCAATCTAAGT
Source organism: Amorphophallus konjac (assembly GCA_022559845.1). Classification (NCBI taxonomy): domain Eukaryota; kingdom Viridiplantae; phylum Streptophyta; class Magnoliopsida; order Alismatales; family Araceae; genus Amorphophallus; species Amorphophallus konjac. The sequence continues at coordinate 250,866,353 of CM040127.1, forward strand.
AAATGCTCGGATGATGAGACCCATCAAAGGTGGGTGCATCGACTTTCACAAGTCTCAGTAGTTGGTCATCCGGGTTGTCCCGGGGGGGTCTCTCATTCCTTCTAGGAGGTGGGTCCCTTTCCGGTTCGGGAGGGTGATCAAGGTTGAGCTCTCCTATGGCTAGTTCCACATGTGGAGGTGGTTCCCTCCTATCTCCTGCCCTTGGGATAGGCCTATTTTCCTCAATTTGTTCAAGCCGGGCCGTAATATCGTCAAGCCTTCCCATAATATTGGTCATGCCTTTCACAAGAAACCTCATATGGTCGGGAAGCTCATGCTCATTGTGAGCGGGATTTCCTTGGGGATTGGGATTCATAGTGTTATTGGAAGAAGATGAATTGACTTGATAATGAGTTCCACTACGAGTGCTCATGCAAAGTTGGGTGGGCTATGCAAGGGTGTGCGGATGCACCTATGAAAGACTTAGTGTGACCCAAGACTAGACTTGTAAGGACAAGCCTATAACCTGGCTCTGATACCACTTGATGTGGCACAGCCCAAGGATGACTAAGCATGTAATGAACAACCTAGGACCTAGATCCACAAGCATACAAGCACTCCAATGATTCTCACAATAGCGTCTCACTCACACGGCACACGCGGTCACCCGGCGGGGCCGGGGGATGATGGCAAGGGTCCGAGGTGGGACCCAATGAGTCTAATGGACTTAGTTGGCTTAGGCTGACCCCAAAGAGTCTAGGATTCCCAACTTAGTGGGCGGCTGGCCCGCAGGGCGGGGTTTGGGGTGGCACTCTCTCCAGTTCCGTGGTGGCACCAACAAATGAACATACAAGTACGGGCCCTCTTCTCACCGTCCGACGAGCAATCAAAGCAATGCTAAACTCGCAGAAGTAAGGCTATCAAGGTTAGTATCAGAGGCTCACCTGATCGGTGTGAAGACACCGATCCCGCTCGGAGACGTGGGCGCGCCGGGAGGCAAGGGTATACACCCGATCGCCGCGGCGATGTAGCTTGACCTGAAAGTGCAAAGAGTACAACACTATGCCTCTCGCAGGAGGGGTGATCTTGGGGTGGGGATTAAGCTTATTACATCTAAAACTACCTCCATGCAGGGAGGGGCCTTCAGCCGGTCAAGCGGGGTGGGGAATTAAGCAAAGGAAACCCGACTTGCCGAATTCCGTCGGTTCTGCCAACCTGCAGGTTCGCCGGACAGTGGGGCGGTGATGATGCTGCCAAAAATTCCACAGAGCTCGGATCTTGATGAGACTTGAGCTAAAAGTTCCCCAACAATCTGAGGATGGTGTCTGAATTTTTAAAAAAGCTCTGGAACTCGGGGCTGATCGGGCCGGCGACTGGAACAGGTCAGCAACTTCTGCCTCTGGCTGGTGCAGAACTAATACAGCAGGTTGCAGATGGCACTGTGGATGCTCCTGAACTCCAAATGAGACAAGCCTGGTAGTGACACGATCGTGGTCGGAGTAGCTTCGAGCAGGAGTCAACGGGGCCCCAATCGGAGGTCGGAGAGGAGAATCGTGGTCGGATATGTGAGGAGAGGTCAAACCTGGACCCACAGGTGGCAGACTTCACACTCCGGCGAAGAAAATGGTAACTGATAGCTCCGGTGGCCGAATGACGTCCTTCTTCTTGGAGATGGAAGCTAACTGGACTTAGTTCCTGCCCTCCGAAAATGGCGCCCAAACTTATCCCGAGCTGGTTGTGGTGGCTCCAGCTTTCAGCTTCAGGTCTTCTGACAGGGACAGCAGACGCAGTCGAACGAGATCTGCTCTCACGATCAGCTCCGACCTCGGAAGCCGGCGGGACCACCACCATTGGAAAGCTAGCTCGTAGATGATTCCAGCAATGTAGGCCTTGCCACCCGAATCTTTGAGGGACGGTCGTGGCTGCCTCTGCAAGTCCTGCAACTCTACTGCCTGAAACAGAGACAGAATGAGGAGAAGAAGAAGGTGTGGGGAAGGGGATGGCCAAGAGAGCAAGTGGTGGGAGGAGTGTCTAATGGCAATGGGAGGGTGATGTGGGGTGTTTAGGGGTTGTGAAGGCTAGGTAGAAGGTGGTGGGGAGGGCGAATTGGGGCTGGAGGGGGAGCTGTAGCTGCTAGAGGTGGTGGTGGGAAGGAGGGTGGCACAAGAGAGAGGGTGAGTGAGAGAGGAGGTGGGGGGCGAACTTGGCTATAGGGAGGAGGGGAATTTCGACCTAGGGTGATTATGGAGGTGGGGAGATGGAAGGGCACAGCCCTAGGGAGAGGGAAATTCGAATTTGGACTTAGGGAAGAGCCCCTTCAACCTTGGGGAGAGGAAGGGTGCTTAGGAAGTGGTGATGGGTAGGTGGTAGTTGGGTGGTGGGGCTTGGAGTGGTGGAACTTCCTTGGGACAAGGTGAGGATTAAAGAGGGGTTGTGGGAAGTTGTGGGGAGTTAATGGAGGTAGGTGGGGGTTGGAAGTGGTTGGGAGGAGGGAGGAGAGAGGAGAAGTTCGCCCCTTTCCTTGGGGAGAGAGAAGGAGAGATAATGAGAGAGTAAGAGAAGAGAAAGAGATGTGGGAAATATTGCTATTCAAATGGATTCATCAAAAATTAAGTACATGAGGAGAGATGGGCCTATATATAGGCAACCATTCTTTACATGACCAAAATGACGCTGACATTAAGACAAAAGACTCAACAAGTCCTAGACGCAACCCATTAGGCCCATACTACGGTACTAAGGCCCAATTACACAAAATAAGAGAAATAGACTAGACACCATGACTCAATAAAAGAAAGTACATAAGATAAGACTCAATAAAATGAAAATACATAAGATGGGATCGTGGAAAAGGAAGATAACATGTAGAGATCACAGCTATCCCATATCAAAAGTGTGCAGGCAACCCAAGCTAGAGGGAGGGTCTTGAGATGCCCTCATCACATTGTCAAGGACAACGAGGGGTGCACAGAACCCAACACATAGGACTAATCGTCCTCAAAATTTCATGCTAGGAGATCAACCACACAAGGAGTTTGAAGCTTCCAAAGTTGCTGGTTCGACCATAGAAACCCAGGAATCTGAGCGAAAGTCTACTAAAAATCAGGAGATTAGAACACCAAAACGATGTAATTAGCCTAAGTGTCTTTAGAACTTTTTGTTCCCCTTAATTTCACCTTTTTAACCTCAAAATTTCACGTCCTTAGGTCAAGAGATTGAGGAGTTAGAGCAACGTGAAGTTGCTAAAAAATTATAGGACGGGAAGAACTAGGGCGTGGCTTGCAGTCACAAATTGGAAGTTGAAAGCTCAGGAAAGAGGTAGGTCATCTCATGAACGACAAGAATAGCATGTTAGGGATAAAAGCCCTCTAGTTCTACTTGATTCCATGCACTATAGACCATGAATTTCATGTTTTATTAGAATCATACATACATACATGTCTTTAGCTTTAAATGAAGATAAAAGATATTCTCTTGTTCATTCACTGCAACCTATGCATCTAGATGGACTATTCTTCATTTTATCATGACTAGAGTAGTTAAGTCTTTTCAGAACATGACATGTTTTCAAAGCATAGTCTTTATCTTTTTACTTTCCTGACAACAGGACTCTAACGGCCTATAGTTAGACCGTCAGAGGGACGTAACGGCCTTACGATAAGCTGTCACACTCCCTATTATACTTAAGATTCTCTATTAACTCTAACGGACCATAACCGGAGCGTTACAACACTCTAACAGCTCCACGATAAACCGTCACAGCCCTGTGACCCGCCCATGTTCAACCGTCAGAATAACTGTGTTCTGTCAACCCGAGACAGAGTTAAAAATAGTCAAGTTTACTTATGAATAAGCCTAGTTATCTAAGTTTTGACCTATTTTTCATAACTTTTGTTGGGTTCATGCACTCCCTCTTTGTCTTTGCTTATGGTTTTGATTATTACAATATATTATGTTATGAATAGAAACGGAAAATGTTTGATGCTGCTTCATGAACTCACATGTTACTATCTTACCTTGTAGGTTGCTCTACCAAGTTGCGAAGCACTGGCTCTTCATGTATAGCACAGGCTCTTCATGCATATATGTTTGATGCTGACTCATGCATGCTGCTCATGAGTCTTTGGAAGGTTCATGAGTCCTTGAGTCCTTTTGGATATGAAATTGATTGCATGGCTTTGTGTTATGTAAATGCATAGCCATTTCATTTCCATGCTCTGTTGAAGATTTTCTCTGGCTCTTGCATATCATGAATGCATGAATGATGTTTCCTATTAATTCTGATCATGTTTCCTTATATCATGAGTGCATGGTTTAAATGCTTTCAAAATGGTTTGTGGGAGAACTGGGTTGAAGTTGAGATCTTCAAATTCATTGGTTTAATATTAACTTGCTTTTGAATTCCCAGAAAGGGTAGGTTAATATTGTCCACAATGTCATGGATCCAAGGTAAGAATTTATATTGGAATCCATGGTGATACTCCTCTAATCTTGAGTTGAGAAAATAGGTTCTCAAGTGCCTTCATACATATCTTTCATGGGGTTTTTGAGTGGCTTAGTTCCTTACTCTTTAGATTCCAAATTTATTCTATCATGCAATGATGAATGATATTTGGAACTCCATGACTCCTTGTATGGTCGATTCAACAACTAAACAAGGAATTAATGATCAATGGTGAATTCAGGTAAATCGATGAGGTAAATACTTATATATGTTTGACATGCAAGATATCTCATCATTTTTCTTCTTGAATGGTAATGGAAACAACTTGGATACAATTCCACATGGTTATGAGTTCACAAGTCATCATGGTTCTACAAAAGAAGGTGAAATGAAATGGGTTGGTTTGTGAGATTAACATTGAAGCAAAACTAATTTTCTCTTTATGTTTTGCAGGTTGGAAGAACTCCTCACAACCTTCTTTCATCATCCCAAAAGTCACGGTGAAGTTGGAGCTTTCATCTTTAGCTTAATGGGTCTCTGGGCTTTTTGCAGGTGCAAGTGTCGACACTAGGTGTCGACGCCATGAGTCGACACCTGCATCCAGAACTCTTTTTTTCAGAAGCCAAGCCCAGGAGGTGTCGACACCTACCTGAACCTGGTTCTGGTAGCAAGACAGAACACCAGGTGTCGACACCTGGTGTCGACACCTAGTGTCCAGATCTTCTATTTTGGGTTTTTGTGTTCTAGAATGCACAAGGTGTCGACACCAGGTGTTGACACCTATGTAGAGCCGTGAAAGATGACTTTTATGTCCTTGCTTCGAAAGTCCAACCAATCCATTCCAACTGCCCAAAATCTCTCCCTAATTCATGGATCTAGTCCCTGGAGTGTTCCTTGACCGTTCTAAATATATAAAACCATCTCTTGGGTCGCAAACCCTAATCAAGTGTTGAGATCTGAAATATTTTCTGTGGTTCTAACTCTTGTGTGTGCAGGGTCTCAGCAGTTGTTCCAAGGGCTCCTTCCACGTTGTTCTAAGCTTGTATGTGAAGGGAAGAAGGAGGTTTCAAGTCTCAAAACGACCATCTACTGGAAGCTGCATGGAAAATCAAGATACAACCCTTATCCGTGTAAGAATCGATCATCTTCCTTCAAGAACGTTCTTCATCCTGCTGAAAAGCTTAAGCCTATTCGATGAAATAAAAGGGGGAGTTCTATCCACTGAAAAATCCATTTTGCTTTTAGTTCTCTAGTTGCTCTTAGTTCTTTTTTAGATATTTACTACAAACATCATCTCTTTGAACTTGGCTTCATGTGTCTTTTGTCCACTCTCTCTCACATATATACATGAGCTACGATTTTTGTGATACAACATTTCTAATGCTCATATATTCTTTCCTATAGGTGAAGAAAAGGTGGAAAACAAGGTGAAGCTCTTGCAAGGAGGATATGATCTACCACTGTGAGGATCTGGAGCTAGTGGAAGAAGGAAAAGAGGAGCGTCTCGAGGAGAAGAAGAAGATGATGTCAAAATCATGATCATCCGTCAACAAGCCAAGGAGAAACAAATTTTTTTAAAGAAGGGGGAGCCTTATACTTGATGCATCTTTCTAGTCTTCATCTATAGAATTTGTTTTGGGAGTTCATAGCATATATTTGTCTTCATTTCATATACAAGAATACTTTGTGTGGGTGTTCGGAGAAAGGGTTCCCCGAGTGTTTGTGTTGACGTGTGTGTGTCGATTTATGCGGAGTATATCCGCGTGTGTGGTTGGGAGTTTTCCTCCATGTGGTTGTGTAGGCATTGCCCTACGTGTGTGTGGACGGAGTTGTGTCTCCGTGTGAGGTATTTAGTGCGGGGTGTGTTCCCCAACGTTGTGTGTGTGTGTGTGTGCGTGCTGTTGTGGCGGCTGTTTGAGGCAAGGCCTCGTGTGTGGTTTGCTACAGAAGCAGCGTGTGTGGTGTTATGGTTCGTCCCCGTGTTGCTACTTTTTGTAGCATGTAGTGAAGCCTCACCGATTTGGTGAGGGGTGGACGTAGGGAGCCCGTCGTGGTCCCGAACCACCTTAAAAATTCCCGTGTTTTGTGGTTTGATCTTTGTGATTGTGTGATTCACTATCTTATCTGTTTATGCAATCGTGTGAGCTCGGTGAGATTGAGTGAATTAAGTTTAAATCTGTTTAGATTAAATTCCTCAATCTTATCAATCTTGTTAATTCCGTTGTGTGCTAGTTTGTGTTTTTAATTGGACATAGTTTTTACTAGAAGGATCTATTCACCCCCCCTCTAGATTCGTGTTCCTGCACTACGGGACCCAACAATTGGTATCAGAGCAAGGCTCTGTTGTCCCTAGATCTTGCGATCTACAGAGTGATCCCAGTGCATTCTACAATGATGAATTTTTCTACTGAACATATCTCAATGAATTGTTTGCCAATCTTTACTGGTTCGGAATTTAATTCATGGCTAGGCAAGCTGTGTGTGATGATCAATTCTATTAATCCTAGTCTTTGGAAATTGATTTATCATGGTTCACACATATTACCTCTAGATAAGACCAAGTGGTCTAATCAGGATAAAATGATGCATCATGATGATGCTACTGCTTTTAGTTTATTGAAAGCATCTGTAGGTACTAACAAGTTTCCATTTGTATCTTCGTGTAGGACGGCAAATGAGCTTATGGACCAGTTGATCAAAGCTCAAGAGAAGGAAAGACAAGAATGTCTCATGGCCGATGATGCCGATCAACAAAGCGACGAAAATGTAGAAGAGGTAAATTCTGATTATCAAGAATTTACTCTTGATGATCTTGTTGATGCTTATGACGAGTTGGAAAAATAATATAATAAAATCAAGTCAGAAAACAGAAAATTGAAAAAGAAATCAGAAAACATGCACCATGAAATAGATCTTGTGATACATGTTCTGAGCTTGATAACTTGAATGAACTTTTAGAGCATGATGTTGAATGTCACAAAGAAACCATTGCTTGTTTGAGAAATGAAAATGTTACCCTCAAGAACAAAATCGATCAATTGGAGAAAACTGAAAAAGATCTAAGAAACAAAATGAAATCAAACTCTATTGATCATGATATTTGCAATGAATTGATTATGAATGATAAACTTGCAAATGAAAATGAAGAACTTAAAAAAGAGAATAGTGTGATGCTAATTCAGATCTCCATGCTTGAAAGTAGATTGAAAAATCCTGTGATTGTTGATGAATATGATAAAATGCTTGTGCTTGAACAAGAAATAGCTAACTATGAATTGCACATTGTATCTCTTGAATCTGAAATTGTTGATTTGAATGCATCATTGTCTAAGTTTGTAAATGGGAAAGAAAATTTGAATAAGATATTAGGGACTAAGGTGAATTTCCAAAGAGAGGGGTTGGGCTATAATCCTGTGAACAAAAAGAATTCTGAAAATAAAGTCTATACATCATTTGTCCATAGTTCAAATATAGCCAGCACATCAAATGGGTCTCCAAATCAATCTGCTCCTCAAACAATAAAGAGATCAAATGAAAATCTGAAAAAGAAACAAAACTTGCATCAAAATGCTAAAAATGTTGTTGGTGTCACGATGAATGCCAATAAAAATCATGCTGCACACACACATGCATCCATAAAGAAAATCTCATATTTTTTATGTGGTGAACTTGATCATATGATGCATGATTGCCTTTTGATGAAATCTGAAGATCTAGAAGCATGCAAGAACATAAATGGCTTCACAAAGCCAAGAAAGCTTTGAACGCAAAAAGAACTCTTGATAACTCTTATGTTCATGCAAGAAGACCATTTGAAAGATTTGCTCCATTGAACTATTTTTATTGTGGAAGGTTTGGTCACATGATGAACAATTACTTTAGTTTGAAAAATAAGAACATCTCTTCAAACCCACAAAAATTCCATGCTCATTCTTACAAGAAAAATCTGAAGTCTTTTGGTTATTGTCATTATTGTGGTGAGTTTGGGCATACCATGCATGATTACTCCTTAATACATTTTGATGATATGCATGTCCAAAAACTGTGGAAGGCACCTTCTAGAGGTGCAACTAACCATCCGGGACCCAAGAAGGTTTGGGTACCCAAAACAGCCAAATGAGAACTTTGTTGCAGGATTGACTTGTGGCCAAGAGGAAGGCCTTAAGTCGACTTGGCCAGTTCTGGTCTGATGCCTTGGTTAACATGGGCTTGTCCTTGAATTGACACTGATTTGTAAGTTGGTTGTTCATGTTTGTGCACATTGATTGTGTGAATTTCAATTCATGCTGCTGGAATTTAAGTCTCTAATATGCAGGTTTGAAGAGGCTGTCTTGTGTGTTTTCTGTGCATCAACCTTATCTACACTTGTGCTTAGACTTGGTTCTTCATGTGCATTGACCTGTACTACACATGGACATACCTGGGTTCTTCATGTGTTTAGTGTTGACTCTTTACACAATTGGGCTAAACTTGAAATTTCTGAACTGAACTTTGAACTCATGTCAGCTTGAGTGAATCAGACTTGAATGTAAACTTTAGAAATGTTCTGAATCACTTGCATTGATAGCTATAACTCATCATACATACTTGCAGCTCATAGGAGATTATCTTGTGAAAGAAAAGTACTAAAATTGGCCTTCTCACTTGTATTGAATCGAGATTGATATGAAATTGAGTTTCTGATACTGCAGGTTAAGAAAGAGAGTCATATGTGATGAAAAGCCTTAAAGGTAGTTTCTTCATATGCATTGGCTTAATATTGACATGAACTGATCTCTTTACAGTGCAGGTTTGATTATGACCATCAACCCTTGAAATCATGATAAGAATTCATTGCAGGAGAGAAAGAAAGGAGCTCAAGAAGACTTCAACGCCAGATTTGATCTACTTCCATTGAGATTTGGAGCTTGTTGATGAAGATTACAGCAAGCGGAATAAAGTGAAGAATTTGAGGATGTCAATAAAGGTAACTCAATGCAAAGGTGAGAAAATAAAGTGTTTGTTTGAAGCTCTTTGGTCTTGGTATCAGACAGTGAATTTGAAATTGCTATTCAATGCCCATGTGTTTGCTAAACCCTCGATGTCATATGTGATTGCATATCACTTTCTGCATATCATTCACATAGTGCTTTTGGAAGATGAAACTCATCGTGTGTCTTATTATATAGTTGGCATTTTCAGCATACATGTAGTGCATATTTTGAAATGCATCATTTTGAACATTCCATGTTGCATACATGCCAAAATGGATACTTCCAACAGTGGCATCATATCTTTGGGGCCAACATTTCAAGAACTGCAATTGCATACCTTTTCATTTTGTACTGCATATTTGTATATCTCCATTGTATACTTGCATGTTAATATATGCTAAAACCCCTTCCTTTGAAACTTCTAAGATCAAATACTCCATTGATAAATGTTGTTGCATCTGAGTCTTAACAAGTGTGCTTCATGTCAAACTCTTAGGGGGAGCATTTCATGCTTATTGCATTTACATAGGGGGAGCTGCACTATCTTAGTTTGAGTTAAATTTTCTCCATACATGTTAAATCAAATTCACACACTTCATGCACTATAATGTGAAATTGAGTGTTATTTATAAGGATATAAGAATTTCATTTCAACACTCTAAAGTAATTCAACTTGCTGCATGAATGACAAAGAGACAATTGAGGAAAAAGTTGCCTGCCTCCACATACAAAAAAAATGGATGAAATGAAAGGCAAAGCAATGCTTTGTTTCACTGAGTAAATTGGGCACATGTCACTTGAGACGTGATGTGGTTCATTTCTGAAAAGTGTTGACTAAAGTATCTCTGTTCAAAATGAGGTGAAATGGTTCAGTATTCTGAGTAACCGGGGATTCTAGCATGAGCTCCATGTGTCTCCTCGCATAAAAAGGAATTATTTGAACCTGATCATCCTTAGAAAAATTCAGATTGTCAGTGTGAAAATTTCTGATGATAAATTTGATGAGGCAGAGCGAAGTCTACAATACGCTGCTCTCTAGATTGAAATGTAGTTTATGTAATTATTATTGTGTTTAATTGAAAATCTGGTTATCCATATGGCTAGAATTCATTCTCATGTTACTCACTTACACATGGTAATTTGATTTGATATGTATTCTGAAAATTTGATTAACTGCATGACATGATGTACGTCTTCTCCTATCTATCTGCACAATCCTATAGGTGTAATCATGAGAACTCTGATCTTAATGACTCACTTGTATTTTTCCTACACCTATCCCCTCACTGTAAATAAAACGGGAGAGTTATGTTGCTTGTATCTATAGATATCTGCTTGATTACATTGTATGTATTTCATGTGTCATCATTTTCATACATCTTGGTTCATGCATTTCACAAGAAAACTAAAAATCTAAAAATTTGAAAATCAAAGCCAATAATCTGATGTGTCAATGTCAAAGGGGGAGCTTTGCATGTGATCTTATTTGCTTAAGTCCTAGGGACTTGCGTGAGTCAATACCTTACTATGGGTGTTTGAGTGCTTGTTTGCTTGCTCATTCTTGTTCATGCCATACACCATTTCCAATTGATGCAACTTGTGAGCATTTGCATACTTGGTTGTTTCTCTTGTCCCCCATTTTTGATAATGTCAAAGGGGGAGAGAAAGTTGGATGGCCGAATGGCCACAATATATTGTCATCATCAAAAAGGGGGAGATTGTTGGGTTCATGCACTCCCTCTTTGTCTTTGCTTATGGTTTTGATGATTACAATATATTGTGTTATGAATAGAAATGGAAAATGTTTGATGCTGCTTCATGAACTCACATGTTACTATCTTACCTTGTAGGTTGCTCTACCAAGTTGCGAAGCACTGGCTCTTCATGTATAGCACTGGCTCTTCATGCATATATGTTTGATGCTAATTCATGCATGCAGCTCATGAGTCTTTGGAAGGTTCATGAGTCCTTGAGTCCTTTTGGATATGAAATTGATTGCATGGCTTTGTGTTGTGTAAATGCATAGCCATTTCATTTCCATGCTCTGTTGAAGATTTTATCTGGCTCTTGCATATCATGAATGCATGAATGATGTTTCCTATTAATTCTGATCATGTTTCCTTATATCATGAATGCATGGTTTAAATGCTTTCAAAATGGTTTGTGGGAGAAGTGGGTTGAAGTTGAGATCTTCAAATTCATTGGTTTAATATTAACTTGCTTCTGAATTCCCAGAAAGGGTAGGTTAATATTGTCCACAATGTCATGGATCCAAGGTAAGACTTTGTATTGGAATCCATGGTGATACTCCTCTAATCTTGAGTTGAGAAAATGGGTTCTCAAGTGCCTTCATACATATCTTTCATGGGGTTTTTGAGTGGCTTAGTTCCTTACTCTTTAGATTCCAAATTTATTCTATCATGCAATGATGAATGATATTTGGAACTCCATGACTCCTTATATGGTCGATTCAACAAATAAACAAGGAATTAATGATCAATGGTGAATTCAGGTAAATCGATGAGGTAAATACTGATATATGTTTGACATGCAAGATATCTCATCATTTTTCTTCTTGAATGGTAATGGAAACAACTTGGATACAATTCCACATGGTTATGAGTTCACAAGTCATCATGGTTCTACAAAAGAAGGTGAAATGAAATGGGTTGGTTTGTGAGATTAACATTGAAGCAAAACTAATTTTCTCTTTATGTTTTGCAGGTTGGAAGAACTCCTCACAACCTTCTTTCATCATCCCAAAACTCACGGTGAAGTTGGAGCTTTCATCTTTAGCTTAATGGGTCTCTGGGCTTTTTGCAGGTGCAAGTGTCGACATCAGGTGTCGACACCAGGTGTCAACACCAGGAGTCGACACCTGCATCCAGAACTCTGTTTTTCAGAAGCCAAGCCCAGGAGGTGTCGACACCAGGTGTCGACACCTACCTGAACCTGGTTCTGGCAGCAAGCCAGAACACAAGGTGTCGACACCTGGTGTCGACACCTAGTGTCCAGATCTTCTGTTTTGGGTTTTTGTGTTCTGGAATGCACAAGGTGTCGACACCTGGTGTTCTGGCTTCGAAAGCCCAGCCAATCCATTCCAACAGCCCAAAATCTCTCCCTAATTCATGGATCTGGTGCCTGGAGTGTTCCTTGACCGTTCTAAATATATAAAACCATCTCTTGGATCGCAAACCCTAATCAAGTGTTGAGATCTGAAATATTTTCTGTGGTTCTAACTCTTGTGTGTGCAGGGTCGCAGTAGTTGCTCCAAGGGCTCCTTCCACGTTGTTCTAAGCTTGTATGTGAAGGGAAGAAGGAGGTTTCAAGTCTCAAAATGACCATCTACTGAAGGCTGCGTGGAAAATCAAGATACAACCCTTGTCCGTGCAAGAATCAATCATCTTCCTTCAAGAACGTTCTTCATCTTGCCGAAAAGCTTAAGCCTATTCGATGAAATAAAAAGGGGAGCTCTATCCACTGAAAAATCCATTTTGCTTTTAGTTCTCTTGTTGCTCTTAGTTCTGTTTTAGATATTTGCTACAAACATCATCTCTTTGAACTTGGCTTCATGTGTCTTTTGTCCACTCTCTCTTACATATATACATGAGCTGCGATTTTTGCGATACAACATTTCTAATGCTCATATATTCTTTCCTGTAGGTGAAGAAAAGGTGGAAAACAAGGTGAAGCTCTTGCAAGGAGGATATGATCTACCACCGTGAGGATCTGGAGCTAGTGGAAGAAGGAAAAGAGGAGCGTCTTGAGGAGAAGAAGAAGATGATGTCAAAATCATGATCATCCATCAACGAGCCAAGGAGAAATAGATTTTGTTAAAGAAGGGGGAGCCTTATACTTGATGCATCTTCCTAGTCTCCATCTATAGAATTTGTTTTGGGAGTTCATAACATATATTTGTCTTCATTTCATATACAAGAATACTTTGTGTGGGTGTTCGTAGAAAGAGTTCTCCGAGTGTTTGTGTTGACGTGTGTGTGTCGATTTGTGCGGAGTATATCCGCGTGTGTGGTTGGGAGTTTTCTCCCATGTGGTTGTGTAGGAATTTCCCTACGTGTGTGTGGACGGAGTTATGTCTCCGTGTGAGGTATTTAGTGCGGGGTGTGTTCCCCAACGTTGTGTGTGTGTGCATGCTGCTGTGGCAGCAGTTTGAGGCAAGGCCTCGTGTGTGGTTTGCTGCAGAAGCAGTGTGTGTGGTGTTGTGGTTCATCCCCGTGTTGCTACTTTTTGTAGCGTGTAGTGAAGCCTCACCGGTTTGGTGAGGGGTGGACGTAGGGAGCCCGTCGTGGTCCCGAACCACCTTAAAAATTCCCGTGTCTTGTGGTTTGATCTTTGTGATTGTGTGATTCACTATCTTATCTGTTTATGCAATCGTGTGAGCTCGGTGAGATTGAGTGAATTAAGTTTAAATCTGTTTAGATTAAATTCCTCAATCTTATCAATCTTGTTAATTCCGATGTGTGCTAGTTTGTGTTTTTAATTGGACATAGTTTTTACTAGAAGGATCTATTCACCCCCCCTCTAGATCCGTGTTCCTGTACTACGGGACCCAACAACTTTGAGTTTATAAATTGATTTATGTATGTTTAAAGCACTTTGAGTTATTTTTAAGTACATGATTAACTTCATTACTAAAACTCTATAGTTTTGTATTAAAACCTTATTTCTACTGATGTTTTGACGGATTTTTATCATGGTTTCACATTGTTGCACATTCTTTTTGTCTATAGAGTCAATTCTCTAAGTACATGGCATATATTCTGTTGGCCCGGTTAGGAGGCAATTGAGAGGGGGGTGAATTGATTGCCCACCCTTTTTCATAAATATTAAAAGCAACCCACACAAGCCACAGATATGAGGAATAAATCTAAGACTTAGGCTTGATTAATACAACTGAACTTAGATCAAGCAAGCTCTCACAACTCCCCGGCGCACAGATGTACTCACTCGGACAACAATATTCGGACGGACAGTTGAGAACACTCACGCCTCACCGTCTCACACTCGTATAGTGAGCGGAAAAATAGATATCAACCAACACCAACCAAGCAAACCACGGCACAGTATTTTTAGGTGGTTCAGACGCACAAAGTGCCATCCTACGTCCACCCCTCTCACCTCAAGAGGATTTCACTATCAACGCTACGCGACGGCAGCCACCACACACACGGGCTCGACGGCCCACACATGTGGGTTCTCGCACGATGACGAGACACCCCACACACACACTCGGAGCAAGCTCCGAAATAGTCAAGATATGAAAGTAGAATGGAAAATACAAGCTCAGTTCAGAGAATAACAATCTATGCACAAAATGACTAAGAGAATGATTAACAAGATGGATCTTCCCCTAATCTTTCAACCAAAACGGAGATGAATGAAGGGTGCTTGAGAATGAAGACACAGGAGAGAGAAGAATGGCCCCCTTTGTCAAAAATCACCCAAGCCAGGAGATGGAGGAGAGCAGGGACGCCTTCCTTCCAGCTTCAAGGTTGGGGTCGAGTGAAGCAAGCTTGGCCGCAGGGTTCTTCCTCCAAGAGCAGTATCGTTCCTCTCCTTCTTCCTGCAAGAACAAGATGAATACGTTAGAAGCTCAAGAGATGGGTTCCGATCGAATGAAGGGCGGCACTATATACAAGGGGATTTGATCCCCCAAATGACATAAAAGCCCACTCCAAACCCTATTAAAACAACATACAAGACATAAGGGATGCCCTAAGGTCATTAGGGTCATCAACCATGCCAAATGGATCCAAGCCCAATGGGTTCGAAGGAGATCCGGAAAACCCGCAAGAACGTTCAAAAAAAGTGTCGACCCATGGGGTCGACTCTTTTTCCTGAAAGTTCTGCCAGAACTTTTATATAAGCAAAACCGAATCACGAGTGTCGACCCATGGGGTCGACACTTCTTACGAAGTGTTCTGGCCTGTGAAAAGGAACACAACATTCGTGATGACAAGTGTCGACTCACGAGGTCGACACCTTTTCACGAACATTCTGTTTTCACAGAATTAAACATACTTACCTGAAAGTGTCGACCTTCAGGGTCGACACTTTTTCACGAGAGTTTTGCCTTAGCAAAACAGCAGAATCCTGGTGAAAGTGTTGACCCCGTAGGTCGACACTTTCTGCCAGTGTCCTATTTTTCAACGCAAGGCAGAGACTCCACAAATAAGTGTCGACCCCTGAGGTCGACACTTTTACTGACAGCAGCAAAACTTCAGTAAATGCAATTGAAACCTCCATAAATCATAAACATGTATCACAATCGATCAAAGGAGTTTATACAACTCAGATTTACATGATTAAGCATGAATTTCACCCAGATCTTTCCATTCACACTAAGATCCAAAAAGTCATGTGTTGATACCTTGGCCTTGAGAGTTGGAATGAAAAATTTCACAATTAACCTGCATTCAATTTGCCAGTCAACTCATCATCACAATATATCAACTGAAACTTTCTCAATCATCACATATCATTCAAAATTTTCGTCAAAACAATCCGGGGCACAACAATCTCTCCCTTTTTGACGAAGATAAAACTATTTATAGAACTATGATATTTGCATGAAGGATGACAAAAAAACCGTTTTCTCATGCACGCCAGTTGCATGACTTCCAGTCAGGAATTCCTAACTTGCTGAATCAACATGTAAAGATCCTTTTTGCCAAAAAACATAATCTCACCCCTTTTGCCAAAAACATAATCAATCAAAAACAAAGCAAGTCATGAATTTTCATTCAATCCAATGCAACAACAATGCAAATTATTTCTCCCCCTTTTTGTCAAAGTCAAATAGGGGATTATTAACGCTGAAAAGGATGAAAGTTAAGCCTCAATATGCACAATTAACTCAATGGATGCATATGAAATGCAAGAATGAAGCAGTCAAGCACATATGCACTCATCAATGTATAGTATAGCAAGCAAGTTCTCTATGAATAGGATAAGAAAAATGCGATAGACCGAGAACATGAATTTCACGTGCAATAGTAAAAGGGTAGTGCTTACAAGAAGTGGTACTGTAAGACTCATGAAATATGACTGATTCAAGGTGTACATCCATACAATCACTCCTTAGGTAAATATGTGAAGTATGAGCAATGAATCTAGATAGCATGGATTTTAAGATTTTCTAAAGAACACAAATAGGAACTTTTCTTCCCTACACTTTCATACAACGTGCTCGACTTTTGGTAGCTTCGCACAACCCTAAGATTATTTTACATTTTTAATGACACGATGACTAACCTTTTGACACGAGTCATGCCCTTTGTTTCAGGGGAACTTCCCGATTACTCGACATCGTCACTTATGATTATGTGGATAGGACACTTTTCAATGCGAGTCTCCTCCTTTATCTCAGGGGGGATTCCCGATTTACTTCATGTCAAATCACACTTATTGACTATTTTTGACGGGGCTGACAGCTTTTTCCTCACAAGTCACGTGATTTCCATGTAAGGGTTCCAAAGTCCTAAAGTGTGTTAAGTAGAATAAGAATCATTAACTCACATGTGCAAAATGTGTGAGAGATTGCGTAGAATGTAAGAGATGAATTAGCCTATTCATGGTGATGTCTCCCCCTAAGTGTATGTACCATTATAGCAAAAACCTCCCCCTTAATATGTGCCATGTTAAAACATGTCCTAGTCAAGGCATTTTATTCAGCAAGGGCGTAAGGTCATAGAAGATTTCAACTGAAAGGTGTGTAGTATATATACACTCAAGCATTTCAAAATGATGTTTTCAAGCAATTTGATTACCGGTACGTGGCGGAGCACTTAGGTCCGAAGACCACACTCACACATGATGAAAGCTTCTAGTGGACTTGATCCACCTTTCCATTAACACTATTTGATATTCCGGTAAATCATGGGATTCATGCACACATTGATGAAGTATATGCATTTATGTACATGCGGATGCAAAAGGATAAAAGCATGTATAGTAACCAGATGATTATTCGATCAGTGTGTTATGCGCAAGAGGCAAAGTTTGAAGAGTAAGGAGAATGAAAACTTTTATGTGCAAAGCAAAAGACAATATGAACAGTTTCTTTATGAAAAAGATGACAAGAGTGTATGCACAATTCAGCTCAAAATATCTAAGTGTCAAATCTGCACACTCCTAATTCTCTTCTTAGAAAGCAAAATTGTTCAGAATTCAAAGGTTTTGTAAATATATCAGCAAGTTGGTGTTTTGTATCAACAAAAATAAGTTCAAAATCACCTTTATTGATATGATCTCTTATAAAGTGGTGTCTAACTTCTATGTACTTAGTGCGATAATGTTGGACATGATTCTTGGACAAGTTTATTGCAGAAGTGTTATCACACATTATGGGAGTTTTCTTTAAAGAAAAACCAAAATCTAGCAACTGATGTTGGATCCAAAGCACTTGAGCCGCACAACTACCGGCAGCCACGTACTCGGCTTCGGCAGTTGATAAAGCTACACAATGTTGTTTCTTTGAGGCCCACGAAACCATGCAGCCCCCAAGAAACTAACAGTGACCGCTTGTGCTTTTTCGATCCATTTTGCAACCAGCATAATCAGAGTCAGTGAAAGCATGTAAGTCAAATGAATTATTCCTTGGATACCACAAACCAAGATCAAGAGTTCCATTCAAATACCTGAAGATCCTTTTCACGGTCGCTAAATGAGAGTCCCTAGGACAAGATTGGTATCTTGCACAGAGACAAACACTAAAGTGTATATCAGGCCTACTAGCAGTCAGATAAAGCAAGGATCCTATCATACCCCTAAAGAGTTTTTGATCAATTTTGTTACCTTTTTCTTCTTCCATTTTCTGTGAGGTGGACATCGGTGTAGCAAAGGGCTTGGCAGTCTCGAGTTAAAATTTCTTGACAATTTCTTGTGTGTACTTCTTCTGGTTGATAAAGATGCCGTCATCCATTTGTTTTATTTGTAATTCCAAGAAGAAGTTGAGCTCTCCCATCAAGCTCATCTCAAACTCCCCCTGCATTAGTTGGGCAAATTCATCATTCATTTTTGAATTGGAGGCTCCAAATATTATATCGTCTACATAAACTTGAACAATTAATGAATGATCATCACAAGTTTTTGTAAATAATGTTTGATCTATGTTACCTCGTTTGAAGCCGTTTTCAATAAGAAATGAACTTAATCTATCATACCATGCCCGGGGAGCCTGTTTCAAACCGTATAGTGTCTTGTCCAATTTGAATACGTGGTCTGAAAATCTTTCATCTTCAAAGCCCGATGGTTGCTCCACGTACACTTCTTCCTTGATCACTCCATTGAGGAAGGCACTCTTCACGTCCATTTGAAACAGTTTCATGTTCCTGTGACAAGCATAAGCAAGTAAAATTCTAACGGCTTCCAATCTATCCATAGGTGCAAATGATTCATCAAAATCAATGCCAAATTCTTGAGAGTAGCCCTTGGCTACTAATATTGCCTTATTCCTCACAACCACCCCATCTTAACTAAGTTTGTTTCGGAAAACCCACTTAGTTCCAATGATAGGATGGTCATCAGGCCGAGGCACGAGGAACCACACCCGATTCCTTTGGAATTGGTGTAGCTCTTCTTGCATGGCGAGAACCCAAGAATTATCATTTAAAGCATCATCTAATGATTTAGGCTCAATGCTGGAAAGTAAAGCTAGATTATCGTGAATTTCTACTTCCCTCATTGAAGCCCGAGTTTGAATTCCTTCATCCACACCGTTGATCACGTTCTCCAATGGATGGTCCCTGTGCGTGGTCCATTGGTGTGGAAGGTTCGGATGTTGTTCTTGATCCACTTCTTCTTGTTCTTGTTCTTCTTCTTCTTCTTGATGTGCTACCTCACCTTGTTTGCTTGACTCTCCCTTTTCAACTTCGCCCTCACCCGTAATAAGAAAATGATCATCATTCGATTTCCTCATTGTGAATTCATCAATAACTACATGTGGACTTTCCTCGACAACAAGTGTTCTAGTGTTATACACACGGTAAGCTCTAGATGTTAGAGCATACCCGAGGAAGATCCCTTTATCACTTTTTGCTTCAAATTTTTCTAGATTATCTGTTCCATTGTTCAAAATGTAACAAATTGAACCAAATAGTTTGAAATAAGATATGTTGGGTTTCTTACCTTTGTAAAGCTCGTATGGAGTTTTCTTAAGGATTGGTCTTACCATTGCTCTATTTGTGATGTAGCAAGCGGTGTTCACCGCCTCTGCCCATAAGTACCGTGGAAGACCATTCTCGGCAAGCATGGTACGCGCCATCTCCACGAGCGTCCTATTTTTCCTTTCGACCACGCCATTTTGTTGAGGGGTTCTTGGTGAGGAGAACTGATGCTCGTACCCCTGCTTCCTACAGAAAGCATCAAACTCATGATTTTCAAATTCATTTCCGTGGTCACTTTGAATTTTCTGAATTGAATATCCTTTTTTGTTCTGGACTTTTGTGCAAAAACCAATAAACTCATTGCAAGCATCACTTTTGTTAGCAAGATATAAAACCCATGCATATCGCGAGAAATCATCGACAATCACAAAGCCATAAAGCTTCCCCCCAAGACTGCGAGTCCTGGTGGGACCAAATAGATCCAAATGCAACAGTTGAAGGGGTTTTTCTGTAGACATAATGTT
Organism: Amorphophallus konjac; assembly: GCA_022559845.1. Lineage (NCBI taxonomy): Eukaryota > Viridiplantae > Streptophyta > Magnoliopsida > Alismatales > Araceae > Amorphophallus > Amorphophallus konjac. Next base: position 250,886,397 of record CM040127.1, read on the forward strand.
TTTGCATTTAAAGGATGTGGTAGTTTGTATTCCTTTATTACATGCTTCATAAATCTTAGAAGTTTCAAGACTCAATTTAGGAAGACCTCTGACTAAATCATGACGGTTCAACTTTCTAATTACATTAAAGCTGGCATGCCCAAGACGGCGATGCCACAACCAAACATCTTCACTTCTATTAGCAACTAACCACAGTTTCTTAGGTGCAAGCTCATCAAAATTGACTTGATAGGTGTTGTTACATCTTACACCTATGAACTTAATTTTCTGTGTCTTAGAATCAATGATTGTGCAGTGTGAAGATTCAAAAATCACTTTGTGACCCTTGTCACAGAGTTGACTTACACTAAGCAAATTATGATGAAGACCTCTAACTAGTGAAACATCTTCAATGCAATGGTTAGGGTCCTTACCAATTCTCCCAATTCCTATGATCTTACCCTTGTCCTGTCCTCTGAAAATTACCGTTCCGCCGTTCTTCTCAGCAAGGTCTGCAAAGAGGAGTTTATTTCCAGTCATGTGTCTGGAGCATCTGCTATCCAGATACCATTTATTGTCTCCCGCCTTCATGCAGACCTGCACCAATTACCAACCATGCTCATTTTGATTTGGGTACCCAAGCAAGCTTGGGTCCCTTCATGTTAGCGTTCCCAAGTGGCTCATAATATCTACTGAAAAATAATTCATCATCATATTGCATGAGTTGGCATATGTACATGTCATGCCCTATTTTCCTACAATAAAAACACATGGGTCTTCTCCTACCAAAATTTCTTCTTTTATTTTCATTTCTGAAGGTTGAGGGGAATTTGGAATTAACAGTTTGCTTTTCGAAGTGTGTGTGTGAACATTCTCCTTGATGAAATGATTTCTTTGCTGCATAATGAACATGATTCTTGTTGCTATGCATTACTCTTTGATTCTTTTCAACTTGTTTTCCTTTCTCTCTCACTACCTTTCCATTCTCATTTTTCAATTTTTCAATTTCAATAACTAAGCTCTCATTCTTCACTTTCAAGTTCTCTTTTTCACATTCACTCATTTGGACATGCAATTTTTCAAGTTCTTTGTTTAAGAGGTCATGCTTTTCTTGGATTTCATCTTTTAGCTTAAATGCATTCTTCTTCTCTATGTCCAAGCATGTTATTTCCTCTTCAAACAAAGCTAGCTTGGTTTCTAAAGCATCATTTCCATTTTTCAGACTTTTGATTTGTATTTCAAGCAAATTACATTTTCCACATGAATCAGATGAGTGTACAATTTCATGAATCTTTTTCTTTAAATCCTATTCTCATTTTTCATTCTTCTGTACTTCTCATCTAATTCTTCATAAGCAAATTCTCACTGTTCATTTGAAATGGCCTCAGTGTCAGAAATTACCTGTTCGCTGTCGCTGTTGGCCATCAAGCACATCATCTTCACGAGTTCTTCAATATCCTGCTCCTCATCATCGGTCGTGGGATCATCCTCATCCTCGTCGCTCCATGTCACCTTCATGGCCTTCGGCTTCTTGACTTTGACGACCTTTCCCTTTTTCTTTTGGAGCTCGGGGCATTCTCCTCGCATGTGCCCCGCTTTCTTACATTCATAGCAAATGATTTCGGCGGCCTTGGATGGTTCATTTCTTTGTCTTGGCTGCCTCTTCCCTTTCCTGAACTTCCCACCAAATCTTCTTCTTTGGCGCAAGAATTGTCTTACCTTTCTTGTTAGCATAGCAACCTCTTCATCGTCGGTGGTTCCCAACGATTCCTCTTGGCTCGAGATACTCTCCGGGAGTGCTTTCAAGGTGATTGGCCTTTTCTTCTTCGGATCCTATTCCATCCTTTTGATCACATTGATCTCATAGGTCATTAATGACCCTATGAGTGCATCCACAGTGAGAGTTGTCAAATCCTTGGAGTCTTCTATCACGGTCACTTTGGTGTCCCAACTCGGTGACAGTGACCTCAACACCTTCCACACCAATTCCTTGTTGGTGAACTCTCTTCCGAGTGACTTCAGTCCATTGGTGATCTCCATAAGTCGTGCAAACATCTGGGAGACATCTTCTTCATCTTTCATTTTAAAGAGCTCGTAGTCACGGGTCAGCATATTCGCCTTTGTCTCCTTGACTTCTGTGGTGCCTTCGTAGATAAGCTTGAGCTTATCACACATTTCCTTTGCACTGCTCCACATGGAGACACGAGCATACTCGTTATGGTGAATAGCACACTGAATTATATTTAAAGCATTAAAATTCACAGTGGCTTTCTTGATAGCATCATCATCCCACATATCCTCATCGGGGTTTACAGCATAAGGACCATTTCTAATAACAGTCCATATTTCATGACTTTGTGCTCCAAGAAATACGATCATCCTATTCTTCCAGTATGGGTAGTTACGCCCATCGAAGAAGGGTGGCCGTTGAATAGAATGCCCTTCGGGCATCATCCCCTTGTTGAGGTTGTTGGCCATTCCTAATAGATCCCTCTAAAACCGCTAGGTTTTCTAAAAAGCAGAGCCGAGGCTCTGATACCAATTGTTGGCCCGGTTAAGAGGCAATTGAGAGGGGGGTGAATTGATTGCCCACCCTTTTTCACAAATATTAAAAGCAACCCACACAAGCCACAGATATGAGGAATAAGTCTAAGACAAAGGCTTGATTAATACAACTGAACTTAGATCAAGCAAGCTCTCACAACTCCCCGGTGCATAGATGTACTCACTCGGACAACAATATTCGGACGGACAGTTGAGAACACTCACACCTCACCGTCTCACACTCGTATAGTGAGCGGAAAAATAGATATCAACCAACACCAACCAAGAAAATCACGGCACAGTATTTTTAGGTGGTTCGGACGCACAAAGTGCCGTCCTACGTCCACCCCTCTCACCTCGAGAGGATTTCACTATCAACGCTGCGCGGCGACAGCAACCACACACACGGGCTCGACGGCCCACACACGTGGGTTCTCGCACGATGACGAGACACCCCACACACACACTCGGAACAAGCTCTGAAATAGTCAAGATATGAAAGTAGAATGGAAAATACAAGCCCAGTTTAGAGAATAATAATCTATGCACAAAATGACTAAGAGAATGATTAACAAGATGGATCTTCCCCTAATCTTTCAACCAAAACGGAGATGAATGAAGGGTGCTTGAGAATGAAGACACATGAGAGAGAAGAATGGCCCCCTTTGTCGAAAAATGCCCAAGCCAGGAGATGGAGGAGAGCAGGGACGCCTTCCTTCCAGCTTCAAGGTTGGGGTCGAGTGAAGCAAGCTTGGCCGCAGGGTTCTTCCTCCAAGAGCAGCACCGTTCCTCTCCTTCTTCCTGCAAGAATAAGATGAAAACGTTAGAAGCTCAAGAGATGGGTTTTGATCGAATGAAGGGCGGCACTATATACAAGGGGATTTCATCCCCCAAATGACATAAAAGCCCACTCCAAACCCTATTAAAACAACATACAAGACATAAGGGATGCCCTAAGGTCATTAGGGTCATCAACCATGCCAAATGGATCCAAGCCCAATGGGTTCGAAGGAGATCCGGAAAACCCGCAAGAACGTTCAAAAAAAGTGTCGACCCATGGGGTCGACTCTTTTTCCTGAAAAAACTACCAGAACTTTTATATAAGCAAAATCGAGTCACGAGTGTCGACCCATGGGGTCGACACTTCTTACGAAGTGTTCTAGCCTGTGAAAAAGAACATAACATTCGTGATGACACGTGTCGACTCACGAGGTCGACACTTTTTCACGAATATTCTATTTTCACAGAATTGAACATACTTACCTGAAAGTGTCAACCTTCAGGGTCGACACTTTTTCACGAGAGTTCTATTTTAGCAAAATAGTAGAATCCTGGTGAATGTGTCGACCCCGTAGGTCGACACTTTCTGCCAGTGTCCTATTTTTCAACGCAAGGCAGAGACTCCACAAATAAGTGTCGACCCCTGAGGTCGACACTTTTACTGACAGCAGCAAAACTTCAGTAAATGCAATTGAAACCTCCATAAATCATAAACATGTATCACAATCGATCAAATGAGTTTATACAACTCAGATTTACATGATTAAGCATGAATTTCACCTAGATCTTTCCATTCACACTAAGATCCAAAAAGTCATGTGTTGATACCTTGGCCTTGAGAGTTGGAATGAAAATTTTCACAATTAACATGCATTCAATTTACCAGTCAACTCATCTTCTCAATATATCAACTGAAACTTTCTCAATCATCACATATCATTCAGAATCTTCGTCAAAACAGTCCGGGGCACAACATATTCCGGTATATGACCATTAGTTCGCACTTTTGCACTATAGGAACATATTCTTGAACTTGAGGACCTCTCTATTGGATATTCCTTCCAATAGATTAGGAAATCTGGTTTCAAGGCCTCCGTAATTCTCCGCGAGCCTGGGATTCCCACTAGGATGCCGAGTTGGTTGTACCTTTAAAGCCCAATTGTTTAGAAAGCACTATCGATGTTTTCTGGTTTTAACTATGTAACGGCCTAATACTAGACCGTCAGGCTCATATAACGGTCTAGTATACAACCGTCACATTCACTGAGTCTAATTATTCTTTCTGGATTCAATCTATTGTTACGACCCAATTATAGACCGTCACGAACATGTAACGGCCCATTAATTGACTGTCACAGTTCTTGTGTGATTTAACCCGAGGTTTGACCCAAGGGTTGGTATTCCAAAGTTCCTAGATGGATTATTGATGGTCTAGGACTTGTCATATTATTCAAAGATACTTAATCTTAAATTATGAAAGTTAAGAAACGTACCGTTATGCTGCCGATATATTTTCATGGCATAACCTAGTTTTAATATGTTCATTGAAATTTTTAAATCAAATAGAAGCATTCTTGTGATAGATTACTTTATCTTGAACCTATCCTTTGAAATTGTACATTCTTGGCCATATTGTTTACATGCATGGAAGTAACTTGATTTATACTTGAAGATGCGGACCGAGCACTAATTGTGTTCAAGGGCTCTATGCTAGTCCCCTCGAATGATTGTCGGAAACATACTATTATAAACCATGGGGTATGATGCTACTGGCGTCGCATTGCGCTGGGAGTACTTTCTCGATAAATAAGTGAAGATCCACGGCATCGTGAAGTGAAAATCCACGACACGATATATACACGTACATGACTTTCTATCTTGTTACATGTTATTCCACAAAAATTCACGAAGTACTTGCTACTAAGTGAAGAGTACATTCTTGATTGATACATGACTTTCTGGTACATTCTTGTTCATGAAATGTCATATCATATTCTTGTTACATTCATATTTACTCATTCTATCTTACATAATCGTCTTGTTACCTTGGTTTAATCGCATGGTTGATCGCATTCGCATGATTGTACCTTATTCTTTAGAGCTAAAATGTTAATTACTTAAATATTACTAATCATGTTGATGCGAAGATACCTACTGGGTAAGTGTGCTCATTACCTATTTTTCAATCTTTTCAAGAGATGGAAGTGATACGAATTCAGATTCGAGTTATACAAGTAGCGGGTCCGAGAGCGAATGAAAGTCATATCAAAATGAGAGTGAAGACTTAGAAAAGTCAATATTGTTTAGATCGAGTCATTGTAATTTCCTTTTTCCTTGAGTCTAGTGGATTATTGAAAGTTGAAAGCTATTGTATTTGGATATTATTGATTATTAATGAAATAAAGTTGGAGTTTGATTAAACTATTGTGCAATTGCATTCTTATGTGTGATTATCTTGCGCTCTGATCGTTCTTGCTGGCAAGAGGCTTACGATGCCGGCTGTTCACGTTCCTCGAGCTAATCTTTCGCTATAAATAAAAGCTCAGGGCGTGACAGTTAAGTTGGTATCAGAGCCTAAGTCTCAGGACTTAGGGAAAAGAGTCATGTCATAGGATAAATCCAAGGTTTAAGGACCCATGCCCTTGAACTAAGGAAGAAATTTTCTCACCTATGCGAGAACTGGATAGTGCCCGGGATAAGATAGTTAATTAGTTTTAAGATTAATCTCTTTCTAATTCCCTGAGAATTAACAATTTGTTATTTTTCTCAGGTACCTCATTATTACAATGGCTCATCGCGTAGATTCTGATAACTTTGCAGACACTTAGAGAACATAAACTTTATGCCAAGCTTAACAAGTGTGAATTCTAGCTCAAGGAAGTTTCATTCCTAGGTCACATTATTTCAAAAGAAGGTATCGCTGTGGATCCTTCTAAAGTAGAAGCTGTCAGAAACTGGAGCTGGCCAACGACTGTATCAGAAGTAAGGAACTTTCTTGGTCTAGCTGACTATTATAGAAGATTCATTAAGGACTTCTCAAAAATTACTGTTCCTTTAACTAGACTCACAAGAAAAGAAAATCCTTTTGTCTGGTCAAAGGAATGTGAAAAGAGTTTTCAAACTCTTAAGAACCATCTTACTAAAGCTCTTATTCTATCACTACCGGTGGAAGGTGGTGTATTTGAAATATATACGGATGCGTCTAGCATTGACTTAGGGTGCGTCCTCATGCAAGAAGGAAAGGTAATCTGTTATTCTTCAAGACAATTGAAACGTCATGAGGAAAATTATCCCGTGCATGATTTAGAACTAGCAGCTGTTATTTTCACCTTAAAAATTTGGCGCCATTATCTCTATGGAGAGAAATTCACGGTCTACTCGGACCACAAAAGCTTGAAATACTTATTCTCTCAAAAGGAATTAAATATGAGACATATGAGATGGTTAGAATATCTAAAAGATTTTGATTTTGCTATTCAATACCATCCTGGCAAGGCTAATATGGTAGCATATGCACTCAACAGAAAACCAATGGGAAAGTTATCAAGTCTCATGATTAGTATGACTAATCGTATTCCTCAATTCGCTCAGTTGAACTTAGATATTGACGTGAAGGAAGAAGATTGTTTCATTGCTAATATTCAAGCTCAACCTACACTAATAGAAGATCTGGTCAAGCTGTAAAATAATGATCTCGTATTGTTGGAGATTAAAACCAACATAGAATAAAGACCGGATTTTTCTATTTCCAATGACAGAAGATTGCTATTTAAGGGCCGAATATGTGTACCAGATCATGAGGATACGAAAAAATTGATCCTAGATGAAGCACATAAATCCAAGTACACCATTCATCCAGGCGGTACAAAAATATATCAAGATCTCAAAAGAAATTTCTGGTGGCCCAATACGAAGAGGGAAATAACTGATTTCATGTCTCGCTGTCTCACTTGTCAACAAGTAAAGGCGGAGCATTTTCGACCCCCAGGTAAATTACATCCCTTAGATATTCCAGCATGGAAATGGAAAAGTATAGGAATGGATTTCATTATGGGTTTACCAAAGACAAGAGGTGGACACGACAGTATCTGGGTAATCATAGACCGATTGACAAAATCTGCACATTTCATACCAATCAAAAGTCGATGGTCTGTGGATATTCCAGTAGCCTTATACATAAAGGAAATTGTCAAGCTACATGGTGTCCCTATCACTATCATATCTGATAGAGCTCCTAGATTCACATCATAATTTTGGAAGGGTCTACAACATTCACTAGGGACCCGACTAAATTGTAGCACGGCATTCCATCCACAAACTGATGGTCAGACGGAAAGAACAAATCAAGTGGTGGAAGATATGCTCAGGGCTTATGCTATTGACTTCGGAGGAAGTTGGCATGATCACTTGCCTCTGGTGGAATTTGCATATAATAACAGTTATCAGGCCAGCATACAAATAGCACCTTTTGAAGTTTTATATGGAAAAAGCTGTAGATCACCGATATGTTGGAATGAAATAGGGGAAATGCAAATTCTAGGCCCCGACATTATCAGGGATTCTTCAGAGAAAATTAAGCTCATTCGAGAAAGATTGCAGATTGCTCAAGGAAGGCAAAAATCTTATGCTGATAATCGAAGGCGCGACTTGGAGTTTCAAGTAGGAGATCATGTGTATCTGAAGGTTTCTTCGGGTCGTAGTATTCAAAGATTTGGCATCAAAGGTAAGCTAACTCTAAGATTCATTGGCCCATTTGAAATTCTTGAAAGGGTCAGTGAAGTGGCTTATAGATTAACTTTACCTCCACAATTAGCAGGAGTTCATGACGTATTTCACGTCTCTATGCTGAAAAAGTATGTATATGATCCTTACCATGTTATCACTTATGATAATTTGGAGATTCAGAAGGATATGACGTACGAGCAAACACCAATAAAGATTCTGGATGGGGAAGCGCGTCAACTAAGGAATAAAGCTATTCCTATGGTCAAAATCTAATGGAAGAAATCATGGCCATCCGAAGCAACTTGGGAAAACAGAAGAAGCTATGCGAAAAAGATTCCCAGAATTATTCGACTGTAAGTACACTCTCCATATAATCCATATATTGAATTTGGGGACCAAATTCTTCTTAGTGGGGGAGGGTGTAGTGCCCCAAAATTTATATAAATAATTTCTAGATTATTGTAAGAATTTTCTGAAATTTATTAGGCTTAAATTGATTATAAGGTCCAACTATGTTAAAATATTAATCTGGCTTTGATAAATAAAACCCAAAAGGTTAAGGACCAAGCCCATTAAGTTTGGCCCATGTTCTAGAAGGTTATTTAGCTTATTCATGAATTTTAAGGATAAATACTCATTTATTAGATAATTATGTGGATAAAATAATAAAGAGTTTGAATTTAGTTGAATTCTGCAAATGGTGAATGTAGCGGTCTATCGTGTGACCGCCACAGTCATGTAACGCGCCAATACACGACCGTTACACGATGTCAGTTCCGTGAATGGAAGAACAAGTAAAAAGATTAGATTTTTACTAGTTTATCTCTTAGGGATCGAGATGGGAGGACTAGTAAATGTGTTAAGGACTCTCTGAAGTCGATCTAAGCCTTAACAAGGACTCTAGAATCGATCTAATCCACAAAACCTTAGCTAAAACCTATAAATAGACCCTAGTTTTGACCTGCGCAAACCCTTACATTGGCTCGCGTGGAACTAAGGTAAGAAGATAGTATTTCGGGTAAGTTCCTTAGAACTTTTTGTTCCTTATACATAGGACTAATCGTCTTCAAAATTTCGTCCTAGGAGATCAACCACACAAGGAGTTTGAAACATCCAAAGTTGCTAGTTCGACCATAGCAACCCAGGAATCTGAGCGAAAGTCTACTGAAAATCAGGAGATTAGAACACCAAAACGAGGTAATTAGCCTAAGTGTCTTTAGAACTTTTTGTTCCCCTTAATTTCACCATCTTAACCACAAAATTTCACGTCCTTAGGTCAAGAGATTGAGGAGTTAGAGCAACGTGAAGTTGCTGAAAAATTATAGGACGGGAAGAACTATGGTGTGGCTTGCAGTCACAAATTGAAGTTGAAAGCTCAGGAAAGAGGTAGGTCATCTCATGAACGGCAAGAATAGCATGTTAGGGATAAAAGCCCTCTGGTTCTACTTGATTCCATGCACTATAGACCATGAATTTCATGTTTTATTAGAATCATACATACATACATGTCTTTAGTCTTAAATGAAGATAAAATATATTCTCTTGTTCATTCACTACAACCTATGCATCTAGATGGACTATTCTTTGTTTTATCATGACTAGAGTAGTTAAGTCTTCTCAGAACATGACATGTTTTCAAAGCATAGTCTTTATCTTTTTACTTTCCTGACAACAAGACTCTAACGGCCTATAGTTAGACCGTCAGAGGGACGTAACGGCCTTATGATAAGCCATCACACTCCCTGTTATACTTAAGATTCTCTGTTAACTCTGACGGACCATAATCAGAGCGTTACAACACTCTAATGGCTCCACGATAAACCGTCACAGCCCTGTGACACGCCCATGTTCGACCGTCAGAATAACTGTGTTTTGTCAACCCGAGACAGAGTTAAAAATAGTCAAGTTTACTTATGAATAAGCCTAGTTATCTAAGTTTTGACCTATTTTTCATAACTTTGAGTTTATAAATTGATTCACGTATGTTTAAAGCACTTTGAGTTATTTTAAAGTACATGATTAACTTCATTATTAAAACTCTATAGTTTTGTATTAAAATATGATTTTTACTGATGTATTGACGGAGTTTTATCATGGTTTCACATTGTTGCACATTCTTTCTGTCTATAGAGTCAATTTTCTAAGTACATGGCATATATTCGGGTATATGACCATTAGTTCGCACTTTTGCACTATAGGAACATATTCTTGAACTTGAGGACCTCTCTATTAGATATTCCTTCCAATGGACTAGAAAATCTGGTTTCAAGTCCTCCATAATTCTCCGCAAGTCTGGGATTCCCACTAGGACGCCGAGTTGGTTGTACCTTTAAAGCCCAATTGTTTAGAAAGCACTATCGATGTTTTCTAGTTTTAACTATGTAACGGCCTAATACTAGACCATCAGGCTCATATAACGGACCAATATACAACCGTCACATTCATTGAGTCCAATTATTCTTTCTAGATTCAATCTATTGTAACGGCCCAATTATAGACCGTCACGATCATGTAACGGCCCATTGATTGACCGTCACAGTTCTTGAGTGATTTAACCCAAGGTTTGACCCAAGGGTTGATATTCCAAAGTTCCTAGATGGATTATTGATGGTCTAGGACTTGTCATTTTATTCAAAGATACTTAATCTTAAATTATGAAAGTTAAGAAACGTACCGTTATGTTGCCGATTTATTTTCATGGCATAACCTAGTTTTAATATGTTCATTGAAATTCTTTAAATCAAATAGAAGCATTCTTGTGATAGATTACGTTATCTTGAACCTATCCTTTGAAATTGTACATTCTTGGCCATATTGTTTACATGCGTGGAAGTAGCTTGATTTATACTTGAAGATGCAGACCGAGCACTGATTGTGTTCAAGGGCTCTATGCTAGCCCCCTCGACTGATTGTCGGAAACATACTATTATAAACCATAGGGTATGATGCTACTGGCGTCGCATTACGTTGGGAGTACTTTCTCGATAAATAAGTGAAGATCCACGGCATCGTGAAGTGAAAATCCACGACACGATATATACACGTACATGACTTTCTAGCTTGTTACATGTTATTCCATAGAAATTCATGAAGTACTTGCTACTAAGTGAAGAGTACATTCTTGATTGATACATGACTTTCTAGTACATTCTTGTTCATGAAAGGCCATATCATATTCTTGTTACATTCATACTTGCTCATTCTATCTTACATAATCATCTTGTTACCTTGGTTTAATCGAATGATTGATCGCATTCGCATGATTGTACCTTATTCCTTAGAGCTAAAATGTTAATTACTTAAATATTACTAATCATGTTGATGCGAAGATACCTACTGGGCAAGTGTGCTCATTACCTATTTTTTAATCTTTTCAGGAGATGGAAGTGATATGAATTCGGATTCGAGTTATACAAGTAGCGGGTTCGAGAGCGAATGAAAGTCATATCAAAATGAGAGTGAAGACTTAGGAAAGTCAATATTGTTTAGATCGAGTCTTTGTAATTTCCTTTTTCCTTGAGTCTAGTGGATTATTGAAGGTTGAAAGCTATTGTATTTGGATATTATTGATTATTAATGAAATAAAGTTGGAGTTTGATTAAACTATTGTGCAATTGCATTCTTATGTGTGATTGTCTTGCGCTCTGATCGTTCTTACTCGCAAGAGACTTACCATGCCGGCTGTTCACGTTCCTTGAGCTAGTCTTCCGTTGTAAATAAAAGCTCAGGGCGTGACAGTCACCGACTGCCCGATCAGTCTCGAGACGTGGCTTCGCGGCCACAACAAAGTTGGAACGCCCGGTGGGACGTCTCCCACCTTTCTTCTTTCTGTTGAAAATAAGCTTGTGCCAGCCTTAAAGTCGTGGTACCCTTTTCCTATCCTTGCAGGAGAGGTAGAGGAGGGACACACACGCCTTCCCCAGCAGTTTCCAGCTCGCGTTCCGACAGTCGGACTGCGTCCGGTGACTGTCTTCGACCGTCGCCCACTCCATCAACCAGCATACCAGCAGCTATGGCAGACATAACTTATGGCCCCATCGTCTTTGCCACACATGCGCGGGTGGGCTATTTGGCGATGCTGAAAGCTTTCGGCGACTTCACCCCGGTCATCGAATCACCCTACTTCCTGGGTGTGGTCCCCGTGGCTGTTCCGCAGCCAATTCCAATTCCTGTTCCTGCCTCTGCCGTCAACTTGTCGCGCTCTTCACCAGCATTAGTGGCTCGCCCGAGTGTCAGACTCGGAGTCTGCACTACCGGCCCCCGCTGGGGCCCCAGATCGTCTCTTGCCCGGACAAGCGTCAGCTCCCGGGCCCAGCACCGACCGATCTCCAACACGGGCTCTACGCCCCGGACTTCGGCTTCTACTGTAGCATTTCACTCGGGTCTCCAACCCCGAGTCCCAGCCAAGCCGGCACTCAACACAGGCTCCCTGCCCCTGGTTCGCGCCTCCTCAGCACTTCGCTCGGGTTCCCCATCCCGAGCCCTAGTCAAACCAGCACCCGACATAGGTTTTTTGCCCCGGGTCCCCGATTCCGTAGCACTTTACTCGGGTCTCCGACCCCGAGTCCTGGCCGAGCCTTTCCCCAACACAGGTTCCTTACCCCGGGTTCGAGGCTCCCCAACACCCGGCTCTGGCACATAACCCCGGGTCCCATCAAGGTCGGTCCTCGACTCGGATCCCCCGCTTTGGGCCCCTGACCTCTCAACTCAACGACGGGGTCTCTATCCCCATAATCCAATGATGCCAACTCCCAGCACAAGCTTCTCGCCTCGGGATATGGCAGCCTCAGCACCCAGCTTGGGACTTCGGCCCCAAATTCCAGCAGTGCCGACACCCGATGCAGGTTGGCAACCTTGAGTTTTTAGGACCCCAGTATTCACCACAATATCAGTGCTCGGTGCAAGAGCGTCACCTCGAGCATTAGCCACACTTCTATCGGCTCTCAGGCAAAAGCCTATGCTCGGGTCACTCAGCCATCGGCTCTTGGTATGGGCGCCATGCCCCGAAGGTCGATCCTAGCACTCTTCACCGACAGCTTTACGCGGCCGACAACGCCAGGCCAGGTTTTCTCCGTCTACCACCTTGAAGCAGGGTCTTCCTCGGCTTCCCAGAAGAAACGCCATAGCGACTGCCAAAGTAGGAGACCCGCTGCGACAACCAGCAACTCTGACAAGACCATTCTTATCGGCGACCTAAAGATTAGTCTCAACGGGGGCGAGCCAATCCTACCTCAGGATCGAACTGTGCCTAAGGTCCCCACTACCAACCGCTTCACCCTCCTGCAACGAACGTGAGAGGATAAAGCGAAACTCAGAGAAGCAGGCACCTCGGCAACAAACCAGGGGCACCTGCTCCAGCCCGCTACCCAGTTTCATCAAAAGAATAGTGACAAGGGAGGTCAACAACTTGGTCTGAGAAGAATCTGGGTCACGCCGGAGGAGGCTCAAGATGTTCGGAGGGCTCGTACCAAGAACCCCCTGCGAGCGCCCGGGCGCAGCATCGATCGAGATACAACCAAGCTCGCATCGACACAGTCCGACGACACCCAGCCACTCAATGTTTCTCGACTAAATATTCAGAAACAAAGAAGGGCTCGTGCTGGGCCCCGCCAGCACCCAGCCTTAAGCTCTCCTCGAGTCGACCCCATAACGGAGGCTCCACTGCAACGGATCTCAATCTTTGATAGACTGGGGGTGCCAGTCCGCTCTGAGAAGCATTCCCAAAAAAAGCAGACGGTTCGGCTCATCAACGACGCGGTTCGGGTGTTCGCGTGTTATGTCACCCGACACCAGTCCGACACCAGCCTGACACGTAGTCCGATGACCTGAACCAGCCTCTGGCTCAGCTCAGCAGGCCTCGCCATCAAACGCAACTCCCGACACCGTCAGGCCATGTCGGCACTTCCGCCGGACCTCAGGCATTGGAACATGCAGAAGAGGTCCCAGTCGAGGACCGTGGCGCACCTATCAATGCCGACCTAGCCAACAATGATCCTCCGGTGAATGAAGTCCAAGAGGTGGCTCTTGAGACTCTGATGAAGGAGAATCAACATTTGAAGGCCCTCTTACAAGATCTCCTTCAAGAGCGGGACCTTCACCCTCAGCAACCGGCTAGGCCTCTGGCTGAAGCACCGATACGACTAGTCGGGCACAATGGTGCCAACACCTCAGCAGCGGCCGCCTGAACCCCAACAGTAGCCAGGTTCGACACACCTCTGCTGGAAACACATCCACGAGCCTCCGACATGCCGGTGCCAGAACATCTCATGGCGCAACGACATATGATTGAGCGGATTGTCGAGACAAAGCTCACCCAGTACGGGGAAGGGGTTACAACTGTAGACCTCTATAGTGTACCCTAGCCATTGCATCACCAGCTAAAGAAGCTTCCTCCAGAGTACGCCAAGCCCCCGAAGCTACATAAGTTCGACGGGCAAGGATCTCCACATGAGCACTTGGCCTACTACGTTACGGCCATGGGCGAGCTAGCGTTGGACGAGTCATATCTCCTCCGCTACTTCGCCACTTCACTTATGGGAACGACCTTTTAGTGGTATTCCCGCCTGAAGTCCAACTCAGTAGTCAACTGGGTAGATCTCCTGAAGAAATTCCTCGACCATTTATAGACGGTCGAGCGCAAGATCTCCCTGGCCAAGCTCTCCTCACTCCGGTAAAAGAAGGGCAAGGGTGCCCTCGACTTCATCAAGAGATGGCGCGGCCTTAGCATGAGGTGTATCAACCCGCCAGTCCAGGAGGATGACATTGCCATATGCCGTAAAGGCTTGGCAGCCAAAGTCAGCAAAAAGCTTCTCGGCACCAATATCATGGGCTTCGACCAACTCAACTCAGTAGTTGCCAAAATAGAGACGTTCTTCAACGACAACCCAAGCTACACTTCAGCAAAGGGTAAACAGGCGCGAGAACGCCAATCTGGTAAGGAGGTGATCATCATTGAGTTCACCCCCACTACCAAAGCTAGCAAGGAGGGTGTGTCAAGCGGCTCCGATAAGAAGCTAGCAGACAAGCCAGTCGCTCCTTCCTTTTCAGAGCATATGAAGACACCCTTCTCCTTTAATAAGGAACATATGAAGATGCTCTTCGACCTCTGCATGGCTCAGAAGATCATTGAGCTGCTAGAAGCTCGCAAGCCCAACGAGGCCTAGAAAACCAATGACCCTAGCTATTGCTCGTATCATCGCATGCTAGGTCATCCGCTTGAAGATTACTATGTCTTCAATACCCGAACACAGAAGCTGATCTGAGACGGTCTCATTAACATGAAGAGCGGTCTCGTCGATCCCTCGCAGCCACATGCGTGGTCCAGACCCGCTAAGGCAGCTCATGTGATTCACTATTCAGCTAGTGTAATTCACATGATTGCTGTATTCTCTCTCTCTGACATTGAAGCAGAGGAGCCCCGCACCAGTCAAGGCGAGCATTCACTGTGGTATCCGGGGTGGAGACCCTGGCATGACCGTATACCCCTCTCCTTTCCAAAAGAAAGGACCAAGAAGCTCTTTGATGTCCTCGTCGAGAGGGGGAAAATCATGGCTTGTGAGCTGCCTACGGATTGCACACAATGGGACTTTAGTCATCCCCAGTACTGGCCTTTTCATACCAGAGTCTGCCACGCGATCGAGTCCTGCAAGGAAGTTCAGTACTTAATCCATGAACAGATCTAGTGGGAGCAGATTGATGCTGAGGGGAATTCCATGGTAACTCTGAGGCTCTCAGAAGCTGTTGAAGAGACCCTGGGCATTGCCAGAAATGCACCAGATCACCCAGACCCTCCTCGAGCAAACGGGCACGGGTTACATTATCGAGTTTCTCGGAGTGGCTCGAGTTTCGAACTAAGAATCGAGAAGCTCTAGAGTGACTGCGGAGCCGTAGAAGGCGGGACACCAGCCGGGAGATTGAGTCGGGGAATTTCTCGATTAACGTCATTTGCCCTCCTGCCACCTCAGGTACTCCAGATGCCCAGATACTGACTTCCAATCGGCCAGTTCCTGCCACTTCGGCCCTGCGATGATGGCCCTGGCAAGAGCTGGGCTCTCTTCCATTCTCTAAGGAGGACACCGCCAGGCTACTCTAAGTCCTCTTTGGCCGAGAGGATGTCATGGTTAGCGAGACAACAATGGGTGCCCCAACCTCCTCTCACTCCTCTCCTGCTCTGCCTCCGCACTCTGTACCAGGAGACAAAAAGGGGAAGCAGAAGCAGGGCGAGGCTAGGGCACAGCCGTGTCATGTCTCCCTACCCAGCGAGCCTTCGGGTCTTCTTCATATACCCTGTAGCCCAGGCCAGATCGTAGAAACGACGTCGTCAGAGTCTTCGGTGACTCTGGCCAGTAAGCTTGGTTTTTCACTACAAGGCCTAGTCAGTACACGAAATTGGGGTGACCACCAGGAGCGGCGACACCCTGCTACACCTCCAGTTGCCACCAGGCACCGTCCCAGACTAGATAGTAAAGGCAAGGCTATGGAGCAAGGCTCCAAGCAAGTCTCCCAGCTCACATCTCAACAAAGGACTTCGCCATCGTGGGTAAGGCTTCAAACCGCGTACACGTCTTCAGACACCGGCCCCAATATACCAGCTCATCAGAAGATACCTTCCTCGCCACCGCGGGTAAGGCATCAAACCGCGCATACATCTTCGGACGCCAGCCCCAGCATCCCAACATATCAGGAGCTACCACCTAAGGTCATCGAGCAGGTAATCAATGCCACCTTCCAAATACAACAAGCGGAAGGTGCATGGATCAAAATTCGGGCGAAGAAAAACCGTCGACCTCACCCTGCCAAGACATCTGCTCGGAGATATCCTCACTGGGATTTGTCAACTCCGGCCCCAACACCTCTCCCTCCTACTCCCCTGGAGGCGGCCATCGCCAAGAAAAAGAATAGGAATAGAAGGAAGAATCTCAAAAGATGACTCAAGAAGCAAGCTGAGCAAGCAGCCGCCTTGCAGCCACAAATTGAGCTGATGCCTCTCCAAAGGCTACAAAGGCTCATCCACGATCTGGAGGAATACATTCCTCCTCGTCCCACTGGCGCTCTCCCACTCGATAGTTATATCCCGTGGGAAGAGATGCAAAAGCGAGCTCGCATTAGAAGCTGGATCCAAGAGATGATCTAGAAGATCAAGAATGGCGTGAGGCTCCTCATCCCAAAAGAACTCTCCTTGTTCTACAATGATGAGGAGATCACCACAGAGCAGTTGGAAGAAATGCTCCGGGGCTGCACTTGCAATATGGTGGCTATTCCACCGCCGGACAACATCAACGCCTCTCGGCGAGGTGAGCCAGTGGCCTCCCGTGATAGTAATGATGGCGCTCAGATAAGGATCCAGAGGGGGGGTGAATGGATCTTTCAACAAATGCACCCAATTAAAACAATGCTCTCTGGAAATGAAACCCGTGAAGAGAAAGGAAATAAAACCAAATGACACAGACAAAACGAATGTTCTATTGAGGCTCACTCTCGAGCACTAAGTAAGCGTTAGATGCAATGTGAATGCAGCAGAAGAAGACTAGAGCTAAGGACTATTTATATGAAACTCACTCACTCAATCTAGAGTGTTCACCACAGAAACACCTTTGGAAGGATTAGATTAGACATATCAGATCAAGAGCACATCGAGATAGACAACGAAGCAAACAACCCTGTGAAGGAGATAGAAGATATGGAGTTGGACAAATTCACCAACACAAACCATGACACACAGGATTTTTAAGGTGGTTTGATCTCAAACTGAGATCTACGTCCACCCCTCACTCAATCCAAGTGAGGCTTCCCTTGCTCCAAGCAAGAACAAGCAGACTCAGTCTACAAACCTACGCTGCCTAACAGCTTGCCCTGAGGGAGACATAATCCCTCGACCTGATCTTGCTTCCTACAAGACCAGCACCCTAGCTCTCCTACCTACAGAGCTAGATTCGGAGGCAAACCTCCCTTCCTCCAAACCGGAGGGGAAATTGTGAGTGACCCCCAGCCACTCACAACCGGAGACCCAAGTCTCCCTTCCTTTGAAACCCAGAGAGAAGCCGAAGATGAAACTCCCTTCTCCTGAATCCTCAGGAGGAACCCGATACCCAAAACAGGGAATCGAAAAACACTAATGAAATGGAAAGAACAAATGAAAAACAAAAAGGGAGAAGCAAAAATAGATATAGCTCCGAAGAGCACAATGACTATGGATTTGATCCATGAGTCAAAGCATGAACTGATCTTCAATATTGGCACCAGTTGCTTCAGTCTCTCAACTCTCTCTTCCTCTTCCTTTTTCTTCTCTTCTCTTTCTTCTGGCTCTCACCTTCTCTGCAGGCTCACTCTTTCTTTTCTACTAATCTGTCTGCTTGACTTCCTGATGGCTCCTTTTTCCTTAGTTCCCTTCTTTCTTCCCCGATTTGAAATTCTGTGTGCTTGATCGCTTTTATAGGCTGCCAGATCTAGGTTCCCACGAGCTCACGCACTTGGCGTGTGGAAGGAACATTCCCGCTCTTCTGGGGAGGACACGTGTCAAGGAGTAGGAAAGGCAATGATCCATGTGGCAGTCGCTCCAGTCAGATAGGCCTTCGATCACTTGCCAATCATTAGCCTTACTTAGAACCCACGTGGTTGCGCTTTCATCAAGTCCCTGTTAAAGCAGACAGTCATTAGGCATTTTGTCAAACATTTGAAGGCATGCGTGAATAATCAATATGCATAGACTTTATAAAGTTAAGACATGTGAAAAGAAGATATGCACAGACATGATTAAGGCAAATGGAGAAAATGCACTGACTTGATTTTAAGCATAATGGAAAAGTATGAAGACTTAGTTCAAGTAAGAAAAATGTGTGCAGACGTGATTTTGTAGTAAGCAAACATGTGCACAGACCTATGAGTCTATAGGCAGACTATGCACAGACCTATCAAGCATTCAATGAAAACATGCACAGACTATATATGAAGACTTTACGCACTAACACGGACCTTGTCTTGCTCAAGATAGCAACTGCACAGACCTTAGTATGCAACTCTGCAAACTAGCACCGGCCTTACATGCAATGCTATGCGTACTAACACTAACCTTAGTCAAGCGCAAGAGCAACCTTGCACCGACTTTAGTCGTGGGCAGGGCAGAGCTGCACTGACCGTGGTATGTGCAAAAACAGAACATGCACCGACCTTGTGTATGGTCAAGACAAGGATATGCACAGACCTTATGCGCAATGAAAGAGATGCACAGACTTATGTGTGTCTAAAGCAGACCTTGCACAGACGTGATATGCATAATGCAAAAACCTGCACAGACCCATGCATGCACTATGAAAACATGCACACACACCTCAAACATGCACAGACTTTGTACAAGACTTGCACAAACGTAATATGAATAGAAACTACAATATGCTCCGACGTTGTGTGCATCTGGCTAAAGTGTGCACCGACTATATGTATGCCTGAGCGAAAAGATGCACCGACCGTGTATATGCCGTGAAAAAAACATGCACCGACCCGTGTATATGCCTTGTCAAAAACATACACCGACCCGTGTATATGCCTTGTCAAAAACATGCTAGATATGCACCGACGTTATGCACAGACCATCCACAACATGCACCGACCTTATGAGCAGAGTAGACAGTATGTGCAACAACCTTATAAAGTGCTATGCATCATGAACATACATCAATATGAAAATGCACAGTGTAATGACCAAATGCTTAATCAATTGCTTATTTCATCAACATTCAATTTTCATGCAACCACATGATGACTTATAGTGTTTGCTATCATCAAAACCACATGGACACAACAATCTCCCCCTTTTTGATGATGGCAACATTATGAGTCTATGGTAGCACACCATCATGCAATGCAACACAGTCGATAATCTCTCCCCCTTTGACTTCATAAAAAAGAAGGAATATGGTTCTCCCCCTTGGACTTCAGCAAAAGAGGCTAAGGGTTGATAAAAACAGAAGTGAAATGCAAGGCATGAATTGCCAGACAATGCAAACTAGTATGAATAATGCAGGAGCATGCATCAATTGACAGAGACATAATTGATTCTCCTCCTTAAATGCAGACTATTCTCCCCCTAAAGAGATGAGGTGAAGGTTATGATAAGGGACAGTTAAAACAATGATCAGCAAAAACACAGGGACAGCCAGATCAGACAATTTTCCCATTTGTCAGAGACCAGGATTTTGGCTGAATTTTCAAAGAGTAGATAAGACATGAAGATTTTCAATAGGATACAAATTTCATAAATCTTAATAAAAGAATTTTAGACTCTTCTATTATAAGAACTTATGAATAAGTCTTAACTGACCAGCATGGTTTAAGCATGATGTGTACATAGTTTGTTAATGAAATTCAATACTCTTATCTGAAACAAGTTTTAATAAAGATGAACCAATCACTCATATGATATTCTTGTTTAACCTCCTTCTATCTTACTCATTTAATTTTTCAATGACTCCTCTAGGAATTACAAGAGGTAGTGTTGAGGTTAAACAACTATGAAATCATTTGACTGTCTAGGGTTATAATAATTTATCCTTTCCAAAAATTTTCAGATATTCATTTAATCAAACATGAAATATTATGCACTCAAACTTAAAGAGCAATCTAGTTTAGTACACACCTTGTCACTAGAGGATATGCGTTGATCAGACGCCAATGTCCCTAAACACTTAATGTGACTAACAGTCATGCTTTATGATGTACAGAGTTAACTTGACACCTCATGACATACCTCAACTCATTTCCTTGATGAGTGAGATGTATTTCTCAGTGTGCAAGCCATTGCTCTGCCTAATTTTTAATCATTGTTTCAGCAGAGTTAACTATGCCACTTCATGACTCAGTCCTTTGGACATGGTTTCTCAGTGACCAAGATCATTGCTCTGACAGCTTTTAATTCCTAAGACATTTCAGAAAACTCAGATGTTTAAAAACAACACTTACACCATGTATCTCAACTAGAGATAGTCATGAATTTAAAAATTTCGGATTTCAGAAGATTTTGTGAGAAGTAATATGAGATATTCAGTTAAGATTTAAAAAAAATGATTCAGATATTTTCAAATTTTCCACAATCAAACTTAATGAACACATTAATTCTAAACCACCTAAAACTTTCAGACATTCATAAAACCATATAATAGAAGATTCCCTTAAAAGTTTTTCAGATTTATGATCAAGGTACACAAATTGAAATCTTCTCAAGTTTCAAAATTTTTCAACAAGATTCAGTAGCAGTCAAATTGTGATTGGCAAACACAGGCATCAAGGAGCATGCATGTATGTAATGACACATGAATTTCAAGCATGTAGCAAAGATGACTGCAGGTTTTAATGAAATGACCATGAGGTTTCAACAAGATTTGTTTGGAGAGCAATATGATTATTGTCAAGTTTGACAAAGACTTTCCAAGTTATGTGAAACACAGAACGTGCAGTGAGTATGAGAGTCACTTGAAATCAGTTGGCTGAGATTATGACATGTATGTTCAAGGTTTAGACACTGAGAGGTTTCAGATAGACCAGCTCCCCTCAGATAAAGGAGATTGACTAGTTGCAGCTCAGAGCATATATCAAAGAAGATCATAGCCAAATGATAGTAACTCAATCTGTAAATGGAAATATCGGTTGACTGGACCATGAACTTTTGGTCAATCGAACCAAACAGTAATGGAGTTATGAGTGAAAGAGCTGATGACAGACATGCACTTTCAAAGACATGATTTATGCTCCCCCTGACTGAATGCACTCAAGGAGTCTTTTTGGTATTTTCAATATGAGTGTCATGCAATCGATTCTAAAATCAGTGTATGAATGAGGCTAATGTTTATTCATGCAATGGACATATTATGGTCTTGTTCAACTCTCCCTTTCTATATGCAACTTATGACTAGACTATGACGGGGGTTATTCTAACTAAACGTGCATGAAGCACAAGAAATTACCTAGTCTGACTCTTCCTATCTATATGCATATATTAACTGGACTCTGAATGCAGCATATGCAGAACATTAGAACCAAAAGAAACTATCCTCATGAAGGTCTAGACTGCTCTATGGGCAAATTTTTGACCAATGGTACTGGGTAGAGGACTTGGTCTAAAAACCACCTCATACATAGTAAGAACCTCCAGACAAATTGCATTTGCTCTTTAGTTACTTACCATTTAATATACCATGTTGATCATGCATGACAATGAAGTGCAAATGCAGTCTTATCAGATTTTTAATGAATCATGCCAGACAAATGTGAGAACATGAATGCATGCAGATTGGGAATGAATCTAACATATCTTCAATGAATATGTGCACACACATCTCAAAGTATGAGCAGATAAACTCATGTAGCTCAATGCAAATGACAAAACATATAAGGATCTTGTATGAATGACACTTTCGATTGAACAGATTTAACATGATATGCAGTTAAAGCAGATTTCTAAGAACTTCAATTGAACAAATGTTAAAGGTGCATAACATTACCTGAATGGGGTTTTACCAACTTGGGTGCCTTGTTTTATATACCCCTTTTTATTCTCCATCTCAAGGCACTCCTGCAAATGCCATCTCATTTTGCATTCATAGGAACCCAAGTCTCCTTGGGTCCTTTAGTGACAGTAGCACCTCTGAATGGTGCTCTCCTCATTTTCAACACTTGAGAATCATCAAACCTCATCAAATAACAGTTATACATGGAATGTCCTAACTGTCCA
This sequence comes from Amorphophallus konjac, assembly GCA_022559845.1. Taxonomy (NCBI): domain Eukaryota; kingdom Viridiplantae; phylum Streptophyta; class Magnoliopsida; order Alismatales; family Araceae; genus Amorphophallus; species Amorphophallus konjac. Next base: position 250,909,147 of record CM040127.1, read on the forward strand.
CAGTAATAACATGAAATAATAGATTTTAAATTCTTTTTATGCACATTATTATAAGCATGGAATCTTTATGCATTAACATGGAAATTTCTATTATTTGCATGGACGTTTTGTTTTCCACAACCTACCAACCAGCATTCAGAAACTCGGTGGCCAGGTTTTTCACAATCAAAGCATCCAAAATATTTTTCCTTAGACACAAATTTGTTTATGCCAAAATCAATTTTGTTTACAAGGAATTTAGCAAATTTAGAATTAAGTTTCTTTCCCTGAATATGCCAACAGTCCTAGACTGTGTGGCCATACTTCCCACATTCAAAACAGGAAGAGAAATTTCTTCTCTTAATCACTGACCAGCACTCACTAGCCAGATGGCCTGGCTTCCAACAGTTGGAACACATAGAAGCTTTTCCTTTGAAAGTAAATTCATCTTTACCAACGGCATTCTGTTTAGCAGGGAATCTAGCATGTTTATAATGAGCTTTTCCCTGGGCATGCCAGCAATGGGCAGCAATGTGGCCCATCTTGCCACAATGAAAACATGAAATTTTCTTATTCTGAAATGCATGATTTTTAAGATAAGTTTTCCTAGCATGCATTTTACTGGCATTTAGATCATCCTTTTTCATCAAATTACAGTCATTCATCAAATGGCCGAGCCTACCACAGTAATGGCATGAAATTCTCTTCTTGTGTGCATGAATATGTGTGTTGGTGTTATGGACAGCATGCACATTTTTAACATGAGTGTGTGTAGGCTTGTTCTGCAAATGTCCATTTCCTTCAGCTTTTTCAGTAGGTTTCTGACTTTTCTGAATAGTAGCTAGATTTGGATTTTTCTGTGCAGTGAACTGAAAAACCAATGGAGTTTTGATGCTGGTTTGTTCTGAGCTACTTACAAATGATGTATGAATTTTGTTTCCAAAGCACTTCTTATTTACTAGATTATACCCCAGCCCCTCTTTCTGAAAATTCGCTTTCATCCCCAGTAGCTTATCCAAATTATCTTAACCTTCAACAAATCTAGATAAAGAATTCTTTAGGCCCTTAATCTCATCTTCCAGGGATGCAGTATGTAATTCATAACCAACAATTTCTTATTCACTGCAATTTACACACTCATTTAGCACTTTGTTTGTAGTTTTATAGTTCTCAACTTCTTATTCCAGATTGTGCAATTTTTCAGACTCTTTTATACAGACAGATTTTCCCTTTTCTATGGTCAAGAGTTTTTCAGAAATAGCAGAGTTGAGATGTTTGAGTCTCTCATTTTCTAATTTTAATTGTTCAATCTGTTCACTATTGTTATCAGATTTGGAATTCAACTCTTCACTCAGCCTTTCCTCTCTTTGTTCAGTTTCCAATTTTTCATCCAACAAATTTTTGTTCTCTTCCCTCAAGGATGCAATTAAGTTTTGATGCCATTCTAAATCACTATAAAGGCTTTCATTCATTTCCTTCAGAAATTCACATTTATTACAAACAGATTACCAGAATACTTTGATTCAGCTTGGAATTTTTGTTTTTCAGTATCATCAAGACTTTTCTGAAGTTTTGCATTTACACTCTTAACAGCTTCAAGTTTTTCATGAATCAAGTCATTTTCCTTCACATAATTCTCAAGTTTCTTTTCTGCCTGTTCAATTTTATTTCTGAGATCATTATTTTTAGATTTCAATTGTTCTAGCTCTATGGAGAGGGGGATTTCTACAGCCCATTCAAAGAGCAGCCGAACTAGGCCCATCAGGACCAAACAAGGCCACGCTCGCCCAAGTGACAGCCCACAGAGCCCACTTAGGACAGAAAGCCCAATAAAAGATTCGCTCGAGGATACTACCTTCCTAGGCGGCCTCTAGGCTCGAAAGGCCCGAGCGTCGGTCAGGTCACAGGAAAGGTCCATGCCCGAGCCATCTCTCCACCCAGGGGAAGAAGGCGCATGTCGACCAATCCGACCCATCTTCGTCAGAGCTAAGCCTACCGCCCGGATAGGGCTGGCCTCTCTGAGCTCGGTACGGCCGATGATTGCTTATCCATGCAGCCGTTAAGAGTCCTCTGTGGGCAGGAATTTATAAAGGTGAGGGACTCCAGCTCCTCAAGGTGATAACGCTCCCACGATAAGGTAATAAAAGCCTACGTCGAGGACGTAACCCCCACCTGAAATCCCTCGACTTACAGGACTCCAGAAGACGACGCACTATTTAACCCAGGGATACCCTCCGGCGAAAGGTAAGGGCAATCACACACTCAAAACTTCTGAGCATGAACCACTTCACCCTTCTGGTGGAAAGGGATCTCGCGCAGAAGCTACTTCCTCCCTATATTGCTCCCACCAAAGCTCTACTGACTTAAGCATCAGAGGATTTTCCCCAAAGACTCATCCCTGGGCCCCCTGATCCGTTTCCCTTTCTTGCAGTTCACTATCCGGTGATCCACTGCCCGTTCATGACCAGCGCGAGATCTTGCCTCTTCATCTGGCGCCGTCTGTGGGAAACGTACAAGAAGCCAGTATGGTGCGAAGGAGCTCAGGGAGGAGGTCCATCGGCGATAGGGGAAAGGCAATGGTAGCGGCAGGGGATGGCCCCTCCCGGGCCTCACAGAACCCTCCCTCCAACGCCAATGCCGCCGCCGACGAACCACCACCCCCTCCTGCGGCAGTAGGGCTACCGCTCAATGGTGGCGCCGAAGCCTTCCAGGCCCTCAACGTGAAACTGGATGTCCTCGTGGAACTCATGAGGACCCAGGCGGCTAGGGATGGAAGGTCTCACGCCCCGTCAGGGAGCCCTCCCCGCGAGAATGCATCCCAGTACAACGTCGGAGGCCGCTTCACTCTCTGCGGCCAGCAGATCATCCGTAACAGGATTGGAGGACACTCGCAGGCTCTGCCTCTGGAGCAAGAGGCTTCCTCCACACCAAGGCGGGCAAAACCTGGGGCGCGCCGTCCGAACCCAGAGACCGATGTTCCCGGGGATCACCAAGACGCTCCTCCCAGCCCCACGGCACGACAACAACTGGAGTTATCCCTCCGACTGCGAGATTTCGAGAGGCGTTTCGTAGAGCAGGAGCGCGCTCTCCGCGCCCTGCAGAAGACCTCTTTCCCGGAGGATGAGGAGAAATCCCCGTTCTCCGAATACATCTTGAAGACAGAGGTGTCTCCTAGAACCTCCATCTCGACCTTCAAGCTCTACGATGGCCAGGGCGACCTGGCCGATCATTACGACAACTTCGACGCTTTGATGACCTTGCATGGAGCGTCGGACGCCATCAAGTGCCGAGCCTTCGCGACCACCCTGGTCTAGGGCGCCCAGGCGTGGTTCCGGGCCCTCGCCCCCGGATCCATCTGAGACTTCAAGCAATTTGGGCGAGTCTTCAAAGAGAGTTTCACGGGAAGTGCCCCCCCAAGGTCGGTAGCGGGGCTCTTGGCCCTCAAACAGGCTCTAGGGGAAAGACACCGGGCTTATATTCACCGATTCAAGTCGGAAGCCCTGAGAATCCCCCGCCTGGACGTGGCCTCAGCCATAACCGCGCTGACTGGGGGCACCCGGGACGAGAATCTCCACCGCGAACTTGTCCTCACCCTCCCTCGACCCTTTCCGAGCTAGTGACTCTGGCATTACGTCACGCCGAGTGCGAAAAGGTGCTCAGCGCTTGCCGAGACGCAACCGGCTCGGGTCGGGAGGGGGACAAGAAGCGGGCTTCCGAGCCAAGCTCAGGTTCAGGGAAAAGGTGGAACCGCGACGGGGATTGCAAGGAACCGTCACGGAAGTATGAGTGGTACACCCCACTAGCCGTGCCGGTCTATGAGATCTACGAAGGCATCAAGGACTCGGGCCTCCTCCGCCAACCCGAGCCAATGAGATCGAAGAACCGTAATCGCAACAAGCACTGCTTGTTCCACATCGATCACGGGCACCACATCGGTGACTGCCACCCGCTCCAGGACGAGATTGAGCGCCTCATCCGTCAGGGACATCTAGCTCAGTTCATAGCCGAGCGTAAAGAAGACCGAGGCGTCCCAGAGGAGATCGACAATGCCCCCTGCGGGGTACACATCAATGTCATCTCGGAGGAGCAGCATCAGGCGGCGATAGTAGCTGAGGAAGGAAGCGTCATGCCGAGCGGGTGAGCCAAGCCATAGAGCCTCCCAAGGCCCCGCCGAGTGAGCCCCAGGTCATAGTCTTCTCCGACCGAGACCTGGAAGGGCTGAGCACCCCGCATGACGACGCCCTCATGATTTCGGCTACGATAAACCATTGTAACGTAGATAGGATTCTAGTTGACAATGGGAGTGCCCCTGATGTACTGTCTTATGATTGTTTCCTTAAGATGGGGGAGGAACCATCCAAACTCCGCCTGATCCGAACCCCTCTCTGCGGGTTCAATGGCCTAGCCACCTATCCCGAGGGAGCCCTAAGCCTGCCGGTTACCCTCAGCACCCCACCCAAAACCGTTACGGTCATGGTGGACTTCATAGTGATTAAAGGTATGATAGCATACAACGCCATCTTCGACCAGGGAATCTTCAGCCGAATAAAAGCGGTGCCGTCTACCTATCACCAGAAAATGAAGTTCTCCACCAAAAATGGGTTGGGGGAAGTCCGAGGTAACCAGGCCGCGGCCAGAAGGTGCTACAATATCTCGGTAGAGGCCACAAGGCCGGACGGGAAGGACAAGGGCCCCCGGGGAGTCGAGGATAAATCCGCAACCACCGAACCTGGTGGTGAATTGCTGGCAGTTTTCCTAAACGATGACCCGGCCCTAGGAGTAATGATTGGAGCCGACCTACCGTCTGAGGTTCAACAGCAATATAAAAAGTTCCTTTCTGAGTACATCCGAGTTTTTGCTTGGGCTGATGATCAACTCTCTGGGATACCAGAGGAGACTGTAATGCACAAGCTCAACCTCGACCCCGCTGTAAAGCCCGTACAGCAGCGCAGGAGGAAGCATGCACCGGAGAAACAGGCGATCATCAAGGCGCATGTCACCAAGGGGCAAGAGACTGGCCTTTTTAGGCCGGTCCTGTACCCGACGTGGCTAGCCAACATCGTCCTGGTACCGAAAGCTTCAGGCAAGTGGCGGATGTGCGTGGATTTCACCGACCTGAATGAGGCCACCCTTAAGGACTGTTATCCGTTGCCGAGCATCGACTAATTGGTTGACTCAACCTCGGGCAACGAGATACTCTGCTTCCTAGACGCCTATTCAGGTTACCACCAGATCAGAATGGATCCAGAAGATGTCGAGAAGACCGCCTTCATCACCGACTACGACGTATATTGCTACACCCGGATGCCTTTCGGGTTGAAAAACACCGGAGCCACATACCAGAGGCTGGTCAACCACATGTTTGAAGGACAGCTAGGTCGGAACGTCGAGGCCTACATCGACGATATGCTCGTCAAGACCCCCAAGGCCGAAGACCACTTCATCGACCTCGCCGAGACCTTCGACACCCTCCTAAGGTACAACATGAAGCTCAATCCTGCCAAGTGTGCCTTCGGAGTGAGATCCGGGAAGTTCCTAGGTTTCCTAGTCACTCAGCGTGGGATCGAGGCCAACCCCGACAAAGTCCAGGCCATCCTGGACATGCGCCCGCCCACCTGCATCAAGGACGTCCAACGCCTAACTGGGCGTGTCGCCTCTCTCAGCCGGTTCCTGTCCCGTGCGGCCGAACAATGCTTGCCCTTCTTCAAGCTGTTGAGGGGGCCCAAATTGGCATCTGCTATGTTCGCATGGGATGAGGAATGCCAGAGAGCGTTTGCCGAGCTCAATGAGTTCTTGGCCTCGCCCCCGGTGCTCTCCAAGCCCGTTCCGGGTGAAGTCTTGCTGCTCTATCTCTCGGCAACACCATCTACGGTTAGCTCGGTCCTAGTCAGAAATGACTCGGGAGTCGAGAGGCCGGTCTACTACACCAGCAAGGTGCTCAACTAGGCTGAAAGGAGGTATCCCGCAACCGAGAAACTCGTGCTAGCGTTGGTTACCTCCGCCAAGTGCCTCCGGCCCTATTTCCAGGGTCACCCCATCACCGTGCTAACCGGTGAACCATTGAAGAAGATCCTGGCCCACCCCGAAGCCTCGGGACGACTCGTCAAATGGGCCATTATGCTTGGGGCCTACGATATATCCTATCGGCCGCGCTCAGCTGTGAAAGGCCAAGCGCTCGCCGACTTCATTGCCAAAAGCACCGTCCCGACTGAAGAAAGAGCCCCGTCCCCGCCCGGGCTGACCTGGTAATTGTTCGTTGATGGATCCTCCAACTCGGTCGGTAGTGGTGCCGGAATCCTCCTGAAGTCCCCCGAAGGAGCAGAACTGCAATACGCCTTGAAGTTCAGCTTTCAGGCATCCAACAACGCTTCCGAGTACGAGGCCCTTATCTCGGGAGCGCGCATGGCCCGACGGTTAGGGGCTGAACGAGTCAAAATCCATACTGACTCCCAGCTGGTCGCTAGCCAAGTCAACGGTGAGTACGAAGCTCGAGAGGCACCAATGATCAAATACCTCCAACTGGTCAGAGACCTGGCCCAACAGTTCGAGAGATTCGAGGTAGTCCGAATAGCTCGGGAGTAAAACTCCCAAGCGAACGCCCTCTCTCGGTTGGCCTCCTCTCTCGACCCCGAAGGTACCCGATCGGTCCTCCTTGAAGAGCTAGAGCGCCCGAGCATTGACTCGGAGCTCCTTACTGTTGACTCAGCCATTCCGAGCGACTGGCGCACCCCCTACCTGCTGTGGCTCCGGGACTCTCAAGAGCCTTCCGACCCTCGAGAGGCCCGCAGATTGAAGTACCAAGCCCGGCGCTTCGTCGTTCTAGACGACACTCTCTATCGGAGATCTTTCTCCGGTCCCCTCCTGAAGTGTCTCGGCCCCGACGAAGCCAACCGAGCTATCCAAGATATTCATGAATGTAGCACCCCGAAAATTTAAATAGAAAATAAATAGAAATAACTATAAATATTAGATATATAAAATCATGAGAATTAAAATTCTGATAAAGGAAAAGTGATAATTAACTAAAATAGTTAATGAGCTTAAATGATAATAAAAGTATAAGTAAATAAAATTGAGAAATAGATACTAGTATGACCTTTGTCTATTTTAGTTTAAAATTAAAATTATAATTCAAGAATAAATATGTACATATACATATAAAGGTTTTCATAGGACCAAAACCGACTCTGATACCCAAAGCAAATAACGGAAATTAATAAGGTAAATAAATAACCAAAGTTATAGGAATTAGGGGTTATATATGTTTGAAGTTCTATTAATAAATTATTTAAAGCTTATATAATAATGGGTTAAAACACACTTATATATATATATATATATATATCAAAGCATGCATGAATTAAATATATATATGATCCCAAATTAAATGGGCCAAAGCACTTTTATATATATAAATAATTGGTGCTAATGGGCTTTCACCCATAAATATATATATAGGGAAGAAACCCCAGCCCATTCAACCCACATATGAGGGCTTTCTCATTTCAACCAGCTTGTTCGAAGAAGCCCTTCTACGAGCCGTAGGTTTTCAAACCCAGTAGGATTTGGTGGCTGCATATGAGGAAGGATTAACTTAAGAAAGTTTTATGGAAATTAGGATTCTAATTCGCTTAGGACTCTAGTAGGGTTCTAACCTTATAAATAAGACCTTCAAGGGGCAATGGCAGAGCCATCGTAATTGCTATTCTTGCTGTGCGTCGAAGCCATCATCCGCCGCTGCCTTGCTTTGAACGTGCTGCAGTGGCTATTGTTATTGTGAAGAAAAGAACAATAGTTCTTCTTCCTCCCTTGCAGTAGCTGTGTTGCAGCTACTGTGCTAACGAAGGGAAGCTTCTTCCCAAACTCCTTCCTGTTGCGGTAGCGGTGTTACTACAGCAGTTGCCTTGATCATCATCCTACTTCTTCTTCGTCCGTCAGCGCATCAACGTAAAGGTAGGCAATCTCCCAAGTTGAACTTGAATGAATAACATGTTAGATTATTAGAACATATAGATTATTTGATGGGTGTCCCTGCTTTCATATATCGGATGTTTAGACTTGTTTTTGAAACGTCTACACTCGTTACGGCATGAAAATAGAATTAACGACCATGGCCGGGTCGTTATTTTGAAGAATAAACGCCCACGAGAAAAGGCGTCAAATAATCCAGGACAACTTGACTGTCGATAATTCCTGTGGTTTGATAATTAATTATATCACATTAAAAATTTTATATCATGTAACCTTTTATCTAAAAATTGTATAGTGCATACGACCAGAGTCTCCATATTTTTCCTTAAATTTTCATGCCTTTATATAGATATTTACTAATAATATTAAATAGTTAATTAATTTAATGAGTTTATAATAGTTACACGGCGAATCTAAAAATACACTATAGCGGTTAGTTATAGAGTTTTGCTTTGTTTGACCTTTTCATGGGCATCGGAGTGTCCTTTGATCATGAAATTTTATGGGAGCGTTATTGGGGAGGTGATTGAGGTAGTGAAAGTGGTTGCACCATTTTTCGTGCCCACTATCTCAAGACCTCCCATCTCTCAATAAAAAATTATTTTGAACATCCGGTTAGGTAGAGTTTTTCAAGCCCGTCATTTCGATATATAGAACGCATGATTCTGACGTATGTACGTCGTGAACCGGAGGTTTGAAGAAGTTACAATTTATATTTTTAAAATGACGACGTTGAGTTTGTCGTTGAAACCTTTTGACGGCATTAGAAAAAGGCATCATATCTTTAATATATATATATTCATATATATATATATATATATATATATATATATTCGTAACTATATCTTTGAAAATTCATATCTATTAAGATATGTAACAGAAAATTATAAAAATTATATATTTGGAATCCTTGAATTTTTCTCCTAATTATCATATATTCTATTTTTTTAATTATTTTATATAAATTAATGTCTCTTTGAATGTATGTTTTAAAATTATTCAAGTAAGTAGATATTGACGTGAATTCTTGTTAAATAAATTAAGTTAAAAATCATAGAATTAATGTCCCTCCAAGTGGTTGCTAATTAATAAATGACACTACTCACGAACGTAAATTAATATAAGTTTATTTAATTATAGTTAATTATAGAATTGGATGGACATGAATTCTATAATTAACGCATTCATGTTCTCACCGTTTTCTTCCGGTTTTGACGCATACCTCGGGTCTTTTGGCACTTTCATCTCACGTCCGTAGATGGAGTCCATGTTTCATGATTGGTTCACGTTATATACCTCAACTCTCGGTGACATACGAGCCCTCCGTTGGACATTCCGTTCCTTCGGACTGGCAAGTTAGTCATTAGGACCTCCGTAAGTCTCCTCGTAGCCTTGGATTCCCTCAAGGCCGACTGAGCTGGTTGTACCTAATCACCCAGATTTCCAGAATGTCATAGTTTTCATATGGTTTATCGATATAACATCCTTATTACAAGTTCTATCTTTGAACTCTATGTTCCATGAAATCTATCTTAATGTTCTTACATGCTTGATCCTTGAAATTCTTGGCCATTAATATGGAATTAGTCTAGACTAAATGTCGGGGGCTATGGGTCCCACTAAAATGACATTTTAAATGCTACGGGTCCTGATCTGACCCTATTGGGCGAGACAAAGTCCAAACGTTACCGGTATACGATGATCAGGTGCTGGCATTCACCAACTCGGTTATTGGCATTTAGGGGCAATCATACAGTCGTGAGAACTCCTAAGTGTGCGACCAAATACTACCTAGTGCTATTTCCATGAGGGGTGGTCATATCATCGTGATTTTCCCCTTAGTGCATTGGCCAATCCTATATAGTGCTAGATGTGCAAACACTCTCGTGATAGTGATGATCGGGAGTAATTGCCATCATAGTACACCTTTCTATAACTTATTGTTCGTCATGAAAAGATCTTGATTTGCCTTATTGGAGGGGTTATCCTATCGTCGTGATATTCCCTTAGTGTCTTGGCAAATGCTATATAGTGCTTGTAAAAGTAATTGCTCTACTTCTATATCGATCAACATAAATGTTCTTGAATTATCCCATTGATAATACTCGTTATCTTGTCATGAAGATCCTTCATAATACTAGATACCTTGAAGCTCTCGTGATAGTGTTCGTCATAGAGAGATGAATGTTATATTTCCTCATGAATGCTCTTGACCTAGCTTGAGAAAGTACTTGTTAAGATCTTGTTATACTCTCTTGATTGTCATTGTCCTTACTCTTCATGAGTGTATCTAGCATCTTGCTTACTCATTTTTTTATAGTTCTTGAATTTATCTCGTGTCATTATAGTTCTCGATTTTTATATCTTGCATGACCTACATGAGCACCTTAAACTGTAATTGACTTAAAGCTAGCTTGGAGCATAAGATATTAAGTCCTACTGAGCGTTCGCTTACCCTGCGTTTTTCAATATTTTTCAGGTAATGACCTTAGTGACGACGAGACCGAACATGATGGGCAAGGGCAAGAGTGAAGAGAACTCTGACATCTAGATGAACCGTCTAGTCTGGTTATCTTGCGTCTTATGTCTCATTGTAGTTATTCTTTATTGAGTCTTTCCGCTTATTATGGGCCCGAATATGTAAAGAACTTTTATTTGAAATGAAATTTATTATTTGTCCAAATTGTGTTTTGTGGAAATGACTATGCTCTGATTGACATGACTGTTTAACTGCCACGTTCCGAGCAAACGACACGTTCCGCTGCTATCGGTTCGGGGCGTGACAGAAGGTGGTATCAGAGCCTAGGCTTTCTAAATCCCTAGGTCATTTAGTCCAAGTCTTAGATTGAGTTCTCCTTGTCAGTTATCCTATAGGAACCCTGTGAGATTTGGGTAGAGCTTTGGGGTTAAATGATAAAATATGTTACATTCGCGTTAGATACCTGCCGAGATATGCATATCATTAATCCAAACCTTATTCTTGTAGGCTAGAATGGCCGCTGAGAGAGCTCAGTGGAGAGAGATGCAACGCACTGTCCAGGGTTTAACGCAAGCTTTGCAACAAGTTGCACAAGGTGGAGCACAGCATGGAGCCGGAGATTTGCATCGGAAGTTTCAAAAGATAAATCCCCCTAAGTTTAGTGGGTCGACTGACCCGGATGAAGCGGAGAATTGGGTGCAAGAAATAGAGAGGACATTTAAGGTGATGCAATGCACCGATGAAGAGAAGGTACTATTAGGAACATATCAATTAGAGAAGGATGCCCGAATATGGTGGGGATCCGTGGAAGCAATCTTGCCTAATGAGCAAGTTACATGGGACGAATTCTTAGAACACTTTAATGAAAAGTATTTCTCGGAAAGAATTCGCGAGAAGAAAGCTATGGAATTTGTGGCTTTAAAGCAACGTAGTCTGTCAGTCGCCGAGTATGAAGCAAGTTTTTCTAGATTGGCCCGATATGCACCACACTTGGTTTGCACGGAGAAAATGAGAGCAAAGAGATTTATGAATGGCTTGAAGGTGGAACTTATACCTCAACTAGCTCCACTAGAAATTCAAACATATACGGAGATGGTTAGAAAAGCTCAACTCTTAGAAGATGCTATGGATATGATGGAAAGAATCAAAGGAAAGGCCGCCAAGAAGGACTTACCAAATGGATCCAAGAACAAGGAAAATATGAACGGCAAGAAGAGATTTAATGGAGGCAACAAATTCTATGAAAATAAGAAACCCCGGAATAATGATCGACAAATTGTTCCGGCCAAGGGGAAATGCAAGCATTGCAAGAAGGGAAGGCACAATCTGGACGAGTGTTGGTATAAACTTGGAAAATGTATCCGTTGTGGAAGCAGAGATCACAAAATTACTCGATGTCCACTCTTAAAGGAAGAAGCACCGCAAGCAACGGAAGGTAACCCTATAAACCTATCTCATCTAAAACTTGCATGAATCGGATATGACCTTAAGTACTTAGCATGATATGTGAATGATCTAGCCAGAATACATGCTTTAGATATGGTGATCTTACCCCACAAATTTTGGAAAAGAAACTATATGAATTTGGGGACCAAATTCTTTTAAGTGGGGGAGGGTGTAGCACCCCGAAAATTTAAATATAAAATAAATAAAAATAACTATAAATATTAGATATAGAAAATCATGGGAATTAAAATTTTGATAAAGGAAAAGTGATAATTAACTAAAATAGTTAATGAGCTTAAATGATAATAAAAGTATAAGTAAATAAAATTGAGAAATAGATACTAGTATGACCTTTGTCTATTTTAGTTTAAAATTAAAATTATAATTCAAGAATAAATACGTACATATACATATAAAGGTTTTCATAGGACCAAAACCGACTCTGATACCCAAAACAAATAACGAAAATTAATAAGGTAAATAAATAACCAAAGTTATAGGAATTAGGGGTTATATATGTATGAAGTTCTATTAATAAATTAGTTAAAGCTTATATAATAATGGGTTAAAACACACTTATATATATATATATCAAAGCATGCATGAATTATATATATATATGATCCCAAATTAAATGGGCCAAAGCACTAATATATATATAAATAATTGGTGCTAATGGGCTTTCACCCATAAATATATATATAGGGAAGAAACCCCAGCCCATTCAACCCACGTATGAGGGCTTTCTCATTTCAACCAGCCTATTCGAAGAAGCCCTTCTACGAGCCGTAGGTTTTCAAACCCAGTAGGATTTGGTGGCTGCATATGAGGAAGGATTAACTTAAGAAAGTTTTATGGAAATTAGGATTCTAATTCGCTTAGGACTCTAATAGGGTTCTAACCTTATAAATAAGACCTTCAAGGGGCAATGGCAGAGCCATCGTAATTGCTATTCTTGCTGTGCGTCGAAGCCATCATCCGCCGCTGCCTTGCTTTGAACGTGCTACAGTGGCTATTGTTATTGTGAAGAAAAGAACAATAGTTCTTCTTCCTCCCTTGCAGTAGCTGTGTTGCAGCTGCTGTGCTAACAAAGGGAAGCTTCTTCCCAAACTCCTTCCTGTTGCGGTAGCGGTGCTACTACAGCAGTTGCCTTGATCATCATCCTACTTCTTCTTCGTCCGTCAGCGCATCAACGTAAAGGTAGGCAATCTCCCAAGTTGAACTTGAATGAATAACATGTTAGATTATTAGAACATATAGATTATTTGATGGGTGTCCCTGCTTTCATATATCGGATGTTTAGACTTGTTTTTGAAACGTCTACACTCGTTACGGCATGAAAATAGAATTAACGACCATGTCCGGGTCGTTATTTTGAAGAATAAACGCCCACGAGAAAAGGCGTCAAATAATCCAGGATAGCTTGACTGTCGCTAATTCCTGTGGTTTGATAATTAATTATATCACATTAAAAATTTTATATCATGTAACCTTTTATCTAAAAATTGTATAGTGCATACGACCAGAGTCTCCATATTTTTCCTTAAATTTTCATGCCTTTATATAGATATTAACTAATAATATTAACTAGTTAATTAATTTAATGAGTTTATAATAGTTACACGGCGAATCTAAAAATACACTGTAGCGGTTAGTTATAGAGTTTTGCTTTGTTTGACCTTTTCATGGGCATCGGAGTGTCCTTTGATCATGAAATTTTATGGGAGCGTTATTGGGGAAGTGATTGAGGTAGTGAAGGTGGTTGCACCACTTTTCGTGCCCCCTATCTCAAGATCCCCCATCTCTCAACGAAAAATCATTTTGAACATCCGGTTAGGTAGAGTTTTTCGAACCCGTCATTTCGATATATAGAACGCGTGATTCCGACGTATGTACGTCAAGAACCGGAAGTTTGAAGAAGTTACAATTTATATTTTTAAAATGGCAATGTTGAGTTTGTCGTTGAAACCTTTTGACGCCATTAGAAAAAGGTGTCATATCTTTAATATAGATATATATATTCGTAACTATATCTTTGAAAATTCATATCTATTAAGATATGTAATAGAAAATTATAAAAATTATATATTTGGAATCCTTGAATTTTTCTCCTAATTATCATATATTCTATTTTTTTAATTATTTTATATAAATTAATGTCTCTTTGAATGTATGTTTTTAAAATGATTCAATTAAGTAGATATTGACGTGAATTCTTGTTAAATAAATTAAGTTAAAAATCATAGAATTAACGTCCCTCCAAGTGGTTGCTAATTAATAAATGACACTACTCACGGACGTAAATTAATATAAGTTTATTTAATTATAGTTAATTATAGAATTGGATGGACGTGAATTCTATAATTAACGCATTCATGTTCTCACCGTTTTCTTCCGGTTTTGACCCATACCTCGGGTCTTTTGGCACTTTCATCTCACGTCCGTAGATGGAGTCCATATTTCATGATTGGTTCACGTTATATACCTCAACTCTCGGTGACATACGAGCCCTCCGTTGGACATTCCGTTCCTTCGGACTGTCAAGTTAGTCATTGGGACCTCCGTAAGTCTCCTCGTAGCCTTGGATTCCCTCAAGGCCGACTAAGCTGGTTGTACCTAATCACCCAGATTTCCAGAATGTCATAGTTTTCATATGGTTTATCGATATAACATCCTTATTACAAGTTCTATCTTTGAACTCTATGTTCCATGAAATCTATCTTAATGTTCTTACATGCTTGATCCTTGAAATTTTTGGCCATTAATATGGAATTAGTCTAGACTAAATGTCGGGGGCTATGGGTCCCACTAAAATGACATTTTAAATGCTACGGGTCCTGATCTGACCCTATTGGGCGAGGCAAAGTCCAAACGTTACCGGTATACGATGATCGGGTGCTGTCATTCACCAACTCAGTTATTGGCATTTAGGGGCAATCATACAGTCGTGAGAACTCCTAAGTGTGCGACCAAATACTACCTAGTGCTATTTCCATGAGGGGTGGTCATATCATCGTGATTTTTCCCTTAGTGCATTGGACAATCCTATATAGTGCGAGATGTGCAAACGCTCTCGTGATAGTGATGATCGGGAGTAATTGCCATCATAGTACACCTTTCTACAACTTATTGTTCGTCATGAAAAGATCTTGATTTGCCTTATTGGAGGGGTTATCCTATCGTCGTGATATTCCCTTAGTGTCTTGGCAAATGCTATATAGTGCTTGTAGAAGTAATTGCTCTACTTCTATATCGATCAACATAAATGTTCTTGAATTATCCCATTGATAGTACTCGTTATCTTGTCATGAAGATCCTTCATAATACTAGATACCTTGAAGCTCTCGTGATAGTGTTCGTCATAGAGAGATGAATGTTATATTTCCTCATGAATGCTCTTGACCTAGCTTGAGAAAGTACTTGTTAAGATCTTGCTATACTCTCTTGATTGTCATTGTCCTTACTCTTCATGAGTGTATCTAGCATCTTGCTTACTCATTTTTTGATAGTTCTTGAATTTATCTCGTGTCATTATAGTTCCCGATTTTTATATCTTGCATGACCTGCATGAGCACCTTAAACTGTAATTGACTTAAAGCTAGCTTGGAGCATGAGATATTAAGTCCTACTGAGCGTTCGCTCACCCTGCATTTTCCAATGTTTTTCAGGTAATGACCTTAGTGACGACGAGACCGAACATGATGGGCAAGGGCAAGAGTGAAGAGAACTCTGACATCTAGATGAACCGTCTAGTCTGGTTATCTTGCGTCTTATGTCTCATTGTAGTTATTCCTTATTGAGTCTTTCCGCTTATTATGGGCCCGAATATGTAAAGAACTTTTATTTGAAATGAAATTTATTATTTATCCAAATTGTGTTTTGTGGAAATGACTATGCTCTGATTGACATGACTGTTTAACTGCCACGTTTCGAGCATATGACACGTTCCGCTGCTATCGGTTCGGGGCGTGACAATGAAGGCCTGTGCGGAGCGCACGCAGGAGGAAGGTCACTCACCCGGATCCTGCTACGGCAGGGTTACTAGTGGCCCACTCTACAGCACGACTGCACGGCCTACGTGCAACAGTGCGACCGATGCCAGCGATTCGACCACTTAGTCCATCAGCCGACTACGGAGCTCGTCACCCTGACCGAGCCATACCCCCTCGCTCGGTGGGGGATCGACATTCTTGGGCCGTTCCCTACGGCTCAGGCCCATAAGATGTTTATCATCATCGCCATTGACTACTTTACCAAGTGGATCGAGGCCGAAGCCACGGCGAGGATCACCAAGACAGTCGTCCAGAGTTTCGTCTGAAAGTCGATCATTTGTCGTTACGGCATCCCCCGGGTGATAGTGAGCGATAATGGTTGGCAATTTGACTCTCGTTATTTTCGAGACAGATGTGCCGACCTAGGTATTCGCAACCACTTCACTTTGGTCGCCCACCCTCAGGCCAACGGGCTAGTCGAGAATGCCAATAAGACTATCTTAAAAGGCATAAAGACTAGACTCGGCAAGGCCAAGGGCAACTGGCTCGAGGAACTGCCTAGCGTACTTTGGTCCCATGGAACGACTCCCAGAACGGCAACCGGTGAGAGTCCTTTCCAGTTAGTATATGGCACCGAGGCCGTCATTCCATTGGAGATCGCCAATCCCTCCCTCAGAGTCATCTGCTTCTCGCCCGAGGTAAACGAGCAAAAATTACTCGAGAACCTCGACCTAGCAAATGAACTCCGAGAGATTGCCAGCATCCGAGCAACGGAGTACCATCGCCGCCTCACTCGATACTACAACGCCAAAGTCTGAGACAGGCACTTCCAACACGGAGACTTCCTCCTCAGGAAAGCCGAAGCCTCTCGACCACTAGAGGCGGTGGGCAAGCTATCCCCTAACTGGGAAGGCCCCTACCGAGTGGTCGAGACGCTCGGGAAAGGAGCATACCGACTATCTACAATGGAAGGGGAACCCAACCCTCGGACGTGGAACGCAGCCACACTATGCAAGTTCTACTTTTGAAGTTGTGCAAATAATTTGAGTGAAATAAAATTTTCACCTTTTCATTCAAACGATTGTTGGTACATCAAAAAAGCAAAAGCCAATACATTACACAACAGAAAGCAAAAAATTCATCTGGCACCACTGCAAGAGGCCATTGCTCGACTGACTCGGGTGATCTCCTTGCGTCCAACCACTGACTCTGTTTCGCGTAGAAACTGGCTCGGAGAAAAGGCTGTCGACCCAGTTGGCTCGGGTGGCCCATGACAAAGGTGACAGAAGGGACTGCGGAGGGGAAGGCTACCTTCCGAGTTGACAGAGGATGGGGAAGAGGGAACGCCTATGAAGGCCTCCTCTCTTCCAACCTGCCAACTCTTTGGAACGTACAGAGAGCAAGCACCCTCCGAAGAGTGAAAGAAAGGAAGAGCATAAGAGGGAAAAAGAGGCTGCCAGAAAGAAAAAGAAACCAGCAGAGCTGGATGAGGAGGCATGGCAAGGCCCGGAGGGGAAGGGGCCTAGTTGGCTTCCTCTTCCCATCCACGAGGCGAACAGGAAGGGATGGGCATCAGGGATGTCTGATGCCCCCATCCGCCCTCCATCTCACCCCCCTGCAAGCGTCGCCGGAACTGATAAAGGGTAAACGGCACGCCTCCCCACGTCGACCCCTTTTCAAGTCCGCCCGTCGGCCGTCGACTCCTTTTCAAGTCCGAAGCAGCAGGAACTCCCTGCCCCCTGCCATCGATAGCCCCCTCATCTGGATCTTCTTCCATGCTCCGAATGCAACGTCACAACGCAACGTGAAGAAGGGGCGAGGAAAGACCGCCCTAGAATACCCTAAAGCGATGTAGATGGAGAGACGCCCCTAAGTCCCTTATAAAGGCGAGGGGAGGCTGCTTGCCTTAAAAGACTCTCTCCTCTAAAACACGCCGAAGGGATTTCCCCTTTATGACTGGTCACCTCAAACTCCTCGTTTCCGCCCCCAGCGGGACACACAAAGCGGCTAAGCATTCAAGGCGTGATCAAACGGAAAGATACCCTGGTAGAGGCTCGCCCAACCAGCGTGCGAAAACCACGTAGGGCGTATCGGCACTTTCCAACTACTGCAGATACACTGGTCAAATCACGGCAAGTACAGCAATAAGCAAGTAAGATTTAATTTGTTACCTTATAAAGAGGAAGCTGCCGGACCACCTCCGTAGTTATCTTCACCAACTCCTCAAACGCCGCCGCAAGTTTCTGCTCCTCCACTGTGTCCTCATGGCGCATCGAAGAGCCCCAAAAGTAAAGAAGCGAAGGAAAGCCAAAACCCTAACAACGGAAAGAGTCTGGGATGACAACCAGCGCCCAACACCTATAAACCCACACGGGAGGCGGCGCGTCGTTCTGACCTCCGAGAAAAGGGGGTCCCTTCATTTCAAATCCGTCAGGATTGCAATTATTACGGGCCCAGGTGACCACGACATGTGGCTTCATAACACCGCCAGATCTCCACCCACCTGAGCCACGCTGGTCCAGAACCCTAAAAGGCTACTCATCTGAGCCTCCTTTGGCTCGGGAGTAGGAGGGGGACAAGTGGAGAGGGGGATTTCTGCAGCCCATTCAAAGAGCAGCCGAACTAGGCCCATCAGGACCAAACAAGGCCACGCTCGCCCAAGTGACAGCCCACAGGGCCCACTTAGGATAGAAAGCCCAATAAAAGATTCGCTCGAGGATACTACCTTCCTAGGCGGCCTCTAGGCTTGGAAGGCCCGAGCGTCGGTCAGGTCACAAGAAAGGTCCATGCCCGAGCCATCTCTCCGCCCAGGGGAAGAAGGCGCATGTCGACCAATCCGACCCATCTTCGTCTGAGCTAAGCCTACGGCCCGGATAGGGCTGGCCTCTCTGAGCTCGGTACGACCGACGATTGCTTATCCATGCAACCGTTAAGAGTCCTCTGTGGGCAGGAATTTATAAAGGTGAGGGACTCCAGCTCCCCAAGGTGATAACGCTCCTACGATAAGGTAATAAAAACCCACGTCGAGGACGTAACCCCCACCTGAAATCCCTCGACTTACAGGACTCCAGAAGAAGGTGCACTATTTAACCCAGGGATACCCTCCGGCGAAAGGTAAGGTCAATCACACGCTCAAAACTCCTGAGCAGGAACCACTTCACCCTTCTGGTGGAGAGGGATCTTGCGCAGAAGCTACTTCCTCCATATATTGCTCCCACCATAGCTCTACTGACTTAAGCATCGGACATCCCTGGGCCCCCTGATCCGTTTCCCTTTCTTGCAGTTCACTATCCGGTGATCCACTACCCGCTCAGGACCAGCGCGAGATCTTGCCTCTTCACTCTGAATTAACACAATCAAGATCTTTCAACAATTCTTCCTTATGAACTAGATTATTGACATGAACCTGATCATCATTAGTCGAGCTAAGTTTTTCTTTTAGTTCAGAGACTTCACATGCAAGTTCTTGATTTTCCCTTTTGAATAAACTAATTTGTTTCTTAAGCATTTGGACATCAGACATGCATGTATCATAGGACTGTTTCAGTTTTAAGCAATTTTCACATGAGGACTCTGAACTATTCAGATCAATTTTCTTTTTCAATTTTTTATATTATTTTCTTAACATCTCATGTGACTCTAATAGCTCACCATATGCATCCTGCCAATCATCTAAAGTATAATTCTCGAAAGGGTTTACCTGATCATCATTCTCTTCTTCATTTTGGCTGCTACTTTGATTACCTTTTTCTGCCATTAGACATTCGCCTTCATTTCCTTTATCGGTGGTCTTCAGTCTATCCAGTATCTCTCTTGCAGATCTGCAATCATAAAAACAAGAGTGAAATGCCATGTTAGTGGCTGCCTTCATCATTTCCAAATCTTTCTGGTTTTCACCACTCATGGATTTATGACTGTGTGGACCGTGAGTAATGATCTTCCACAGGTTAGGATTAACAGACTTGACAAACATGTGCAAGTTGTTAAGCCATAAGTCAAAACTAGTACCATCGAAAATAGGTGGAGAAGCCATGGATCTAAGCAACAAACAGTTTCAAGACAATATGCTGAAGATAATAATGCACCGAAAACTAGCAGGATCCTCTGCAGATCGTTGGATCTGATGAATCAAAGACCCGCTCTGATACCAATTGATAGTAATGATGGCGCTCAGATAAGGATCCAGAGGGGGGGTGAATGGATCTTTCAACAAATGCACCCAATTAAAACAATGCCCTCTGGAAATGAAACCCGTAAAGAGAAAGGAAATAAAACCAAATGACACAGACAAAACGAATGTTCTATTGAGGCTCACTCTCGAGCACTAAGTAAGCGTTAGATGCAATGTGAATGCAGCAGAAGAAGACTATAGCTAAGGACTATTTATATGAAACTTACTCACTCAATCTAGAGTGTTCACCACAGAAATACCTTTGGAAGGATCAGATTAGACATATCAGATCAAGAGCACATCGAGATAGACAATGAAGCAAACAACCCTGTGAAGGAGATAGAAGATATGGAGTTGGACAAATTCACAAAAACAAACCACGACACACAGGATTTTTAAGGTGGTTTGATCTCAAACTGAGATCTACGTCCACCCCTCACTCAATCCGAGTGAGGCTTCCCTTGCTCCAAGCAAGAACAAGCAGACTCAGTCTGCAAACCTACGCTGCCTAATAGCTTGCCCTGAGGGAGACATAATCCCTCGACCTGATCTTGCTTCCCACAAGACCAGCACCCTAGCTCTGCTACCCACAGAGCTAGATTCGGAGGCAAACCTCCCTTCCTCCAAATCGAAGGGGAAACTGTGAGTGACCCCCAACCACTCACAACCGGAGACCCAAGTCTCTCTTCCTCTGAAACCCAGAGAGAAGCCGGAGATGAAACTCCCTTCTCCTGAATCCTTAGGAGGAACGCGATACCCAAAATAGGGAATCGGAAAACACTAATGAAATGGAAAGAATAAATGAAAAGCAAAAAGGGAGAAGCAAAAATAGATATAGCTCCAAAGAGTACAATGACTCTGGATTTGATCCATGAGTCAAAGCATGAACTGATATTCAATAATGGCACCAGCTACTTCAGTCTCTCAACTCTCTCTTCCTCTTCCTTTTTCTTCTCTTCTCTTTCTTCTGGCTCACCTTCTCTGCAAGCTCACTCTTTCTTTTCTACTAATCTGTTTGCTTGACTTCCTGATGGCTCCTTTTTCCTTAGTTCCCTTCTTTCTTCCCCGATTTGAAATTTTGAGTGCTTGATCACTTTTATAGGCTGCCAGATCTAGGTTCCCACGAGCTCACGCACCTGGCGTGTGGAGAGAACATTCCCGCTGTTCTGGGGAGGACATGTGTCAAGGAGCAGGAAAGACAATGATCCATGTGGCAGTCGCTCCAGTCAGAGAGGCCTTCAATCACTTGCCAATCATTAGCCTTACTTAGAACCCACGTGGTTGCGCTTTCATCAAGTCCCTGTTAAAGCAGACAGTCATTAGGCATTTTGTCAAACATTTGAAGGCATGCGTGAATAATCAATGTGCATAGACTTTATAAAGTTAAGACAGGTGAAAAGAAGATATGCACAGACATGATTAAGGCAAATGGAGAAAATGCACTGACTTGATTTTAAGTATAATGGAAAAGTATGCAGACTTAGTTCAAGCAAGAGAAATGTGTGCAGACGTGATTTTGCAGTAAGCAAACATGTGCACAGACCTATGAATCTATAGGCAGACTATGCACAGACCTATCAAGCATTCAATGAAAACATGCACGGACTATATATGGAGACTTGACGCACTAACACGGACCTTGTCTTGCTCAAGACAGCAACTGCACAGACCTTAGTATGCAACTCTGCAAACTAGCACCCGCCTTACATGCAATGCTATGCGTACTAACACTGACCTTAGTCAAGCGCAAGAGCAACCTTGCACCGACTTTAGTCGTGCGCAGGGCAGATCTGAACTGACCGTGGTATGTGCAAAAACAGAACCTGCACTGACCTTGTGTATGGTCAAGACAAGGATATGCACAGACCTTATGCGCAATTAAAGAGATGCACATACTTATGTGTGTCTAAAGCAGACCCTGCACAGATGTGATATGCATAATGCAAAAACCTGCACAGACCCATGCATGCACTATGAAAAGATGCACATACTTTAAATATGCACACACACCTCAAGCATGCACAGAATTTGTACAAGACTTGCACAGACGTAATATGCATAGAAACTACAATATGCTCCGACGTTGTGTGCATCTGGCTAAAGTGTGCACCGACTATATGTATGCCTGAGTGAAAAGATTCACGGACCGTGTATATGCCTTGACAAAAACATGCACCGACCTGTGTATTTGCCTTGTCAAAAACATGCATTGACCCGTGTATATGCCTTGTCAAAAACATGCTACATATGCACCGACGTTATGCACAGACCATCCACAGCATGCACTGACCTTATGAGCAGAGCAGATAGTATGAGCAATAACCTTATGAAGTGCTATGCATCATGAACATACATCAATCTGAAAATGCATAGTGCAATGACCAAATGCTTAATCAATTGTTTATTTCATCAACATTCAATTTTCATGCAACCACATGATGACTTATAGTGTTTGCTATCATCAAAACCACAGGGACACAACATCCTGAACAAGGCAAAGAACTACTGCCCCACTAGGGCTACAACCAACTCTGGAAAACATAGGCCGCGTCCGAGGTCGTGGCCGAGGACGTGGTAGAGGCCGCGGGAGGATTCCCGAGTTACCACTCCACCCGTCCACTTTCGACCCAGAGCGAATCATCCTCTTTCGAGGGGAGAAACCTACCCCCTGTTTCGGAAATAGAAGTTCGGAAGGGGCCCATCATCTTCGATCCCTCCGGCATGGAGGAGGTCATTACAAGTGGTCCAATCCTTGCTCCGGTTCCGGCCCCTTTCGAAGAACAAGTCAGTCCGTCCGGTAAGGATGATCCAGTTTGCCAGTCACCTCCAGAAGAATCATCTTTGGCACCTTTGTTCCAGGAACACACAGGGGATCAGAGTCAGCCTGATCTCGATGGTAAAGGCAAGGCGGTGCAACTCCCCGATAGGGAGCAGCGCGACAATTCACGCAAGCCCCCGCTGGATATATTACCTTCATTGGAGGACGCTCGTGCTCAAGCTGATCGAAAAGTCCTTCACCAGATGAAGTGGTTTCCCGCCAGCATTACCATATGGGAAGCCATTGCTTGGAGTAAGGAGCTGAGAGAAGCTCTCATCAAAATACTCAAAGAACCGGAAGTATACGAAGCACATGCTGCGGAAATAAGGGCATCCACATACGAAGCCTTCGCGGCCACTGTCACCTTCAGGGAAAAAGATATGTTGCTCTCCCCTGCATACCATAATCGCCCTCTCTACATGAGAGGGAAAATCAATGGGCACGAGGTAAACCGGATCTTGGTGGACGTCGATGCTACAGTCAACATTATGCCGCTCAAAACATTCAAGACTCTGTACCTGACCCCATACCTCCAGAAGGTTCAAGCGGTCAAGATATCTGGCTTCAACCAGGACACCGAGGACGTCCTCGGCCGAGTAAATGTGGATCTGGTGCTCGATGATTTCACCTCCAAGGTGACATTCTACATCATCGACACCAACACTTCCTACAAGGTACTATTGGGCAGACCCTGGTTGCATGAAAATTGGGTTGTCCCGTCAACTCTCCACCAGTGCATCAAATATGTCACAGGTGGAGAGAAATACACAGTCTTTGCAGACCTGTCGCCATTCACTCCGGCGGAATGTAATCTTGCTGATGCCACGCTTTATTTCAGGGGAATTAGTCCTTACCCCATAATCAAAAGCA
The DNA here is from genome assembly GCA_022559845.1 of Amorphophallus konjac. Lineage (NCBI taxonomy): Eukaryota > Viridiplantae > Streptophyta > Magnoliopsida > Alismatales > Araceae > Amorphophallus > Amorphophallus konjac. Next base: position 250,932,873 of record CM040127.1, read on the forward strand.
AAAGCAATGGCTGGCTCTCAGAGGAAGACGATGATGATCTCTTATCCGTTAATGAAGAGAAGGCTAAGCTTCATCGGCTGCGCCTCAGCTCCAAGTCAACCCCAGATCATCTCGAGAGGCGTAAAATTGACTTCGAGGCTAATCTTATTAGCCGAGCTATCGATAAGAGCATATGCCTGCCGTCATACAGCTCTCATGTGCCTTATAAGAGCACAAGGTCGAGCACAAGGTCGAGCCACTCACAACATTTGTCGTTACTTACAAACGACAACTCAGAAGCAAGAAGAAGGCTAATAAGGATAAGCCCATTGTCTTCTACAAAGGAGACATGGCCCCTCAGGCCCCACCAGAAAATGACTTCGGTTGGTTCAAACGAGCCGATGATACCCCTGAAGCAGTCCAAGTAATGGACGACCTGCCATAGCATATTCGAGAAATGTGCTTGAAGCAACACATTCCCTAATGGCAAGGTTCCTCACAGCAAAGATATTTCCGCCAGTTTTGGACTTCTTCCCAGGTCTGGGGGCAACCCCCATTCTCCCACAAAGATACCAGGGGACTTGGCTACGACCAAGACTCGGACTTCTGCGTCTACTACGCGGTCAACGTAGTGGGCCTGGCACAGCCAGTCGGCGACCAAGCTAATGTCGATACAAAATTCGAAAGCTCTGGGGAAGAGGAGGAGGAGATCCTGATCTCGCTCCCCGCCAGGGCCAGCACCCTAGTTCAAGCAATTGATGAGCCTTCGCTGCTCTCTTGCGAATATAATGGGGTTGAAGAAGCTCCCCCGGCCTCCCAGCCAGTCAAAGAATCCAGTTCGACAAACTTCCCTGATGAGGAAGCCAGGAAGGTGCCCAGAGCACTGGCCATGAAGGGTCGTCAGCTTTAGCAAGCAACCCCAGGGAAGCCTCTGCGGTACCAGTCGGCAACCGCCGATAAGAAGCTAGCGGTCCGGACCAATCCTTGCTAGAGTCCAGCAACAACAATTTTCCAGTCCCATCGGCGTCAACCAGTGGCTTCGAAAATTAAGAGATGCATGAAGCTGACATTGATGATGAAGATTTCATCGACTTCCAACATGCGCCTCTCGAGCTGGAGGACGGTGGCTAGGCAACCATTGACGAACTCATTGAAATCAATTTGGGCGAAGATGAGGCCCACCAGTCAACTTTTGTCAATGCTCTCCTCACCAAAGTAGAAAAGCAAGATTACAAGCAACTCCTGCTCGAATACAAAGATTGCTTTGCCTGGACGTACAAGGAGATGACTGGGCTAGATCCCTCCGTGGCGGAGCATGACCTAGCCATCTCTCCCTCAGCCACTCCAGTCAAACAGCCACAGCGGCCTATGCGCCATGAGCTGGAACTTCAGGTTTCGGTCGAGGTCAACAAAATGGCGGAGGTCGACTTCATCGAGCCATGTATCTATCCGATCTAGCTCGCCAATATCATCCCAATAAAGAAGAAAAGTGGTCAACTCCGCATCTGCGTTGACTTCCGGGACCTCAATAAAGCCTGTCCGAAGGATGACTTCCCAGTCCCAATCACAGAAACCATGGTCGATATGACCACCAGACATGGAGCCTGGTCTTTCATGGACGGGTCTTCTGGTTATAACCAGATCCTGATGTCCCCCAAAGACAAGAACCACACTGCTTTTCGATCCACCAAAGGGATCTTCAACTACAAGCGCATGCCCTTCGGTTTGAAAAATGCCGGCGCTACCTACCAAAGGGCCATGACCAAAATATTCGACGAAATGTTGCACAACATTGTCGAATGCTATGTCGACGACCTCATGGTCAAGACCAAAAGGCGGGAAGACCATCTACATGATCTATGCCAGGTCTTCAATCGACTCCGACAATACGGGCTTAAGATTAACCATATGAAATGCGCCTTCGGCGTATCCAGCGGCAAGTTTCTCAGCTTCATCGTCAGATACCGAGGAATTGAGGTGGACCCCAGCAAGATCAAAGCCATCCGGGAGCTTCCACCGCCCAAGAACCTCACTGAACTCAGGTCCTTCCAAGGAAGACTGTCCTACATCAAAAGGTTCATTTCCAATATCTCCGATCAATGCGCACCTTTCAACAAGCTTCTGAAGAAAGACGCCACATTTGTATGGGACCCAGAATGTCAGACTGCTTTCGAGCAAATCAAGGAGTATCTCCTCACTCCCCCGGTCCTGGGGGCACCAGTCAAGGGCAAGCCCCTTATACAATACATCGCCGCCATGGACGCGTCATTAGGAGCGTTACTGGTGTAAATTAATGAAGAGGGCAAAGAGCAACCGCTCTACTACCTCAACAGGAAATTGATCGGTGCTCAGTATCGCTACTCCCCCATGGAGAAAGTCTGCCTGGCACTAGTATTCATTGCCAAGAAGCTACGGCATTACCTCCTGTCCCATCGGGTCGAGCTCATATCTAAGCACGACCCACTCAAGTACCTTCTCAAGCAGCCCATCCTCTCAGGCCGATTAGGAAAATGTGCTCTCCTACTGATGGAGTATGACATTACCTATGTCCCCAGGAAAGCAATCAAGGGACAGGGCATAGTTGAATTTTTGGCAGCCCATCTGGTACCGGACGACTCACCCCTCAACACAGAACTCCTCGATGAGGAGTCCCTTGCTTCCCAGTCGCCAGCGCCAGTTGAACAGACTAGAGATGTCTTGCATTACCAGCAGCAAGATGCCCTCACAGCCAATATACCCTGCTGGGAGCTCTACTTCGATGGCGCTTCCCGGGGGATTACCCGGAATAATCAAAATTCAGTCGTCATGGCGGGTGCCGGCATTGTCTTCCTGACTCCTTAGGGCGGAGTTTTGTATAACTCATGCGTCCTCATGAAATCCCTGACCAACAACGAAGCTGAGTATGAAACTCTAATCATTGGGCTTCAGATGGGTCTCGACATGGGCATCAAGTGCCTCAAAGCTTACGGGGAATCCCAACTGGTAGTCCGACAAGTCCTCGATATCTACAACGTGCGAAAGTAGGAGTTGGTTCCATACCACACCGCCGTCACCAGGCTAATCCAGAAGTTCTATTTCTATGAAATAGACCATGTTCCCAGGAGTGGCAACGCCCAAGGAGATGCCCTGGCAAAGTTGGCTGTGGCCATCAAGCTCTCGCCCGAGGGTGAGGTCGACATCACTGTCAAACACAGAAGACTGATGCCGAGTGCGCTCAAGAATGAGTATGACCTCGCCATCTACGAGGTCCATGACCTCAACCAGAACACTCCTCCAAAAGAAGAAGATTGGCGTGAGCTTATCATCAAATTCAAGCGAGGTTGGCTCCCTCTTGACCGAGCTCAAAGTGTCTAGCTATTTCTCCGGGCAATGTCATATGAGTTGATTTACGACTCTATACATAGACTTGTCCATGAAAAGGACAAGTCAGTACTCCTGAGATGTGTCTCCCCAGCAGAGGCCCGAGCCATCATGCACGAGGTCCATTCAGGATTGTGCGGCGCTCACCAGGCCGGAGACAGAATGAAGAACAATATCAAGTTCAAAGGCTTCTATTGGCCAACCATGTACGTGGACTGTACTCAATATGCCCGTACGTGTCATTAGTGCCAGGCCTTTGGCCCGGTACCCAGAAGACCTCCCAATCTCATGCGTCCAACAGCCCCCACATGGCCATTCTCCGAATGGGGCATGGACATCGTGGACCCTTCCCACCATCTTCTAAGTGGTGCGGACACCAGAGCACACGAGCGGCACGAGTCGGCGAGCCACCGGTACCGTACGCGGAGCACCACCCGAGCTACAGCGGCTTCCATCTGGCTCAGAGACAGCTTGGAGACTCCCCCTTGAGTCTCGATATTTATAGTTTATTGGGACTTTGTTTTTGTGTATTGTGTGTTTTATTCGGATTGTAATTTGGATTGTAACAGGGGTTTATGTGTAATTTGGGACCACCCGGGTCCCGCGGGCCCCCCTATCCCTTTCCCATTGATCCACCTCATCCCTAGGGCCCATGTGGGGTCAGTCAACCTTCCAATGGTGGGCTTCTAGAAGGGTGGGCCAAGTGGGGGACAAAGGGGAATAAAATTCAAAAATGGGAACCAAGAAGTCAAGGGGGCGCCCCCCATTTAGTATATTAAATTAGGATTTGAAATTTTATTTTAATTTGGTCCAAATCACATGGGAGAAATAGTTTGTGGACTCCCTCTTTTACCCTCCCCAACCTTAGATCTAGGGTTAATGAGTGTCTTTTGTCATTTCACATAAATACCTTGTATTTTCATTTGATAGAATTATTGAATGAAAAAATCAGGAATTTCTTCCAAAGAGCAAGGGCCGCCCCCCCTCTCTCTCTCCTCTCTCCCCCTTCAGTAGCTGGGAAGGCTGTGATTCTGAGGTGTGAAGCCTCCTCTATCAGTTCCAGAGCTCGTCGTCGCCGCCACCGTGCCGCCATCGCACCACCGTCGTGTTCGCCGGAGTTCTATCCATCCAGGATATATCCCCCTTCCACGAATTTATGCTCCCAGCCACGGACTCTTCTTGAGCTCAAACTTTTAGGGTGAGTTCCAGAGGTTTCCCCTACATCCTATAAAAATTGTTTGGGCTTCCAACTTCCGATTTCCATTTTTCTATTTTCGTCCATCTTTTCCTTCCAGATCTGCCTGTTTTCAGTCTAGATCCACAGCCACCCTGAGTTTCCCATCTCCGGACCTCCTTTTGATTTTTGCTGGAACCCCCAAAATTACTGGAGGTTCTACCCACCATCCCCTCCACCCAAGAAGTTTCGTGGAATTTCAAAAGGCCTCCACCCATTTTATAAAAATCATTTTCAGATCCCCTTCAGTTCTATCTGCTTCTGTCCAGATCCGATCACCTACCAGAATAAAATAGCTTTCCCCATCCAAATCTCCACCAAATCAGTCATAAGAACTATTGCCATTTTCCTCTCTCTCCACTCTACAATCTTCATGAAGAACTCGAGGTCTGATTCGGAGGTTTGCCTTACGGTCAATGCCAACTCTCAGGAAACTCAATTTCTGCCCAGTTAGATCTGAGACTGGGAACAGGTTGGTTCTAAAATCGCCCATCAGAAGCACAGCTCCAGTGAATTTTTATGCGTCCCATAGGATCGAAGGACTTCGAGATAGCTTTACAACGATATCTTCTATGCGTCGATCCGACGTCAGGATTGATCACAGCAGCCGATCTCGCCGGATCGCGCGCTACAAAATAGAAGCAACCAGTCCGTGGGCAGCAACTCCAAAGCTTGGAGATCGGAGCCGATCGGCCTCCGACCGGCGTTCCCGCCCGACCGCCATCCAGGGAGGTGCGCCACCAGGGGTCTCCATAACAGCGGGACCCACCCCATCAGACCCGGAGGACAGAGCGGTCCGTGGGCCCCACGAACCCGTAGATCGCGCCGTCCGGACAGCACTAAACGCGGGTTTCGGCACCGCCGGAGCGACATCAAGATGCTGCCCGTCAACCCAATTCCCGTGACTCCCAGGCCCCACATGTGACCTATTACCTCCCTGCATGGAGTGTGTCAAAACTTTGTACCGCTGTAAAACTTGTTTAACCGGGAGTACGGATTTGGCCGGGGTTGTCTTCCCCACACCGGGAGCGTGGAGGTAACGGTCGTAACTCATTGGCGTTCATTTGCTAGTTTAGTATATGGTCGTATGCCGCTATGAGAGCGTAGGATTCTAACCCGTGAGTCCATGTCACCGCTGTGAGCGAGAGATTGACCCATCCCGTGGCTCGATCCGAGCACGGAAGTGAGTCGGACTATCCTTAACTCTGCCGGTTTCTCAACTGCGCACAATCCGCGTTTCCCTCGCTTGGGACGACGAGTGAGCTTGCATTTCTATTAGCGAAGTATAGCCGATAGGAGCTCTTAGTGTCGGGCCTAGTGTCTCTCATGCTCGTATGTTGCTGGTCGTGTATGCATTTAGAGTCCGAGGTCCATATCACTTAGAGTCGGTCCCCGTGTCCACCTCGCATCAGTTTGGTATCAGAGTGAGTTGATTCTAGGGTAGTCATTGCATAAGTCTTGTACGGTCTAGGTCGAGTCTAGGATCATCATTATTTTCAAAACAAAAAAAAGAGTGTTTTAAAATTGTATTTTATCCCGATAATTTGGTATATTAAAAGGTGTTGTCCGAACGTTAGGCTACGCCTATCGGGAAGGCTGTACACTTGCGGGAGTGATCTTCGGATCGATTAACTCCGCCACGTACCAGATATTGGTTTAGGTCTAGGTGCATTAGTCGGTGTTTGCATCACTTTGTGTCTCCTAGTTCGTGTGTCTTTGCATGCCCACCCGTCGAGGTACCCAATACTCGCCACCACCACCTATGGCGGATTCCCGAGCCCGTAGCTCCGATGAGTCCTCGACGGCCGAGATGTTCCGAGCCATTATGGATCGTCTTGACACGCGTATGGATGGCCTTAGTACGCGTCTAGATGGCGTAGAAATGCGTCTAGAAGGGAGGATGAAAGCCCTCGAGGATCAGGCCAAAGCTTCGGACCAGTCCATCCAGGGTCTTGTAGGAGGATTGTCATCCTCGAGAGGGCCCCAGCGGCGGTGCAACCTGCGCCGACCAATGGTCAACAGGAGCCGGCTCAGCAACCTGCTACGCCAAGAGCTCAGGCAGTAGATGTTGGGAGGCAACAGGTGCAGAAGGTGGCTGACTATGCATCTGATAATGAGCAAAGGGGATATGGTCGTCGGAATCAATGACGGAATCGTGATGACGATGATGACGACCGCATTCTTAGGGGCGTGCGTGTGGACCCTCCCACTTTTAGCGGGTCCTTGGACCCGAAGGTATATTTAGATTGGGAGGCCGGCATGGACCGGTACTTCGAGTGGTTTGAGTTGACGGACCACCAGAGAGTTCGATACGAGAAGATGAAGCTGCATAGGCAGGCCCAAACTTATTGGACCAATGTGGAGAGCCCGTTAAATCAGCGACGTCAACCCCCGATCGGCACTTGGGATGACATGAAAATGAAATTGAGGGAGAAGTACCTTCCTACCTCATACCGCTAACGTCTCATAGATAAATGGCAAAGTCTTTCCCAAGGGAACCGATCCGTGACCGAGTACACTGCTGAGTTTGATGAGTATTATTTGCGGTGTGGAGTTACGGAAGAGAGCACCATGACCATATCACGCTTTCGGAGAGGTATGCGGCCAAACTATCAATAAGAACTTTTTCGCCGCAATGCGACCACTTTGGAACAAGCGTATCAGGTCGCTCTCGAATTGGAGCAATTCGAGGCCGAGTTTGAGTTTCCCTATCGGTTGGGCTCCTTTCCCCTTCATAGTGTCGAGCCCCGGGGCTCTTCTGGCGCGTATCCGAGGGCCCCCATGGCTCGACCTCAGGAGCCCACTTGTCCCGAGCCTTTTGCTCCTAGGCCTCGCCCTCCACCCCCGAGGGACCTTCCTCGTCCCCAACATCTTACGACACCCACAGCCCGTCCACCGGCACCTGCACCTCCTGCCCGTCCTTTGTTGCCTTCACCTCCATCCGGCGGGAGGATAAGGGGAAAGGACTAATGATTGGGGAGCCTAGTGGATCACGGCAGTAGTGTTATCGCTGCAATGGGTTTGGCCATTTTGCCAACCAGTGTCCCACCCGCCAGTCTCTTGTCATTGGGAACACACAGGCCGAGGATACCACCCCTACGGACCTCGAGTTAGTCAACTATGAAGCAGATCAGGAGCTAACTGACGAGTACTATGAGGCCGAAGGTAATGGCCAGGATGCCCAGCATCCGAACGATACCCACTTGGGGGTCGTCAGGTGTATTCTCACCCAGCCACAGGCCAGTGATGATTGGCGACGGACCATTATCTTTCATACATTTTGTAGGCTGGGCAAGAAAGTTTGTAAGGTGATTATCGATAGTGGGAGTTGCATCAATGCAATCTCCACGGGCACTGTCTCCAGTCTTGGTCTTACACCCGTGGATCATCCTTGCCCCTATCGAGTATCATGGGTGGATTCCACCTCCATTCTGATCAAGCTGCGGTGTCTGGTCCCACTGCAGTTCCGTGCCTACCGTGACGATATCTGGTGTGATGTCCTCCCCATGGAGGTGGGCAACATTATTCTTGGTAGGCCGTGGTTATTTGATCGGGATGCCACACTCCATGGCCGGTCGAACACCTGTACCTTCGATCATGCTGGCCAACGGATTACTCTCCACCCCTATCAGCCCAAGAGCCCTTAGTCAGGGGTCCTACTGGCCCAAGTACTCCGGAGCCTTCCATCCCCGAGCCCAGTACCCCATCCCCATCACGGGCTATGACCGTTACATCTAGCCCAGGCGAGCCCTCGACTAGGAGATTGATGATGATTAGCTCTCGGGAAATGGAGCGGGAGGCTAGTAGGGGCTACCCTATGTTTGCTATTACGGTCCGAGAGGTGGAGCCGAAGTCCGAGGGTGAACTCCCACCCGATGTCATTCCTATTCTGCAGGAGTTCGCTGATATTTTTCCCGAGGAGCTTCCTGAGGGACTCCCACCCATGCAGGATATTCAACATGCTATCGACCTGATTCCGGGCTCCTCATTGCCCAATCTTCCTCATTATCGCATGAGTCCCACGGAACATGCCGAGCTAAAATGGCAGGTCGATGAGTTGATGCAGAAAGGGTCTGTTTGGGACAACATGAGTCCGTGTGTTAATCCCGCATTACTCGCCCCGAAGAAGGATGGCACGTGGAGAATGTGCATTGATAGCCGTGCCATCAACAAAATCACCGTGAAGTACAGGTTCCCTATTCCCGCCTTGATGATATGCTAGACATGATGGCCGGTGCCACTATCTTCTCGAAGATCGATCTTAAGAGTGGCTACCACCAGGTGAGGATTAGGCCAAGTGATGAGTGGAAGACCACATTCAAGACCAAGGATGGTCTATATGAGTGGTTGGTTATGCCCTTTGGGTTGACCAATGCCCCTAGCACCTTCATGCGACTCATGACTCAGGTCCTTTGACCATTCATTGGAGTCTTTGTGGAAGTGTACTTCGATGATATCCTTATCTATAGTCACACCACGAGGGACCACTTAGACCACCTTTGGTAGGTCTGTCTACTCCTGAGGCGAGAGCAGTTGATTGCGAACCCACAGAAGTGTGCCTTCATGACACCTCAGCTTACCTTCTTGGGTTTTACTGTGTCTAGTACTGGGGTCTCCACCGATCCGGAGAAGGTCCGGGCTATTGTTGAGTGGCCGGAACCCCGTACGATCCATGATGTCCGCAGCTTCCATGGCCTTGCGACGTTCTATTGTTGCTTCATCCGCGGATTTAGCTCCGTCACCGCCCCGATCACAGATTGTATCCGGAAGGGCACATTTGTGTGGACGAAGGCCGCAGCTACTGCCTTCAAGGACATCAAGGAGCGCATGGCCCAGACACCTATCCTTCGATTGCCAGATTTCTCGAAGGTGTTTGAGGTCTCTTGTGATGCGTCGGGTGTTGGGATAGGAGGAGTTTTGAGTCAGGAGGCCCACCCGGTCGCATATTTTAGTGAGAAGCTGAATGACGCGAAACTGCGATACTCCACTTATGATAAGGAATTCTACGCAGTTGTTCAAGATCTTAGGCATTGGAGGCACTATCTATTACATCGGGAGTTTATCTTATACTCCGATCATGAGGCTTTGAGGTACCTCCATTCCCAAAAGAAGCTTAATGTGCATCACAGCCGTTGGGTTGAGTATCTCCAGCAGTTCACATTTGTGCTAAAACATAAGTCTGGAGTGGAGAACAAGGTGGCCGATGCCTTGAGTCGGCGAGCGTGTTTGCTTACCACCATGACTGCCGAGGTCATAGGGTTAGAGAAGATGAGAGAAGCCTATGTTGACTGTCCTGACTTCTTTCAGATTTATACCACTCTCCAGGCCGGACCCTTGAGAGACCTTGATGATTATGTTCTTCAGGAGGGTTACCTTTTTCGAGGAGGCAGGCTTTGTGTTCCCCGAACTTTGGTTCGAGACTTCTTAGCCTGGGAGCTACATGCGGGAGGTCTAGCCGGCCACTTTGGTTGGAACAAGACTATCGAGGCTGTTGAGCATAGATTTTATTGGCCGAGCTTGAAGCGTAATGTTGCTCATATTGTGGCTCAGTGCCGTACATGTGCTACGGCCAAAATGAGGAAGCAAAGCTCGGGCCTTTATACACCTCTTCCCATGCCTGATGTCCCGTGGCAAGATATTAGCATGTATTTTGTCTTGGGATTGCCACGTACCTCCAGGAATCATGATTCGGTCTATGTGGTTGTTGACCGATTCTCGAAGATGTCCCTTTTTATTCCCTGCTCGAAGACTTCGAATGCTTCGAGGGTAGCCCGCCTATTCCTTACTCATGTGGTGTGCAAGTTCGGGTTGCCTCGTATCATAGTGTCTGACCGTGATGTTAAATTCACCAGTTATTTTTGGAAGACACTATGGCATATGTTGGGTACTCAGCTCAAGTTTTCCACTGCATATCACCCCCAGACAGATGGTCAGACCGAGGTGGTCAATAGGAGTCTGGGTGATCTTTTGAGGTGTCTTGTCAGGGACCGTGTAGGGGATTGGGATCTCAAATTACCATTGGCAGAATTTGCATATAATGATTCGGTTCACAGGTCTACCGGTATGAGTCCATTCGAGATTGTCACAGGTCGTAGGGCTAGGAAGCCAGTGGATCTTGTTCCCATGCCCATCCATGCACGAGTGTCGGAGTCTGCCGAGTCGTTTGCTAGGCATGTTAGGAGTCTGCATGACGACATCCGTCGTCACATTTAGGCCAGCAATGCACGGTATAAGGAGTTAGCCGATGCCCATCGACACCACCGTGAGTTCAAAGAGGGTGAATATGTCATGATCAGGGTAAGACCTGAATGGTTTCCCTCTGGAACCGTAAAGAAATTACAAGCTCGCGGAGCTGGTCCATTTAGAGTGTTGAAACGCATTGGATCCAATGCGTATGTTGTGGACCTACCCGAGAAATATGGTATAAGCTCTACTTTTAATGTATCGGATCTAGTTGCATATAGGGACCCAGCGGTGATCCCTAGTGAGCCTTTCGAGCCATCTCCTCCCATTGAGAGTGATCCCACACCTGAGTGTCCACCTTCAGCCCCATTTCCATGGCAGCTAGAGTATATCGATCATATACTGGATGAGCAGGTGACAGTTACCAGGAGTGGATCTTACCCGTGATACCTAGTGCGATGGAGAGGGTGACCGGCCACCGAGGATACGTGGATCACCCATGGAGAGTTGCAGCGGATCGATCCAGACCTACTAGAGCGGTACTAGAGTGATGCAGACCCTTACTCGACAGGGTCGAGTTTCTCCCACCCGGGGAGAATTGGTGCGGACACCAGAGCACACGAGCGGCACGAGTCGGCGAGCCACCGGTACCGTACGCGGAGCACCACCCGAGCTACAGCGGCTTCCATCTGGCTCGGAGACAGCTTGTAGACTCCCCCTTGAGTCTCGATATTTATAGTTTATTGGGACTTTGTTTTTGTGTATTGTGTGTTTTATTCGGATTGTAATTTGGATTGTAACAGGGGTTTATGTGTAATTTGGGACCACCCGGGTCCCGCGGGCCCCCTATCCCTTTCCCATTGATCTACCTCATCCCTAGGGCCCATGTGGGGTCAGTCAACCTTCCAATGGTGGGCTTCTAGAAGGGTGGGCCAAGTGGGGGACAAATAGGAATAAAATTCAAAAATGAGAACCAAGAAGTCAAGGGGGCGCCCCCCATTTAGTATATTAAATTAGGATTTGAAATTTTATTTTAATTTGGTCCAAACCATATGGGAGAAATAGTTTGTGGACTCCCTCTTTTACCCTCCCCAACCTTAGATCTAGGGTTAATGAGTGTCTTTTGTCATTTCACATAAATACCTTGTATTTTCATTTGATAGAATTATTGAATGAAAAAATCAGGAATTTCTTCCAAAGAGCAAGGGTCGCCCCTCTCTCTCTCTCCTCTCTCCCCCTTTAGCAGTTGGGAAGGCTATGATTCTGAGGTGTGAAGCCTCCTCTATCAGTTTCGGAGCTCGTCGTCTCCGCCACCGTGCCGCCATCGCACCACCGTCGTGTTCGCCGGAGTTCTGTCCATCCAGGATATATCCCCCTTCCATGAATTTCTGCTCCCAGCCACGGACTCTTATTGAGCTCAAACTTTCAAGGTGAGTTCTAGAGGTTTCCCCCACGTCCCATAAAAATTGGTTGTGCTTCCAACTTCCAATTTCCATTTTTCCATTTTTGTCCATCTTTTCCTTCCAGATCTGCATGTTTTCAGTCTAGATCCACAGCCACCCTGAGTTTCCCATCTCCGGACCTCATTTTGATTTTTACTGGAACCCCCAAACTTACTGGAGGTTCTACTCACCATCCCCTCCACCCACGAATTTTCATGGAATTTCAAAAGGCCTCCACCCATTTTCTAAAAATCATTTTCAGATCCCCTTGAGTTCTGTCTACTTCTGTCCAGATCCGATCACCTACCAGTATAAAATAGCTTTTCCAATCCAAATCTCCATCAAATCAGTCATAAAAAGTATTTCCATTTTCCTCTCTCTCCCCTCTACAATCTTCATGAAGAACTCGAGGTCTGATTCAGAGGTTTGCCTTACGGTCAACGCCAACTCTCAAGAAACTCAGTTTCTACCCAGTCAGATCTGAGACTGGGAACACGTTGGTTCTAAAATCGCCCATCAGAAGCACAGCTCCGGTGAATTTTTCTAAGTCCCATAGGATCAAAGGACTTTGAGAGAGCTTTCCAATGATACCTTCTGTGTGTCGATCCAACGTCAGGATTGATCGCAACAGCTGATCTTGCCGGATCGCGCGCTGCAAAACAGAAGCAACCAGTCCGTGGGCAGCAACTCCAAAGCTTGGAGATCGGAGCCGATCAGCCTCCGACCGGCGTTCCCGCCCGACCGCCATCCAAAGAGGCGCGCCACAAGGGGTCCCCATCACAGTGGGACCCACCCCATCAGACCCGGAGGACAGAGCGGTCCGTGGGCCCCACGAACCCGTAGATCGCGCCGTCCGGACAACACTAAACGCGGGTTTCGGCACCACCGGAGCGACATCAAGATGCTGCCCGTCAACTCGATTCCCGTGACTCCCGGGCCCCACATGTGACCTATTACCTCCCTGTGTGGAGTGGGTCAAAACTTTGTACCGCTGTAAAACTTGTTTAACCGGGAGTACGGATTTGGCCGGGGTTGTCTTCCCCACGCCGGGAGCGTGAAGGTAACGGTCGTAACTCATTGGCGTTCATTTGCTAGTTTAGTATATGGTCGTATGCCGCTGTGAGAGGGTAAGATTCTAGCCCGTGAGTCCATGTCACCGCTGTGAGCGAGAGAGTGACCCGTCCCGTGGCTCGATCTGAGCACGGAAGTGAGTCGGACTACCCTTAACTCTGCCCGTTTCTCAACCACGCACGATCCACGTTTCCCTCGCTTGGGACGACGAGTGAGCTTGCGTTTCTGTCAGCGACGTATAGCCGATAGGAGCTCTTAGTGTCGGGCCTAGTGTCTCTCATGCTCGTATGTTGCTGGTCGTGTATGCATTTAGAGTCTGAGGTCCATATCACTTAGAGTCGGTCCCCGTGTCCGTCCCGCATCACTAAGGGCCATAAGTATATCCTGGCCGCCACCGACTACTTCTCTCGATGGGCTGAAGCCCTCCCACTGTGAGAGGTCCCCGAAGAAGTGGTGGCCAGATTTGTCTGACACAACATCATCTACCGATTCGGTACTCCCAGCCGTATAGTGTCCGACATCGGAACACCATTCAAGAATAGGGCCGTATATCAACTAGCGGCCAAGTTCCACATCGATTGGAGAACCTCTTCAGTGTACAACCCTCAAGCTAACGGCCTAGCGGAGGCCTTCAACAAAACCCTATGTAAGCTTTTGGCTTAGATTGTTAGCCACCGGAAGAGTGATTGGGGCGAAAAAGTGTTCGAGGCATTATGGGCCTATCGGACAATTTACAAGACCCCTACAGGGTGCTCACGGTTCTCCCTCGTTTATGGGGCAGAAGCCATCATCCCCATTGACATCCAATTAGCATCCTACCGCATAGCGGTCCACACCGATTTTGCCGGCCCAGATACAGACGAATACCAGAGAAGGCTAGAAGAGCTTGCCAATCTAGAAGGCAAACGGCTTGAGGCCTACCGACATCTACAAGTGTACCAGGCCTGCATGGCTCGAGCCTACGACAAGCTCGTCAAACAGCGAGCCTTCAAGCAAGGTGACCTTATCATGATTAAGGAAAGGGAAGTCATGGCAGGGCGTTCTACTAGTAAATTACAACCTAACTGGAGAGGTCCATACATCATTCGTGATGCCTATGAGGGTGGGGCCTACATGGTTGCAAAGCACAAGGGTAATAAGTTGTTCCCACCTCTCAACGGTAAACACATGAAGCTGTACCACGCTCCAGAGCACGAATTCGCGCGCCACCCAGGCTAAAGTGCACATCCCTACTATCACCAGCAAAACCAGTGATGGAATAGATGGTATGCTCTGATACCAATTGATAGAACATATGGTATGCTCTGATACCAATTGATGGAGCCTATGGAGGCTCTGACACAAACAGAAGCGGTGCTAGGCACGGATTCAGAAGGAGGGTTGAATGAATCCCCTATTAAAAATTATGCCTAAATAAAGACCAGTGGAAAGGCAACGATGCGGAAGCAATATAAGCAAGTGCCTAGACTGAACTGGATGCTCTCTCCGAATAACAAGAGGATAAAGGAAGAAATGAGTTTCTGAACACTTTGGAGTAGACTGATGAACAGACCCAAAATCACCCAACTCACATGAGACCAAAAAAAAGCATGTAGTGTGTAATATAAATGCTCATTAGATTGTAAAAATAACATGATCGCACCTAGGCATTCATCTAGCGAAATCGTGTGAATCAATCAGATCACAGTGCACAAAGAGGTTTTAAGGTGGTTCAGTCCGCAGACCTACGTCCACCCCACACTCCAAGCAGAGTGTGGCTTCTCGCTAATACATAGCTTAACGGCTGGGCCTCATAGCTTACCTACATCCGCTGAGCATCACAGCTTGCTTCCGCTGGGCAATACAGCTTAGCCATCCGCTGACCTACAGCTTGATCGTTGGGCGTTACAGCTTCACCGTCCAGAGGATACCACACCTCTGCAACCGCTAGGGCTTATAGCTTAACCGTCCAGAGGAGTCCTCCTCTGCTACAGCTGAGCAACACAGCTTGCTCTGTTGACAAATAGCTTGAAATAACGATAAAAGGAAAACAAGAAACGGGAAATGACAGCGACTGAAAGCTGTAAACACTAAAGCGCAGATATGGCTCTCAAGGAACTGACTGGATAGGATTTGATCCTGATTCCAGTGGGGACTAATCTTCAGATGAAGATTGTCTTCTTCTCTTCTCAAACTCTCGATCTCTCTCTCTTTCTGTCTACTTCTTCTTCTTCTGCGTTTCTCTGCTGCTCTCTCTTTTTCTCTCTTTTGAACTCTCCTATTCTTTTCTTCTATTCTTCTCTTCCTCTACTCCCCAACAGTTCTTCTTTATCTCGCTCGAGGGGGATATGTTCTCGACAAGCAGAAGGATGACTTATATACTCCCTTAGACTGAGGTCACGAGCTCATGCCCTAAGCGTGTGGAGGGAACACTCTCGCCTAGAAGCTTCAGGAGAGTCTTGCCATGTGTCAAAATCTGAACGATTAGGACCCCACGTGACGGCTCCTTCCAATGAAGATCACCCTTGGATCACGTGCCAGTTGATTGTCCTATTCTCACATGCCTTTATTCTTCTGTTCCTTATAAGTCAGATACTCAGGTCCACATATGTTGCTCGAACTATGGCTTCCCTGGCTTGATCACTTGCGTGCCCAAGTTCCATAAGTTTCTCGTACATGGAACGATTGCACCGACCTTGTTTTCTCGGAACAAGGTCTTCCACCGACTTTGATTCGTGTCCTGAGGAATGGTTTGCACTAATTGGCTTCTTCTGAAGTCACACGTTGCACCGAGTATCCTCAGTAGTTGCACCGAGCTCATTTTCTTGAGACCAAACACTGCACCGACCTGCTCGCGCTGCTCGCACTGAGAGGCCTGCCCTTGATGAGAAGGAGTGCTTCGATTTTGAAGCACATCCATATGAAGATTTGCTCGCACAGCATACGAATGCACCGACTCTGCTATACGTACCTGCTGATGTGCACAATCTCAATAAAGATAAGAAAACTATGCACAGATATGACTTGAGTATATAAGGAAGAGATGCACAAGCTTTATGCACAAGCTTTATGCACACGAAGGAAGAAATGCACCGACTCAATTACGTGTCACAGCATGAGATGCATCGACCATGTGAAAACAAGAAGGTGCACACTGCATCGAGTTTAAGCATGAGCACGCTAAGGATGCACTAGGTTAAGTACTCGCAACAACATGAGTTGCACAGACTGAAACTCCATGAAGTATCATATGAGTAGACCAATGCACTGACCTAATGCGAAGGATGCACAGAGAAGATATGCACCGATGCACGACTTAATCAGCGTGCAATACCAGAGGTTGCACGATGTACCTAACACATGAAGGCATTGCACCGACCTATCACAGATAGAGTGCACAGACTTGGAGACGCGAGCTAAGCAATGCACCGACCTAACACTCGCCAAGGCTGCGTGCATAAAGAATGGAATGCACAGACTTGAATGCCCATGAACGATGATATGCACTGAGTTTGTTGGGCAGCCTTACTAATATATATATGCACGAGCCTTAGACGTAACCTGAATGCACCGACTTAACTGATTGCGTGCATGCATAGACGTTTAAAGCCATGAAGTGCAATATATGCATTCGAGACATGCTCAGACCTAGACCAGCAGTTAAACGCACATCAATATATATATGCAACCGTGACATTCAATCACGCACACGAAGTCAATTCAGGCACATGAAGTGACTCAGCTATCGTCAAAACATTCTTCAATCATTCATTCTCAAGTGGTGACTTATAGTGTTGCTATCATCAAAACTCATGAAAGCAAAACATCATCAAGGCACATGGACACAACAATCTCCCCCTTTTTGATGATGGCAACACAACAAGTCACACTGACAAACTAGTCTCCCCCTTTGACTTCAGCAAAAAGAGGTAATACTCCCTTTTGACAAACTAATCAAACAGATCATGACGGTGAAAGAGTAAAACTCCCCTTATCAACATGAATGCAGGACTACTCTCCCCTTTTGAAATACAGTCCTCCCCCTTTGACATAGTCATGAATATCTATAATGCCCTGAACTCCCCCTGAGAACATGAAGGATTCAAAAATGCAAGCACAGGATGTATCTACAGGGATGAACTCTAGTTATCCAATGAATCAATCTGGGATCCACCACCACAAGAATTCTGAAGCAAAATTGGTTGTGGCACCTTACATTTGTATGGACATAACAATACAGGTGAAAGTCCCACAGAACCAGAACCGGTTACAAGAGTCATTCGTCAGGGATACAGAAACAGGATGGAAGATTGCAACAGTGTGGAGAGTGAAACTGATGATGTCAATGAAGTAGATGTGGCCAAAGGTATAGAGTAAATAACAGCAAGCAAGGCACAGGATCTCCAACAACCAGTCCCCCCCCACCCCTTGAAGGGTGGGACCAGTCATTTCCTCCAACCTCCTCCATTGAAGCAACAGGGCTAGCCTGGCCCTCCCAGCGTCACCATCACACTGGTAGTGGTTAGCTTCCCAGCTTCATCCCCGCGACTACAAGAGTGAGGACGCCCGACACCAGTGACAATCTAGCCGTCAGGTTCCTAGGTAAAGAAAAAAAACAAAAAAAACAACAAAAAAATGGGGTTAAAAATAGAGATACTCTGGCGGACTCAGTCGTCCTCTTTGCAAAAAGGTGACTGGGGGCAAAAAGGCCAACAACCCGGCTGAGGTGAAAACCCAAAAGGGCGCCTCAGGCAAAAGTGGGAAACCCCTCGACGCAAAAACCCGCAAGGACACATCGGAAAAAGCTAAAGGGGGCCAGCTCTGGTGAAAACCCGAAAGGGCGGTAGGGCCGGTAGTGAGAAAAAAAATCTCTCTCTCCACCAGTCAGGGTAACTACCCATCCACCTCTCCAAAAATCATAGACCTCTCCAGTTAAACCATACCAGTCCCTGACCAATGCATACTTCTGATTTACCAACCCTGCTCTTCCCCGTCAATTTTATAATACCCCAGTTGGCTCACACTTCCCCCGACCTCACAATCACAGTGGTTATTCCATATACACTTTTGGATCAGGCACCATTCCAACTGTAACACCCCGAATTTTTCGGATATTTATCGGATCAAGATCCGTGGGTTTCAGATCGCTTTTGTGGGTCCCGCATTGAGTTTAGCGGCTTAGGCGTGTTTTAATCTGTCGGACCTTTGGAATCCTATGTAGGGTGAACCGTTGTGTTCTCCGACTCCAGGACGTTACCACTGTGTTGTACGTTTTTCGAGGATCCTAGAAGGTATTTTCCCCTATTTTTGATATTTTTTAGAATTTCTGGATTTTCTATATATAAACCCCCCTTTTTCTCTTTCTCCCCCACTCTCATTTCAATCTTCTCTCCCTCGCTCTTCTCACGCTCTCCCTTCTCACCCCCTCTTCTCTGGTGGCCGACGGAGCAGGATGGGGGCGAAGCGACGAGGTTCGTGGGGTGGAGGACGGCGAGGACGGGTCGAGGATCGGGGGACAGAAGCGCGGTGAAGCTCGGCCACGAGTTTGGGGCGCCGTGAGGGTTTAACGGCATTTTCTTCATGGATCGGCGTCCACGTTGCGTCAAATCTTCGGTGGAGGTAAGGGATGGATCCTTAACCCTTGTACTTCCATTCCCGTGGTTTTGGTAGGCTGTGGTGAGCCGAGCGGGCTTATTTGAGTGTTTTGGGGAAAATGCTTATTTTTGGGGAGTGAGCCGGATCTAGCGTTTTAACTGCGTTTTTGGGATTCAAATGGGTCCTCTCGATGCTAGGGAGGTTGGGGACTAGTTTCCCCTTATTTTCCCCTTCCATGAACGGGGCATGGAACAGAGTTTTCCACCGAACTCGCCGTTTTTGGGTTTCTGAAATAAAGGCGATCCTAGGAACAGCCATTGGGCGAGGCGGCCATCAGGGAGGTCGCCGTTCACCCGTTTCACCGTGTTTTGGGTTGCGGTCTCGCGATAGACCGCTACGTTAGTGTAGCGGTCCAAGGCGGGCCATTTCTTGTGGCTGGACGACCGTAGGCCGAGCGCCTAGGGTTTAGGCGGCCACCTGGGGGCCGCCATTCGATCGATGTATTGTCGGCAGGTGTTGCGGTCCTTGGGAGACCGCCTAGGTCCTAAGCGGCCTCGCGACTGATCGCTAAGTGAGGCTAGCGGTCAGGCCAGGACCGCCTAGGGTCCCTTTGGCAGCGTGTCCGTGGTGGCCTGAAGCAGACCGCCCTAGTTCTTTGGCGGCCACGCGACTGGCCGCTAACCTCTGAATAGCGGCCAAGGCCCGACCGTTTTCCTCTGAGGGTCAGCACGACCCCCGAGGATGCGTTTTGACCATTGAACGAGTCTTGTCGCATTGCGGTCATGGGATGACCGCCACATTACATGTTGCGATCCTTGGGTGGCCGTTTAACCTTTTTAGCTCCCCACAGCATTGCGGTCTGGTGGAGGCCGCTTCTGCTTGGAGCGGTCTATCAGTAGACTATTACGTTCTTTGAACGGTCTGGCAGGAGACCGTTGAGTTTTGGGGGATGCGGCCCATGTGGGACCGCTTTTCTTCCCTTGGCGGTCCAGGGCTTGACTGCTTTTGCCTTAGACGGCCCAGGGGAGGCCGTCTCTTGAATTTCGTGCTTGCCATGCAGTTTAGCATTGTGTTGACCCCCAGTCGACCCGGTTGTGACCCAGTGGTTGACCTTCGGTCTCGTGGATGCCCCGGACACCCCGTAGGTTCCATAACCGTGTTTTGGGTGTCCAAAGGTACCGTGTTACCTCGATTAGAGTGTCCGTGGGTTTGGGGGGGTTCGGGTGACCCTTTGTGTTTCGGGTACCCGTGTTCTCGCTAGATCGAGTCACTGTGCGTCGGTATGAGTGCGGTGGGGTTTCCCCGCACGTCGTGGGTTTCTCCGGAAGGTGGTTTCCGAGTGGGCCATGTGTGTGGCCTTGGACTCTGAGTCCAGTCAACCAGCCTGGGGCTGGAGGTTTTTCGTGTGTCCCTTCTTATGAGAGATTAAGCCGGTGGCTTGTGAGCTACCTCAGTTCTCATGCTGCCGTAGTTTCAGACCTAGGAATTAGGGCTGATTACCGGCGTTGAGCTGTCCTGGTGCAGCGGTCTTGACCCGAGTCGTGTGACTCAAGGACCGTTGGATTTAGTAGGTCTAGTGGGCTGTCCAGAGTTTGGCGGCATCATGCCACCTGTTACTCCGTGTTACTCGCGATGGGTGCGTACGTGGCTTTCCGTGTTCACGTTTAGTGACCTCCCACTAGTCGTAGCCTTCTTACGCCACGCGTGTGCTGACCCACCCCGGAGTGGTGGAGCGGCTTACTCGGGAGAGACAATTTTTAGGCTGGTTACTGATAAGTGTGTATTTTTACATATTAATTCATGATTATACACATTTTTATGAGAGTAAATAATAATAAATATGCACGTATCACAGTTACTGTTAATTTAGAGTCAAATAATTAATTTTCTAAAATTAAATAATTTTAATAACAATTTTTACTTATTTATGCAGGCACTCAGTACGAGGGAAGCGATAAGAAACAATAATAATAAAAATAATAAAGGCCAAAAGCCCAGGACTTGTTCAAAAAGAAAAGAAAAAAATAAAGAAAAAAAAGAAATTTATTTGATATTTTTATGGATTTTTAAGCTATATATACAGAATATATATATATATATAATATATATATATATATAATTTGTGTGTGTGTGTAGGTTGAAGACATGCGCCCCCCCCCCTTCGCCCCGCCTTCGTAGGCGGGCACGGGCGACGAGGGGAGGGGGGCACGTCAACGCGGGTTCCCCGCGGTCAACACCCCGCGGGTGGCAGCTGGATTCGGGCGCAATGCGGGCACACCGCGTCGGCAGCGGCGGGCGGTGCACGCGCCAGAGGCGGGCGGCGCACGCGGTGGAAGAGTGCGGAGGAGAGAGAGGGCCGGCGCACGCGGTCCACGCGGTGGAGAAGAAGAGGAAGAGAGAGGCGCGCAGCGCACGCGGCGCACGCGGCCGGCCAGGAGAGAGAAAGAGAGAGGAAGAAGGAGAAAGGAAGAAGAAAAAATAGAAAAAAATATAGAAAAAATCAGAAAAAAATATCTAAGTGTGCAACACATGTTGGCACACAATTGTGAGTCAATAAATGCAGCAATTCAACAAAAGAAGTAAGAGATGTTCACATGCAATGGGGTTGTCTTAACACCCTATAAAAGGGGGGCTTCCAATGTAATGAGAAGTTATTAAGTAGGCTAGCTAGCTAAGGGAGTTGTGAAGAATTGTAAGAGGTTACTTTGTGTTCGTGTTTGTTGGCCTTAGTTGAGCTTCATAGGAGAGTTAGAGAGTTATGTTTTGAGAGCTTTTGATGTCAAGTTTGTAAGTTGATATTATTTTAATGAAAGTTTTGTTTCAGAATTTAGTCCTTTCTTAACCTTATTACTTGTTGTTCTGATCTCCATTTCATTTTCTTGTATTCACAAAATTTGTTCATCTTTAAGTGTTTTTAAATTTCTCTTTCTATCATTTCTTCCAATTCTTCCTAGTTTGTGAGTTATTTCCCGTTTTCTTAAGTGCTGTTCTACGTGATTACTGTTCATCCGAGGTGATACCTTCTAGTATTCTTTTATTTTGAAGTCTTTCCAATCTTCTTTTTACTCTGAGTTCTTCATGAAAGTTGTGCTTCTCTTGTGGATCTAAAATTTCTTCTTCTACCACTTCTTCTAAATCTTCTTATGTTGAGAGTTATAAATAATTTTTCACTGTTCTGATTTCTGCCATATTACTGTTCATCCGCACTGATAGCTCTTGAGTTTTTCACATTTTTCATTGTCTTCCTCTCATTTTCTATTTCTATGTTTTTCATCAAACTTCTTCATCTTTTCATTCTCTACAACTTTCATTTAGTCTATTTTTTCTAATTTCCTCTAGATTTTAAGTTATTCTATTTCTTCCAACCCTTATTTTTAATAGAATTCTGTTATGTTTTCAACATTGCTTTGTTCCTAGTTCTATCTAACCCCTCTCTTCACAAGTTCTTCACACACATCCAAAGCGGTAGTCATCTTCCGATCATCTCACGACGTCGACTTCCAAGGCGGAGCGATCTTCATCCAAGGCTCGGCGAGGAAACGACGGCGTTCTTCATCCATTGGCTAAATATTTCCTTCATTTTTCTCTTCTTATTCAAAGTTGTAATTTCATTTCCTTTAGTATTAATCGCACTCAACAAACAAAAACTGGTTTTCAAAACATAAGGATATTTTCCAACTGGATCTATATTCAAATTTTCCTCCTCGTGGGATCGACCCGTATTTACCACTTTACTTGTATTTTCAAAATCATTTAAGTGAGTGAGTACGGTTGTATAAATTTTAAAATTTGTGTGGCACGGCATTTTTAAACGACGGGTGTCGAGCGCATCAAATTTTTGGCACCGTTGCCGGGGAGGAAATTTTTGAATGTTGGGATATTCTTGTGTTTGATTTGTATATTTGTATATTGATTTTGCTATTTTATTTTACAGGAAAAAGAAAACAAATCAGAAAATCAAGGAAAGAGGAAACTCATACCTGAAGCTAAAGGGCAGAAACGTGGGAACATGTTCTATTTTTCCGATTTCTGAAAAATCTTCAAAAAAATCTAAAAAACCCTTGAATATCTATAAAAAATTAAAAACATCAAAACAAATGAAATTTTTGTACTGGTTAGAAATGTTCATTAACTAAAACAAAAAAAATACTTGCACCAAAATAAAAAAAATTCATTTCAAGATTAAAAACCACACAACATGTTCTAGGTCATACATCATTTAGCATAGAATTCTTCTTTGTTTAATTCCTGTCATTGCATATTGAAGATTGCGAGGGGCAAGGTACGTTCTACTTATCATATTCTGGCATGCATATTGCATAAGAACCCCTTGTTTGAAATTGTGGTGTGCATTTCATTTCAAAATATTCTACGGGCACTACCTTTAAATAACATGAGGTGGAGAATTTATCACCATTCCTTAGCCCACAAACCACATATTCCTTGCATATCTGCATAACCTACGCCATAAATAAAAGTCAGTAAACGTTGGCCCTAGGATCACACTGTGATTTTTGTGTTATTTGGGTTTACCCTCTTATGAAAATCGGTGCCTAAGGCAAGATGGTCGGACGGCAAACGCCTTAAGCGGGTTTGTGGTTTGGCATAATTAGGTCCCTACGAAAGTAGGGGGAACCTCCCACTTCCCCACCCCTTACCTGGCTAGTGGACATATTGAGGGTGAACTTAAGTTTCACTTTAATCATTTTGTGAAACCCCATTTGTAGGTTTAGGGCACATCTAGGTCATTAGGGTAATTTGCGTGATAACTTGTTTGTGTTTGCCTAAATACAAAACAACAAAAAAATAATAATAAAAAGAAAAACAAAAGCATTCTCTTATCTCTCTTCGTCTTAGTTTTGTCAAAATAATAAAATAAAACAACAACAAATAAAAAAAATCATCATAAAAAAACTTTCTCTCTCATTTTGTCCTAGTTTATGCAAGGAAGGCGATCTCTACAACCATCATTGCTAGGACCTATAGGAGAGATTGAGAGGTTAGTGCATTCCAGACAACATCATCAACCTAACCTCATGGCGGACCAAAACTAAAATCAGCTAATTCAACATGCTACTCCCAAGCAAATGAAGGAATATATTCTTCCAAATCAATACCAACCTTCATTTTATACCCAAGCACCTCAAAATCAAGCAGCCCAATATGAAATCAAGTCCAGCACCATTCAAATGTTGCCATCTTTCTATGGCAATACCAATGAGGATCCCTATAGACATCTGGATGAGTTTCTCCAGATTTGTTCAACTGTGAAAATCTCGAATTTTTCTGATGATACTCTCAGGCTGACCCTTTTCCCATTCTCTCTCAAAGATAAAGCTAAATATTGGTTAGAAGCCTTGGGTAAACCCATAGACACATGGGCAGAAATGTAAAAGGAATTCTTAAAGAAATTCTACCCCATAGGGCGAACCAATACCATGAGGAGAGCGATAACTGAATTTTCACAAAACCCTGGAGAACAAATCCATGAGGCATGGGATAGATTGAAAGATTTGTTACGGAAATGCCCTCATCATGGTTTGTCAAGATGGCAAATAGTTCAAGCATTCTATGAGGGATTGACGGATAGTTACCGACAAATGGTTGATGCTTCATGTGGAGGAGCTTTTATGAGTAAAAGCGAGGATGAGGCTTATGACTTATTTGAAATGCTCAGTGAAAATTTAATTAGTCATGCCTCGCTCTCATCTTATGAGAGAACGATTGGGCCGGCTAAGAAGGGCGGGCTTTATGAAGTAAAGAGCCACGTTGAGTGTGAGAATAGGATGGATATCAATGCCTTGACTCAGAAATTGAGCAAAATGGAATTGTTGGCACAGAAGATAGAAAATGTTGATCTCGTAGCCCAAATGCTACATCAATTTCTATCTCGGCAGGAACCTTCTTCTTCAGGTCCTCGACCTCAACCATTCTCAGCTCCCAGTTATGACGAGATTTGTGCTCTTTGCTCTGGCCCCGATCATGTGGTAACTGATTGCCCCACAGCGGCCCAGCTTCCCCCATTCATTCAAGAACAAATCTTCGCTGCTCAGGGTGTCTCTAAGCCACCTTATGATCCTTACTCTAACACCTATAATCCAGGCTGGAGAAATCACCTGAATTTCTCTTGGAAAAATCAACAAGGTTCATCTACCCAACCTCATCCCTCTTTCCAAAAACAACCATTCCAAGCTCAAGCTCACCAACATTATCAATCTCCTTTTCACCAAACTCAATCTCACCAAAATTTCTCTCAATCTAATGCACCTTTTCCACAACAATCTCAACACCCATCACATTATTCACAGGCCCCGTATCAGCAAGGTCAACTTTCTCAGAGCCAATATCCTCAATATCCTTCTAACCAATTCAATCAAGTTCCCTTCCAACCTCCTCCGCAACCTCCTCAGCCCAATTTTAATGAAAAATTTGACCAACTCCAACAGCTCATTCTTCCTCAGCAACAATCTATTGCTAAGTTGGAGGGTCAGATCGGGCAATTAGTAGTAGGAAATGTTAGGAGAGAGGTAGGTCAGCTTCCTAACCAACCGGTGGCTAATCCTAGGAACCAACCTCCAGGCTTCCCCCAAAGAGCTCCTATTCTTCCTCAACCAAACCAACCTCAGCCTCCTCCTCCTATGGGCCCTTAATTTGAGAATGCCAAAGCTATATCTACCCTCAGGAGTGGGAAGATTTTAGATGACCCTTATCAGGATAGGGGAGTTGGCGATAGTTCGGGTCAAGAGACCCAAGAGGAGAATGATGAGGAAGAGGAGCCCGTAATTGTTAATGAAAGAGAGAAGCCGGCGGGTAGAGAGAAGAGGCCGGATAAAGGAAAGGCGAAACTTGATGAAGGACCCCGAGACATGTGCCTAAGGTCCCTTTTCCCGATGCCCTCAAGTCGAAAGCTCACAAGAAACCACCGGCACAACCAGAAGAATTAGTGAAATTGTTCAAACAAGTGAATATCAATATTCCACTTTTAGATGTCATCAAGCATGTGTCGGCATATGCGAAATTTTTAAAAGAGCTTTGCACTCCAAGGAGGGAGCCAAGGGCGGCAACTCAAAAGGTCCGTTTGTCTGAGGATGAGAGTGCTGTTGTAATGAATCATTTGCCAAGAAAGTTGAAGGACCCCGGAGCCCCATTAATCTCATGTGACATAGGTGGAGTCACTTTTGATCGAGCATTGCTCGACTTAGGTGCTAGCGTAAATCTTTTGCCCACCTTTATCTATGAGCAATTTGATCTGGGTGAGTTAAAACCCACTTCTATCATCCTTCAATTGGCGGATAGATCAGTTAAAACACCAAGAGGTCTGTTGGAGGATGTAATTGTGAAAGTGCATGATTGTTATTTCTCGGTGGATTTCCTCATTTTAGATATGGCCTCGTCCCAAGATTTAAAGCACACACCTATTATTTTGGGACATCCATTTTTAGCTACGGCTAAGGCCAATATAAATTGTGCCACGGGAATGATGGATATATCATTTGGAGGAGAGAAGATTGCATTGAATGTTTTTAAGGCTTCTTAGTACCCGAACCTTGAAGAAGAATGCAATATTGTTGATATCTTTGAAATAAGTGATGAAAGTCCGGATGCAATCAAGGACACCCTAGAAGAGGGTGGCATGCTCCAGGATTCTCCTCTATCTATCACTCCCTGGTCTAGGGTAGAGTCACTGCCTCCATTGCGATCCGAACCTGCACTTCCATCTCTAGATCATCCACCTACTCTTGAATTGAAACCTCTATCGGATTCTCTTAAGTACGCATATCTGGGTTCTAATCAAACTATGCCTGTCATCATAGCCTCCAACCTCACTTCCACTCAGGAATCTAAACTTTTAGATGTCCTTAAGGAACATAGGGGGGCAATAGGATGGTCGGTGGCAGATCTCAAGCGTATTAGTCCAGATGTCTGTATGCACCATATTTACTTAGAAGACAATGCCAAGCCGAGCAGGGAGATGCAGCACCGGCTGAACCCGAACATGAAAGAGGTAGTAAAGCAGGAGGTGGTGAAGTGGTTGGATGCCAGGATTATATATCCCATTTCTGACAGTAAGTGGGTTAGCCCCACACAAGTTGTTCCAAAGAAATCTGGGCTGACCGTAACTACAAATGAGAAAGGTGAGGAGGTGGCCATGAGATTACAAACGGGATGGAGAATCTGTATTGATTACAAAAAACTGAACTCCATGACAAAGAAGGATCATTTCCCTCTCCCATTTTTAGATCAAATTTTGGAGAAATTAGCTGGGCAAAAATATTTTTACTTTTTGGATGGATATTCCGGGTACAATCAAGTTACAGTTTACCCGGAAGATCAAGAGAAAACTACATTTACGTGTCCTTATGGCATGTTTGCTTTCAGAAGAATGCCATTTGGACTCTGCAATGCCCATGCCACCTTTCAGCGGTGCATGATGACAATCTTTCTGAAATGGTGGGAGAATTTTTGGAAATTTTCATGGATGATTTCTCCGTTTTCGGAGACTCATTTGATAGTTGTTTGAAGAATTTACAAAAAGTGTTGGCACGATGTATTAAATATAACCTGGTGCTTAGCTGGGAGAAAAGCCATTTTATGGTCAAAGAAGGCATTGTGCTAGGTCATGTTATTTCAGAGAGGGGGATAGAAGTCGACAAGGCTAAGATTGACCTAATTTCCAATCTTCCTCCCCCTTCGTCTGTTAGGCAAATTCGATCTTTTCTTGGCCATGCGGGTTTTTACAGAAGATTCATTCAGAACTTCTCTTCCATTACTCGCCCGCTCACTAAACTGCTAGCCAAGGACACTCCATTTCACCTAGATGAGTCGTGTCTTGAGGCTTTTCATTCTCTGAAGGCAGCTTTGACCCAAGCTCCGATTCTTCAATCACCAGATTGGTCACTGCCATTCGAAATCATGTGTGATGTCTCGGACTATGCTATAGGAGCTGTCTTGGGGTAAAGAATTGATAAGAAACCTGTGGTGATCTATTATGTGAGTCGCACTCTCGCAGATGCTCAAATGAATTATACCACCACAGAAAAGGAACTTCTGGCCGTTGTTTTTGCCCTCGAGAAATTCCGATCATATCTTTTGGGGGCCAAAGTTATTGTGTATTCTGATCACGCCACTTTGAAATACCTGCTCACCAAGAAAGAGGCTAAACCCCATCTAATTCGATGGATTCTATTACTGCAAGAATTTGATTTAGAAATCAAAGACAAGAAGGGGTTAGAGAATGTGGTGGCTGATCATTTGTCCCGAATAGTGATACCCGAGAGTGCTCCGATGTCTAATTCTTTTCCAGATGAGCAATTGTTATCTATCATCTTAACCCCTTGGTACGCTCACATTGTCAACTACTTGGCAGTAAGACAACTCCCGGTTGGGTGGTCTAAATAGGAAAAGGATCACTTCTTTGCTAAGGTCAAGCACTATTTTTGGGAGGACCCGGAACTGTTTTATATGGGTCCAGATCAGATCATCAGAAGATGTGTCCCCGAGGAAGAGCAACAATCTGTACTGAATTTTTGTCACACTCTCGCTTGTGGGGGACACTTCTCAGGAAAGAAGACTGCGGCTAAGGTGTTACAAAGTGGATTTTATTGGCCCACTTTATTTAAGGATGCTTATGGATTCTCTAAAATATGTTTGAGGTGTCAAGCTGTGGGCAATATTTCTAAGAGAGATATGATGCCGCTTAATCCCATTCTGGTTGTTGAAATCTTTGACGTTTGGGGAATATATTTCATGGGACCGTTTCCATCATCTTTTGGAAATGAATACATTTTGGTGGCGGTCGATTATGTTTCAAAGTGGATTGAAGCTATAGCCACAAGGACCAATGATCATAAGGTAGTGATGAAATTTGTTCGTAAGAACATTCTCTCCAGATTTGGATGTCCCAGGACTATGATTAGTGATGGGAGTTCGCATTTCACTCACTCCCAGTTTCGAGCTTTGCTTAAGAAATATGGGATCACTCACAAAATTGTCACCCCATATCATCCCCAAACCAGTGGTCAGGTGGAGGTATCCAATCGGGAGATTAAGAACATTCTGCATAAGACGGTTAGACCGGATAGAAAAGACTGGTCTGAGAGGCTGGATGATGCACTATGGGCCTATAGAACTGCGTTCAAAACTCCTATTGGTATGTCACCCTATCGCCTTATCTTTGGTAAAGCCTGCCACTTACCTGTCGAGCTTGAACATAGAGCCTATTGGGCCATTAAACAAGTCAACTTTGACTTGACTCAAGCTGGAACCCAACGAGTTCTTCAACTCAATGAACTGGAGGAGCTAAGAAACGAAGCATATGAAAATTCCAGGATTTATAAAGCTAAAACCAAGGCTTTCCATGATCAGCATATT
The DNA here is from genome assembly GCA_022559845.1 of Amorphophallus konjac. NCBI lineage: Eukaryota > Viridiplantae > Streptophyta > Magnoliopsida > Alismatales > Araceae > Amorphophallus > Amorphophallus konjac. Next base: position 250,962,087 of record CM040127.1, read on the forward strand.
CACAGGAAAACTTTTCATGAAAATCAAAAGGTTTGGCTTTTTAACTAACGGCTACGCTTGTTCCCCGGTAAATTGAAATCAAGATGGGATGGACCGTTCATAATTGTTAAGGCATTTAACCATGGAGCCGTCAAAATTTTGAATCCCCAAAATGGTCATATCTTTACAGTTAACGGTCAAAGGTTGAAACCCTACTTGGAGAATGAGTTGTTGTCACCCAAAGAATCCATAGCATTATGTGATCAGGAATGAATTCCTTTTAATCTTTCATGCGTCTGGCTGAAGACGGTAAACTTAGCGCTTTTGGGAGGCAACCCAAGATTTTATGATTTGATATTTTGTTTAAGTGTGTTTCTTTTTCAGTTGTCAGGCCACAACGCAACGAAGCCCTCGTCATTTTTCCCCGACCATCAGGTTGTATCCTTCCATCCCAACCATATTATCTGTTTACTTGTTCTCTGATCTTTCTAATGCTTATGCCATTGAGGACAATGTCATTTAAGTTGGGGGGGGGGGAGAAAAAAAATTTTCTTGCTATCATATATTGTCACGCTAAACCAAAATTTTCCCCATTGGAGTTTCTTGATTCATGTCTCATGAAAAGTGATTCTTGAATAGAACATACGAGGGAGAAGGATGATGGATAATTTATTTAATCTAGCCATGAAAAACTGATCTAAGAATCTTTTCAAAGTTCATGTGCACTTTAGAAAAAATAAAAAATCACGTTGCACGCTAATGAAACAAGTAGGACAAGCCTTCTGCTATTTTAGGTATAATGTCTGATATTCTACACTTCTTGAAGAAGAGATCTTTTATAAGCTTTCTATCATGCGATCTATCAAAATTAGTGCAAAAGCACAATTGATAAAATTTTGAGAAAAACACCATGAAAAATGCTCTGATTCTGAGTAACCGGGCCTACTTCACCTAAGACGTGTTGAGGTTCGCGTCAAAAGTAAAAGGGAACTTTGATCTGTGTAACCGGGCCTACTTCACCTAAGACGTGTTGAGGTTCGCGTAAAACAGTGAAGGGTAGTGCAGCATCATGTGTGTATAGAAAAATAAAAAGTAGAAAGAAAAAGAAAAAAAAGAGAAAGAGAAAGAAAAGAGATCCCAAAAGGGACATAGCAATAAGGCAGACAAACAAAGCTATTATGCTGAATGCTCTGTTTCGGAAGTGCAGGAATGAAAGGCATTTGTTTAGAATAATAAATAGGGGATGCAATTGTCTATATTGTAAATTTAGTATTACACATGCACAAGTGCTATTGACCTTTAATTGACTTCTTGATCATGTACCTATTTCCTACATAAGGCTAGTCTGTGGTAATTATTCCAGATTCCAAATCCTTAGTTGACTCTATGAAAGAAGATCTAGAAATGAAGCATGGATATTTTAAACTCTTGTTAGTCCTTATATTTTGAGATTATTTACATTGCTAAGGGACTAGCAATGAGTAAGTTGGGGGTGCGATAAATGTGTATTTTTACATATTAATTCATGATTATACACATTTTTATGAGCGTAAATAATAATAAATATGCACGTATCACACTTACTGTTAATTTAGAGTTAAGTAATTAATTTTCTAAAATTAAATAATTTTAATAACGATTTTTACTTATTTATGCAGGCACTCAGTACGAGGGAAGCGACAAGAAACAAAAATAAAAAAAATAATAAGAGAAAATAATAAGAAAATAATAAAGGCCAAAAGCCCAGGACTTGTTCAAAAAGAAAAGAAAAAAAATATAAAAAAAAGGAGTTTATTTGATATTTTTATGGATTTTTAAGCTATATATACAGAATATATATATATATATATTATATATATTATATATATATTATATATATATTATATATATTATATATATATATATAGATAATTTGTGTGTGTGTGCAGGTTGAAGACAGGCGCCCCCCCCCCCTTCGCCCCGCCTTCGCAGGCGGGCACGGACGACGAGGGGAGGGGGGGGCGTCAACGCGGGTTCCCCGCGGTCAACACCCCGCGGGTGGCAGCTGGAGGCGGGCGCAACGCGGGCACACCGCGTCGGCAGCGACGGGCGGCGCACGCGCCAAAGGCGGGCGACGCACGCGGTGGAAGAGCGCGAAGGAGAGAGAGGGCCGACGCACGCGGTCCACGCGGCGGAGAAGAAGAGGAAGAGAGAGGCGCGCGGCGCACGCGGCCGGCCAGGAGAGAGAAAGAGAGAGGAAGAAGGAGAAAGGAAGAAGAAAAAAATAGAAAAAATCAGAAAAAAATATCTAAGTGTGCAACACATGTTGGCACACAATTGTGAGTCAACAAATGCAGCAATTCAACAAAAGAAGTAAGAGATGTTCACATGCAATGGGGTTGTCTTAACACCCTATAAAAGGGGGGCTTCCAATGTAATGAGAAGTTGTTAAGTAGGCTAGCTAGCTAAGGGAGTTGTGAAGAATTGTAAGAGGTTGCTTTGTGTTCTTACTTGTTGGCCTTAGTTGAGCTTCATAGGAGAGTTAGAGAGTTATGTTTTGAGAGCTTTTGATGTCAAGTTTGTAAGTTGATATTATTTTAATGAAAGTTTTGTTTCAGAATTTAGTCATTTCTTAGCCTTATTACTTGTTGTTCTGATCTCCATTTCATTTTTTTGTCTTCACAAAAGTTGTTCATCTTTAAGTGTTTTTTAATTTCTCTTTCTATCATTTCTTCCAATTCTTCCTAGTTTGTGTGTTATTTCCCATTTTCTTAAGTGCTGTTATACGTGATTACTGTTCATCCGAGGTGATACCTTCTAGTATTCTTTTATTTTGAAGCCTTTCCAATTTTATTTTTACTCTGAGTTCTTCATGAACGTTGTTCTTCTCTTGTGGATCTAAAATTTCTTCTTCTACCACTTCTTCTAAATCTTCTTATTTTGAGAGTTATAATTAATTTTTCAATGTTCTGATTTCTGCCATATTACTGTTCATCCGCACTGATAGCTCTTGAGTTTTTCATATTGTTCAATGTCTTCCTCTCATTTTCTATTTCTATGTTCTTCATCAAACTTCTTCATCTTTTCATTCTCTACAACTTTCATTTAGTCTATTTTTTCTAATTCCCTGTAGATGTTAAGTTATTCTATTTCTTCCAACCCTTATTTTTAATAGAATTCTGTTATATTTTCAACATTGCTTTGTTCCTAGTTCTATCCAACCTCTCTCTTCACAAGTTCTTCACACACACCCAAAGCGATAGTCATCTTCCGATCATCTCACGGCGTCGACTTCTAAGGTTGAGCGATCTTCATCCAAGGCTCGGCGAGGAAACGACGGCGTTCTTCATCCATTGGCTAAATATTTCCTTCACTTTTCTCTTCTTATTCAAAGTTACAATTTCATTTCCTTTAGTATTAATCGCACTCAACAAATAAAAATTGGTTTTCAAAACATAAGGATATTTTCCAACTGGATCTATATTCAAATTTTCCTCCTCGTGGGATCGACCCGTATTTACCACTTTACTTGTATTTTCAAAATCATTTAAGTGAGTGAGTGCGGTTGTATAAATTTTGAAATTTGTGTGGCACGGCATTTTTAAACAATGGGTGTCGAGCGCATCAGTTACCGTAGGGCCCCTCGCCTTTGCAGCCTGAGTCCGACTGGGGGAAAATATCAGCTAGAGGACCCGACCTAGAGCGGATGGTCTGTGTGTGCACACGTAGTTGGGGGCTGTAGACACGCGCTGACAAGCACGACCCCAGCTAGTCCTTGTTCTGTGTTCCTGGTTACTTGTACGGTGTCTCAATCTACGCCTGGGGCGTGGTAGAGAGACACTTGAGGCTGTGGACTAAGTCTTCAGTGGACGCATCTGGCCTTCCTTCTGGTGGACAGTGCTCCCGTCACGTGACGTGAGTTTCTCGTGAGTTGAGTTCCGCTTCACGTCTGCGAGATGTGGTCTTGCATGGAGTTCCGGGCGTTTTCCCGATGCCGAGGTCTAGGGGTTCCGGTGAGCGTCACCGAGGGCTTTTCCCTAGATAGCGGTGAATTCACGACGGCGTGGTTGTTTTCCTAGTAGCGTGACTAGGGTGGGTCATAGTCTGGTGGTCCCCCCGACCGGGAGATCGGGGTGCATGCTTTTCGGTACAGTAGGAGTAGCTATAGAGCCGAGGTTTTTACTGGCCGCCGTAGTTACTGTTCCTATTGTTACTGTTATTTTTGTTGTTACTGCTTTCTGTTACCGCCGTTGTTTTCGGTTGGGGTTCCGCGGGACCCCTACTGAGCCTGTGACAGGAGGCTCACCCCTGCCTTTCAGGTGCGGCGGTTCTTCCTCGAGGGTCGAGGATGCTGTGTTGAGGTTCTTAGCTGCCAGCCCGCCGGGCCGAGTGTTCACTCGGTGTTGGGTACGTTCTTCTGCCTTAGACTGTACTTTCTATTGGACTGGACTCTATTGTAGTTGTTTATTTATTTTTGTTAATTATTGAATTATTCTGCTTTATTTCCTATTTCTTTGTACCTCCACACTCCTTTTAGCCCTTCCGAGCCCCGGCTCGTGGGCGGCGGGCCAGGATTCAAATGGTATCGGGTTCCTTTCCCGGTATCCGGATCTTGGGTCGTTATAGTTGGTATCAGAGCGTGGTTGTGGACGTACATGGGAATTCGAGATATTGCAGTGATAAGAGTCCGTAAGGTGTAGTACAATCGGCAGCTGGCGTAGGGTTTTGCGCTTATTTTTCTGTTTCGTTTATCGCGTTGGCACTGTGTTGGCAGTTGCTGTTTCATTGGAGTGCCGGTGTGGGGCCCGAGGGATATGATAGAGAGATTTCTTCCCGATGGGTGGTGGCCCCGATTGAGTTACATTGGGCAGAGGTTGCCGGTAGGTGCGTTGCTGTGGTGCTGCGTTTCAGGAGTCTGCAGCGAGGTCAGGTGGCTGGCGAGAATCGTTCGTGGTTAAGTGGCCGTGAGTGTGCTCTGAGGCAGCTGTTATAGAGTTTGGTCACTCCAGCTTGAGATTTATCCAGCCCCGAGGTGTCGAGGTTGTTGTTTGAGGTGGCAGAACGAATGCTCTGATCGAGAGGTGTGCTTGGGTGAGCGGAGGATCTTCTGTTGAGCTGCTGATTTGTCGAGCCTTATTGTTCATGTCATGCTCTGTGGCGTCAGAGATGACTTGTCGGTCCCGGCTATCTTTACAGATTTTGAGGCAGGATTGGGCGGAGTTGTCCCAGCGAGCTCTAAGTCCTGCGCTTCTGCAGGTGGATGGGTTGTGTTTGCCTTGGATTTGGCTTGAGATGTGAAGGTTCCGCGGTGGTTTCGGGACTCGAGGATGAGCATTGGTGGTTGCCGATTATGGCTTGTGTTGCGGCTCTTGGCGTGGCGTGTTGCAATTCGAGGAATTGCTGTGGTGGTGCATCGAGAGATGCTGTGATTATGGTCCGTCGTGACACTCGCCGAGTGTATCGGAGGCGCCGACCTGATGGAGGTGATGGTTTTCTGGTACTGGAAGGTGCTGTTCCCAGCGTGTGCGAGGTTTGAGGTCAAGTCGAGCGTGGAGACCTTCCGTTGGTCGGAGGTATATTGAGTTTTTCCCTTGGTTGGAGGAGGTCGTGTTTTGCTAAGGTTAGTCATCTTGCACCATGTGTTCGGATTGGTTGGCCTATGTGTGCCATGAAGCCTGTGCGAGACGAGTCTTGTGTTTTGGCAATGTGGTTGCCTGTGAGAAGCATTGCCCGTTCCCTGGTGTATAAGGGTGCGTTGGCACTGTTCCAGAAGGACGAGTGCCGGTTGGGAGGTGTTCGTGAGGAGTTACGACTGGTATTGTGGTCCCCGATGTGTTGAGGATTGGAGCCTACGGAGTTGCAGAGGATTGTCGGGATGGTGGATCCCGAGTTGTTATGGTTGGCTGAGCATGTGGATCAGAGTGCGCGTATCGTAGCGTTGGTTGCTACGGGGGGATTCAGAGGATGTGTTGAGCGTCGGAGGATTGGTTCCTCGGTATGAGATTATCTCGGGTTGCATGAGACGTGTTGTTGCCGTGCCATTGCTTGAGGCATTGTGGTTGTGGCACTGGCAGGATGGAGAGTTGGGGAAATATGTTGGTGAGTGTGTCGCATGAGTACCCTATTTTTATGTTGGAAGTTGTGTCCGTGGATGAGGTTGTGTTTTTGGAGAGGTGATCTCTGAGAGATTATGGGCCCCAGTTGGTAGCTGCGAGCGGCTGGTGAGGTTGGCCGAGTGGTCGACCGTGGTGAGATGTGTATTATCTGGGGACCTGTGTGCATTGGTCGTGGCGTCATGGACCAGGTTGCTGTGATGGCATGTGGGTTGCCCTGGAGTTGTGTGATATGAATTGCTCAGGTTGTGTCCCGTGTGTGACGGTCCAAGATCCGGATACCGGGGAGAGCCCGATATCATTCGAATCTTGGCCCGCCACCCACGAGCCGGGAGGGCTCGGAAGGGCTAAAAGGAGTGTGGAGGTACAAAGAAATAGAAAATAAAGAAGGACAAGAACAAGAGCAAATAAACAAACTACAACAGAGTCCAGTCCAACAGAAAGCACAGTCTAAGGCAGAAGAACTTACCCAACACCGAGTGAACACTCGGCCCGACGAGCTGTCAACTAAGAACCTCCGCGCAGCACCTGAAACGCAGGGGTAAGCCTCCTGTGACTGGCTCAGTAGGGATCCCGCGGAATCCCAACCGAGAACAACGGTGGTAGCGAAAAGGAAAAATAGCTATAACTACAGTAGGAACAACGAATCGGTGGCCGGTCAAAACTCGACACTACAGCGACTCCTACTGTACCGGAAAAGCACGCCCCGATCTCACAGTCGGGGAACTACAGAACTAACGGGAGAACCTCTGGCTATGTCGCCAGAAGAAACCATCACGACCTCAGAGTCGTGGACCTAACACCGTCTAAGGAAAACCCTAAGTGACGCTCACCGAAAAAACCCCTAGACCTCTACCTCGGGAACACTCCCTAGAGCTGTCGGGGGAACCACGTCTCGCAGACGGGAAACGAAATCCAAAAAAAGGAGAGTCACGTCTCACGTGACAAGAGTACCTGCCCACCAGAAGCAAGGCCGGATGCGCCCCCTGGCGTCCTAGACCGCACCTCAGGTGTCCCCCTCATCGCACCCTGGCGGAATGGGGACACCGTACAAGCAACCACAGAAGAAGAACTAGCTGGGGTCGCGCTCGTCAGCGCGGGTCCAACTGCCCCCAACCACATGTGCACACACAGACCATGCATCCTAGGTCTGGCCCTCTGACTGGTTTTCCCCTCAGCCGAACTCTGGCTGCAAGACGTGGGGCCCCACGGTAACCAGCCTAAAAATCATCTCTCTGGGGTAGCCTCGCCACCACTCCCTGGTGGGACCACTCGCGTATCGGAAGGCTACGACTAGTGGGGAGTCACTAATGTGACCACTCTCGAGGAGAAACTCTGAGAAACATGCACGTACCCTATGTGAAAGTTGAGAAGAACCAAATGGCGCCGAGCCACTGGGCTCTGGACAGTCTTCTAGACTCACTAAATCCAACGGTCCTTGAGTCACAAGACTCGGGGTCAAGACCGTTGCACCGAACGGCTCCACGTCTTCAATCTGCCCTAGCCCTAGGGTCAGAAACCTCGGCACTATGACTTACAAGACAGTTCACAACTGCTGAGACCATTCCCTCGGAAAGGGAACTAAGAAACCCTCTAGCCCCAGGCTGGGTAATTGGACTCACAGTCCACAAGCCACACACACGGCCCACGCGGAAAACACAGAAGCATGATTCCCAAGATAGCTCACAACCGCCACGCCGATTCCCCAACCCAGGGAAAAGCGGAAAACCTCCAGCCCCGGGCTGGATGACTGGACTCGCAGTCCAAGGCCATACACTTGGGCCAGTCGGGAACCATCTTTCGCAGAAACCCATGACATACGGGGGAACCCCACCGCACTTGCACCGATACACGGTGATTTGATCAAGCGTAACACAAAAGCCCGGAACACACACAGGGTCACTCAGACCCTCTAAATCTATGGGCACGCTAATCGAGGTGCCACGGTACCTCCAGACACCCCAGAAACACGATCACGGAACCCATGGGATGTCTGGGACACTCACGAGGCCGATGGTCGACCACTGGGTCACAACCGGGTCTACCGGAGACCAATACAACGCTAAACGGCACGGTAAGCAAGAAATCCAAGAGGCGACCTCCCCTGGGCCGTCTAAGGAAAAGGTGGTCAAGCCCTGGACCGTCAGGGGAAGAAAAATGGTCTCACAAAGGGCCGCAACTCCCAAAACTCAACGGTCTCCTGCCAGACCGCTCAAAGAACAAAATGGTCTACTGTTAGACCGCTCCAAGCAGAAGCAGCCTCCATCGGACCGCAACGCTATGGGACGCTAAAAAAGGGGTAAACGGTCACCCTAGGACCGCAAAGGTAGCGTGGCGGTCATCCCGTGACCGCAAAGCGACTAGACTCGTTCAACGGTCAAAACGTATCCTTGGGGGTCGCCCTGACCCTTAGAGAAAAACGGTCGGGCCCTGGCCGCTATTCAGAGCTTGCGGCCAGTTGCGTGGCCGCCGATGGACCTAGGCGGTCACCCTCATGCCGCCACACGCCCGCTACGACAAAGACCATAGACGGTCCTGGCCTGACTGCCACAAGGAGCATGGCGGTCCACACCAGGCCGCTAAACACTTCAGGCGGTCTATCGCGCGACCGCAAAACCTGCCGACACCCTTGGGTCATAAAACGGCCCACCTGGGGCCGCCTTTACCAAAAACGGTTCCTGTTAGGACCGTTTCTATTCCGACAACCCGAAAACGGCGAGTTCGGTGGAAAACTCCATTCCACGCCCCGTTTGCGCCCACGCGAAGGGGAAAATAAAGAGAAAATAGTCCCCAACCTCTCTAGCACCGAGAGGACCCATTTAAACCACAAAAATACGGTTAAAACGCTAGATCTGGCTCACTCCCCAAAAACGTGTATTTTCCCCAAAATGCTCAAATAAACCCGCTCGGCTCACCACGGCCTACCAAAATCGCGGGAAAGGAGGTACACGAGTTGGGGATCCATCTCCCTACCTCCACCGAAGATTTGACGCACCATGGACGCCGATCCACGAAGAAAACGCCGTGAAACCCTCGCTGGGCACCCGAACGCGTGTCCGAGCTCGCCGCGCCTCCACCACCTCGATCCTCGCCCCATCCTCGCGCTCCTCACCCTCACGCCTTCCCTGCCTCGCCCACCATCGCCCCCGTCGGCCGCCCGGAGGAGAGGGGGAGAGAAAGAGAAGAGAGGGAATGAGAAAGAGAGAGTGAGAGAAAGAGAGGGTGGGGGTTATTAATAGAAAAACCCAAAAATTCCAAAAATTTAGAAAATTGTGAAAAAATTACCTCTGCGATCCTCGGAAAGAGCACAACGCACTGGTAACATCTCGGAGTCAGAGAACGCAATGGTTAACCCTGCACAGTTTTCCGAAGGCTCATCAGAGAAAAAGACACGTAAATATCCGATAAAATATCTGAAACACATGGGGCATTACACCGTGGCTCTGTGATAAGAGCGGAGTCGGGATGGCAGGCGTCCACTTGGAGTAATTGAGATGAGATGGGATTTGATGAGACATGATGGTGGATAGTGCCGGGTATGGAAGTCCTTGAAGAGAGGTTGGCGTGGAATGGTGATCCTTGGTCTGTGGCCAGCATGGGAGGATTCCCCATAAGTCTGAGTCGAGTGACGTGAGGACCCAGGGGAGATCCTGTCATTTGGTTTCGCCATGCTCCCCTGAGAGGGTAGAATTTGCGTGAGGTTCGAGATCATCTGTGGTGTCCGGGTGAAGTTTGGCTGAGATGTGGTGTTGGTTTACGGAGGGTCAGCGGATGGCTTGTCATGATTTGGATTGTGCCTTTGAGACGGTGGAGGTTCCCCGTTGAGATGTGTCTGGTGACCGGTGATTGGTCTTTTCATAGACAGAAGATGCTGGTGGTTATGGTTCAAGAATGGCGAGAGCCGTGTGTAAGCGAGGCCTTTGGTGGCCGTTTCCGTGATGTGCCTTCTTCCAGATGGGATTTGGGCTTTGTCGAAGGTTGAGTTCTGACAGAGTTGGTCCCATGCTGTGTTGGCGTTCGGCTTGCCAGGTGTGAGATGGTCCTTGGCGTGGAGTCGATGGATTTGTGGTTGTCAGCTGGTGGGGAGGCCGATGTTTGGTTGGTCCGCCGACCGTGGGATGGATCGGTGGCTGTTTCTCGTACCGAGGGCTGTGTCTCCTCGGTGAGCGAGTTGGTGGCAGCGGTGCCATGAGTGGTTTTCATTGTGATTGAGGTGATACCAGAATTGTGCTTTTGTGTTATGCCTGCTATGATGATTGATGTGTGTGCGGTGTGCGGAGTGAGGTGTTGCTAGTGATAATGGTATGGCCGTATCCCTCAGGATCTGTGTTTTCATGAGAATCGAGGTTTCTGTGCTAGGGCCCTGACAAGGTTGTCAATTGGTTCGGTGTTCTTCCCTGTGACTTGGTGTTAGTCCTGAATTTTGAGGATGAAATTTGTTTAAGGGGGGAGGGCTGTAACGCCCCGAATTTTTCAGATATTTATCGGATCAAGATCCATGGGTTTCGGATCGCTTTTGTGGGTCCCAGATTGAGTTTAGCGATTTACGCGTGTTTTTATCTGTTGGACCTTCGGAACCCCGTGTAGGGTGAACCGTTGCGTTCTCTGACTCCGGGACGTTACCACTGCGTTGTGTGTTTTTCGAGGATCGTGAGGAATTTCTGGATTTTCTATATATAAACCCCCCTTTTCTCTCTCTCCCTCACTCTCATTTCTCTCTTCTCTCCCTCTCTCTTCTCACGCTCTCCCTTCTCACCCCTACTTCTCCGACGGCCGACGGAGCGGGATGGGGGCGAAGCGGCGAGGTTCGTGGGGCAGAGGACGGGTCGAGGATCGGAGGACGGAGGCGCGGCAAAGCTCGGCGGTGAGTCTGGGGTGCCTTGAGGGTTTAACAGCGTTTTCTTCATAGATCGGCATCCACGGTGCGTCAAATCTTCGGTGGAGGTAGGGGGATGGATCCTTAACCCTTGTACCCCATTCCCGTGATTTTGGTAGGCCATGGTGAGCCGAGCGGGCTTATTTGAGCGTTTTGGAGAAAATGCTTATTTTTGGGGAGTGAGCCGGATCTAGCGTTTTAACTACATTTTTGGGATTCAAATGGGTCCTCTCGGTGCTAGAGAGGTTGGGGATTAGTTTCCCCTTATTTTCCTTTTCACGTGGGCATGAACGGGGCGTGGAACGGAGTTTTCCACCGAACTCGTCATTTTTGGGTTTTTGAAATAAAGGCGGTCCTAACAGGAACCGCCATTGGGCGAGGCGGCCCTCAGGGAGGCCGCCGTTCACCCGTTTCACCGTGTTTTGGGTTGCAATCTCGCGATAGACCGCTACGTTGGTGTAGCGGTCCAAGGCGGACACCTGTGGGCCGACCGCCTAGGGTTTAGGCGGCCACCTGGGGGCCGCCATTCGGTAACTATATTGTCGGTAAGTGTTGCGGTCGTTGGGAGACTGCCTGGGTCCTAAGCGGCCTCACGACTGACCGTTAAGCCAGGCTAGCAGTCAAGCCAGGACCGCCTAGGGTCCCTTTGGCAACGTGTCCGTGGCGGCCTGAAGGAGACTGCCCTGGTTCTTCGACGGCCACGCGACTAGCCGCAAACCTCTGAATAGCGGCCAAGGCCCGACCGTTTTCCTCTGAGGGTCAGCGCGACCCCCGAGGATGCGTTTTGACCGTTGAATGAGTCTTGTCGCTTTGCGGTCATGGGATGACCGCCACGTTACCTGTTGCGGTCCTTGGGTGGCCGTTTAAAATTTTTAGCACCCCACAGTGTTGCGGTCTGGTGGAGGCCGCTTCTGCTGGGAGCGCTCTATCGGTAGACCGTTACGTTCTTTGAACGGTCTGGCAGGAGACCATTGAGTTCTGGGGGATGCGGTCTATGTGGGACTGCTTTTCTTCCCCTGGCGGTCTAGGGCTTGACCGCCTTTGCCTTAGACGGCCCAGGGGAGGCCGCCTCTTGAATTTCATGCTTGCCATGCCGTTTAGCATTGTGTTGACCCCCGGTCGACCCGGTTGTGACCCAGTGGTCGACCTTCAGTCTCGTGGATGCCCCGGACACCCCAGTAGGTTCCATAACTGTGTTTTGGGTGTCCGTAGGTAACGTGTTACCTCGATTAGCATGTCTGTGGGTTTGGGGGGGGGGGTCCGGGTGACCCTTTGTGTTCCGGGTATCCGTGTTCTAGCTAGATCGAGTCATTGTGCATCGGTATGAGTGCGGTGGGGTTTCCCCGCACGTCGTGGGTTTCTCCGGAAGGTGGTTTCCGAGTGGGCCATGTGTGTGGCCTTGGACTCTGAGTCCAGTCAACCAACCTGGGGCTGGAGGTTTTTCGTGTGTCCCTTCTTATGAGAGATTAACCCGGCAGCTTGTGAGCTACCTCAGTATTCGTGCTGCCGTAGTTTCAGGCCTAGGAATTAGGGCTGATTGCCGGCGTTGAGCTGTCCTGGTGCAGCGGTCTTGACCCGAGTCGTGTGACTCAAGGACCGTTGGATTTAGTAGGTCTAGTGGGTTGTCCAGAGTTTGGTGGCGTCATGCCACCTGTTACTCCGCGTTACTCGCGATGGGTGCGTACGTGGCTTTTCGTGTTCACGTTTAGTGACCTCCCACTAGTCTTAGCCTTCTTACGCCACGCGTGTGCTGACCCACCTCGGAGTGGTGGAGCGGCTTACTCGGGAGAGACAATTTTTAGGCTGGTTACCGAAGGGCCCCTCGCCTTTGCAGCCTGAGTCCGGCTCGGGGAAAATACCAGCTAGAGGACCCGACCTAGAGCAGATGGTCTGTGTGTACACACGTTGTTGGGGGCTGTAGACACGCGCTGACGGACACGACCCCAGCTAGTCCTTGTTCTGTGTTCCTGGTTACTTGTACGGTGTCTCAATCTCCGCCTGGGGTGTGGTAGCGAGACACCTGAAGTTGTGGACTAAGTCGTCAGTAGATGCATCCGGTCTTCCTTCTGGTGGGCAGTGCTCTCGTCACGTGACATGAGTTTCTCGTGAGTCGAGTTCCGCTTCACGTCTGTGAGACGTGGTCTTGCGTGGAGTTCCGTGTGTTTTCCCGATGCCGAGGTCTAGGAGTTCCGGTGAGCATCACCGAGGGCTTTTACTTAGACAACGGTGAGTCCACGACGGCGTGGTCATTTTTCTAGTAGCGTGACTAGGGTGGGTCATTGTCTGGTGGTCCCCCCGACCTGGAGATCGGGGTGCATGCTTTCCGGTACAGTAGGAGTAGCTATAGAGCCGAGATTTTTACCAGCCGCCGTAGTTACTGTTTCTACTGTTACTGTTATTTTTGTAGTTACTGCTTTCTGTTACTGCCGTTGTTTTCGGTTGGGGTTCCGCGGGACCCCTACTGAGCCTGTGACAGGAGGCTCACCCCTACGTTTCAGGTGCGGCGGTTCTTCCTCGAGGGTCGAGGGTGCTGTGTTGAGGTTCTTAGCTGCCAGCCCGTCGGGCCAAGTGTTCACTCGGTGTTGGGTACGTTCTTCAGCCTTAGACTGTACTTTCTATTGGACTGGACTCTGTTATAGTTGTTTATTTATTTCTGTTAATTATTGAATTGTCCTGCTTTAATTCCTATTTCTTTGTACCTCCACACTCCTTTTAGCCCTTCCGAGCCCTGTCTCATGGGCGGTGGGCCAGGATTCAAATGGTATCGGGTTCCTTTCCCGGTATCCGGATCTTGGGTCGTTACACCAGCCGTCTGGTCCAACAAATCCCAGCCTACACCCACTTGGGGGGGGGGGGGGGCTCTAAGACATGTCAACCTTGAATCCATCTACCGTAAAGTTCGACTAACCCAGAACGCCCAGTCATCAACCCATCATTTGTAAAGCCACCATAAATCCAATCATGACTCCAGCAACATGCCGCTAAGGCTCACTGGTCCCAAGATCACCAGTCAAACTTCAGATTACTCAATAACCAGCCAAAGCCACTACCATAGCTACAATAGTGACAAACTATACACGGTATAAACTTAAGGTCATGTCCCATGAAAGCATCATGCTATGGGCGATAACCCCCAGACTTAAACAAAAAAAAGGGCAACAATGGGGTTAAAAATAGAGATACCATGGCGGCCTCAGTTAACTCCCTCCATGGGATTGCTGAGGGCAAAAATTACCATCAACCCAGCTGAGGTGAAAACCTGCAAGGGCATCTCAGGTAAAATTGGATAACATGTTGTGCTATGTGTGTGATTTCGATGGAAACAAAACTTTATGTGTGTGTGGCAACATAACTCTATGTTTGTGTGAGAAAGCTTGATCAAGAGTGCATATGTCTTGTTCTAGATGAGATTGAATTTGTGGAAACATGCTTGGAGGAATGCATAACTGCATATGTGTGAGATGCATGTGATGCATATGATTTTACATGAGAAAACATGTTTACATGAATGCATATTGATCTATGTGATGCATGTGATGCATGCGACTTGAAGGTCCCATGTTTATAACAATGCTCCTCGTGAAAACAATGCTTCATAAATGTTATTTTTATCAACAAGAATGCCATTTGAATGAATGAGTTCCAATGCTATTGTACATGCCGTTGCATTTGGCATGATTGTCTACATGTGCGTGTTGAAGCATTTTGATGTTGAAGGTTATGTAGATACAAGAATGTTATTGAATGGTTGAGCTCCCATGTCTTTATATTTGGATGATTGATAGATTCAAGTTCATCATAACAAAACCTTGTCATTTGGTGGAATGTGTTTTTGTTGGTTGATATGAGAAGTCTAAAACATGTTTGAATGGGTTCATTGAAGTATTTTAATGTGAACAAGTTCAAAGTGTTAATGCTTAATGCAAGTATTTTGATTATCATCTAACCTCTTGCTTTATCATATTTTTCAGGATGAAAATTCATGGTTGATCCTCATTGGATTATGGTAATATCTAATCACTTTTTTTCCCTTAAATTCAATGAGGTTTGAAGTGTTTTTATATCCCTTACTAGCAGGGGTCGACCCATGGGGTCAACCCTTAGTGGTTTAGGACTCGACAAAACTATTTTTTGGAGACAGGTTACAGGGGTCAACCCCTGGGGTCAACCCCTGGGGTCGACCCACTGCAAGGGTCAACCCCTGTGTTCCATGACCCTGTTTTGTGCTGTTTGGCCTCTGTAAACTCAGGGGTTGACCCATGGTGTCGACCCTTTCCTGTCGGGCTTCGCGAAAACATCTAAAACTCATTATTTTAGCCTCGAAACATTACCAAATTACCCCGAAAAGGTTCCTAGACATATGAGGGTGTTTCTAACATATTTTAGGAGGGTTTTATAGGTCATTTGGCCACTCTATCTTGTATATAAACATGAGCTCCGAATTTGTGAAAGAATAACCCTAATGCTTATGTTTTTCTATCTTGTAGGAGAATAAAAGGGGGAAAGAAAGGAAGAGCTCTTGCAAGGAGGTTTTGATCTACTTGGAGAGATTTTTGGAGCTCGTGATAGAAGAGAAAAGGGAGTGGAATGATGAGAGGAGCAAGATGATGGCGACTTCGTGATCATCTGACAACGAGCCAAGAAGAATCGGAAGAATCGAAGAAGGGGGAGCTTTACACTTGCTATATCTTCTTAGTTTTAGTATTTAGAGTTTGTTTTGGGTTCATTGTATCTATTTGTTCACATTTCATAAATTTCTGAAAGGATATTCTGTGTGGGTGTTTGGAGATTCGATCTCCGAGTGATTGTGATTGACGTGTGTGTGTCATTTTATGCAAAGCATATCCGCATGTGTGTTTGGGCGTAACTTGGGGTGTGTTCCCCGTGTGTGGTTGGAAGTTTACTCCTGTGTGGTTGTGTAGGCATCGCCCTATGTGTGTGTGTTGGAACTTGGCTCCGTGTGTGTGGGGGGATTTATCCCCAAGCTGTTTTAACAGTAGTGAAGCCTCACTCAATTGAGTGAGGGGTGGACATAGGAAGCCCGTCGTGGTCCCGAACCACCTTAAAAATCACTGTGCCTTGTGGTTTGATTGTGGCTTGATTGTGATTTGCATTTCATCTATTTTAGTTATTCGCCATTCATAGTCTTGGCACATCGTTGCATACACACACATATTCACATCATTACTAATCACACACGAGTGAGCCTTGAGAGCGTAATCCAAACTACTATATCTTGTTCCTTGATCATCTAGACACATAGGAATTAATTGTTTGTCTATCCATCATTCTTCCGTTGATCTTAATTATTTGGAAATTAATTTTTAGAGGGCCAATCAATTCACCCCGCTCTTGATTGTCGTTGCACCCGGACCCAACAATTGGTACCAGAGCCTCGGCTCTATTTGTCTTGAGATCTCACGATCTATAGAGTGATCCTAGGCAATGGCAACCTCAAGTATAATGGCCGAAAGTTGTTCAACCTCTTGTCCTCCATGTTTCAATGGTTATGATTTTATTTCTTGGAGAAACAAAATGTGTGTTTATCTTGGTTTGCATGAGCCTTATATTTGGAAAGTCATATGTGAAGAACCATATAAACATTCTGCAAATGAAAATGAATGGAAAGGTAAGCATGTTAACAAAAATGTTGAAAATCTTCACGCATTAAATTTTTTGAAGGATAACATTGAATATGATGTACTTTCTTGTATTTCTCCTTGTAGGTCAGTAAGAGAGCTTTGAGATGAGTTGGCACACATGTATCAAAATGAGCCGGACGAGCTGATCCAAAAATCATGCATGATGGCTCAAGGAGAAAGAGTTGATGAGGTAAATTCTGAGTCTTAAGAGCTTTCTATTGAGGAATGGCAATTAGCTTACGCCAATTTGTATGAGAAAGGTAAGAAGCTCAAGTCTAAAAATAAAACTTTGAAAAAGAAAACTACTGAGAATGTGCATGCTAATATTTCGTGTGAAAATTGCACATTGTTGGAATAAAAAAATGAAAATCTAGAAAACTAAAATGAACTTCTAGAATCCAAAGTTGAATTATTTTCAGATGAGATGTCTTGTATGAATGAAGAGCTTGAAATATTTAGAAAATCTAATACTGCTCCTGAAATTGAAGATGAATGCCATGAGTTGCGTGAGGAAAATAAATCTTTGTTGTCTAAAATTTCTTACTTGAGAAAAATGAAAAATGTCTTAGAAACAAGTTAGATTCATTGTCTGACGATGATAAAATGTTTGAAAAGCTTCTTGATTATGAAATTGATAGCAAGAGCATCATGAATGAGAATGAGGAACTTAAAAAGAAAAGCGGTGCCATGTTAATTAAAATTTCTTTGCTTGAAAGTAGCTCGAAGAATGTTGAAAAACTTGGAAAAGAAAATTCATTGTTAAAATCTAAAAATGAACGCTTGCATGCAAAGAATTCCAAGTTTGTTGAAACCGAAAAAGTGCTTGAAAAATTAACTGAAAAACTTCACTCATTAAGCATTGAAAATAAGGAACTCGTGGAGAAAAATAGAAATTTTAAATCTGTGAATTGTTTGTTGAATGACAAAATCTGTGCATACAAAGAAGAAATGACAAGTGTCGAATTGCATATTTATGTGCTAGAAGAAGTGGTGCAAAGATTAAAAAATGATTTTTCGAGATTTGTGATGGGGAAGGAAACTTTAGATAAAATGCTCGGTTTAAAGATGAATTTTTAAAAGGAAGGTCTTGGTTACAATATTTTGAACAAAAAGGCCTTTGAAGATAAAATCAAAACTTCTTTTGTTCATACTTCAGATATTCCCAGCACTTCAAAAACACTTCCCCATTTGTAAAAATGAAAATTTCTGAAAATGATTTTGAAAAGAAAAAGAAAAATGTGAACACAAAGCCCACAATGCCAAATAGGTTTCAAAAAGTTCAAGGTGGGTGAAAAATGAAAACCAATGTTGAATGTTTTTATTGTGATGTGCATGGCCATGTGATGAATGATTGTGATGTCATGAAGAAAGATGACCAACGAGCTTCCAAAGAAAAATTTGTTTTCAAAAGATAGAGAAATGTTTCTTGTCATTATTGTGGTAAACTTGGCCATGTCATGGAAAATTATTTTGTGAAGCAACATGATGATCTTCATGCTATGAGTGCCAAATCTGATTTTCAAAGAAAATTCAATGGTAGTCATGCTTTTTATGAGAAAACTCATGTATGCCATGAAAAATCATTTGGTAGATCTACTTCTCCTTGTTCCTCTCATTGTGGAAAGTATGGCCATGTTATGAAAATTATTGGTCATTGAAAAATCATGATCCTCATGCGTTTAAAATGAATGCTAGGCTTAATTTTGTTCAACTTAGAACTTTTGCAAATAAAATATGGAATGTTTTTAAAAACTCGTTTGCTCATTGTTGTATGATGTACACTACACTCGTCGTTAAAAGCCATGTCACACTTTTAATAATAATTGCACTCACTCACTAAAAAGATATAAAATTCAAGTAGAGTGGTAAGAACGAGTCGATCCCACAGAGAGAATATTTTCAATTAAATAAGTTGGAAAATCCTTATATTTAAGAAATCTAAATTTTGAGTGAGTTTTAGGCTAAAAGAAAATAAAATTGCATGAACTTGAGACTAAAATAAACCTATCTAAAGAATATGAGAGGATTGAGAATAGAAATTTGGAAGGAGATAGAGAGAGAGAAAAGAACACAATTGCAAAAGATTGAATTTTTATTATTTAAGATGAAAGATGACAACTCTATGAAAATTAAAATTACAACTTGAAATAAAAGAACAAGGGAAGAAATAGAGCCAAGATAGTGAAGAATAGCGTCACCCACGCTGTGCCGAGCCTTTGAGATGGATCGCCCTGCCTTGGAGAGGTACGCCGCCTTTAGAACACTGAATAAGAATCTCTGCCAAAGGGATGTGTGAAGAATAGAAGAGAGGGAGAGATAGAAGAAGAAGAGAAGAAGAAAAATAATGTAAAAACATATAAAAAATAGAGCCTAAGAAAAATTCAAATAACTTTAAAATGAAGAAGAATTAGGAGATGAGGAAGAATAACAAGTTGAAGATCCTGAGGAGAGGAAGAAGTTTGGTGAAGAGAGTAAAGGGAGAAAACGTGCAGAAGAGGGTGAAATCGGGGGAAGAACAGAGAGATAGATAGTAAAAAAACGTAAAAGATAGAAGCTTGAAAATTTTTAAATAACTTTAAAACGAGAGAGAATTAGAGGAAGAGGACGAAGAAGAAATTAAAGAACACTTAAAAATGGAGAACTTTGCTGAATAAATTTAGATAAAAAGAGGAGCATAAGAGGGAGAAAATAGGGAGAGAACGGAGAGATGCGCATAGCTTTCAAAAATGTAAAAGGCAAAGCTTTGAAAATCTAGAAATATCTTTAAAATTAGAGAGAACTAGCTAAAGGTGAAGAAAAAGAAAATCTAGAGGATTAAAAAATGAAGAACTTTGTTGAAGATAGTAAATTGAAAGGAAGGATAAAAAGTAATAAAAAAGGCTAAGGTCTCTACCATGGTCGCTCTAGGGTGGGTTTTATAGTGCTTAGAGGACTTCAATCCTACAAATCCTTGGAGATAAAGCTCAAATCCGAGTTTGCAGCATCAAGATCTTGCTCAAAGTAGGTATCTTGCCATAGATAGAGTCCTCCTTTCATCAAATAAGGGGAGATAACTCCAAACATAGTAAGATAACTTCGTTTGATTCTACCCGCTTCCGCTTCTGGTTCGAACTGAATTGGCGACTGGAGGATTGAGCGCACATTCTTTTCTACGTCTGACAGAACGGTCGTCCATTCTTTATTTCCTCAATTTGATATTTCCTTTATTTTTTATCAAGAATTGGCGTCTGAAAGAACATGCGCTCATTCTATTTTTCATTTTTCAGCATTTTTTTCTTTGCATTAAATCCAAAATCGACGTCCGTTCACTGCGTCACACATTCCTGAATTGGCGTCTGATGAGTGTCATATTTTATATCATAATTTGCATCACATATATTATCTTTGAGCATTTAATAAGGATAATTGTGCATTAATATGGCCAAAAGCTCATTCTCGTCATTAATTTGAGTTTACATGATTTTATCATCATTTTGAGTCAAAATAATAATGTGAGAAATATTTAAAAAATACATAATTGTCATATTTCATTTTGAAATAAAGACCATTGATTATTTTAAATTTTTTGAATTTTCAGGAATGAGCGACCAAGCTCCAGGCGCCAATTAATGAACGCCCCTCTGAAAGGGCGCCCATTCAACAAATTGTGACATTTTGAGAGCCGCCCATTCTTTGTACGAAAATGGAAAAGAAAAAATGTTGGAAAAGAAAAAAAGAATGAACGACAGCTCACTCTAGCGCCAATTCTTTGGAAAAAGAATGAACGACCATATAAAGAGGCGTCCAATACCTATACGAAAATATCAGAAGAAAAATAAAAAAAAATAGAAAAAAGAATGAACACCCATCTAGAAAGTCATTTATTCAATTATATGGAAAAGCCAGAAATATCAAAATATAAAAAAAAATTTACGTCCGTTTGAAAAGTCGCTATTTTATGAATTAATGGCACTACGGTGGTCGTTATTTACAGTTTGAATCCAACCAAAACTCTACGAGCTCAAATGAAGTTATCTTTCCATGATTGGTGTTATCTGAAATAAAGCAAGACTATCTTTCCATATTTCACGCAGGGAGGACTCTATCTATAGTAAGAGACCTACTTTGAACAAGATCTTGATGCTGCAAACTCAGATTTGAGCTTTATCTTCAAAGATTTTTAGGATTGAAATCCCCTGCACACTATAAAACTCGCCCTAAAGTGACCAGGGCAGAGATCTTCACCATTTTCCCCCTTTTTCTATTCGTCGTTTCAATTTTACTTCTTCAGCAAACTTCTTCATTTTTAAGTGCTCTAGATTTTCTTCTGCATCATCTTCTTCTAATTCTCTCTAGATTTCAAGCTATTTATAGTTTTTCAAAGCTCTATCTTTTTTATTTTTCTGTTCATCTGTGCATCTCTCTGTGCTTCCCCTATTTTCTCTCTCTTATGCTCCTCATTTACTCTTGCTTTCTTTATTAAACGTGTTCGATTTTTAATGTTCTCCAACTTCTTCTTCTTCACCTTTGGCTAGTTTTACTTAGTTTTTAAGATAAAATTCAATTTTCAAAGTTCAGATTTTCCCATTTTTACTGTTCATCCGCGTAGATACCCTCTGTTCTTCCTCATTTTTCACCCTCTTACTCACGTTTTCTCTCTCTACACTCTTCACAAAAGTTCTTCCTCTTCCTCCGATCTACAACTTTTTATTCTTCCACTTCTTCTAATTCCATCTAGATTTAAAGTTTTTTATATTTTTCTAACCCTCTATTTTTAATTTAATTTTTCTGCGTTTTCAATTTGGTCCTTTTCTTCTTCTTCTTCTATCTATTTCTTCCTCCCATATTTCTTCACACATCCCAAGGCGGAGATCCTTCCTTTGGTCCTCTCGGCGGCGTCTATCTCCATGGCAGGGCGGTTCACTCAAAGGCTTGGCAAGGAGACGGCGGCGTTCTTCATCCAAATTTCCCGCCTCTTATTTCTTCTCTTGTCCTTTTATTTCCAAGTTGTAATTTTAATTTTCATAGAGTTGTAATTGTCACTTTCATAGTAATAAAAATTCATCTTTTGAAAATTGTGTCTTTCTAGTTCTCTTTCTATCTCCTTCCAATTTCTCTTCTTTAACCCTCTCATATTCTTTAGTTAGTTTAATTTCATGCAAGTTTCCTTTTCATTAGTTTAATCTCACTCAAAATTCGGATCTTTCAAATATAAAAATTTTCCATCTCATGCTTGATTGAAAATATTCCTTCTCCGTGGGATCGACCCGTTCTTACCACTTTACTCTAATTTTAATCTTTTTAAGTGAGTGAGTTCGGTTATTTTTAAATTGTAGCACGACTTTTAACGACGAGATTAGTGCGCATCAGCGTCTTATACATCAGTCGTCCATTCCTGAAATAGTAAAAATCATTTATAAATTCTATAAATAAGTTATGCAATATATCTCTTATGTAAGTTCATGTCTCACATAGTTATTATGGCTCAAAATGTTGATAAATTCATGCAGTCTCAAATTAACTGTGAGAATGATATTTGGTTAAATTAATGCATAACTGACTCATTAAATACTCAAAGATGATAAATGTGATGTAAATTATGATATGAAATGTGACAATTATCATTGTACCCAGACAATTTCCCAGTAAAATATTAAGGGATAAGGGTTCAGGAATTTCCTCGAACACCTTTAAGGCACGGGCTACCCAGCCCCTCTTACGACTCGCGGGACCCAACCAAGGGTCCCAACCAACCAACCGTGACCTACGGCGACATCAACAATTGATTGAGATTACTTCCGATCGCTCAGTTGCGGGCTTTTCCCACGTTCTACACGGCCACCCGGGCCAACTCGGGGGCGCTCCGACTACAAGCCGTGCGACTCGACACCCAGCAACAAGGCCGGGGCCTACCCCAAGACGCCTTCTTCCAGCCCTCCGAGGTCAAAGGGAGACCGAACTAAGTCAACCACAGGCTTTGGAGGCCCGCAACACGCATATACGGCTCACACGCATGTGTCAAGCATTTCCCTGAACACATTGTGGGCGCATATGTCCCAGCCCTTCTACGGCCAACCGCGAGCCAACCCGCGGCTCCGACATACCAGCCGGGTTCTACAACAACCCTCCAGCAAGTCGGGGCCACCCCCGACCTTCAGATACGTGGCGATGAGCCGCTTATTCTTAGCTCTCGGGCCAACCTGGGGCTACCCTGCCAACCCGTCATGCAACACGGCACACACCACGAAGCCGAGCCCACGTACCCAAAGTGCCTCTTTCTCAGCTCCCACGAGCTCATACTCTCAGCTTCGGGCCAAATCCAAGGTCCACCAGTCAACTATTCGAGCCATTTGATAACCCGGGGTGTGTCAGGCATTTACCCGAACACCTTGCGAGCGGCAACTATGATGCAACAACAATAGGCCCCCATGGGCCAATCCCAGCACCCTCGAGCACTCCGTCCTTCAAAGGAAAACATTAAACAATCCCAGAAGGCCGTTGGGTCCAACCTCGCAGCCACAGCTCGCCCCCAGGGTAGGTTCGCCACAGGGCGCGGCCGCGCCCTAGGAAGGGTGAACCCCCTGGGGGCCGCGCCCTCCTCCCAGCCCAGGGTCCCCACGGCCCTCCCTAGTCCAAGTCTCGTGCGAGGTTCATTCAGCATACTCGTACGTGGAAGGAGTCGTGAAGAACGAAGCCCTGAGATCACGCGGAAGTAGGCCAGTCAATCTCCTCGGTCTATGCGCACGAGCATCCAGTCGGCCAATCCAAGCTTGTATCCTTTATCTTCTCGCAGTCAAGTTGAGTCAAGGTGGGCCCAATTTGGTAAAAACCCCAGATTTTATAGAGGGGGACAGTCTCTCTCCATCCCGCGTAAACCCCCCCTAGGGGGGGGGTTTAGGCGAACCAGCCCAGACCCCTGGTCTGGTCAGCCTAAACCCCCTGGGGAGGGGGTTTAGGCGGACCAGCCAAAACCCCCCATTAAACAGAAAAAAGTTTTTTTTATTAAAAAACCCCAGCCGCGCACCCAGTCCGTCCCTGGGGGTTTAGGCGGACCAAACTAACTGCTGAGTCTCGTCCGCCTAAACCCCAGGTTTAGGAGGACTAGATCTGCCCATTGGCTGGTCCGCCTAAACCCCACCCAGTAACAAAAAAAAAGTTCTTTTTAATCTAAAACCAGCCCTCCGGTCCGCGTAATAAACCCTCCCTCCCCCACTCAGAAACCAAAAAAAAAGTTTTCTTAAGGGTTTACCCGGACCAGTTTGAGCCCTTAACCTGGTCCGTCTAAACCCTACCCCGACCTTTCATCTTCCCCTATAAAAACCCCTTAGAAGCTCAATGGGCGGGGTAATACGGTGCATACAATCTAGAGCAACATATGCAGGCATACTCGCCTCCAGCAAGCAGGACAGACGCAAGGAGATTTGTGTGTGGTTGGCTTGTGAATCGGCTTACACACGCTGAGGGTATGTCACTCGTACTCCCCTCACGCGGCGTTTAGCCTTGCCACACAAGTCCACCCCTACTACACACAAGGCGTTATGACGACAGCAAACACACCCGCATCCCGGGTCTACCTGCGTATGCCGACCTACGACGGTCACACTTACGCCATGTTGCTGAACTTCCCTCCGTCACAGGGCCCTAACCGACTGCTCGATCCGAGACGCACCCGGCCCTCGCCCAGTCATCGGCTAGTACCTCCTCTGGTCGCCCAGTCTAGCCCTCCCTCGGCAAACCAGGCATGACCCTTTCCTCGAGGAGAACCTCTGTAAAACACGCGGATATCTGCCTCATCACGCATTGACCCGAGGACCGACCCACATGTCAGGATTGTCCCATGGCTTGCACCAGTTGTAATTCGGCCGCTACGGCCCTCCTGTAAAGCCCACGTGGCTCTCATAAAATGTATTACCACCTAAATGCATGTCTCCACTTCCATATCCGGGTCCCAGCTTTCCCCCGCACCACTCGACGTGTGTGTCCAGTATCCCTGACCCCAGCAAACACCTCCCAGTCAAGCGCGAGCCCATAGCTGCGGAATGCTCTCGGCCCTCCACCTGTGGCTTCAGATATATATAGACTCCTCCTCAGCATGGAACGAAGGTGTTCGGATTCAATCCAATGTAAATAAACACCAACTGCTTGCGGTCGGTAGGGAAAGACGTCCCGTACATGATCCCCCACAATCGCCTGCGCACTCGCACCGATGGAACCTCCCTTCTCTTCACGTGTCGCCCGCTTTTCGAGCCCACGTGCCGCGTCCTGGCGACGCTTCCCCAGTCGAGCTTCGATTCCATAGGTGATTATCGAGAAATCGACTGGCACGGCCGCACCCCTGTCCAGTTAAGCTATACCCCCAAAAACTCCTCGTGCCATTCGACCCCTCTCGGCTTTTCGTAAAAGGAGAGTGCCTGGTACCGCCGTGAGAGGCCTATGGTCATGAAGGAGGATACCCGAGATATATCAAACTCCCGTATTTTCCTTTCCCGCCATATCCCTTCCCTCATCCCAATCACCGGCATAAAAACTCCCAACGCACGCAACAAAAGGATGGCACTCCCGGTGGGACGTCTCCTTCCTTCCTTCTTTTTGCTGAAGAGAAGCCTGTGCCAGCCCTGAAGCCCTGGTGCCATTTTCCTGTCCTTGCAGGAGAGGTAGAGGAGGGTACTCGGGCGCATTTTCCTGCAACCTTTGGTCCGTGTTCCGACTGTCGGACCGCGCTTGATGATCGTCAGCGACCGTTGCCTCCGCAGCATCTAGCGTTCCAGTCACCATGGTGCTCATCACTTACGGTCCCATCGTCATCGCCACCCACGCGCGTGTGGGCTACTTGGTGACGCTGATCATCTTCGACAGCTTCACCCCAGTTGTTGGATCACCCTACTTCGTGGGTGTGGTCCTGGTGGCTGCGCCGCAGCCACTCTCTGTGTCTGTGCTAGTCAGCGTGGCAGATGCGTTGCGCCAGCATCCTGCATTGGCGGCCCATCTGAGTGTCAGGCTTCGGACTGCCATCGTTGGCCCCTATAGGGGCCCCAGATTATCTTCTGCTCGGGTGAGCCATGCCCCCCGGTCCCAGCCTCGGCCGATCGCTAGTGTGGGCCCTGTGCCCTAAGCTTCGGCCGCCACTACAGCATTTCACTTGGGCCTCCAACCCCGAACCCCAATCAAGCTAACATCTGACACGGGTTTCCACTCTCGGGTGCCCAGCTCCCCAGCAACCTACTCGGGTCCCCAGTCCCGAGTCCCAGCCGAGCCAACTCTCCGTACGGGTTTCCCAACCCGGGGGCAAGGCTCCCCAGTACTCTACTCAGGTCTTTCGACCCGAACCGCGAAAGAGCAGTCGTCCGGCACGGGTTCTCACCCCGAGTTCGTGGCTCCCCAGCACCTAGATTGGGCACACAACCCCAAGATTTCTCAAGGTCGGTCACCAGTGTGGGCCCTCCATATCGGGCCCCGGGCCTCTTAACTCCACTACGGGGTTCTTCCCCTTACCACTCAGCAAAGTCGCCTCCCAGCACAGGGTTGCCTCTATGGGACGCGACAATTTCGATCTCGGCTGTGGGTCCTCTGTCCCACTCCCCAGCCCCGCCAGCGCTCGATGCGGGCTCACAACCTCAGGTCGCTGGCACCCCAGCATCTCCTGCGATGTCGGTTCCTGGTGCAAGAGCGTCATCTCGAGCATCGGCAACACTCTTATCGGCTTGGGCGAGAACTTACACCCAAGTCAACCGGCCATCGGCTCCCGTTGCAGAATCCTTGCCCTGGGAACTGATCCTGGTATTTTTGGCTGACCGGCCCCATGCCACCGACAACTGTGGAGCGGGTCTTCTTGGTCTACCACCTCAGAGCGGGATCTTCGTCGGCTCCCCAGAAGAAGCGTCGCCATGGCCGCAAAGGCAGGCGACTCGCCGCTGCAACCAGCAACTCTGGCAAGACTATTCTTGTCGACGACCTGTGGGTTCATCTCAATGGAGGTGAACCCATTATGCCCCAAGAGCGTGTTGTGTAGTGGACAGCTGATCTAGAGGGGAGGGGTGAATAGATCTGCCCCTCTTTTCGCAATGCAACCCTCTTTAAAGCTAGATGAAGAAATAAGCAGCGGAATATAACTAGCTTGACGAAGAACACAAATGATTTGCTTGGCAAGATGATTACGCAATATAGATATTGAACCTAAGCATGCATCTAACACATATCAATCGTCCAATCAAACCACAACACAAAGGATTTTAAGGTGGTTCAGACTGAATCCCCAGTCCTACGTCCACCCCTTACCAAATCCGGTGAGGCTCCACTTAGTTCCACGCACTAAACCGTAAATCGGAAAGACCACCGATTGCCTTCCTACTAACCACCGGTAGGGACGTCAACACTGCAGATCGGACAACTTTCGATTGCCTTCCTACTAACCACCGGTAGGGATGATCTTCAGTTCCAAATGTTTGAATGAAATGGAAAAGAGCAAGATATGAAAACACTCAAACAAGATATGAAATATGTTCAAAGAGAAAAGATCTTGTCTGAGTTTGCTGGAGCTTGAATCCGATGCTTCACTTGGCTTGGAGTTGATCTCCTCTTGAAGTAGCTTGAATCACTTGGAGATATGATGAAGAACTTCTTCCCGGAGTACTGTTCACAGCTACAGTACTCGAACTCCTCTCCCTTGAACACACCCTTGCAGCCTCCTTTGATCTCCCTTATTAGCCTTTCTTGCTTCTGCTCTTCCTTGGAGGTTGCTGGATTGAGATATGAACTTGAATCACCTTGAGTTGATGGAGAGAGTGTTGGATATCGCTTTGATCTTCCTTTTGATCCTCTTGAGTTGATGAAGAGGAAGAAGGATGCAGTTTAGATCACCTTTGAACCCCTTGATTGCTTCTTCTTCCTTGGAGGTTGAGATGGCTTCAGATCTTGACTTGAATGCCTTGGAATGGATGAAGAACTCTTTCCTGAAACACTGTTCACGGAGGTGCTACAGTACCTTGAAAATGGCCTCCCTTGATCTCTCTTGAAGCCTTGAAGCATTAGAGTTTCTAACCCCTCAAGTATTGGTTTTATAGACCTTGAATGGTCCATAGACACCCTCTAGACCAGATCCATAAATCATGGAAGATTAGGTAAGGTTTGATTAAACAAATCCATGGAAAGGGGCTGGGCACGAGGTGGAATTCGAAGTCAAACAAGGCTGCATCGGGGCTGGCGGTCGACCGCTAATGTGAAACCTGCAAACGGGCGGTCCCTGGGATTTCCGGTCGACCGCCACTGGCTGGCGGTTTACCGCCAGCTGAAACACATGTAGATTGGCGATCCCTGGCTGGGGCGGTCGACCGCCCCTGTGCTGGCGGTCGACCGCCAACTGGGCAGAACCCGGGCTTGCCTGGGTCGGTCCGTTAAGTCTTGAACTCCGTCGTTCAACTCCATTAGCAGCCCGTGCATATTTGTGGCATCGCCCTTGATAGTCTAGAAGGTATCAACTGAGTCTTTAACCTTGGATTCTCTTGGCTATACTTCTTTGTGCATTGACCTTGGATGAGTGACGAGTCGAATATGAAATGTCGACTTTTGCTTGTAAGAGAGATGAGATTTGCATCCTTGCTTGGGCGCGATCAATGAGCTTTCACTTTGGCCATTGCCACTTGATTCCTTGTCCATTCATTAGCATATCTGTCATGAATAAAAACATCACGTATGTCAATCACATGAGAGTGGAAGATATCAATGACTAATAGTGTTTAGCCATTATCAAAACCAAGAATACCACAGGACTCATATGACCATAGAATGATGTCGAATGACCCAAGTGACCACAGAATGACTCAAATGACTTCATGGACACAACATTCTCCCCCTTTTTGATGATGGCAACACTGTGAGTCATTATGTGATATGAATGTCTAAAATGGCACAAGTTATAACAAATGCAATATATGCAGCTCAAGATTCATGATGGTAATAGCATGGGAATGCAATTATGAATGCAGATATGAATGCTATGTAATATGAATGCTAGCAGTTATGCAAGCCCCAAGCCCCATCACATACACATATGAGATGCAAAGGGAGCAATGGATTCTCTTCCCTTGGACTCTCCCCGTACACCATTCACACAACCACCAAAGATAACGCGATAACGCATAGCTAACGCGACAAAGGACTCACACAAAGAATTCTCCCCCTTTGCCAACAGCAAAAAGGAGTAATAAAGTGAAATATCTGTGAGACCAGAGCTGAAAAGAGTGAAGAGCAAGCCATTATATGCAAACCTGAAACAGACCGTGAGTAACATATATGGTTCAAAGCTAATGAAATCCGAGATCATCAACATAGTTCGAAAAGTAGCTACATCCAAGATTTAATAGAAATGAACCAAAGGTGCATATCATGGCAGTGTTTAACCTTCCCTTGTCTTATATATCTATATTCAATAACGACAAAGGCAATAACACAAAAGCATGTATTGAGGCTAAACAATCATGACTAAAGCATGGAATTTTTAGGAATTCAACAAGTTTGATTATCAATATCATTTACATTTGAAGGCACAAGACTCATATTTTACGAGCAATCAAGTCTAGTACATGCCTCCAAGCCGTAAGAATACACGTTGTTTAGACGCCAGTATTCCTAAGAATTTGGTAAGACTGACTGTCATGTTTCAAGATGAACAGAGATAGCAAAGTCACGTCATGACATATCCTGTCTCAATTCTTTGATGAGGGGATATATTTCTCAGCAATTATGCCATTGCTCTGCCTAGAGTCCAAAAGTTTTAAGACAGAGATAACAAGGGCACATCATGACATATGTATTTGTCACTTGATTTGATGACATGACATGTTTCTCCGTGCAACAATATCATTGCTCTGTCAAATTGATTTTCAAGAATTCCAACTCATCAAGATGTTTAAAAATAATACTAAGCCTGAGTGTATCACCAAGATGGTCATGAACTTTGAATTTTCAGATATCAGAATAGTCATTCAAAGCACAATATGCAAGCTCTAGTTAAGGTCTATTAAAACCATAGAACATAGATGATTTCATAACAGATATCTCAGAACGTCAAGGAAATCATTAAATCTGAACCATTTTCATTGGATGGACAATCATTAGGGCATATAATAGAAAGCTCTTACACCATATGTCCATCTGTCTCATGAACTAAAACCAGACTGTAAGCCACTGAAGTGCAGTTTACAAGAGGTTAAGAGAATCAACAAAACTCCCCCTAAGGATATGCAATGGATACGCGAAGGGGTTATGTTTGCAATCAAGTGGAATGGCAAAGGAGGTTGACCTAGTCACTCATGAAGGTAGCAGAAATGAAATGTATGACCCAACGCATGGTTGTACACTTATTAAATGCCACAGAATGAATATGCATGAATGTTGCACAAGGAGAACTCCCCCTTACTATATGGCCTATATGCGACATTGACACATAGTACTTGGCGGAGGTGAAACCTCACGCATATTGAGTGCTTCGAGACAAGCATAACCTGCCCTTCCATACATCAACATTTGATATACCATGGCCATGCAAGAATGATGCGACACAAACCATACAATGCATTATGAACATGAACTCAATTCATTATTATGCATCTACATGCAATGCAAAATGACATATTGACATATCAACAATGCATGAAACACCAATCTGCAAAAACACACACTAAATTGAACATGATCATCATTTCAAATTCTTATTGGCCTGAGGTCGGCAAAGACCAAGCTTCCTTCTGAGTGTTGAAAACCTGTCATTACACAAGGGCTTGGTGAAAATATCAGCAATTTGATTTTGAGTATCAACAAAATACAGTTCAAATTTTTTCTTACTGACCTCGTCTCTAATGAAGTGATGCCTAATCTCAATATGCTTTGTCCTAGAGTGCTGGACTGGATTTTTTGTAAGATTGATAGCACTAGTGTTATCACACAGAATCGAGACACAGCCAAGATCCACCAAGTAGTCTTGGAGTTGGTGTTTAATCCACAACACTTGGGTGCCATAGCTCCCCGCAGCAACATATTCTGCCTCCACGGTTGAGAGGGCAACCGAGTGTTGTTTCTTGGAGGCCCAAGAAACTAAACACCCGCCTAGAAACTGACAGTAGCCACTAGTACTCTTGCGATCCAGCTTGCATCCAGCGTAATCCGCATCAGAATAAGATATAAGAGATAAATCACATGATGACGGATACCATAATCCCAAATCTTGAGTGCCGGCAAGATATCGAAGGATACGTTTGACGGCAGTCAAATGAGATTCTCTAGGACTAGCTTGAAATCTAGCACAAAGGCATACACTAAACTGGATATGTGGTCGGGATGCAGTCAAATAAAGCAAAGAACCAATCATACCTCTATAGACCTTTGCATCCACCAATTTACCATTTTCATCCGAATCCAGTGAAGTTGAGGTGCTCATCGGAGTTGCAATGATTTTGCTGTTTGCCATGTCAAATCTTTTTAGCAGCTCCTTGATGTATTTGGCTTGACTTATGAAGTAACCATCTTCTCCTTGGTTGACCTGAAACCGAGAAAGAATTAAAGTTCTCCCATTAGGCTCATCTCAAATTCGCTAGTCATGAGGTGAGCAAATTCCTCACACATTTCAGATTTTGTAGAACCAAACATAATGTCATCAACATAAATTTGAACAATCAAGATGTTCTTACCTTGCTTCTTGGTAAAAAGTGTCTGATCTACTTTACCTCGTGTGTACGCTTTTTCAATGAGGAACGAGCTTAGTCTCTCATACGAAGCTCTTGGTACTTGCTTAAGTCCATAAAGTGCCCTGTCTAGCTTGTATACAAAATCTGCATTGTTAGAATTCTCAAAGCCAGGGGGCTGCTCAACATAGACTTCTTCTTTGATCAAGCCATTCAAGAAAGTACTTTTGACATCCATTTGGTAAAGCTTTATTCTAAGGGAGCATGCAAAGGCAAGTAAAATTCTGATGGCTTCGAGTCTAGCAACTGGGGCATAAGATTCATCAAAGTCTACCCCAAACTCTTGATTATACCCTTGAGCCACCAATCTAGCCTTATTTCTTATTATCTTGCCATCCTCACTTAGTTTGTTCCTAAAGACCCATTTACTGCCTATGACAGACTGTGATGAAGGTCTAGGAACAAGATGCCAAACTTTATTTCTCTCAAACTGGTTTAGCTCTTCTTGCATGGAATTTATCTAGTTTTTATCTTTTAAAGCATCATCAATATTTTTGGGTTCATGCTGTGAGACAAGAGCAAGTTGATCTAATTCTTCCATAATTTTAAAATGTGACCTAGTTCTAGGTGGGTCATTCAAGCTACCAATGACATTCCCCAAGGGATGATCCTTAAGAATTCTAATATTTGTAGAATCGTTACCTTCTCCTGGAGCTTGATCCTTTGCATTGCTTGATTCAGCTAGGTCACCATCTTCTTTTATTTCTTCTTGTGGAGGATCACTCTTGTCCTTTATGCTTAGGAATTCTCCACCTTCATCGTTTTTCCTGCAAGAGTTATCATTGTTAGAATCATGATATTCATCAAAGGAAACATGGGGTGATTCTTCCACAGTTTGACTTTTGATATTATAAATTCTATAAGCCCTAGATCTATCAGAATATCCAAGGAATATACCTTCATCGCTCTTGGGCTCGAATTTTTCTAAGTCTCTTTTGTCATTGTTGTGAATGAAGCATTTCGATCCAAACACTTTCATATGTGAGAGAGAGGGCTTTTTACCTTTTAGCAACTCATAAGGAGTCTTTTTGGTGTGTGGCCTTACCATAGAGCGGTTGATAATGTAACATGCCGAGTTTACCGCTTCAGCCCAAAACCTCCTTGGAAGTTGCCGTTCAGCAAGCATGGTTCTTGCCATCTCTACAAGTGTCCGGTTTCTCCTTTCAACCACACCGTTTTGCTCCGGCGTTCTTGGTGAAGAAAATCGGTGTGAAATCCCTTCGGCCCTGCAAAGGTTATAGAAGTTAGCATTTTCAAATTCACCACCGTGATCAGATTGAATCTTGGAAATTTTAAACTCACCGTCCTGCTTTATCTTCATGTAGAGTGCCTGAAACTCATCAAAAGCATCATTTTTGTGTGTGAGAAAGAAAACCCATGTGAACCTAGAAAAATCATCCACCAAGACATATCCATATTTTCTACCACTTAAGCTAGCAGTTCTGGTTGGGCCAAATAGGTCCATATGAATTAGCTCGAGTGGTTTGGATGATGTATTTTCAGATCTTCCTTTGAATGATTTTCTAGTTTGTTTACCTAGGGCACATGCATCACACAATTTGTTTTCTTGTTTAAAGGATAGTTCAGGCAAACCTTTCACCATTGAATGCTTCAAGAGTTTAAGCAAGACATTGTAGCTAGCATGTCCTAGTCTACGTTGCCATATCCATGCTAGTTCAGATTTTGGTGCAGCAAGACAAAGATTTAAATGAGCAGGATCATCTAAGTCAATCACGTAAACATTGTTAACTCTCTTACCAGAAAATTTTACTTTGTCAGATTTTGGTTTAAGAATTCTGCATTCATGAGAGTCAAACAACACTTTGTGACACTTATCACACAATTGACTTATACTAAGCAGGTTATATTTCAATCCTTCAACTAACAACACGTTACAAATGGAGTTGGAGAGGTTCTTACCTACATTACCTGTTCCAATGATTTTTCCTTTATTGTTTCCTCCAAATGTGACATATCCTCCTTCCTTTTCCTCCAAGAGACAAAATTTTGATTTGTCTCCAGTCATGTGTCTTGAACAGCCGCTATCAAGGTACCACATGTTATGCATGGCTACAAGATATTTTTGCACAAGCAATTAAGTAATGGTGTTTGGAACCCAACCAAATTTGGGTCCCTTCAAACTTTTCAAAATTTCAAAACATGAAACCATTTCTTTTGGAATCTAAACCTTCTTAACATTCATGCTTTGTTTGCTTAGAGCAGGGATTTGATTTTTCTTTTCCATCTTGACATTCATTTTTTGTTTAGAAGCTCTTTGTTGGATTTTGTGGAAGTTTGAGGAGGTTTGCTTCTTAAACCATTGAGGCCGTTGGTTGGTTTTGGGTTGAAACTGATTGTTTTGCCACCTATGGGATTGATGAACACAGAAATCACAATTTTCCCAAAGATATGGTGATGCTGGCCTATATGAGTGTGCAATCCAATTGTAGTGAAATCTGGAAGGTTGAGCATGCAATGGCCAAGGAAGTGTTGGCCTATGCTGCGGGGAAGGTCGACCTTTCTTAGGTTTTTGGACAGGCTTTTTGGGAATGTTGGTGACTGCCTCTTCAATCTTTTCTTTCCCTTTCTCCTTTTATTTTTGCTGGTTTTGTGTGGGAGTTGTGTTTGAGGTGGAAGCTTCGGAAGATGAAACAAATGTGACAATTTTTAGCCCAATTGGCCTTTTGTTTGTTGGTTCAAAACCCAACCCTTCCTTGTTGAAATTCATTCTAGTACCTAGCAATGCATCTAGGTTTTCTCTTCCATCCACAAACTTTTCTAAAGATTGTTGTTTATCCTTCAACTCTTTTTGTAGGTTTTCAATATTTTGAAGAAGTTGAATGTTGACTTGTTTGACCGCTTCATACTTTTCATTGCTCAATTTACTATCTTTTTCATAGCTTTGCATTTCGAGCTTCATGCTATCAATCTCATTTCTCAAATCCTCATTTTCAGTTTCCAAGTCAGCCATTTCTTTTCTTCCTTCCTCCAAATCCTCAATCATTTTCTTAAGATCTTCAATTTCAGTCTCAAGTAGAGCATTCTTATCATTCATATTATGATCATGCACAAATGAGTTAATTTTCTTTTTCAATGATTTATTCTCCTTTTTGTACATTTCATATTTTTCCATGAGTTGTATATATGCATCCTCCCAATCATTAATTATATAATCTTCAAATGGAGAATTTACCTCAGTTTCTTCATCACCTTTGGCCATAAGACAGAAATCTTCTTTTTCTTTGTCCGAGGAGCTAGTTCCGTCATCACTTTCCTCTTCATCACTCCATGTGGACACCATGGCCTTGTTCTTGTTCTTGCCCTTCCATTTGTCGACTTTTCTGAATCTGTCGGGACAATCATTCTTGAAATGTCCTGGTTTATTGTAAGAATAGCAAATGATTTTGTCAGATTTCTTAGAGTTTTCAGAATTAGATTTGAAACCATTTCTTACCTTTGACCTTCCTCTCATGAAGCTCTTACCTTCCTTTCTCAGGAATTTTTGAACTTACGTGTGAGCATGGCTACGTCATCCTCTTCTCGCTCACTTGCCGAATCCTCACCTTTTTCAGAAGTGCCATGACCGCTAGGTCCTGCTTTAAGAGCTAGGGACTTCTTCTTAGGTGCCTCAGCCTCTTTGTTCTTGAGGTTGATCTCATAGGTCATCAATGACCCAATGAGTTCATCTACCTTGGTAGTTGCGAGATCTCTCGATTCTTCAACCACGGTAGCCTTTATGTGCCATGCTGGAGTTAACGATCTGAGAATTTTCCTTACAATTTCTTGCTCTGAATATTTCTTTCCCAAATCAGTTAAACTATTAGTAAGCACAGTCAATCGAGCATACATATCTTGAATTGATTCATCAGGCTTCATGCGGAACATTTCATATTCAGAAACTAAAATGTTGGCATTTGTTTCTCGTACCTGAGAGGTTCCTTCGTAGATTACCTCTAGCTTGTCCCACATTAGTTTTACAGATGCGCAGGTAGCCACTCTTGAGAATTCAACTGGATGGAGTGAGCATTGCATGATGTGTTTGGCACTCCAGTTGACAGTGGATTGCCTTATCTGTTCTTTGGTCCATAAGTCCTCATTATCTGTAAGCTCATATGGACCTTTGCTGATCACTCGCCAAAGTTCATAGCCTTGGGCGCGAATGAACACCTGCATACGATGTTTCCAATAGGGATAATTAGATCCAGTGAAATAAGGAGGCCTATTCACAGAATGTCCTTCAGGTAAATAACCCTTAGACGCTGATCCACCATTTCCCTCAAGATCGTTGGACCCCATAATAAGAGATTAGGCTCTGATACCACTTGTTGTGTAGTGGACAGCTGATCTAGAGGGGAGGGGTGAATAGATCTGCCCCTCTTTTCGCAATGCAACCCTCTTTAAAGCTAGATGAAGAAATAAGCAGTAGAATATAACTAGCTTGACGAAGAACACAAATGATTTACTTGGCAAGATGATTACGCAATATAGATATTGAACCTAAGCATGCATCTAACACATATCAATCGCACAATTAAACCACAACACAAAGGATTTTAAGGCGGTTCGGACTGAATCCCCAGTCCTACGTCTACCCCTCACCAAATCCGGTGAGGCTCCACTTAGTTCCACGCACTGAACCGCAAATCGGAAAGACCACCGATTGCCTTCCTACTAACCACCGGTAGGGACGTCAACACCGCAGATCGGACAACTTCCGATTGCCTTCCTACTAACCACCGGTAGGGACGATCTTCAGTTCCAAATGTTTGAATGAAATGGAAAAGAGCAAGATATGAAAACACTCAAACAAGATATGAAATATGTTCAAAGAGAAAAGATCTTGTCTGAGTTTGCTGGAGCTTGAATCTGATGCTTCACTTGGCTTGGAGTTGATCTCCTCTTGAAGTAGCTTGAATCACTTGGAGATATGATGAAGAACTTCTTCCCGGAGTACTGTTCACAGCTACAGTACTCGAACTCCTCTCCCTTGAACACACCCTTGCAGCCTCCTTTGATCTCCCTTATTAACCTTTCTTGCTTCTGCTCTTCCTTGAAGGTTGCTGGATTGAGATATGAACTTGAATCACCTTGAGTTGATGGAGAGAGTGTTGGATGTAGCTTTGATCTTCCTTTTGATCCTCTTGAGTTGATGAAGAGGAAGAAGGATACAGTTTAGATCACCTTTGAACCCCTTGATTGCTTCTTCTTCCTTGGAGGTTGAGATGGCTTCAGAGCTGGACTTGAATGCCTTGGAATGGATGAAGAACTCCTTCCCGAAACACTGTTCACGGAGGTGCTACAGTACCT
The DNA here is from genome assembly GCA_022559845.1 of Amorphophallus konjac. Classification (NCBI taxonomy): domain Eukaryota; kingdom Viridiplantae; phylum Streptophyta; class Magnoliopsida; order Alismatales; family Araceae; genus Amorphophallus; species Amorphophallus konjac. Next base: position 250,998,697 of record CM040127.1, read on the forward strand.
CGAAAATGGCCTCCCTTGATCTCTCTTGAAGCCTTGAAGCATTAGGGTTTCTAACCCCTCAAGTGTTGGTTTTATAGACCTTGAATGGTCCATAGACACCCTCCAGACTAGATCCATAAATCATGGAAGATTAGGTAAGGTTTGATTAAACAAATCCATGGAAAGGGGCTAGCCACGAGGTGGAATTCGAAGTCAAACAAGGCTGCATCGGGGCTGGCGGTCGACCTGCAGCTCTTGGCAGTCGACCGCTACTGTGAAACCTGCAAACGGGCGGTCCCTGGGATTTCCGGTCGACCGCCACTGGCTGGCGGTCGACCGCCAGCTGAAACACATGTAGAATGGCGATCCCTGGCTGGGGCGGTCGACCGCCAGCTGGGCAGAACCCGGGCTTGCCTGGGTCAGTCTGTTAAGTCTTGAACTCCGTCGTTCAACTCCATTAGCAGCCCGTGCATGTTTGTGGCATCGCCCTTGATAGTCTAGAAGGTATCAACTGAGTCTTTAACCTTGGATTCTCTTGGCTATACTTCTTTGTGCATTGACCTTGGATGAGTGACGAGCCGAATATGAAATGTCGACTTTTGCTTGTTAGAGAGATGAGATTTGCATCCTTGCTTGGGCGCGATCAATGAGCTTTCACTTTGGCCATTGCCACTTGATTCCTTGTCCATTCATTAGCATATCTGTCATGAATAAAAACATCACGTATGTCAATCACATGAGAGTGGAAGATATCAATGACTAATAGTGTTTAGCCATTATCAAAACCAAGAATACCACAAGACTCATATGACCATAGAATGATGTCGAATGACCCAAGTGACCACAGAATGACTCAAATGACTTCAGGGACACAACAGAGTGGGCCGTCCCTACGGTTCCCACCACCAACCGCTTCAGCCTCCTGCGGCGGACGCGAGAGGATAAAGTGGAGCACAAAGAAGCAGGCACCTCGGCGACAGGCCAGGGGCACCCGCACCAATCTGATACCCAGACTCCCAAGTCTCGTCGAAGGAACAATGACAAGGGAGACCAATAACTGATGGGGAAATCGAAGCAAGACCGCTCATATTTTGTTTGCAGTTGTGTCCTTTTATATTTGTATGTATACCCTTGTGTTATATGGGTACATAATTGTAAGTCTTAGTGAGTTTATGTGTAAAATATCAGTAGGTCCAGCAAGGGGGCCCCCAGTCCTCCCCCATTGGTCCACCTAGGCCATGTGGGACTGGTCAAACCATCCTAGGTGACTTCTAGAAGGGTTGAATGTCAAATAAACACATGGGAGACAAGTGGTGTAAAATGTCAAAAGTTGGCCACCTACCTTACCCCTTGGTAAAGGGGGTGCCCACCCCATTAGAATTAATTAGAAATTTTATTTTATTTTTTTGATCACATTTAAATGTGAAGTCCCTTAAGTACCCCTCCTGACCCTAGATCTAAGGGTAGATTAGGTCATTTGTCATTTACTATAAGTACCTTGTATTTCCATTTTTGAAGAATTAATGAAGAAGAAAATTTGAATGAGTATTGGAGCTTGGTGTTTCCCATTTTCGTGTCTTTCTGTTTTCTAGATCTGTCCCTTTTCAAATCTATGTACCAGAAGCTTAGTTCTTCCCCCTTTCGACCCCCTTTTTGATTTTTGTTGGAATCCCCAAATTTATTGGAGGTTCTGTCCACCATCCCCATCCTCCAAAAATTTTCTTCGAATTTCAAAAGCCCTCTACCTATTTTTAGAAATTATGTCTTTCCTCCAAATTCAGATATGTTTCTGCTGTCCAGATCCGATCCCGAGTCAGTATAAAATCCACATAAAATCGAAACTTCCACCACACCTTTCATAAAGGATATCCCCGTTTTCCTCTCTTCGGCCTCTACAACTTTCATGAAGATCTCATCTTCTGATTCGGAGATCTCCATCGCGGTCAACGCCAACTCTCAGGAAAACTCAAATCTGCCCAGAGTTTTCAGATCCTGTAAGCCAGCAGCTTGAAAATTCGATAAAGGCCATCAACGAGAAATTCAAATTTCTTTCTCTGACCATAGATCAAAGGATTTCAAGTCAGCTTTCAATCGGTACCTCTTGTGCGTCAATCCGACGTCGAGAGTGACCGCAGCAGCAGATTTCGTCGTGACGCGCGGGTCTGAAACAGAATTCAGATCCGTGGGCAGCAACTCCGACGAGTGAAGATAGGAGCCGCCCGGCCACCGGCCGGCGAACCATCACACCACCGTCCCAGGCAGTGCCCTTCCAGGCGTACCCACCACCGTGGTGCGACCCCGGTCCCACACGGTCCCTCGGACTAGCACATGGGTCCCACGGTCGTGAGTACGTGTGCCGCCGAAGCAACACAAAAAGCGGCCCGTCAACCCGAAACCGCTACTCCTGGGTCCCATTGTGTCGCCCTTTACCTCCCTGCATGGAGTGGGCATTCATATTCATTGCTGTAATATTTGTGTATTTACTGTTCCGGGAGTACGAAATCGGCCGGGAAGTCTTCCCCACGCCCGATAGCGTGGATGTATCGTAGTCGCTCATTTACCCGGTATTTGCTTTATTTCGTATATATTTCTTTATGCCGCTACTAGAGAGCATGCTAGGATCGTAGCTTGCTATACTTTTTATATCACCGCTACTGCGAGAGAGAGCGAGACCGTCCCGTGACCCGATCTGGGCACGAATTTGTGAGTTGGCCACCCTAGCTCTTTGCCGGTTTCTCAACCGCGCACGTCCGACGCTTCCCTCGTAGGGACGATCGCAAGCTTGCTTAAAGTCCGAGGATCGCATATCCATTTGAAGTCAAGTCGCGTGTCCGTCCCGCATCAATTTGGTATCAGAGCGAGTTTGAGTCTAGGGTGTCTAAAACAATAAAAAAAAGAGTCATTTAAGTCGAGTCTAAGCTTAAGTCGGTCTAGGTTGCATTTGCATACCATTAATCGGTATATCAAAAGGTGTTGTCCGAACGTTAGGCTACGCCTATCGGGAAGGCCGCACACTTGCGCGAGTGATCTTCGGATCGATTAGCTCCGCCACTGATGCGGGACGGACACGGGGACCGACTCTACGTGGTATGGACCTCGGACTCTAGACGTGGACACGACCAGCAACACATGATGGGAGAGACATTAGGCCCGACACGGAGAGCTCCCATAGGCTACACGTCGCTAACAGAAGTGCAAACTCACTCGGCGTCCCATGCGAGGGAAAGCGTGGATCGTGCGCGGTTAAGGAACCGGCAGAGTTCAAGGTAGTCAGACTCACTTCCGGACTCGGATCGAGTCACGGGACGGGTCACTCTCACTCTCACAGCGGTGACATGGACACACGGGCTAGTACCTACACTCTCGGCAGCGGCAAAAGACCGTATACTAGCTAAGCAAATGAACGCCAAGAGGTTCGGACCATTACCTCCACGCACCCGGCGTGGCGAAGACAACCCCGGCCAATCACGGACCCCCGGTTAACACTATTTTACAGTAGTACAATAATTTGACCCACTCCACGCAGGGAGGTAAAAGGTCACATGCGGGGCCCGGGAATCACGCGAATTGGGTTGACGGGCAGCATCTTGATGTCGCCCGGCGGTGCCAAACTCCGCGTTTTCGTGCTTTCCGAACGGCGGGTTCTGCGGGCCCGTGGGGCCCACGGGTGGCGCTGGCCTCCGGATCTGCAGGAGTGGGTCCCACTATGATGGGGACCCCTGGTGGCACGCCTCCACGGAAGGCGGCCGGCTGGGAACGCCGATCGGTGGCCAAACAACTCCGATCTCCAAGCTTGTGGAATGCTGCCCACGGATTTTTGCTTGCTGTTTTCAGGCGCGCGCTCCGACGAAATCAACTGCTGCGATCAGCCCCGTCGCCGGAATGCGACGAAACCAGCGCCGTTGGAAAGAGGACTCAAAATGCTCCAACCTAGGGCCAGTGGATTCCTCTGAACCTGCGCGGACCTGGAACTTAACTAATTTTCAATTCTCTGCTACACAGTTCCAGAACTCTCAGTTCAGCACATCAGTTCTCTGTAAATGGCCGTTGAACGCCTACTTACAGTGGGATTCAGACTTCAAGCGCTTCTTCAAAGTTGTAGATAATCAAACCACGAAGATGGGACAATTTTTAGAATTGGATTTGGAGTGGTGGTGATTTGATAGGCTTTTTGGAGTGTCTGGTGGTCGGATCTGGGAACGGGTGGACAGAACTTCAGGTGGATCTGAGAACAATTTGTGGAAAATATGAAATGGACGAACTAGAAATTTAGAAAACTTGTGGATGAAGGGGTTGGTGGAAGGAAGATCCAATAAAATTGGGCGAACCAAAGAAAATCAAAAAGTGGACCTAAGACCTAAAACTCAGGGCGGAGATGAATCTAGACAGACTGCTGGCAGAACTAAAAGGGAAGAGTGGATGAAAATCTAAAAATATGGAACGGGATCTGAATGACAAACCAATTTTTTGGGGATATCCGTGACACCTATGGAACCTCCAGTAAAATCCCCAGGTCGATCAGAGCTCGTGGTTGATGGCTGAATTTCGTGGAAGCTGCTGTGGTACTGCACGGGCAGAACTCCGATGAAGACGATGGCGGTGCGGTGGCGGCTCGTGGCGGCGGCGAGGATGACCGGAACTGATAGGGGAGGAGTCACACCTCCAGAGGCAACCTTCACAGCTGCAAGGGGGGAGAGAGGGTCGCACCAAGCTGGAGCTCCAACAATTTCTTTGATTCAAAATGGCATTAATTCATCAAAATGGGAAAATACAAGCATATATAGGTCACCCATCTAATCCATCCTCCACCGTTGGATCTAGGGGTGTGAGATGGAGGGTTGGGATGGCTTGTGACCATTCCACAAAAATACAATTAAAAAAATAAGGGGGGGGACAGCCTATTGACTAGGGGGGGAACAAGCTTGACATGGTAGGTGGGTGTTGGTTGGAAATGTTGACTATTTTGGTCCCTTGTCCCCCATGTGGACAATTGACCATTCAAACTTCTAGATGCCCCATGTGGCATGTTGACTGACCCCACGTGGGACCCTAGGCTGAGGTGGCCCAATGTGGTGGGGCCCGGGGGGCCCGTGAGGCCCACGGGGTCCAAAATACTCGTAAGTCCCTATTACACTCAAAATGGCAAACCGAATGCAACGAAATAAATACAAATTACACACACATAAAGTCTAGCTAAATATAATAAATGGGGAGGCTCAAGGCGGAGTCTCCAGGCTATCTCCGAGCCAGATGGACGCTGAGGTGGCTCGTGTCGTGCTCTGTGTGCGGTACCGGTGGCTCGGTGTGTCGTGCCGATCAACTGCTCGGGTGTCCGCGCCAGCCACGTACCGAGTCTAGGTTGTGTCTAGGTTGTAGTCGAGTCTCATTTTAACTTTACATGTGCATCTCATTCTAAGTTGTGTCTAGGTGCTCGCATTAATAAAAACAAAAAAAAATGGCCTTGCATATCCATTCCTAGGGGATCCAACCCCATCTTTGCAACCATGGCCGCACCCCGAGTCCATAGTCCCGAGGAAGTGGCCGAAATGTTCTGAGCCCTTATGGGAGCAATGAACGGGTTGAGTATAAGCCTGGATCAGTTGACTACAAGGGTAGATCGGATGGAAGGGTACTTCCCAGTGCCACCCCAGTCGGGGAATCCTTCCCCACCCATGAGAGCTCCATTATCATCACCCTCATCTTTCGATCTTATTTCGAAGCCCTCTCATTTGGAGCCACCAAAGCCCGAGCCACCCGTGTTTCTAACGGGTACACTTTTTATAGCCGAGCCACTTCTTAATTGGCTCAAAGATGGCTTGGTACCACCTCCTTACCCATCCATGGACCCCACCCTACCACTAGTGCCCGTCAACTCCTTCCATACCACATTCCGGTCTAGTCACCATGTTGACACTTTGGATGACTTTATTGTGGGATTATACGCACAATGGAAGTTGACGCACTTATTGGCCCAAGGCTTCGACCAACCCACTAGTCGTAGCTTCACCCATCCGGCCATAGGGTCCATTACATCCGTGTGCACCATGGGTTGTGTCACCACAGAGATTCTTCTATTCCTCCTGGTGCCGGCCGAGTCCGACTTCGTTCCCTTTTACCTAAGGGAGGAATCCTATTTTCTAGACATGACCATCGTCCCACCGATCACAATGTATGACAGTTATTATGAATTCTTAAATTGGGACCGAGTCATGGGGGAACCCACTTCATGGGGTCATACCTTCTTCGACCCTTTTGACCCCTTCACTAGTGAACCTCCCGAGCTTTCATACTCACTCCACTTCTTCCGCGGAGTTCACTATCCCACCTTTTCCACTCGGGCCAAGCAACCTCTACATAACAATAGGTCCGAACCATCATTTGGGGGTAATGAAGACTTTGGTTTCCCCGGCCCACCTAAGCCCATCCTCGATACACCCACACCCGGCTCTTCCACACCCGGCTCTCCTAGCCCTCTCAAGTCTCCCAAATCCAAAGGGCCGTCCATGCATAATTGAGTGATACTTGGACGTTTAGGTGTTCCCCATGCCACCCATCTCCGGTTACATAACATGCATGCATGGCACACATTCGAGTGTCCTGGTCCGCCGTCACCCATGTACAGGTCGGACTAACAATAGGGTTGTCTAGAGTCATGCATGAGTCAGTTTCTTGTTTGTGTGGTTTGTGGTTTGTTAGGAGTTTGCATGTGTCTTGTGCAAGCTCGTTGGTGTCAGTCCCTTAAGAGGCGAGTGGACTTGTTAGAAGAGTATGGGATCAGTTCTACATCTATACCAGGATCTAGTCACCTACAGGGACCCAGCGGTGATTCCTAGTGAGTCTTCAAACCGCCTCCTCCCATTTGAGAGTGTCCCACCCGGAGTGTCCACCTCTAGCCTCATTCCCACAGCAGCTTGTGCATATCGAGTATATACGGAATGAGCAGGTGACGATCACTTGGAGTGGAGCGTACCCGCGCTACTTGGTACGGTGACGGATCCGCCGAAGCTACTCGAGCCGTCACCCCCTTTACTCGACGGGGTCAAGCTCTTCCCACCCAGGAAGAATTGAAGGAAACATCGAAGCAAGAGCGCTCATATTTTGTTTGCATTTATGTCCTTTTATATTTGTATATATACCCTTGTGTTATATGGGTACACAATTGTAAGTCTTAGTGGGTTTATGTGCAAAATGTCAGTAGGTCCAGCAAGGGGGCCCCCAATCCTCCCCCATTGGTCCACCTAGGCCATGTGGGGCTGGTCAAACCATCCTAGGTGGCTTCTAGAAGCGTTGAATGTCAAATAAACACATGGGAGACAAGTGGTGTAAAATGTCAAAAGTTGGCCACCTACCTTACCCCTTGGTCAAGGGGGCGCCCCCCCATTAGAATTAATTAGAAATTTTATTTTTTTTTGTTTGATCACATTTAAATGTGAAGTCCCTTAAGGACCCTAGATCTAAGGGTAGATTAGGTCATTTTTCATTTATTATAAGTACATTGTATTTCCATTTTTGAAGAATTAATGAAAAAGAAAATTTGAATGAGCATTGGAGCTTGGTGCGCCCCCTACCTCTCTCCCTCTGGTTCCTTCCTCCTCCTTCAAGATTTTAGGGTGGAAACCCCTTCTATCTCAGCCCCTCTATCTCTAGATTCATCTCTGGTGCCGCCGCCGCCGTTCGTGCCGCCATCGAGCCGCCGCGAAGCCGCCTCCGAAGTTCTGTCCAATGTTCTATTTGGCTGGACAGAGTCCCACTCTGGGAATTTTAACTCCCAACTCCGACATCATCTGGAGTTGAAATTTTCAGGGTTGGTCCCACTCTTGATTTCCAACCTCCAGTAAAACAATCAGGTCATTTTGTTTTATTTTTTCCCATTTTCGTGTCTTTCTATTTTCTAGATCTGTCCCTTTTCAGATTGTGTAGCAGAAGCTTAGTTCTTCCCCCTTTCGACCCCCTTTTTGATTTTTGTTGGAATCTCCAAATTTATTGGAGGTTCTGTCCACCATCCCCATCCTTCACAAATTTGCGTCGAATTTCAAAAGCCCTCTACCTATTTTTAGAAATTGTGTCTTTCCTCCAAATTTAGATCTGTTTCTGCTGTCCAGATCCGACCCCGAGTCAGTATAAAATACACGGAAGCGTATGTTGTTACTACACGCATGCTAACAATCTTAAAATCGAACTCGCACAAAATGATCAAAAGAGAACGTAGTACTATGGCAAGTACGGGTCGAATCCTCAGGAAATGAGATTTTTAGAGTTAAAAACCTTGGAGTCGTATGAAAAATACTTGTGATTTTACTTTGCTTAAAGAAAATAGTGCATGGAAATAAATCTATCTAAAGAATATGAGAGGGATTGAGAAGAGAAATTTGAGAAATGGAGAGAGAAAAGGGAACATAATTTACCAAAATAAATTTTATTGCTAAAGACATGAAAATTACAATCTATGAAAATTGAGATTACAACTAATATAAACTACGAGATAAGTGAAGAAACTAGAGCCATGAGAGGATGATTAATGCCGTCGTCTCCTCCTCGCCGAGCCTTGGAGAGGATCGCTTCGCCTTGAAGGAGATCGCCGTGGAAAGAGATGGATGAAGAAGCCGTCGTCGTCCACGTCATGTGCCTTGGAACGTCGCCCGTCTTGATGTGCACGCCGCCATGAAAGGAGAGTTGTAGAGGATAAATTTTGGAGAGAAATATAGAGAGGAATGTGGAAGGGTTTATGTGGAGATGAAGAAGGAAGAAGATGAGACAATAAAATAGTGGAAAAATAAATATAACTCGTAAACGGAGAAGAATTAGAGGCAGTGATAGAAGAAGAAAATCTATATCTACAAGATAGAAAGCACTTTGATGAAGAACTCAGAGAAAAAACAAGAGTGTAAGAGCTTCAAAATGGAGGAAGAACAGAGTGTAGTGTCTCGGATGAACAGTAAAAATACAAGATAACACCTTGAAAAAGAGATTATAACTTAAAAACAATATCTAATTGTAAGATGGTTCAGTAGCAGAAGTTGAAGATCGATTAAAAACAAAGAACTTTTATGAAGAAAGCAAGAGGAGAAATAGAATAGAAGGGTGAGAAATAAGGGGAAGAACAGAGAGAAACACTGGTTCGCAGATGAACAGGACAGCATATTGAAAAATATGAAATAGATTGAAAACCAGAAGGCATTGGAAGATGAGGCAGAAGAAGAAGTTATAGAGGACTTAAAACCAAAGAACTTTCATGAAGAACACAAGAGGAGAAAATGAATTTATGTGAGAGAAACTGGTGACCTAAGAAGATGTGAGAGGGAGAGAAAAATGCCAAAGGAAGAACTCCGTTTCTCCCCCTTATCATGGGCTATTTATAGGGAAAGTTGGGTAGATGGAGGGTAGAGATTGTATCAAAAGAAGATGGATGGTTGGGATTCAAGTGGAATATGATGTATGGGGAAGAGAAAAAGTAGGTGGGAACCCCCTTTCTTGGACTTTGGGCACCCCCTTTCCCAAGGCTCATCATGTCTCTCCTTTATTTCAAACTTTGAATTCAATTTTCCCTCCAACCAAAATATGTGTTTCTTTTCCTCAATTTTAAACTTTTAAAATTTCTTTTCCCTCCAACCAAAATATATGCTTTTGACTTGGTCAAAGTGGTGATGACAGTTTTACCCCCAGCTTCTTTTGTAATTACCTTCGGTGTCCTGCACACATATAATTACGATTTAGTCCATAAAAATTATCATAATGTGCACATGAATCACAATTACTCATAATTATGCAATGGAGAATTAATGTTCATGACTCTCAACTCCATTTTATTAAATAAAATCACCAAATTAATTAATTTGCATGAAAGGTCTAATCTACATGCGAAGTTGAGATTAACGATAGATCATGCACAATTGCCTAATTATATGTACATAAAATGGTGTACATGCAATGAATTATCATAGAAAATAGAAGCTTATCACACCCCCCAACTTACTCATTGCTAGTCTCTTAGCAATGTAAATAAATTAAAATTTAGGACTAACAAGAGTTTGTAAAATTCATGCTCTTATATCTAGCTCTCCCTTCATAGAATCAACCAAAGATTAGGAATCCGGAATCAATAATGCACACTAACTAAAGAGGAGTGATCTCGCGCTGGTCCTGAGCGGATGGGGGATCACCGGGTCATGAACTGCAAGATAGGGAAATGGATCAGGGGGCCCAGGGAGAATCCCTGGGGAAAACCCTCCGATGCTTAAGTCAGTGGAGCTATGGCGGGAGCAATAAAGGGAGGTGAGAGCTTGTGCGCGAGATCCCCCTCCACCAGAGGGTGAAGTGGTTCTTGCTCAAGAGCTTTGAGCGTATGATTGCCCTTACCTTCGTCGGAGGGTCTCCCTGGTTTAAATAGTACACCGTCTCCTGGAGTCCTGTAAGCCGAGGGGTTTCAGGTGGGGGTTACGTCCTCATCGTGGGATTTTATTGCGTTATCGTGGGGGCGTTATCACCTTGGGGAAGAAGAAGTCCCTTGCCTTCCTGAATTCCTACCTGCTGTGGACTCTTAATGGCTGCAAAGGATAAGCAATCGTTCGGCCGTTCCGAGCTCAGAGAGGCCAGCCCTATCGGGCGATAGGCTTAGCTGGGAAGGATGGGTCGGATGGGTCGGCGTACGCCTTCTTCTCCCGGGCGGAGATATGGCTTGGGCCGGACCTTTCCTGTGACCTGACCGACACTCGGGCCCTCCGAGCCTAAAGGCCGCCTAGGAAGGTTGTGTCCTCGAGCGATTTTTTATTGGGCTTTCTTCCCTGAGTGGGCCGTGTGGGCTGTCACTTAGGCGAGTTTGGCCTCGTTGGGTCCTGTCGGGCCTAGTCGGGCTGCTCTTTGAATGGGCTACAGAAATCCCCCTCTCCACTTGCCCCCCTCCTACTCTCGAGCCAAAGGAGGCTCGGATGAGTAGTATTTGAGGGTTTTGGACCGGCGTGGCTTAGGTGGGTGGAGATCTGGCGGTGTTATGAAGCCACGTGCCGTGGTCACCTGGGCCCGTAATAATTGTGATCCTGATGGATTTGAAATGAAGGGGCCCCCTTTTTCTCGGAGGTCAGAACGACGCGCCGCCTCCCACGAGGGTTTATAGGCATTGGGAGCTGGTTGTCATTTCAGACTCTCTAGGGTTTTGGCTTTCCTTCACTTCTTTGCTTTTGGGGCTCCTTGATGCGCCGTGAAGACACATCGGAGGAGAAGAGACTTGCGGCGGTGATTTGAGGAGTTGGCGAGGATAACTGCGGAGGCGGCCCGGCAGCTTCCTCCTCCCCCAGAATCTTCAAGATCCCTTGAGAATTCTTCTTCCAGCTCTTCCTCGAAATCCATGGCGGACCAGCGTTTGTGTGCTGAAGGATGGGGCGACGAACCGGTGGCAAGAGCGCCCGTCCCGAATCGCAGCGAACTGGGGGAAGCTGAGGTGAAGAGGCTGGAGCACAGGTTCCGTCTGCCTCTTAAGTACAACTTTGTTGCTGCTGCCCCGTATGAGACTAGTCTGGACGACCGCACGAGCCACATCTGCACCTTTCTTCTGGCGTGGAAGAGCAGGTTTCGCCTCCCCTTCGAGCCCTTCGTCCTCACACTCCTCAGTTTTTTTCAGTTGGCACCCATTCAGTTGGTTGCCAACTCGTACCTCCTCCTTTCTGCCTTTCAAATTCTCTACCGTCAGTGCGGGGTTCCTCCTTCTCTGGACCTTTTCCATTATTTCTTTGAGTTGAAGGCGCATCCGTCGGCGGAGAAAGGTTTTTACTTCAGCCAGGCGAGGAGGAACAGGAGCTGCATTTCGCTGGCGGCGAAGGATTCCTCGCATAAAGGGTGGAAGACCCAATTTTTCTGGGTGAAGATACATTCGGTGGAGGAAACCTGGAGATGCCAAGTGATGCCCAATTTCCACCCGAATATCCCTCTCTGGTAGGAGGAGTTCCCTTCAGATGTGGAGGAGTATGTCGCTCGTCTGCTGAAGAGTCGTCAGTCTACCGAGGAGCTGGTGACGCCGGAGAATATCGAGCGGTGTCTCCTTACGCGGCTAAAGCCGTCAGGTACCACCACTTAGATCCTCCTCAGGATGTGGAGGTTGTCCTTCTCTTCTTGATTGCGCCTTCTTCTTTGTTGCAGACACCAGGCGGGAGCCTCTGGAGGAGGCCGTCGAGGTCATTGACCTTGGCGACGACTCGGCGGCGATGAGCCGGGCGTCCCTGTGGGTCGCTCCCAAGCCCGGGACAAGGGCAAGGGGGTGGCCCCCGAGGGGACTTCACGGCCGGGCGGTGCGAAGCGCAAGGATCCCATGGAGGGAAGATTGCGGGAAGCCGCGAAGGCCAGGAAACGGGCCAAGAAGGTCGGTCTCCTCATCACTGTCGGGGGTGACTCTGGTTCGGCGGCGCTCCCCTCTCGGGGGCAAGATGGGGCCGACCCAACCGGGCTGGCTCCCCCATCCGCCGAGCGAGAGAGGGCCAAGGAGACCAGGGGCCCCTCAGAGGATGGTGACGATGGGTCGGCTCTCCCCTCGGTGGGAATAGAGGGGGCCGAAGTAGAAACAGCCGAGGCCGAGACCGGGGGACCGGTCGAGGTGGGTGATGTCTCGGGTGGCGATGTGCGGGCCGAGATAGTTGAGATCGGGGGTTCGCCTATAGAGGCGTTGCAGCCCCAAGCGTCCGAGGTTCCTGGTGCGGCCGGGCTGGTGGCGTCGGTCGAGGTCGGGGGTTCACCTACGGAGGCGTCGCAACCCCATCCGACCGCGGAGCGTGGGGAGGCCATTTCCGCGTCTCGACCTGGGTCTTCCAGTGTGGCGCCAAGGGTGGAGCGGGTGCCCATACCAGTGGCCTTGGAGAGGCTCGGCGTCTCGAGCGCTCTGTATCAACTTTGCTGCGAGGTGTCCGCGAGGATGAAAGGGGGAGACAGGCGTCATTCTCCTCCCGGGGTTCTCGACGTCATCATGGAGGGCGGCTTGGTCATGGCCCGGATGGGGGCCACGATGGCGGAGACTTATGCCCGGACGGAGTCAGAGCGGTCGAACCTCGCTTGGACCCTCGGGGAGTGTGAGAGGAAGTTGGCTCAACTCAATGAGGCGCACGAGGGGCTCCGGTGGGAGTTCTCTGCGATCAGGGCGTCGGCTCGGTCGAGCCGGCTGGAAGTCGTAGCGTTGACCGAGCAGCTAGCCAAGGCCCAGGAATCGCTTGAGAGGAAAAGCAAACTCCTTGAGGAGGAGCGCCTTCACCATCTCGAGCTGGACGGCCGTTGGGAGGCTGAGCGCGCCGAGCTGGTGGACCTGAGTGGAGGCAGCAGAGCGCCTTCATTTTGAGGCCGAGGCTGACCGAACTGAGGCGAAGGAGCGATCAGCGGAGGCCAAAGAGCGGGTGGCCGAGATTGAGCTGAAGTCGGCTGAGGCGGAGAGGCGATCAGCGGAGGCCGAGGAGCGTGCGGTATAGGCGGAGCGGAAGTCGGCCGAGCTTGCCGAGAGAATGGGGCTGGTCGAGCGGAGGCGATCGAGTAATACAGGGGCTCGGAGGCCTACCTATCCGACCTGCAGGAAGCTGCCCTTCCACACTACGAGGCAGCACTTCGCCGAGGCATCCGCAAAGGGTTCGAGCAGGGTTACCGCCGGGCCGTTGCCTATGCCGAGGCACAAGATTCCGGGATCGACTTCCCCTCTGGCCAGTGCTATGACTCGGACGAGTCATCTTCTAGTTCCTCTACGTCGGGTGGGGAAGATCCAGAGAGCTCTTCTCCGGTGGGGTCACCAACTCCGGCTGTCTCGGGAGGGCTCGCGGCAGAGGCAGTTCCCGCGCAGGCGGGGTCAGTGCCAAGGCCGGCCATCACCGAGGGTGCCGGGGGTGAAACACCCGTGCCTTCCATTCCCGAGCTTCAGAGTGGGCCCGAGGCCTGATGTATCGCTCTATTTTGCCTTCTTCCTTTGTTTGTCTCTTTTCCTTTTCTGAAAAAGAAAGATTTTCCTTTTTGTAAGGTAATAAATGACTTACTTGCTTCTTGCCTTCCTTGCCGTGATTCGATTAGCGTATCTGCAGTAGTTGGAAATTGCCGATATGTCCTGCGTGGTTTTCGCATGCTGGTTGGATGGATTCCTGACAGGGTGTCTTTCCATTTTCTCACGCTTTGAATGCCAGGCCGCTTCGTGTATTCCGCTGAGATGAAAAATGAGGGGTTTGAGGTGACCGTTCAGAGGGGAAAATTTCTTTGGCATGTTTTTGAGGGGGGAGTCATTTAAGGCAAGTAGCCTCCCTTAGCCTATAAAAAGACCGAAGGGCGTCCCTTCCTCTCCACCGCTTAGGATTTTCACTAACAGTCTTTCCTCGCCCCTTCTTCACGTTGCGCTGTGCCATTGCCTTCGGAGCATGGAGGATCCTTTGGAAGACGACGCTGTCGGTGATGGAGGAGTAGAGAGTTCTTGCTGCCTTGGGCTGTTGAGCAGGTCCGACGGTCGTCGCGCGGGGTTGAGATGGGTCCGATGGTCGTCGCGCGGATCTGGAGAGGGTTCGACGTGCGGAGGCACGCCGTTTACCCTTTACCAGTTCCCGCGAGACTTCCCGGGGGGCGCCGAGATGGAGGACGGATGGGGGCATCCGGGACACCCGCCGCCACTCTCTCTCTGCTCGCTCCAGGGGTGGGAAGGAAGTAAATTAAGCTCCCTCCTTTCTGGGCCCTCCCCTGTCATTTCTTTCACTCTGCGGAGGCTGCTTGCTCTCTGTACGTTCCAAAGAATTGGCAGGTTGGGAAGGAGGAGGCCTTCATAGGCGTTCCTTCCCTCTTCCTCTTCCAAGTTCAACTTGGAAGGTAGCCTTCCTTCTTTTTAATCCCTCTGTCACCTTTGTCACGGGTCACCCGAGCCAATTGGGTCGACCGCCCTTTGACTGAGCCAATTTCTGCGCGAGGCAGAGTCAGTGGCTGGACGCAAGGAGATCAAGACCGAGTCGGCCGAGCGATGGCCTCTTGCGGTGGTGCTAGATGGATTTTTTGCTTTTTGCTATGCGATGTACTGGCTTTTGCCTTTCTGATGTGCCAACAATTGTTTGAATGAAAAGAAGAGAGTTTTATTTCATCCAACTTGTTTGCACAACTTCAAAAGTAGAATTTGCGTAGTGTGGCTGTGTTCCACATCCGAGGGATGGGTTCCCCTTCCATTGTAGCTAGCTTGTACGCACCTTTCCCGAGCGTCTCGACCACTCAGTAGGGGCCTTCCCTATTAGGGGATAGCTTGCCCGCCGCCTCTAGTGGTCGAGAGGCTTCGGCTTTCCTGAGGATGAAGTCTCCTGGTTGGAAGTGTCTGTCTCAGACTTTGGCGTTGTAGTATCGAGTGAGATGGCGCTTGTATTCCGTTGCTCAGATGCTGGCGATCTCTCGGAGTTCATCTGCTAGGTCGAGATTCTCGAGTAGCTTTTGCTCATTTACCTCGGGCGAGAAGCGGATGACTCGGAGAGAAGGGTTGGTGACCTCTAACGGAGTAACGGCCTCAGTGCCATACACCAACTGGAAAGGACTCTCACCGGTTGCCGTTCTGGGAGTCGTTCTGTGTGACCAAAGTACGCTAGGCAATTCCTCGAGCCAGCTACCCTTGGCCTTGCCGAGTCTGGTCTTTATGCCTTTTAAGATAGTCTTACTGGCATTTTCGACCAGCCTGTTGGCTTGAGGGTGGGCGATCGAAGTGAAGTGGTTGCGAATATCTAGGTCGGCGCATCGGTCTCGGAAATAGCGAGAATCAAATTGCCGACCGTTGTCACTCACTATCACCCGGGGGATGCCGAAACGACAGATGATCGACTTCCAGACGAAACTCCAGATGACTGTCTCGGTGATCCTAGCCGTGGCTTCGGCCTCGATCCATTTGGTGAAGTAGTTGATGGCGACGATGATGAACTTCTTTTGAGATTGAGCCGTAGGGAACGGCCCGAGAATGTCGATTCCCCACCGAGCAAAGGGATATGACTCGGTCAGGGTGACGAGCTCCGTAGCCGGTTGATGGACTAAGTGGTCGAATCGCTGGCATCGGTCGCACTGTTGCACGTGGGCCGTGCAGTCGCGTTGCAGAGTGGGCCACAAGTAACCTTGCCGTAGCAGGATCCTGGCGAACGACCTTCCTCCTGAATGCGCTCCGCACAGACCTTCATGAATCTCTTGGATGGCTTGGCTGGCTTCGTCGGGGCCGAGACACTTCAGGAGGGGATCGGAGAAAGATCTCCGGTAGAGAGTGTTGTCTAGAATGACGAAGAGCCAGGCTTGGCACTTCATTCTGCGGGCTTCTCGAGGGTCGGAAGGCTCTTGGGAGTCTCGGAGCCACGACAGGTAGGGGGTACGCCAGTCGTTGAGAATGGCCGAGTCAACAGCGAGGAGCTCTGAGTCAATGCTCGGGCGCTCTAGCTCTTCAAGGAGGACCGATCGGGTACCTTCCGGGTCAAGGGATGAGGCCAACCGAGAGAGGGCGTCCGCTCGGGAGTTTTCCTCCCGAGCTATTCAAACTACCTCGAATCCCTCGAATTGTTGGGCCAGGTCTCTGACCAGCTGGAGGTATTTGATCATTGGTGCCTCTCGAGCTTCGTATTCGCCGTTGACTTGGCTAGCGACCAGCTGGGAGTTGGTGTGGATTTTGACTCGCTCAGCCCCCAACCGTCGGGCCATGCGTGCTCCCGAGATAAGGGCCTCGTGTTAGGGTGCAATGCCCGGATACAGGGGGGTGAATGTATCCTTTTACAATTAATGCCCAAATAAAAACTCAAGTGCTAGACGCAATCTCAGAATAAAACCAAATTCAATTAAACCAATGAGCAAACGCAAGAGACGCACCTATTCAAGCATCTAGCGGAAGCACACTCACAATGCAAACCACTGCTCAAGAGATTTTTAGGTGGTTCGGTCCTCCAGACCTACATCCACCCCACACTCAAACCAAGTGTGGCTACACTAACAGCTGGGCAACACAGCTTGCCAACAGGAGCTGATACACAGCTTACCCAGAGGAACAGACTCCCCTCTTCCTTCTACCAGGAGGGAACCTCTAGCAACCCTCGGTCACTAGAAAACCAGAGACTAGCGTCTCTCTTCCTCTATACCAAGAGGGAACCCCACTGGTAGCAGCCCCACTACCCGTGAACCAGCCAGTAGCACTCTGCTACCAGCAACCCACCAGAGGCAGAGCCTCTCTTCCTCCAGACCAGGAGGGACCCCTGGACTTGCAACCCACAAGCCCAGAACTGGAGATCAGATCTCCCTTCCTCCAAACCGGAGGGGACAGACAAGTGACTTCTAGCCACTTGCAGACTAGAGGTCGAAGACCTCTCTTCCTCCAGACCAGGAGGGACCCGACCTCAGTCCAGAGGATCGGAAGTACAAAGCTAACCAAATGAAAAAGGAACAGATAAGAAAAGAAAAATACACAACGATCAGAAAGCTGTAAGGAAAGATAACACAGATGTGGCTCACAAGGAGCTGACTGGCCTGGATTTGATCCACGGTCCAGTAGACAGATCTTCAGGTAAGCTTCTCTTCCTCTTCTCTTCTCTCTCACTTTCTTTTTCTCTTAACCCTCACGAGCTCTCTAACTTTCTCTCTTTCTCTTCTCCTCTTCTTCTGCTCTTTTACTCTCTCGATCTCTGCTCCTCTATTCTTTCTGGCTCATACGCTTGCCCTTTGCTTCATCAGCCTTTCTTGCATTTATATCAGCAGCCAGCAGGATGATAGGGTACAAAGTGCGTGTGCCTCCCACGCTTGATCCAGAACTTTCCTGCCACGTGCCATTTTCGTATTTGTTCCTCTAGTATTGGATCACGTGCAGCCCAGTTATTGGAGAATATTCTTCCTCGGACCTGCAAGGAGATAAAAACTATTAATACTCAGGGTTTGCTCTATATATCTACCTGAAATGAGTTGGTTGACACTCAAGCTGAAACTGCACGAGGTATGTGGGAACGACAAGAGGTGCACTATACTGAGAACTACACGAGATACAGTGGTGACAAAACAAACACTACCAAGAGAACGACACGAAGTCCAAGGGTGACAAAATAGATACTACAAAGAGAACGACACGAGGTAGAGAGAGAACAACACGAGATATACAATAATAAAGTTGACACTACAAAAAGAACGACACGAAGTAGAAAGAGAACGACATGAAGTCCAAGGGTGACAAAATAGATACTACAAAGAGAACGACACGAGGTAGAGAGAGAACAACACGAGATATACAATAATAAAGCTAACACTACAAAGAGAACGACACGAAGTAGAAAGAGAACAGCACGAGGTAAAAAGGAAATAGCACGGAACTAAAAAGGTAGTAAGACACGCGGTCAGAGGAAACCTGGACGAGGATAGAAAGAAACAACACGCAGACATAAACACAAGAATAACACGAAGACACAAATACAAAAACAACACGACATAACAAACAGCAAAGAGAACGGCACGAGAACAACATGGACTGAGATCAACTCGAAGACGGAAACAAAAACTGACACGAAGTGTGGTCACAAAGCAAAAAAAGACACGGGGTCTAGGAAAGACAACACGAGGACAGAAGACAGGAACGGTTACAACGACACGTGATAAAACAAAGAAAGCAGGAAAACGACTCGAGTATCTATAGTAAATGACACGAAGACAAGCCCTGAAAATACTGTTTAGACTTCACGCTGTACAGACTTTGAGGAGTCTGAACCAATGTACAGACTTTAAATGCTGTGAATACCAAGGCATGCTGAACAGACTTGAAACCTATGAAGATGGAGTGTATAGACTTGAAAGTCTGAATGCGATGTGCATACTTGCTGAGTTGACGCTGTAGCCCAAAGAGTTAACGCTGCAACGTATACACTTTGCGTTCAACTGAAGGTGTATATACTTGAAGTTTCAAGGCCACAATGTATAGACTTCAGAAGAAGCAGTCCGATGTACAGACTTCAAATGTGAAGACATTGTGACTGCAAATGCAGTGATCAGACTTCATTGTATAGACTTGGAGAACTTGAAACAATATGCACACTTGGGACGCCTGAAGACCAATGTATAACATGACTGAACATAATCAATTATACAATGCCATATTAGAACTAATAAAGAACTGCATTATGATCAGAAAGTGAATACTAGCGATTTGACTCACACAAGATGACTCACAGTGAATAGCTCACTTACAAAGGCCAAACATCAAAACCACCATTAAAACCATCATCAAAACCATAGGGGCACAACAATCTCCCCCTTTTTGATGATGGCAACACTACACAGTGAGTCATTTGAGAAGTCTGATGACTCAAACTATTCTCCCCCTTTGACTTCATCAAAATGAAAATAGTTTGAGGAATTAAAGCAACCAGCATGCTATAATTGAAAACCAATCTCCCCCTTGATATACCCAAGATGAATCATGGGAGGATAAGAATGCATATGCACGCGGAGATTTCAAAATGCAAGATCACAATTCTTCCCCTTTGGCAACATCAAAAAGAAAGAAACAAAAGGAGGCAGAAATGCAAATGATATGAGATGTAATTAACAAATCCAAGAGTGTGAGAGAGAGCCTCAAAATGGGCAACAAGATACAGATCACTGTCTTTTTAAGGATTAAAATATCTGGTATGTCTGCTGGAAGGGCCACGCGGCCTGCCTTGTGGTGGTCTCCCCCTAGGAGCAGCAGAGGTATATTCTTGAGGTGGAGTTCTGCTAGAGGAAGCCTGACCAGGGGCTGAACCCAAGACAGATTGAAATTCCTTCAGGTCATTGGACAATTCAGCTAGCCAATACACCACAGCGCTTCTGACATTTGCCACTTCAGAAATGATGTCTTCTTGGCAAATATTAACAGTTTCATATCTGTCAGTCAGAGTTGTCATTTTTGATACGAAAGCGAGCAATTTATCATAGATCTTCTGGACATCAGGACCTAGGGCACTAAATGACCCCTTCAAAACTTCTAAGGATGTCCTGATCTCAAAACAGTGATTTATAATGCTGGCAGAAGACTTAAAGGAGGAAATTTGTGCATCTTGTAATTCACGAAGTGCTGTTGCGATCTTTGAACATGCCTCCTGCAAGCCTGCCATCAAGGACCTGTTGGCATCATCTGAAGCTTTCTTGTTTAACAGAAACCTTTTCCATTCAGTTAGGAGAGAAATTTCAAGCTTCAGTAGCCTGGAATGAACTTGATTGATGTTGAGAGTGACATACGTGAGTAGATCATCCATTTTCTTATCTTGTCTTTGCATTTGCTGAGTCAAATTTATAAGAAGTTCTTCAATATTTGGCGCCCTAGCAGATAGAAGTCGAGGTTGACCTAGAGGTGTACCAAAAAATTCACAGCCAGGTGCAGTTCTCTCATTTGTTTCTTCTTGCACTGGCGTTTGGTTATCTACTGCTGGAGCCTGTTCTTCATCTTCAGCTTGGATGTCTTTGTCAGGAACTACATTTTCATGTGCCTCTTCTTCACTTGATGATTCTGTTTCTAGGTCTATGACAGGAACTTTCTCCTGACACTCATCCACTATATCTTCCATGAGATTATGATCTGCAGGACTTTCAACAGGTGCCTGTTCTAGAATTTCAGATGTAACTACGTTTTCAGCCTCTTCCAAACTTTTCTCCACAGCTTCTCTTAGAATGACATTAACAAAATCAGCAAGTTCTTGATCATTACTTACTTGCTCTTGATCAGGCTGTTCCACGGGCACCCTCACTTCGTTTAATGTCTTCCCAAAAGAATCAAACAGACCATCAATGTTTGTATCTAGATCAGTCTGAATGTTGTTTTCAGACAACCTGACTTCTTCAGATGCAAACTCGACAAGCTTCTGAAAAGAAAAAGATACTTCAGTGGGTGCAGCAGACATAGTTGACTGTGGATGTTCAGATGGTGTTTCCTGTAGAGCAACCTCAGAAGCTGATGCTAACACTCTTTGAGTTGAATCTTGAGGGTGTTCCAGAAGCTCCCCCTGAGCTTGTGATTCCTTAACTTTCTGGGCCTTAACCTACCCCAAGAGAGAAGAGCCCTCCAACCCCAAAAATACTGAAACAAAATTCATGTTAAAAATGTTTCGAGCCCTAACTTCTGACATGGCCTCTCCATCCAAGGGAATCTTTGAATGCTTGAAGATGTCTGTTAAATGGGCGGCGTAGGGCAGATGCCTTTTGGATCCAATACACCCCTTCATGACATTAAAAATAACCTCAGGCAAACAGATCTTTACATTCTGAATCAGGCAGAACAATAGGAACCTCTATGTGTCTGTGATTCTTCCTCTAGCTCCAGTCTGTGGGGTGACTATTGAAGCAATGATGTTCTGAAGAAGCTTGTGAAGAGGGGGAAATGACGAGGTTTGGTAAGCTTTTAGCTTCAACTGCCCCTTGTCATGAATGTTACTGGGTTTACCAGTAATGACCGAAAAGGCTTCATGCAGACTATATCTATATCCTCTCTCCACTTCCCCTTTTTCTGGAATACTAAGAGCTTTGTGGAGAGAGTCACATGTTACTGTCATCTCAACCCCTTTAATAGACGAGATCAAGGCAGACTTATCTCGGCTCAAAGACAAATTATTGTAAAATTCCATTACCAGGCTAGGGTAATATACACGGTGGTTTTCTAGGAATTTCCTCCATTCCTGAAACTCAAGAATCTCCAAAAGTTCTGGAAACTTCAAAACCAGGGTTTCATCTCCGAAATCTACTATCCTTGGAGGAATGATTTTCCCACTCTCTAAAAACACGGTAGACTGAGAGGGCCTAGTACCTTGTGCTGAAGACATTTCCGCAGCTGTTTCTGGTTCAAGACATCTTTGCTGCTTGGACGAAGGCTCCTCATCTATTTCTTTTCCCTTCCTCTTCCTTTCCACATGAGCGACGGATTCTGGCTGATCCATTTGTCGTAACTCTCAGAGTATCAACTCTTTCTTGCTGGTTGCTGCTGGAAATGAAGCTAGAGCCAAGAACGGAGGAGAACTCTGTGGTGGAGATGAGATTTTAGTGAAGAAGAATGAGCGGGAGAGAAGGGTTTGAAGAAGCATACAAGACGTATCGACACGAGGAGACACAGGAAGCGGCAGGGGCACGCGAGGGTTTATTTATGTAACCTTGAGGAACAAGAAGGGTTTTGGGGGGTCACTTTTCACTCTTATCGTACTTTTCAGGAAATGCCCAAACTACCCTTATTCAATATGTAACACAGCCGTTTCCCGTTAAAGTTCGCTCTTCAATATATGGAATTATTATATTCTTCCGAATACCTTGGTCAGTTACCTCAAGACGTTAAATCAACATGATCACAAAACTAGCTGTTAAAGGTACTTAGCCTAGAGAAGGTTACGATTAAAATACTCCTTATGTTTGTCAGGCAAAGAAATACCAAACAGATAGTTAAGCACGGTTCATTACCTCATTTAAAGGACAAGAGAGGGCATACAGAGTCAACCAATTTGTTGAGCACTAGGTAGAATTGTCCCTTTTTACACAAGGAGACATGTTTATAAGACACCAGAATCCCTGGTTACTCAGGACAAGATACCTTTATGCCATTGAAAACCAATGAATTTTTTGTTGACTTTTCTTTCCCCCTTTTTTTTTATTTCAACTTTTCCATAATATACAGAGATAGCTAACTGTATCATGACAGAACCTCTAGACTTCTTTGATCTAGAATATCTATTTCTCCACAATTGCCATTGCTCTGCCACAAGGTATGGCGTATTCCCTGGTAGCACCTCTCAAGATCTTAGACACAAGACAGAACCCTTACTTAACACAATTTGTTATCTCACAGCCATCTTCACATAAGTTTCAGTTAAGATGAAATCCTCAGCAAGGCTTTTCCATTTAACAGAAATTTTTACAATGTGTTGACCAACAATTGTGGAATACCTTAGAAGGATTAAAGGAAAAAATATAACCCCCATACATTAAAGTTCTTTATTAACAGGTATAACTTGTTACAAAAGATTTTGGGTGGTTCAAGGTATTCTGATCAAATCTGATAAGAGTGACAAAGCTAAAAGAAGGAATTTTCCTTCAAGAGAATTCCTGAACCAAAGGGGATAAAACAAGGATAAGAAAGTGACAAACAAGATGGAGAGAGATGAGATGAGATGAGAAGCACTCCATACAGCAAAGCAGCAGGTGAGAGATAACTCTAGAGAGTAAAGACCAAGGAGCTCACATATAAAATCTTCCTAAGGAGATTCAATCTAGAAACCAGAGAGTGCTCTTGAGCAATACGCTGCAACCTCATGAGATGACTGAACTCAGCACCAATTAACCACATTGGCAGACAAAGGTTCTTCTGATACCAGATGACCTGACAAGCTCCTTTTTCAGTTCATGCAAGGGCATCTCACACACAACTCTTGGAAATATTAATTATTTATTTATTTTTTCAATAAGTGTAATGTAATGCAATGAGCATGAGTCAGTAAATTGACACAAAAATAGCATGCCTCCCCCTGACTATGAGCATGAAGCTTTTTCTGAGAGCATGTAGTGTTTGCCATGAACACTAAACAAATGAATTTGTGATTCATGCACATTCAGGCTGCCCTGTTCAGTAGAATGACCTATGGTACTAGGTGGAGCACTTGGTCAGAAGGACCACCTCACACATAGTAAGCACCTCCAGACAGATTTTCCCTGCCCTTATGATAGCTTACTATTTGATATACCATAATGGTCAAACATGATGATCAAAGGGCATGCCAAACAAGTAAGATTGTTCTAATCATGATAATCATGTCTAGTCTAAAACAGGCACTTTATATGTTCAACAACAATCATCAGTCTGATGGATTAAGAATTGAATTCAGATTAGGAAGGCAGCAGTAGATTTACCTGAAGCGTTCAGGCATGGGGTCGCTTTATGTGCCCTGGTTTATTACCCCTTTATTCCATCCAAGGCACACCTGCCAGTCACCTTCCTATTTTCCACTAGCAGGTACCCAAGTGGTCTTGGGTCTTGCATAGTAATTGGCCCCTTTTGGGACTGCCTGCATCCTCTTCTGTGCCAAATAGTCGTCAGAGTTCATGATAAAACAGTTATGCATTGAATGCCCAGACAGCCCACAATAGTGGCATGAACTAGCAGGTTTCATGTTCCTCTTATGTACACTAGCATGAACTTGAGCATTATAAGAGTGAGCATGAGGGTTTCTATTATAATTATGAAATTTTTTTCTTTCATGACCAGCCACCCAACAAGCAGCAATGTGGTGGCCTGGTTTTCTGCAATTTGAGCAAACAGGAATTCTTTTAAGAACATGTTTGTTCCTACCAAATCCTTTGAAATTTCTATTCCTACCCTGGACATGCCAGCAGTCCTTGACTGCATGCCCATGCTTCCCACAATGGGAGCAGAAAGGAGACTCTCTTCTAAAAAAGCTTTCCCAACATTCAGTGGCCTTGTCCCCAAGCTTGTTACAATTAAAACATTTGACATGCTGGTTCAGAGAAGCAGTTTTGTTGATATTAAGAGCATGTTGGTTAGCATAAGATTTAGCATGATGTGAGAGTGGTTTTTTCTTTCCATTAGCAAACCAACATTGAACAAGGGTGTGGCCTAATCTACCACAATGCGAGCATTCACTTTTCTTTGAATGAGCAGCAGGATTTCTATCATGATATTTCCCAGCATCCATCATTTCAGCATTTAAATCATCCAGTTCTTTTAATTCACACTCATGCATCAAATGGCCTATCTTGTGACAGTAATGACATTTCATGATTTCCCTCTTATGTGCATGTCTCGGTATACCAGTGTGTTTTACATCATGCACATTTTCAGTGTGATCCAATCCTTTCTCCACATGACTGACCATATCAATAACTTTTGTTTGTTTCTGATTCTTCTGAACATTTGGTTGTTTATTTTCTGAGGTGGTGGCTACATCAGATGCTTTGATAAAAGATGTCATTAGCTTATTTTTGAAAGCCTTTTTATTTATATCATTGTAGCCTAGCCCTTCCTTTTGAGTATTGACCTTAACACCTAACAACCTGTCCAGATTTTCTTGTCCTTTCATAAATTTTGACAGGGATTTATTCAAATCGTCAATTTCATTTTGCAGAGAAACGATGTGTATTTCATAACTGGCAATTTCTTGTTCATTGCAATTTACACATTCACTTAGCACTTTGTTTGCAATTTTGCAATCCTCAACTTCTTGTTCCAGATTTTTCATTTTTTCAGATTCTTCAAAGTAAACAAATTTTCCTTTTTCTAAAGCTAGAAGCCTCTCAGACATAGTGGAGTTCAGCACTTTTAACTTCTCATTTTCTTCCTTAAGCTTGTCATTCTGAATTAACTCATTTATAAAGATCTGATCTTCTGAGTTAGTTTCAATTTTTCTTCCAGCCATAAATTTCTTCAAATCTTTTTTCTTCTCTTCAATATCTTTCTGTAATTCCACATTCACAAATTTTATGGCTTCAATTTTCTCAATCATCAGAATGTTCTCTTTTTTCAGTTTCTCTAAACTTTCTTCATTTTCTTTGGAGAACTTTCTAAGAGAATTATCTTCAGATTTCAGCTTATTTAGATCAGATTTTAGACATTCACATTCCTTCATCAAGTTTTCGTTCTGATTTTTATACCTACGAATATCAGATAGATAGGTATCATGAAGTTGCTTGATACTGGAGCAATTTTCACATGGGGATCTAGACCTTTCTAACCCAGTATTCTTTTTCAACTTTTTATACTGACTTCTTAAGCTCTCATGTGATTCTAGCAATTCGGCATATGCATTTTCCCAATCATCTACAGTATAATTTTCAAAAGGATTTACCTCATCATCTTCATCTTGAATGTTGCCTTGATTATTTCTATCAGCCATCATGCAGCTGTCCTTCTTTGTCTTCTGAATTCGCTTCAGCATGTTCAGAATATCTTTAGCAGAACTGCAATCATAAAGACAAGACCATAAGGCTCTGTCAATAGCTGCTTTCATCAGATTAAAAGCTTTCTGATTCTCTTCATGCAAAGAGGTATGCCTGTCAGTCCATTTGGACTTTTTCTTTGGTAGTTCATGAGGACCGTGTGAAATTACTTTCCACAGGTCTGGATTAATAGATTTAGCATAACTCTTTAGATTAGCAAGCCATGCATTGAAGTGTGTACCACTAAAAATCGGTGGATTAGCCATGGGAACAATTAGCAGGTAGATTCGAGGCAACAAGAGTATTGATGCACTAAAACCAGATAAGTATCGAAGACTACAAGATCGGATCTGCAGGTCGCTGGACCTTCTAGGCAGACACCCGCTCTGATACCAATTGTTAGGGTGCAATGCCCGGATACAGAGGGGGGTGAATGTATCCTTTTACAATTAATGCCCAAATAAAAACTCAAGTGTTGGACGCAATCTCAGAATAAAACCAAATTCAATTAAACCAATGAGCAAACACAAGAGACGCGCCTATTCAAGCATCTAGCGGAAGCACACTCACAATGCAAACCACTGCTCAAGAGATTTTTAGGTGGTTCGGTCCTCCAGACCTACATCCACCCCACACTCAAACCAAGTGTGGCTACACTAACAGCTGGGCAACACAGCTTGCCAACAGGAGCTGATACACAGCTTACCCAGGGGAACAGACTCCCCTCTTCCTCCTACCAGGAGGGAACCTCTAGCAACCCTCGGTCACTAGAAAACCAGAGACTAGCGTCTCTCTTCCTCTATACCAAGAGGGAACCCCACTGGTAGCAGCCCCACTACCCGTGAACCAGCCAGTAGCACTCTGCTACCAGCAACCCACCAGAGGCAGAGCCTCTCTTCCTCCAGACCAGGAGGGACCCCTGGACTTGCAACCCACAAGCCCAGAACTGGAGATCAGATCTCCCTTCCTCCAAACCGGAGGGGACAGACAAGTGACTTCCAGCCACTTGCAGACTAGAGGTCGAAGACCTCTCTTCCTCCAGACCAGGAGGGACCCGACCTCAGTCCAGAGGATCGGAAGTACAAAGCTAACCAAATGAAAAAGGAACAGATAAGAAAAGAAAAATACACAACGATCAGAAAGCTGTAAGGAAAGATAACACAGATGTGGCTCACAAGGAGCTGACTGGCCTGGATTTGATCCACGGTCCAGTAGACAGATCTTCAGGTAAGCTTCTCTTCCTCTTCTCTTCTCTCTCACTTTCTTTTTCTCTTAACCCTCACGAGCTCTCTAACTTTCTCTCTTTCTCTTCTCCTCTTCTTCTGCTCTTTTACTCTCTCGATCTCTGCTCCTCTATTCTTTCTGGCTCATACGCTTGGCCTTTGCTTCATCAGCCTTTCTTGCATTTATATCAGCAGCCAGCAGGATGATAGGGTACAAAGTGCGTGTGCCTCCCACGCTTGATCCAGAACTTTCCTGCCACGTGCCCTTTTCGTATTTGTTCCTCTAGTATTGGATCACGTGCAGCCCAGTTATTGGGGAATATTCTTCCTCGGACCTGCAAGGAGATAAAAACTATTAATACTCAGGGTTTGCTCTATATATCTACCTGAAATGAGTTGGTTGACACTCAAGCTGAAACTACACGAGGTATGTGGGAACGACAAGAGGTGCACTATACTGAGAATGACACGAGATACAGTGGTGACAAAACAAACACTACCAAGAGAACGACACGAAGTCCAAGGGTGACAAAATAGATACTACAAAGAGAACGACACGAGGTAGAGAGAGAACAACACGAGATATACAATAATAAAGCTGACACTACAAAGAGAACGACACGAAGTAGAAAGAGAACAACACGAAGTCCAAGGGTGACAAAACAGATACTACAAAGAGAACGACACGAGGTAGAGAGAGAACAACACGAGATATACAATAATAAAGCTGACACTACAAAGAGAACGACACGAAGTAGAAAGAGAACAGCACGAGGTAAAAAGGAAATAGCACGAAACTAAAAAGGTAGTAAGACACGCGGTCAGAGGAAACCTGGACGAGGATAGAAAGAAACAACACGCAGACATAAACACAAGAATAACACGAAGACATGAATACAAAAATAACACGACATAACAAACAACAAAGAGAACGGCACGAGAACAACATGGACTGAGACCAACTCGAAGACGGAAACA
This sequence comes from Amorphophallus konjac, assembly GCA_022559845.1. NCBI lineage: Eukaryota > Viridiplantae > Streptophyta > Magnoliopsida > Alismatales > Araceae > Amorphophallus > Amorphophallus konjac. Next base: position 251,026,749 of record CM040127.1, read on the forward strand.
AAAACTGACACGAAGTGTGGTCACAAAGCAAAAAAAGACACGGGGTCTAGGAAAGACAACACGAGGACAGAAGACAGGAACGGTTACAACGACACGTGATAAAACAAAGAAAGTAGGAAAATGACTCGAGTATCTACAGTAAATGACACGAAGACAAGCCCTGAAAATACTGTTTAGACTTCACGCTGTACAGACTTTGAGGAGTCTGAACCAATGTACAGACTTTAAATGCTGTGAATACCAAGGAATGCTGAACATACTTGAAACCTATGAAGATGGAGTGTATAGACTTGAAAGTCTGAATGCGATGTGCATACTTGCTGAGTTGACGCTGCAGCCCAAAGAGTTAACGCTGCAATGTATACACTTTGCGTTCAACTGAAGGTGTATATACTTGAAGTTTCAAGGCCACAATGTATAGACTTCAGAAGAAGCAGTCCGATGTACAGACTTCAAATGTGAAGACATTGTGACTGCAAATGCAGTGATCAGACTTCATTGTATAGACTTGGAGAACTTGAAACAATATGCACACTTGGGACGCCTGAAGACCAATGTGTAACATGACTGAACATAATCAATTATGCAATGCCATATTAGAACTAATGAAGAACTGCATTATGATCAGAAAGTGAATACTAGCGATTTGACTCACACAAGATGACTCACAGTGAATAGCTCACTTACAAAGGCCAAACATCAAAACCACCATTAAAACCATCATCAAAACCACAAGGGCACAACACCTCGTACTCGGAAGCATTGTTGGATGCCTGAAAGTTGAATTTCAAGGCATACTGTAGTTCTATTCCTTTGGGGGACCTCAGGAGGATTCCGGCACCACTACCGACCGAGTTGGAAGATCCGTCAATGAACAGTTCCCAGGTTGGCCCGGGCGCGGACGGGGATCTTTCTTCAGTCGGGATGGTACTCTCGGCGATGAAGTCGGCGAGCGCTTGGCCTTTTACTGCTGAGCGCGGCCGATAGGAGATGTCATAGGCCCCGAGCATGATGGCCCATTTGATGAGTCACCCTGAAGCTTCGGGGTGGGCCAGAATCTTCTTCAATGGTTCGTCGGTCAGTACGGTGATGGGGTGCCCCTGGAAATAGGGTCGGAGGCGCTTGGCGGAGGTAACCAACGCTAGCACGAGCTTCTCGGTTGCGGGGTACCTCCTTTCAGTCTCGTTGAGCACCTTGCTGGTGTAGTAGACCGGCCTCTCGATTCTCGAGTCATTTCTGACTAGGACCGAGCTGACTGTGGATGGTGTTGCCGAGAGATAGAGCAGCAAGACTTCGCCCGGAACAGGCTTGGAGAGCATCGGGGGCGAGGCTAGGAACTCCTTGAGCTCGGCGAACGCTCTCTGGCATTCCTCATCCCATGCGAACATAGCAGATGCCAACTTGGGCCCCCTCAATAGCTTGAAGAAGGGCAGGCATCGTTCGGTCGCACGGGACAGGAAGCGGCTGAGAGCGGCGACACGCCCAGTTAGGCGCTGGACGTCCTTGATGCTGGTGGGCAGATGCATGTCCAGGATGGCCTGGACCTTGTCGGGGTTGGCTTCGATCCCACGCTGAGTGACCAAGAAACCCAGGAACTTCCCAGATCTCACTCCGAAGGCGCACTTGGCAGGATTGAGCTTCATGTTGTACTTCAGGAGGGTGTCGAAGGTTTCAGCGAGGTCGGTGAAGTGGTCTTGGGCCTTGGGGGTCTTGACGAGCATGTCGTCAATGTAGGCTTCGATGTTCCGACCTAGTTGTTCCTCGAACATGTGATTGACCAGCCTTTGATACGTAGCTCCAGCGTTCTTCAACCCAAAAGGCATCCGGGTGTAGCAGTATACGCCGTAGTCAGTGATGAAGGCGGTCTTCTCGACATCTTCTGGGTCCATCCTGATCTGATGGTAACCTGAATAGGCGTCTAGGAAGCTGAGTATCTCATTGCCCGAGGTTGAGTCAACCAATTGGTCGATGCTCGGTAACGGATAATAGTCCTTAGGAGTGGCCGTATTCAGATCGGTGAAGTCCACGCACATCCGCCATTTGCCCGAAGCTTTAGGCACCAGGACGACGTTGGCTAGCCACGTCAGGTACAGGACCGGTCTAAAAAGGCCAATCTCTTGTCCCTTGGTGACCTGCGGCTTGATGATCGCCTGCTTCTATGGTGCATGCTTCCTTCTGCGTTGCTGAACGGTCTTCACGGCAGAGTCGAGGTTGAGCTTGTGCATTATAGTCTCCTCTGGAATCCCAGGGAGTTGATCATCGGACCAAGCAAAAACTCATATGTACTCAGAAAGGAATTTCTTATATTGCTGCTGAACCTTGGGCGGTAGGTCGGCTCCGATCCTTACTCCTAGGGTCGGGTCATCGTTTAGGAAAATCATTAGTAATTCGCCACCAGGTTCGGTGGTTGCAGTTTTATCCTCGACTCCTCGGGGGCCCTTGTCCTTCCCGTCCGGCCTTGTGGCCTCTACCGAGATATTGTAGCACCTTCTGGCCGTGGCTTGGTTACCTCGGACTTCCCCCAACCCATTTTTGGTGGGGAACTTCATTTTTTGGTGATAGGTAGATGGTACGGCCTTTATTCGGCTGAGGATGGCCCGGCCGAAGATGGCGTTGTACGCTATCATACCTTTAATCACTATGAAGTCCACCATGACCGTAACGGTTTTGGGTGGGGTGCCGAGGGTAACCGGCAGGCTTAGGGCTCCCTCGGGATAGGTGGCCAGGCCATTAAACCCGCAGAGGGGGGTTCGGACCGAGCGGAGTTTGGATGGATCCTCCCCCATCTTAAGGAAACAATCATAAGACAGTACATCAGGGGCACTCCCATTGTCAACTAGAATTCTATCTACGTTACAATGGTTTATCGTAGCAGAGATCACGAGGGCGTCGTCATGCGGGGTGCTCAGCCCTTCCAGGTCTCGTTCGGAGAAGACTATGACCTGGGGCTCACTTGGCAGGGCCTTGGGAGGCTCTATGGCTCGGCTCGCCCTCTCGGCATGACGCTTCCTTCCTCGGTTGCTGTCGCCTCCTGATGCCGTCCCTCCGGAGATGACGTTGATGGGGACCCCTCGGGGGGCGTTGTCAATCTCCTCTGTGGCGCCTCGATCTTCTTTACGCTCGGTAGCGAATCGAGCTAGGTGACCCAGACGGATGAGGCGCTCGATCTCGTCCTGGAGCTGGTGGCAATCACCAGTGTGGTGCCCGTGATCACCGTGGAATAAGCAATGCTTGTCGCGGCTGCGGTTCTTCGACCTCATCGGCTCGGGTTGGCGGAGAAGTCCCGAGTCTTTGATGTCTTCATATATCTCATAGACCGGTGCGGCTAGTGGGGTGTACCGCTCGTACTTCTACTTGCGTTCCCCATCACGGTCTCTCTTCTTCCCCGAACCTGAGTTCGGCTCGGAAGCCCGCTTCTTGTCCCCCACCCAACCTGGGCCAGTTGCGTCTCGACAGGCGCTGAGCACTTCTTCGCACTCGGCGTGGCGTAATGCCAGAGTCATTAGCTCGGCAAGGGTCGAGGGAGGGTGGAGGACAAGTTTGCGGAGGAGATTCTCGTCCCGGGTGCCCCCAGTCAGTGCGGTTATGGCTGAGGCTATGTCCAGGCGGGGGATTCTTAGGGCTTACGATTTAAATCGGTGAATATAGGCCCGGAGTCTTTCCGCTTGCGTCTGTTTGAGGGCCAGGAGCCCCGCTACCGACCTTGGGGGGGCACTTCCGGCGAAACTCTCTTTGAAGACTGGCCCAAATTACTTGAAGTCTCGGATGGATCCGGGGGCGAGGGCCCGGAACCATGCTTGAGCGCCTTGGACCAGGGTGGTCACGAAGGCTCGGCACTTGATGGCGTCGGACGCTCCGTGCAGGGTCATCAGAGCATCGAAGCTGTCGTAATGATCGGCCGGGTCGCCCTGGCCGTCGTAGGGCTTGAAGGTAGGGATGGAGGTTCTGGGAGATACCTCTGCCTTCAAGATGTACTCGGAGAACGGGGATTTCTCCTCGTCCTCCGAAAAATAGGTCTTTTACAGGGCGCGGAGGGCGCGCTCCTGTTCTGCAAAACGCCTCTCAAAATCTCATAGACGGAGGGATAACTCCGGCTGCTGCCGCGTCGTGGGGCTGGGGGGAGCGTCTTGGCGATCTCCGGGAACGTCAGTCTCTGGGTTCGGACTGCGCGCCCCCAGTTTTCCTCTCCTTGGCGTGCAGGAAGCCTCTTGCTCCGGAGGCGGAGCATGCGAGGGACCTCCCGCCCGGTTGCGGATGATCTGCTGGCCGCGGAGGGTAGGGCGGCCTCCGGCGGTGTGCTGGGAGATACTCCCGCGGGGAGGGCTCCCTGACGGAGCGCGGGACCATCCATCCCTAGCCCCCTGGGCCCTCATGAGCTCCACGAGGACATCCAGCTTCGCGTTGAGGGCCTGGAAGGCTTCGGCGCCACCGTTGGGTGGTAGCCCTACCACTGTAGGAGGGGGTGGTGGATCGTCGGCGGGGGTGCTGGCGTTGGAGGGAGGGTTCTGTGAGCCCCGAGAGGGGCCATCCCCTGCCGCTACCATGGCCTTTCCCCTCTCGCCGGCGGACCTCCTCCCTGAGCTCCTTCGCACCATACTGGCTCTTTGTACGTTTCCCACAGACGGCGCCAGATGAAGAGGAGTGATCTCGCGCTGGTCCTGAGCAGATGGAGGATCACCGGGTCGTGAACTGCAAGATAGGGAAACGGATCAGGGGGGCCAGGGAGAATCCCTGGGGAAAACCCTCTGATGCTTAAGTCAGTGGAGCTATGGCGGGAGCAATAAAGGGAGGTGAGAGCTTGTGCGCGAGATCCCCCTCCACCAGAGGGTGAAGTGGTTCTTGCTCAAGAGCTTTGAGCGTATGATTGCCCTTACCTTCGTCGGAGGGTCTCCCTGGTTTAAATAGTACGTCGTCTCCTGGAGTCCTGTAGGCCGAGGGGTTTCAGGTGGGGGTTACGTCCTCATCGTGGGCTTTTATTGCCTTATCGTGGGGGCGTTATCACCTTGAGGAAGAAGAAGTCCCTTGCCTTCCTGAATTCCTGCCTATTGTGGACTCTTAACGGCTGTAAAGGATAAGCAATCGTTCGGCCGTTCCGAGCTCAGAGAGGCCAGCCCTATCGGGCGATAGGCTTAGCTCGGAAGAGGATGGGTCGGATGGGTCGGCGTATGTCTTCTTCTCCCAGGCGGAGATATGGCTTGGGCCGGACCTTTCCTGTGACCTGACCGACACTCGGGCCCTCCGAGCCTAGAGGCCGCCTAGGAAGGTTGTGTCCTCGAGCGATTTTTTATTGGGCTTTCTTCCCTGAGTGGGCCCTGTGGGCTGTCACTTAGGCGATCTTGGCCTCGTTGGGTCCTGTCGGGCCTAGTCGGGCTGCTCTTTGAATGGGCTACAGAAATCCCCATCTCCACTAACCTTAGTTTGGAAATTTAGGTACATGATCAAGAATTCAAAGTAAAGTTCAATAGCACTTGTGCATGTGTAATATTAAATCCACAACTTAGACAATTGCATCCCTCATTTGTTATTCCAAACAAATGTCATTCAACCCTGCACCTCCTAACCAGAGCATTAAGCATACTAGTTTTTTTGTCTGCCTTATTTCTTTGTCCCTTTGAGATCTTTTATTTCACACATGATGCTGCACTATCCCTTCACTGTTTTGCGCGAACCTCAACACGTCTTAAGTGAAGTAGACCCGATTACTAAGATCAGGGTTCTCTTTTTCGTTTGACGCGAACCTCAACACGTCTTAGGTGAAGTAGGCCTGGTTACTAAGAATTGGGGCATTTTTCATGGTGTTCTTTTCTTCTTTTTTTTCTCTCTCTTTTTTTAATAGATAATTTGACAGAAAACTTTATAAAAAGATCTCTTTTCTTAAGAAGTACAGAATATCAGATAATATGCGGAAACTAGCAGAGGGCTTGTCTTGCTTGTTTCATTAGCGTGCGACGTGAATTTTTTTCTAAAGTGCACATGAACTTTAAAAAGATTCTTATATAAGTTTTCCACGGCTAGATTAGATAAATTTTCCATCATCCTTATCTAGTCATTTCTATTCCAGAATTACTTTCAATAGAAGCATGAATCATGAAACTCACAATGGATTTTATTTTGTTGGTTTTCCAAAAAAAATTTCATATTTGAGGTTGTATATGAATGCAACATGTGCAACATGATTTCTGTCCTCCCAACTTAAATGACATTGTCCTCAATGGCATGAACAATATGAAATAATAGAACAATGTAGACATGAAATTTGTGAAGGAACGGGACAACCTAACGGAATTGAACTTCGACGGGCATCCTTGCTTGAATGAAAGGTGATTTTTAGCTTTTCAAGGCTAGGCATAGGTGTAAGCATTCTTCGCTCTCCCCCAACTTATCCTTTATTCACACCTATAAAATAAAAATAAAACCACAATAAAAACTTGGGTTGTCTCCCAAGAAGTCATTTATTAGCACACGAAAATCACAAAAACTGTGGGTTGTCTCCCAATAAGCGCTAAGTTTAACGTCTTCAGCCAGACGTATGAAAGCTCACTAACTAACGTGTGACATTCAGAATGAGCCACCAAGTGATCTTGTCCTCCTTCAAATTCCAGCCCTTATGCCATTGGAAAACAAGAGTAAGCATGTACGGACTGGGGCTAGAAATAGGCAGGACTCGCATATTATTGATTTTAATTTTAACCATGTGTGTGAGCCAATTGTCATCTTTAGGGATCAAGAAATAATCAATGGCTAATAATCTTTCAAGATCGGGGTTGAACCTTTGCCCAACATCAACCCATTGTTCCCCTTGTCCTGCATCTTCCTGCCTGACCAATTCCTTTTGTGATGACTTCCTCTATGGTAACTTGATCAGACACTGGTGGCTAATGAATAAGATTTGTATTATTAGCCATGTTCCTCTCAGTAACAGCCTCAGGAGCAGTAAGGGCAGTAATCAATTGGTTTTTCTGATGGGAAGTTAAATCAAAGGTGAATGTGATCGGCACGTCCCCCTCAGGTCCTAGAATGTCATAGTGGAGATGTTGTATTGTCGGGGGAATCAAATTGGAAGGAAGAGTGAGGCCAGGATCTAACTCATCCAAATATTCAAACTTCATTGGATAGGGCTCAAGGGTCAGATCAAATGTGAAATTTTCTAACAAGGACCCTTCATCACACTCATCACTCAACTGAAGATTATGAATCAAATTTTCAAGAAATGAGGTCGGTAGATGAAATGTAAATTTTTCCAACAAGGCCCCATCATCATGTTCTTCTAGGGGAGTAGGATATTCAGAATTTGTTGTCATTAAATCACCAAGATTGTTGATTACAAAGCAATCCTTCTCGTCATGTATATCCTCAATTGAGTTGTGTGGGCCACTATTCTTCACAGTGATATTCTCAATCTCAAAACATTCATAGGAGGGGGTGACGATATCAATATGATCATTTTTATCCTTCAATCCGCCCCCTACTTCCTTCCCGTCCTCCATCATGGTATTACGAGTGCACTCCTCCTCACTCTCAATAGTTATATCTTGAGCCAAAATGGCAGGCATCAGATCATCATCATCATCATTCACGTATGGAGGGGGTTGGTTGAATGTTGAAGGAGGGCCATGGTAAGTAGACTGAGAGTATACGACTTGAGGTTCAAAGTAGTGGCCCGGTGAATCACCCCTAATATCGATATTGCTTTGAATGTTTGGGTGAGATGAGTTGGGCTGAAGTTGATTGCACATGGGCTGCTCATGAGTTTCATGGGGTGAAGGTGTAGACAAATGGGCTTGAATTGGTTGGTCCGTCCAAGGCAAATTTAGGTGAGTACTCTAGCCAAGATTAGAATCTTCTGAAAGGGTATCATACTTGGGCTGAGAGAACCCTAAGATATTTTGGACTTGAGCTTGGATGACCAGTGGGAGTTGGGCTATAGTAGGACAGTGACTCACATGGTGAGTGAGACTGGCACAGAAATCATAGGCTTCCTTGTGAGTTTGGATTGGATTTTCGGCCTGTCTGGAAAGTCCTACAAATTATTTATGAGATGAGATTGAGGCATGATTCATCGAATTTTCACTCAAAATTTCAAACAGATCATACTCCTCATCTTCATTCTTGTTCATGAACGTCCCTCCGCAACATGTATCCACCATTTGTCTATCAAGATCAGATAATCCCTCATAAAATGCAAACATAATTTGCCATTTGGGTAACCCATGATGTGGACATTGACATAACAAATCCTTTAACCTTTCTCAAGATTCATAAATTTGCTCGTTTGAAAATTGAGTAAATCCCGAAATCGCCCTTCTCATAATGTTGGTTCGGACTATGGGGTTGAATTGTTTTAAAAATTCTAACTGCATATACCCCCAAGTCTTAACAATTTTTCCAAAACTTCTTAACCAGCATTTTGCTTTATCCTTCGATGAGAATGGAAATAAGATCAACTTAAGGGCATCATCACTAAAATTTTGGATTTTAACCAACGAGCAAATTTCTTGAAAATCATCTAGATGCTCATAAAGATTTTCATTGGGTTTTACATAAAAAGAAAGGAGCATCTGGATGATATCGGGGCTAATCTCATAATGATCCACCAGAATGTCAGGTAGTTTAATACAAGTGGAGGGTTTATAATTAGAAGGAATAAAGTGTTCCTTCATGGACTTGGGTTTCCCTCTAAGATAGATGGCCATTAAAAAAAAGGGTCAGATCCCTGAAAGATTTGTTCAATTTTTTTCAACAATTTTTTTAATTTTTTTTGTAATTTTTGTAATTTCTTAATTTTAATTACCCTTTATTAATCTCTTTTTTTGTTTTATTCTCTCTTTTTTTAGGACGAGAAAATCACAATTTTTTTTTGAAACTAACACTGACTCAGATGAAGAGAGAGAAGATGAGGATTTTTTTTATTATTTTGCTGACTCTTTTTTTTATTTTTTGCAAACACAAATAAATTACTTAATGACCTAGACCTAGAAATAGAATTTCATAAAATGACTAAAGTACAACTTAAGTTCACCCTCAATATTTTCACCGGCCAGGTAAGGGGTGGGGTAGTGGGAGGCTCCCCCTACTTTCGTAGGGACCTAATTATGTCAAACCACTAGCCCGCTTAAGACGTTTGCCATCCGACCGTCTTGCCTTAGGCACCGATTTCCACAAGAGGGCAAACTCAAATCATACTAAAATCACAGTGTGACCCTAGGGCCAATGTCTACTGACTTTTATTTAAGGCTTAGGTCATGCAAAGATGCAAGGAAAAATATGATTTGTGGGCTAAGGAAGGGTGATGAAATCCCCACCTTATGTTATTTAGGGGTATTGCCCTTAGAGTATTTTGAAATGAAATACACACCACAATTTTAAACAAGGGGTTCTTATATAATATACATGCTAGAATATGATAAGTAAAATGTACCTTGCCCCTCGCAATCTCCAAAATGTAATACAGAAATTAAATAATAAGGAAAAATCCTATGCTAAATGATGCATGGCCTAGAACATGGATGGTGTGGTTTGTACTCTTGAATGAAGCCTTTTATTTTTGGTGCAAGTGATTTTTTTAATTTTTTTTAATAAACATATCTAACCACAAGATATGTAAAGTGGAAAAATGAAACTAGAATGAAAGAGGGAAAGTTTGGATACTTACTTGAAAAGTGATCCCTCATTATTATTTTTGAAATGAATGACAAAATCAAAAGATAAAAGAAAGAAAGGTAAACTTACCTCTGATTTTTTTAAATTTTTTTTCTACAAAAAAAGAAAAGAAAAGAGGGCTTTATTAGTACACTATAAACATAAGGAAAATAAAGTTCTTAAATCAAAAATCATCATTCTTCCCTATCAACGGCGCCAAAAATTGATAACACGGAAACGTATGTCGTTACTACACGCGTGCTAACAATCTTAAAATCGAACTCGCACAAAATGATCAAAAGAGAACGTAGTACTATGGCAAGTACGGGTCGAATCCTCAGGAAAGAAGAGATTTTTAGAGTTAAAAACCTTGGAGTCGTATGAAAAATACTTGTGATTTTACTTTGCTTAAAGAAAATAGTGCATGGAAATAAATCTATCTAAAGAATATGAGAGGGATTGAGAAGAGAAATTTGAGAAATGGAGAGAGAAAAGGGAACATAATTTGCCAAAATAAATTTTATTGCTAAAGACATGAAAATTACAAGCTATGAAAATTGAGATTACAACTAATATAAACTACGAGATAAGTGAAGAAACTAGAGCCATGAGAGGATGATGAATGCCGTCGTCTCCTCCTCGCCGAGCCTTGGAGAGGATTGCTTTGCCTTGAAGGAGATCGCCGTGGAAAGAGATGGATGAAGAAGCCGTCGTCGTCCACGTCATGAGCCTTGGAATGTCGCCCGTCTTGGTGTGCACGCCGCCATGAAAGGAGAGTTGTAGAGGATAAACTTTGGAGAGAAATATAGAGAGGAATGTGGAAGGGTTTATGTGGAGATGAAGAAGGAAGAAGATGAGAGAATAAAACAGTGAAAAATAAATATAACTCGTAAACGGAGAAGAATTAGAGGCAGTGATAGAAGAAGAAAATATATATCTACAAGAGAGGAAGAAATTTGATGAAGAACTCAGAGAAAAAAGAAGAGTGTAAATGCTTCAAAATGGAGGAAGAACAGAGTGTAGTGTCTCATATGAACAGTAAAAATACAAGATAACACCTTGAAAAAGAGATTATAACTAAAAAATGATATCGAATTAAAAGATGGTTCAGAAGCAGAAGTTGAAGATCGTTTAAAAACAAAGAACTTTTATGAAGAAAGTAAGAGGAGAAATAGACTAGAAGGGTGAGAAACAAGGGGAAGAACAGAGAGAAACACTGGTTCGCAGATGAACATGACAGCATAGTGAAAAATATGAAATAGATTGAAAACCAGAAGGCATTGGAAGATGAGGCAGAAGAAGAAGTTGTAGAGGACTTAAAACTAAAGAACTTTCATGAAAAACACAAGAAGAGAAAATGAACTTACGTGAGAGAAACCGGCGACCTAAGAAGATGTGAGAGGGAGAGAAAAATGCCAAAGGAAGAACTTCGTTTCTCCTCCTTGTCATGGGCTATTTATAGGGAAAGTTGGGTAGATGGAGGGTGGAGATTGTATCAAAAGGAGATGGATGGCTGGGATTCAAGTGGAATATGATGCATGGGGAAGAGAAAAAGTAGGTGGGCACCCCCTTTCCCAAGGCTCATCATGTCTCTCATTTATTTCAAACTTTGAATTCAATTTTCCCTCCAACCAAAATATGTGTTTCTTTTCCTCAATTTCAATCTTTTAAAATTTCTTTTCCCTCCAACCAAAATATATGCTTTTCACTTGGTCAAAGTGGTGATGACAGTTTTACCCCCAGCTTCTTTTGCAATTACCTTCGGTGTCCTGCACACATATAATTATGATTTAGTCCATAAAAATTACCATAATGTGCACATGAATCACAATTGCTCATAATTATGCAATGGAGAATTAATGTTCATGACTCTCAACTCCATTTTATTAAATAAAATCACCAAATTAATTAATTTACATGAAAGGTCCAATCTACATGCGAAGTTGAGATTAACGATAGATCATGCATAATTACCTAATTATATGCACATAAAATGGTGTACATGCAATGAATTATCATAGAAAATAGACGCTTATCAGGGACGTCTGCCCGTGTCGTAGCACCTCACATACGGTGGGTGTAGACTTGTGTGTGACGGCTACATACGGCGTGAGGGGAGTGCAAACGACATACCACCGGCGTATTAGGCTGACGAACAAGTCACACGCACAATTCTCCTTAGCTCGCTGCTCGGAGCCGCGCTTGAAGTCTTGGATGCTCGATGCTTGCTGGATGCTGGACCTTGGAAGGATGAACCTTATCATGCCCCACCCCTTGAGCTCCTAAGGGATTTTTATAGGGGAAGTTGAAGGGTCACAAGGGGTTTACGTGGACCAGCTAAGGGGGGTGAGCTGGTCTGCGTAAACCCAAGTGAATAGTGCTTGGGTTACGGACTGAGAGAGAGAGGGGGGGAAGGGGTTTACGCGGACCAGCTCAGGGGGCTGAGCTGGTCCGCATAAACCCCCCTTGGATGGGGTTTACGCGGACCAGCCCAGGGGCCTGGGCTGGTCTGCGTAAACCCCCCCCCCCCCCCTTAGGGGGTTTAGGCAGACCAAAACCCCACCCCAGGGGGGTTTAGGCGGAGTGGTTTGGGTTTTTTTCTTTTTTGAAAAATAATTTTTTTTTAATTGAATGGGGGGTTTATGCGGACCAGCCAGGGGGGTTGAGCTGGTCCGCGTAACCCCCCCCCCCATGGGGGGTTTAGGCGGATTCGCTCCAAGGAGAGAGGGGGGTGGTCCCACCCTATAAAATCTGATTTTTTGGGGCCATTTTCTTCCTAATTTGACTAAGAAAGAAAAGGACGAATAGCTGGGAGGATACGTGGAGGCTTGCGTGCACGTTGACTTGCGGAATTCCCGCGTACTATCGCTTTGCACTCCCACGTCCACGCATCGACTTCTCAAACTGGTACGGCATACGAACCGCGTCGTACGACCGTAAATCGGACGAACCGGGACTGAGTGGGGTCGTGGGACCACCGGGCTGGAGGGAGGGCGCGACCCCTAAGGAGTTCACCCTCCCTGGGGCGCGCGGCCATGCCCCGGGGTGAACTGGCCCCGGGCTGGCCATAACCCCGGGGGATGGCCCCCAGGGGTCTTTTTGCGTTGTCTGTGGATGTCCTTTAACGGACTTCGAACTTCGGGAGGCTAGCATGGGCCCGTGGGGCCGTCATTCTTCGGGTAGTCGCAGCCGCTCGGAAGGTGTTCGAGTAAATGCCCGATACACCCCGGATTGCCGAACGGCTTGAGTAGATGGGGGAGGGGCCGCACGGCGTGCCTTGGATTGAGGATAGAAGCTCGTGGGAGCTAAGAGGGGGCATTTTGTGGACGTGGGTAATGCCTCGGGCTGTGTGCCGCATTGCTCAGTGGGTTGACAAGGTAGCCTCGGGTTAGCCTGAGTGCTAAAGTTGAGTGGCTCATTGCCACGTATCTGAGGGTCGGGGGTGGCCCCGACTTACTAGGGGATCGTTGTGGGACCCCATCAGTGTACTGGAACCATGGGATGGCCCGTGGTTTTGTGTAGAAGGGCTGGAACATATGCGCCCACAAGGTGTTAGGAAATATGCCGAACACGCATGTGTGGGCCGTATGCACGTGCTGCGGGCCTCCAAAGCCTGTGGTTGACTTGCTTGGGTCTCCCTTTGACCTTGGAGGGTTGAATGGAGTGTGTCGGAGTGGGCCCGCTGCTCTTTCACTGGGTGCCACGTGGCGTAGCTTAGTGTCGGGGTGCCCCCGGGTGGTCCCGGGCGGCCATGCAGGATATGAGCAAAGCCCGTACGTGAGTGGCCGGGGTTGACCCCGGACAATTGTTTGTGTTGCCACGTGTCACGGTAAGTTGGTCGGGACCCTTGTAGGGACCCGCAGGGTTGTAGAAAGGGCTAGAGAGCCCATGCCTTGAAGGTGTTCGGGGAAATGCCCGAACCCTTACTCCTTGTTATTTTGGCTGGGAAATAGTCTGGGTACAACAAATGCCCCCCACGGGGCGTGCATCGGAGGCGGAGATGAGGGCGTATGGCCCGTGAAACCCTCCTTCTAAGTTGTTGTAGTTGTATTTTGACACTTCACGTGCTTTTATTTTGCTGTGCTGTATATGTTGATTTTCTGGTATACTGACTATATTTTTTTTGGGTGCCCTATCTTGCAGCTATGGCACGCTTCGGTAGAGACGGGCGAGTCCCGAGGCCGATGGCTCGGGAGGAGGATCACTGGGTGCGGTGGACTGATCGGCAGATGCCCGCTTTGGGCGCACCTGTGATCACTATGGCCGGGATAGAGCAGCTGGACCGGGGCCATACGGCAGTGGTTGAGGGTCCGCTGGGTGAGAGGACAGCTGGACCGGGGCCATACGGCAGTGGTTGAGGGTCCACTGGGTGAGAGGACAGCTGGAGTAGGGGCCGTGGAAGTGGCCATGATTCTGGAGGCGGGTGGTTTGTACAGTCATGACCGGAGCGGGGGCTATCCATTGGAGTTCCCCCTGGATCGTCACATGTTTGAATTAATTCGCGGTTACGTCCCTCCTGGCGTGGAGGAGGGCGACTCGCAGATCCCAGGGGCCCACCGCCGGTTTGAGAGGGCCATCTTGATTGGCAGGGACAGCCTGCATGGTACATCGTTCTACTGCTATCCGATCTTTTCGGAGGACTACTGGAGGCAGTGCCAGTTTCCTAGTGTTGACTACCTGGGGTTCTTTGGCATGGCGGAGCAGTCTGGAGTCAGGGTTGGGCCGATTGGCCTTGCTAGCTGGGATTTGCATGGTCATCATCGCACGGAGACAGAGGGGATTGCTGGGTTGGTAATGGAGACTGCTAGTGTGCAGTACGCTGGAGAGGGCTATGATGATCACAATATGCTGAATGGAGTCATGCGACAGACCGTCACTAGCTGGTATGGTCGCTGGACAATGATCTCGTCACACTACTACCGCCAGGGCGCCATTGAGTGGCTGATGGAGATCATCCACCACTACCGGGCGTTGCTGGATCGTGCTGAGATCAGGTACGCGGTGACTGCCGCTCTGTACGCGTACCCATGCTACACCGGACTGCTGTAGAGCTTGGGTGAGCATTTCAACCATCGTTGGAACACAGTGGCGACAGCAGAGAGGGAGACCAGTCTTGACTTGTGGTCTTTGTTCAGAATTTCTGGCTTACCGGTCGTCGGCGAAGGATACGAGGAGGTAGTGCTGGATGACCTCCACCGTAGTCATACCAACGGACTGGGAAGATACCGAGTGCCTCATAGTTATCGGTATCTCATGAAGACCAGGAGAGATTTAGCTCTAGCAGGGATAGGGAGAGACGCACAGACTCCCCGGGTACCACTGAATGTATGGGTCCGTCATTTCTACAACGGGCCATTTTGCTTCTACCAGGAGTTTGCCAGGGACCAGACTCCATGGGAGGAGTATACTGAGGTGGAGCTACGCTTCCGGATGTACTCCAGATATGTGTATGCACCACAGGAGGGGTGGAATCCCCACGGTCTGCCAGATGTGACACACCTTGCAGCGTATCTGGCATATTGGTTGGCGACTTTTGTAGTTCCCCACGGAGAGGACGGGCTGTTGAGAGCTGAGTTGTTGTGGCCGGCTTGCTTGTTGGCTGAGGGGAGATAGTTAACTCTAGCTCCCACTGCACTGGCCAACATCTACCAAGGACTTGGAGTTCAGGCGACACACTCAGCACCGAGGGAGAGGAGTATACTCCTACCGACCCACTACCTTAGTGTGTGGGCTGGGTTACTGTTCTCGGGGCTGGTGACGCGAGGTACCGTGGCGAACCTGACGGCACCACTTTTGTTCAGCTTTACTGGGCAACCGGATGGGGATGCAGAGGAGCAGCTTGAGGGGGGCAGGAGGACCCTTTGTTACCTGCCCGCCCAGGGCGAGGAGGGACTGCCCTTTGATAATGCAGCGAGGGACTCTGGTTTCTTTCTGGGGGCTTCAGGTGGAGGGGCGACCAGCACCCACCCCGGTCAGGGGGCGGCCGATACAGGACCATGGACTGAGTGGATATTGAGCACCCGAGCAGCTATGTTGGCGTTGCACCGGTCGGCGATGAGTTCCTTGGAGCCGTACTACCCGCATCGCTTTGACAGGAATTTCGGGTATGACCAGGGGATTCTGTCGAACAGGGAATTCCCTCTGACGGGCAGGCAGTACAAGGTCAAGGATACCCACCTACTTGCAATAGCCTGGCGGGACTTTTACTGCCGTCAGGAGTCGGAGCAATTCCCGATGCCGGGGCAGGGACGTCGGGGACGATTTGATGTGCACTACGCCCGGTGGTGGTTCGAGCACAGTCACCTCTACCGACAGAAAGCCTCCACGATCAAGAAGGCGGAGGAGAGTCGCTTGCTGAGGGAGGATCTGCCTCCTATTGCACTGGATGAGGGGTACCTGAGGTCCCGTGTTGCACGGATCCTCCGAGAGATCGAGTGGATTGTAGCACAGTGGCCCCAGAGTGGCTGGGGTTCGTCTTCTGGGAGCCGAAGCAGCGGAGGGGCACTGAAGCCCCTGGGACGGGCCTCGGCGACAGCGACTGGAGTGAAGGTGTCTCGATCGAGGGCACCTAGGGCCTGGAGGGCTCGGTTCTTGGCCGATTGTGGCATTCCGGGTAGAGGGTCGCTGGACTAGGAGCTCTCGCACGGGAGCTTCACCGACACAGCGGTTGATGACTGAGATGGCACATCGCCCATGCGATTGGGTCAGCTGGGCTTGTGGAGTTTGTGTCCCAGGTCGAGTGCGCACGCACTCCACGGGATATTCGGGACACCGTCGCAATGGTGGCCCGAGCCCTGGTGTTGGGTTTGGAGCAACTAGTGCCTTTACCATTGACCCCCTTTGGGGCTCCAGGTTAGGCTTTCCTCCTGTTGAGTCCTGAATGGTGGCAATCAAGAGGGGAGGGGTGAATTGATTGGCCAATTAAAATTTCTTCTCAAGAGACAACCTTGTTTAATAAACACACAAGCGCTTGGCCTCACTCGATCAGGACCACACTCGTGAATGCGTGTGAATAAGAGTAGGTGGTTGATGACGGAAATGGTGTACACTCAGCTCACCGTGAAGCCCACTCGACAATATATGCGAAATATCAAACCACAAGAGAAACACTGAATTTTTAGGTGGTTCGGGTGCACTGCCGTGTTCCCTACGTCCACCCCTCACACATGAGAATTAACGCTTCACTATGAAGTGAGCCACACACACATGCTGTGTAGAACAGCAACCACACACACACGGCACCCGATATGGGTTGTCAAATGTTGTGACTCCTCTGCGTTGATGATGTTGACAATATGTTTTACTTCATTAGCAACACCTTGTTTTGATTGATTGGCAACTGTTTATGCTTTGATGAAATTGTTCTTATCAGATTGTATGTGTGTTCCATGCATTTTACAGGTTCACACACTGCACACACACTCAAAGTCTACACATTGCACGTAGAGTCTATACACTGCTTTGTGTTGTGTTTGTGCATCACTTAGAACATGTCTATACATTCATGCATCATGGGTCGACCCCCTTCTTTGATGGGTCGACTCCCCCCCAGATATCCAAGTCTATACAACTGTCCATCTTATTTAGTGTTTCAGGCAGCGTCAACGTAGTAAGTGTGTACATTGCATTGGCTAAGTCTGCAGCGTCAACGCAGTAAGTGTGTACATTGCATTGTGGCGTTTGTGTTCAAAGGCTATACATTGCATGGCAAGCCCAAAGTCTATACATTGCTACATTGCTTGCATTTGTAAAGTCCATACATTGCATCGTTGTGTTAAGTCTATACATTCACATTGTCTGTATGTCTGCACGCTAAAGTCTGTACAGAGTCTGTGTCTGTTTGACCAGCAAGTCTGCACAACGTCCGTCTCATTTAGCGTCTAAGGCGATGTCTATACACTGGACTTGAAGTCTGTACATTGAGTGTCTCATTGAGCGTCTCATGTAAGTCTATACAATGCATCAGCAAGTATGTACATTGGACTGTGTTAGGCAAAGTCTGTACATCGGATTGTTTCAAGTGAAGTATGTACAGCGTCATGCATTGTTCTTCAAGTCCATACACTGCACTGTAGATTGCTCGAGGTGAAGTCTGTACATCCATCAGTGAACTTCCAAGTCTGTACATCCACTAGTTCAACTTGCAAGTCTATACATCGGTAGCTTTACCGATGTTGCACTCGAAGTCTATACACTGATAGCTTTACCGTCGTTTCCCTTGGCAAGTCTGTACATCGTTCAGTTGTCTTGGCAAACTCTATACATTGTGCACTTTCAAGTCTGTACAGACTTTGCCTTGCTCAAGTCTGTACATCACCCAGTTGGCAAGTCCATACATTGGAAGTCTATACATTCGTTTGCCTTGCATCATTCATCAAGTCTGTACAGCGCTTTCGCTTGGCAAGTCTATACATTGTGAATGTCTATACACTCGATTGCCTTGCTTTGATCAAGTCTGTACAGAGTTTCCTTTGGCAAGCCTGTACATTGTTTATGATGTCTGAACAACGAGCAAGTCTATACATCAGACTAGTCTGCATCGGCTAAGTCCATACATTGTCCAGTGCATTGCATGCATCATTCTTGAAGTCTGTACATCAAGCTGAAGGCTGCCTAAGTCTATACATAGTCTGTCTTCCTTAGAGTCTAATGCATAACATGAAGTCTGTACATCACACATCATTCAAGTCTGCACATTATGCATCATATGAATTCAAGTCTGTACATTGTGCATCCTTGAGTTGAAGTCCATACATCGTCAGTTGTCTGTCCAAGTTGTTACATTACCTAAGTCTATACGTTGGCTACTGAATGTTCTGCAGAGTCTGTACATTGCATTCGAGCTCACAAAGTCCATACAGTGAAGTCTATACAATGCATTCAATCCTGCAAAGTCTGTACATGGTTTAATACTTAAACTGATGATTCTATTTCGACTGTCTGACAGGGATTCTTTGCTGGGATTGATGACCTGGCTCGTGATCCAAGGAGGACGAGGTGATCAGATGGTGACACGTGGAAGCAGCCCATCACAAGATGCTGCCATGTGGATGAAATTGCCTCAGATCTGGCGAATTCTCTGGGCGGGAAATGTGGAAGCCACGCGCCCTTATCCAATATGCTGCTGTATATATATGAGTCTTCGTCTTCAGATGAAGGCTGATCGATCAACCAGTGGCAAAGTCTAAACAGAGAGGTAGAAGCCTGAAGCAGCAGAGAGCCACCGATCCACAGAGAGAAGAAAAATAGAGAAGAAGAAAAAGAGAGAAGAGAAGAAAAGAGAGATGAGTTGAGAGAGTGAGATTGAGAGAGTTTGATTGAGAGGTTGTATCTCAGACTCTTGGTTCAGATACCAGAGCTGAGCCTTTGCTCATTCGAGCTACATTCTGATTTGGGTTTTCTATTTTTATTTGCTTCTGTCTTTACTTTCCAAACTCTTGTTTCTTCAAGCTGTGAGTCAGCTGTTAGCAGAGGTGCTGTCTCTGGTCGGGTAAGCTGTAAACCCCAGCAGTTGCAGTGGAGGATTCCACTGGACAGGTGAAGCTGTAATCCTCAACAGGCGAGACTTGTCTCGGACAGCAAGCTGTGTTGCTCAGCGGTTTGTAGACCAAGCTGTAGTGCCCAGCAGACGCAAGCTGTACTGCGCAACAGTAAGCCATACTCGGTTGAGTGTGGGGTGGACGTAGGTCTTTGACCGAACCACCTAAAAATCTTGGGTGCCTTGTGTTTGTGTGATTGTCCATGAACTGTGTGCGTGACTGATTCTTTTGATTATCTTCACAGATTGCTTGTGCTTCTGCTCAGTTTATACACTCAAGTTAGTGTTTTAATAGATTTGCCTATATTCCGCATTAGAACCTCTTACTGGTTTTTAATTAGGCAGTAGATCTATTCACCCCCCTCTAGATCCACACTTCGTGGAGATAGACTGCGTCCATCTAACATAACACTTGGTATCAGAGCCATACTCTTCTACAGGGACTCATCGCCCGAAGCGGAAAGGCAAGATGGATGCTCGAGGGATGATAGCTGAAGGACACTCAACCACAAAGCCCCCATTCTTCGATGGATCTAACTATGCATACTGGAAGAACCGTATGCAAGTGTTTTTGAGGGCTAAGGATTACGAGATCTGGAAGGTAGTCAGCAAGGGACCTTATGAGCTGTCCCCTAATGAGGAAGTCTGGACCAAGGAGGAGATAAGGAGGTCTACACTGAATTAGAGTGCCATAAACGCCATCCAGTGCTCTCTGCACCCTACAGAATTCTCCCGCGTATCAGCCTGCAAATCAGCTAAGGAGATGTGGGATGCACTGGAAGTCATTCATGAAGGGACCTCTCAAGTTAGAGAGCAGAAGGCTAATCTCCTTGTGTCAGAATACGAAGCCTTCAAGATGAAGCCGAACGAGACCATCAGTGAAATGTATGCTCGATTAACTATCATCACAAATGGTCTTAGAGGTCTCGAGAAACCTCAGACAGAATATGATGTAGTGAGGAAGATACTGCGCTCCCTGACTCATGCTTGGCATACTAAGGCTACAGTGATGGAGGAGTCAAGGGACTTGCGAAATACAAGGGCTGATGAGCTAATTGGCTCACTGATGGCATATGAGATTAATATGCCAAAGATAATCACATCTCTAGCAGTTCATCATCAGAGGAGAGCCTGAATGAAGAAGACATAACTCGTTCTGAGATGGCCATGATGACCAGAGAGTTCAGGTGATTCCTCAGGAAAGGTGCAGGACGATTCAGCCAAAAGAAGTACAGTGGCGGCCGAAGGGACAAAAGGTATAAACACAACCCTACTAAGAAAACTGAAACTAATACTTGTTATCAATGCAGGAAACTAGGCCATCTGAAAGCTGACTGTCCAGAGAATCAGAAATACAAGGACAAGTCAAAGAGAAGGAACATGAAAGGGAAAGCAATGGTGAGTACCTGGAGTGATGAAGATGAAGGTTCCTTCAGTAGTAGCTCAGACAGTGAAGCCGAATCTGAGAAGCCCATTTGCCTTATGGCAACAAGCTCAGAAGACAGAGAAGAGGACTCAGATGAGGTAATCACTAGATTTGAAAATTTCACAATTGCTGATTGGGTAGATGCTTACCATGACATAGCTAATAGAGCTGATGATATTAGAAAAGAGAACAGACATCTAAGAAGAAAGATCAATTCCATGCAAAATGATAAAACTCTAACTGATATAATTGCATGTCTAGAATCTGAGAATAAAAATTTGAAACTCACATGTTCTGAATTAGATGAAATCAGAATTGAGTTAAAAGCCTCTAAAGAAGACAATGAGAGGTTAGATAAAGAAGCTGATGAATGGAAGCTGAAAATTTAGAAATATGAAAGTGAGATAAAAATTGTGAATGAAAAATATCAAGCTGTCCTAAGTGTGAATACAGAACTGAAAAAATCCATTGAAGACATTCAAAAGGATAATGAGGACAAGCTTAAAACCATTGAGAAGATGACCCAAGGTACTGATAATCTAAATGCTTTGTTAGGGTCAAAGGTCAACCTCAGAAAAGAGGGCCTATGATTTAATTCAAGTGCAACGAAAACCTTTGGAATGAAAACTATTTCATTTGTTGCACAAAAAGAAAAAGGACCTCTAATTAGCATGAATTCAAACAATTCAATGAACAAAAATGCTAATCTGAAAAAGCCCAGTGCTGAGGAGAAGGGCAAACAAAAGCTGAGTGAGCCTAGTAGAGCTAGCACTGTTAGGGTGCTAGGCCCGGATACAGAGGGGGGGGGGTGAATGTATCCTGCTACGAATAATGCCCAATTTAAAAAATCAGATGCTAAGCAAGTTCCGGAGTTAAGCTAATTCGATTAGACAAAATAACAAGCAGGTGGAGCGAGCCTATCCAAGCATCTAGCGGAAGCAAATCAAGCAATCTGATGAACCAGTTGAAAATCCTTTTAAACAAAAGAGCAAATATGTAACTGGCCCCCAAATAATCAACTAGCGGAAGCAGCACAAATGAGAATAAGAAATCTCAAGACAATTTGTGAAGGATGGTAGGAGATATAGAAGAACACACTACAAGCAAACCACTGCTCAAAGATTTTAAGGTGGTTCGGTCCTCCAGACCTACATCCACCCCTCACTTCCAACCGGAGTGAGGCTTCACTAGCAAATGCTAGAACCAAGCAGACTCAGTCTGCAAACAGTTGCTGCCACACAGCTTGACCAGGGGAACAGCCTCCCCTCTTGCTCCAAGCCGGAGGGACACCCCAAGTGACTCCCAGCCACTTGAAAACCAAAGACCGAAGTCTCTCTTCCTCCAGACTAGGAGGGAACCAACCTGTGACTTCCAGTCACCAGCAAACCAGAGGTCGAAGACCTCTCTTCCTCCCAACCAGAGGGACCCCTGGACTTGCAACCCACAAGCCCAGAACCGGAGACAAGTCTCCCTTCTCCTGAATCCACAGGAGGAACCCGATCCCCAGCAGGACAATCGGAAGAACAAGATAACCAAATGAAAACGGAGAAATAAAAATACGAAATGAAAATAACTTCAGCAAACAGAAAGCTGAAAGACAAAATGCACAATATGGCTCTCAACAGAGCTGACTGGCCTGGATCTGATCCACGGTCCAGTGAAGATAGATCTTCAGATGAAGCTTCCTATCTCTCGTTCTCTCTTCTTCTTTCTCT
Source organism: Amorphophallus konjac (assembly GCA_022559845.1). Classification (NCBI taxonomy): domain Eukaryota; kingdom Viridiplantae; phylum Streptophyta; class Magnoliopsida; order Alismatales; family Araceae; genus Amorphophallus; species Amorphophallus konjac. The sequence continues at coordinate 251,049,067 of CM040127.1, forward strand.
TCCTTTTCTTCTCTGCTTCCTTCTCTCACTCGCAAGCTCTCTCTCTTTCTCTTTTTACTTCTGCTGCTTCTCTCACTCTGCCACTCTTCTTTTTCTTCTTCTACTCTATTCTCTATATCGTGGAGGCACTCTCTGCTCTTCTATTTCTAGGCTTCTCTCTTCTATCTCTTCTTCCTCTCTTTTCCTTCTTTTTCTCTTTTTCTGGATCGAAGGGCTTTTTGCTCTTTAGGCTTCTGCTTCGATCAGTCTTCTTTAGTGGAAGAAGACTAGTATATATAGTAGCAGCAGCAACACACTGGCGCGTGTGGCTTCCACGTTTCCAGCTCTAGAAATTCGGACCACGTGGCAGCTTCCTGGTTCACGAGCCAGGCACCTCGGATCACGTGTCCTACAATTCAAGGACATTCGTTCAGTAAAACTCAAGACTGCTGCGTTGACTCTATCAACCCATGGCGTTGACGCATCGATGATCCAGTGATCAAGTCTTTAGCAGATGGGCGTGCTGCGTCGACACCGCTCCACTGCTGCGTTGACGCATCGGTGTGTACTAGCAGCTAAAAGGTGTCGTTCCATCAACCTGCTGCGTCGACCCAACGAGCTGCAGCGTCGACGCTGCCAAGGTACTCCAGAGGTTGCAAGGAGTTACTTGAACTGCTGCGTCCACACTGCCAGTGGGTGGTGTTGACGCATCTGAGTAAGCCAGTAACCCATTGGTTCTCTTTTTGTAACTGCTGCGTCGACGCTACTTGCTCAATGCGTTGACGCACCAGAATAATCCAGGAGCTTCTTTCTTGATTTGCTGTGTCCACGTGTCAGCCTCTCAGCCAGCTTCAGCACACGTGTCACAATCCTGTCTGCCCTTTCAGCCTCGAATCACGTGCCCTCCATAAGCTTCACGATCAGAACACCTGTCAGACAGAGTATCGGATAAGTCATCAGTTTAAGTGAAGAACTCTGTGTAGACTTGTAAAGACGATCATGCTGTATAGACTAAGTGTGTACAGTGTGAGGGAGTGTATAGACTTAGTTAGAAGGAGCCCGATGTACAGACTTGCCTATGCGAAGCCACTGTACAGACATTGAAAACGTGAAGCCAAAGTGTAGACTTCACGCTGTACAGACTTGAGGCTTTGATGAACGAAGGTTCAGTGTAGAGTTGGAATGTTAGGCCCAATGTATAGACTTTATGCGTGAAGCAGCACAATGAATAAGTGTGTACATTGAGACCCAGTGTATAGACATGACCTAACAGTCCAGTGTATAGACTTGAATAGCTGAAAGCTACAGTGAGAGAGTGTATACACTTGACCAGATCAAGGGCAATTCGAGTGTATAGACCTCATGCCATGAGACGCTGAGAGAGACAGTCCAATGTACAGACTTATGAAGACTGATGCATGAACAGTAATGCATAGACTTAGGAGCATGACGGCCAATGTGTAGACATCAACTATCAAGACGCTAAGGAAGACGGACAATGTACAGACTTCCTGTAACAGTCTGATGTACAGACTTCATGAAGCTAGACCAGCGGCTGTACATACTTTGAAGGAGGACAAATGTATGGACTTGGTGACGTGAAAGCGATGTACACACTTATAGCGTTGACGCTAATGTCTTGAGAATGCTCACAGCGTTGACGCTGCATGAGACGTAGGCTGTACAGACTTAGCATGTGAAGACTGATGTGCATACTTGCTGAGTTGACGCTGCAGCCCAATGTGTTGATGCTGCAGCCCAATGAGTTGACGCTGCAACGTATATTCTTGATGATCAACTGATGATGTATAGACTTCATCAAATGAAGAAACTGAACTGAAGCGTCGATGCATCAGCTCAAGGAGTTGACGCACTACTGTATGGACAGATACAAAAATGACCAAGGGGTCGACGCATCGGTACACTGAGTTGACGCACTGCAGTGACAACTGTGCAGACAGAGTGTAGCAATGAATGCTTTATGCATCAGTTAACATGACTGAACATCAAAATATATTAAACTAAACTGAGCAGCAAGATGACTGAACATTTGATTAACTCACATCAACAACCAATCATCAAAACCAAATCAATCATCAAAACAGAACATCAATGCATGGTGACTCACAGTGTATGACTCACATCAAAACCAATCATCAAAACCACAGAGGCACAACAATCTCCCCCTTTTTGATGATGGCAACTCTACACAGTGAGTCAATCTGATGGTGAGTCAATCTGATGCTGATGACTCAAACTATTCTCCCCCTTTGACTTCATCAAAAAGAAAATAGTTTGAGAAATTATAGCATGTATAAAAATTCAGAACATTTCTCCCCCTTTAGGAGTTTCAGCAAAAGCATGAGTTAGAGATACTCAAAATGAACCTACATGCACTTATTGAATGATATACTCCCTCTTTGGCAAACAATCTCCCCCTTTGGTATAATCAAAATAAACCATGGGAAGGGGTGAATGCAGATGCAGATACCAGAATGCAAGAACATAATTCTCCCCCTTTAAGAGTTTCTATGCAGCATGATGCATAAGACATGGAAGCGCCCCCTCAATAAGTGGAATCTTATGAGATGGATGAGAAGGAGACCACAGGGGCAAACAAGGAGAAGTTCAGGTCAATGAACCAAGGACAATAAGCAGAAAAGGTTCAAATAAGCAGATTTACAAATAAGCTCCAAACAGAAATAATTCAGCAAGATTTTCAAGGAGATATCAATCTCATAAATCCAAAACATAATTTTTCAAAGTCTTCCATTATAGGGACTTATGAATGAGCCTTTTGAACAGCATGGTTTAAACATGATGTATGCAGAGTTTATCAATAAAATTCTATATTGATATCTAAAACCATGTTTTAATAAAAATGAACCAAGCCCTCATATTTATCTTGATTGTCCTCCCTTTGTCTTACATAATCAAATTTATTACCTTCTTTCAGAATTACATGCACTAGTATTGAGATTAAGCAATTATGAAGTCATATTATTTTGTCTAGGGTTGTAGCAATTTGATTTTAGCATCAATATTCAGATATTTCAATTTGTTCAACAATTTTCCATGCTACAAATTTTACGAGCACTCTAGTTCAGTGCACACATTGTAACTAGAGGATATACCTTGATCAGAGGCCAATATCCCTAAGCCCTTAGTGTGACTAACTGTCATGCTTTATGTGAACAGAGTTAGCATTTACACATCATGACACACTACAACTCATTTTTTAATGAGTGAGTTGTATTTCTCAGTGTGCATGCCATTGCTCTGCCTGATTTTCAATAAATTTTATGCAGAGTTAACTAAGACACCTCATGACACAGTCCTTTGGACATGTGTTTCTCAGTGACCAATGTCATTGCTCTGACAGATATTACCCTTTAGACATTTCAGAAAAATTCATTTGCTTCAAATCAATAATAGTTTCATGTACTTAATCAGTTGAAGTCATGTATTCAAAAGTGCAGCTTTCAGAAGTTTTCACAAGACACAACATGAAACAGATGGTTAAGGTTTATTAAACATGCTTCAGATATTTTAAAGAGATTTTAAAGCCAAACTCATTGAGTACATTAAACTTAAACCACATGAGTTATTTCAGTCATTCATAAAAATGTATAATAGAAGATTTCTAGTTCAAGAATTTTCAGATTTATGATCGAGATAGTCCCATTGAAATCTTCATGACAGACTGATAGAATTCTGAAGCCAAATGATACCAATTGATAGGAGAAATACCAATTGTTAAGAGAGATTGTGAAGCTCAAAGTTTTCAAAATATGATTAAGGTTTGTCAACAAAATCAATAAGAAAGGATATGCAATGAGTTCTGACACATGTATGCATTTGACAACCTATATGCAATGCATTGACTCCCCCTCACAATATGCATTCAAACTCTCTCTTTGGCATTTTCAATATAAGGAAATGCAATGCACTATATGTATGCAGGGACATGCAAAGACTCAACATTGAATGATATGCAAGGATATGCATCTAACTCCCCCTGAAAACATGTAATGTTTGCACTGAAAACTGAACATATGATTCCAAATGATATTGTGACTTGTGCACAATCAGACTGTCCTATCAGCAAAGTGACCCATGGTACTAGGCGAAGCACTTGGTCTAGACCACCTCACACATAGTAAGAACCTCCAGACAGACTTCCCTGCCTTTTGGTACCTTACCATTTATATACCATTGAGGTCATGCATAATTATTCAACATGCAGTCCTATATGCAATTCAGAATTTCAGTGAGCTATTGCAACACACAAGTTTCAAGCCACACTCATATGCAGTTCAGATTTTTCAGAAAATTAGAAATGCAATTTATTTTCAGAGTCTATGCATAACACAATTATCAAGCAATTGAAATTAGCCTATGTATGCATCAGATATAGACAACCCTTCTTAATCTGATATTTGTACATAACTCTCTGCAAATGCATGATCAGAAAATAATGCACATGGCAAATGATGAATGAAAATGCAAAAATAGATTTAACTTGCTATGCATTAAAACTAAAAATAAGAAGAGCAGGAAGTTTACTTGAAAAGTTCAGTATGGGGTTTTCTTCTTGAGTGCCTTGGAACATTACCCCTTTTTATTTCAGTCCCAAGGCACACCTGCATAGCAATGTTATTTTGCACAAACAGGTGCCCAAGAAGTCTTGGGTCCTGACATGACAGTATTACTCCTAGCAGGTTTTCTCAACAATTTTCGTGCCTGAAGGTCATTAGATTTCATCAAATTGCAATTATACATTGAGTGACCAATTTGTCCACAGCAACGGCATGAATTAGCAGATTTCAAATTCCTCTTATGCACATTTCTGTTGTCATGAAGTTCATTTGCAGAGAGAGAGTTCTGTTTACTATAATGATAGTAAGATGCACCAGATTTCGTATTTAATCTATGCACATTCTTGTTAGCATGAAATCCATGTGTACATGCATGAGATTTTCTGTTAACAGAATAAGAATTCTGGTTACCAAAACTAGTTTGGTTTTGATATCCTGCCAGCCAACAGGTTGCAGCCCTGTGACCTGGCTTCCCATAGTTATAACATGAAAGTTTTGCAAATTGTCTTACAGGGAATTTAGCATGTTTGAGATTCACATTTCTACCCTGAATATGCCAACAGTCCTTGACTGTATGGCCATGCTTTCTACAGTGAGAGCAATAAGAGGCATTCTTTTTAAAATTGAGTTCATTATTGCCATAGCCTCCTTGGGCATGCCAACAATCAATGGCCCTGTGGCCATCCTTTCCACATTCAAGGCATGAAATAGAATTTCTTTCAAAAAAGCATGACCAGCATTCAGAGGCCCTGTGACCCCTTTTGTTGCAATTAAAACAGATGATATGCTGGTTCATTGAAATAGATTTATTTTTATTAAAAACAAGTTGGTTTGCAGGGAATTTAGCATGATATGAATAAAAGGTTTTCTTACCACTAGCAAACCAACAATGAGCAATTGAGTGTCCTAATTTGCCACAATTAGAACGTGTGACACTCCTTTTCTGAGGTGAGGGATTTTTATCATGAGACCTCCTAGCATTCTTATCATCCTTCTCCATCAACTTACACTCATGCATCAGATGTCCAACTTTATGACAGTAATGACAGATAATCTTCCTTTTAGATGCATGTGAGTGTGTGTGAGGACTGTGATCAGCAAACACTGATGAACCCTTTTCATTTATTTTCTGATTTACAGTCCTTTTCTGATTTTTATCCTCTTTTCCTGTTTTCTTAGCCTTGTACTGACTTGGAGATGAAGTGGAAGGCTTTTCCTGTTCAGAAGATTTAATGAAAATATTTTTTAGTTTGGATCCATCAACCTTTTTCAACTTTTCAGTTTGTTTCTGATTCTTCTGAACATTTGGTTGTTTATTTTCTGAGGTTGTGGCTATATCAGATGTTTTGATAAAGGATGTCGTCAGCTTGTTTTCAAAAGCCTTTTTATTGACATTGTTAAAGCCTAACCCTTCCTTTTTGACATTTACTTTTGTTCCTAGCAATTTGTTCAGATTATCTTGCCCACAAATAAATTTAGACAAAGAGTTTTTTAAGTCTTGAATTTCATTTTCTAGTGAGGAAATGTGTAACTCATAACTGGCAATCTCTTGCTCACTGCAGTTCATAGCTTCATTCAAAACTTTGTTAGCAGTTTTATACTTCTCAATTTTATTTTTCAGATTGCTCAGTTTATTAGAATCTTCAATACAAACAGTTTTTCCTCTTTCCAAAACTAGAAGTCTCTCTGACATAGTGGAGTTCAGCATTTTTAATTTCTCATTTTCTTCCTTAAGCTTGTCATTTTGAATTAACTCATTTATCAAGATCTGATCATCTGAGTTAGTTTCAAGTTTTCTTCCAGCCTTGAATTCCTTCAAATCTTTTTCCTTCTTTTCAATGTTTTTCTGTAATTCCACATTCACAGATTTGATGGCTTCAAGTTTTTCAGCAAACAAGTTCTTCTCCTGCTCAAGTTTCTCAGATTTTTTATCATTTTTATTAGTAGATATTCTCAGAGAATCATTTTCAGATTTCAGCTTGTTTAAATCTGAGTTTACACTTTCAAAGTTTTTCAGCAATTTTTCATACTGGTCATGATAGTTAACAACAGTCTGATTATCATTATCTGAGTTCAATTTTTCTTTGAGTTCAGATATGACATTTATATGATCTTGATTTTCAGTTTTCAATAATGAAACTTGTTTCTTCAGTATTTGAAAGTCAGACATACAAGCATCATGAATATTTTTCAATTCAACACAATTTCTACAAGGAGAGCTTGAACTATCTAAACCAGTACCCTTCTTCAATTTTTTATACTATTTTCTTAACAGTTCATGAGATTCAAATAATTCAGCATATGCATTCTCCCAATCTTCTAGAGAGAAATTCTTGAAGAGATTTACCTCATCATCATCATCTTCTTCAGTTTGATTGCTACCTTGATCGCTTCTGTTGGCCATCATGCAGCTTGTTTGATTTCCTTTCCCGGCTCTCTTCATCATCTCCAACATATCCCTTGCAGATCTGCAATCAAGGAAACATGAGTGAAAAGCTTTGTCAGTGGCTGCTTTCATCAGATTTATAGCTGTCTGATTCTCCTCATACATTGATTCGTGACTGTCAGTCCATTTGGACCTTTTCTTTGGCAGTTCATGAGGACCATGTGAAATTACTTTCCACAAGTCTGGATTCACCGATTTGACATAATTCTTCAGACTAGTGAACCATGCATTAAAATGCGTACCACTGAAAATCGGTGGATGAGCCATGAGAACACAACAGATTAATGCAACAGGAATATTGATGCACTAAAAACAAATTAGCACCTAAGACTGTAAGATCGAATCTGCAGGTCGCTGGACCTTGTATGCAGACACCGCTCTGATACCAACTGTTAGGGTGCTAGGCCCGGATACAGAGGGGGGGGGTGAATGTATCCTACTACAAATAATGCCCAATTTAAAAAATCAGATGCTAAGCAAGTTCCGGAGTTAAGCTAATTCGATTAGACAAAATAACAAGCAGGTGGAGCGAGCCTATCCAAGCATCTAGCGGAAGCAAATCAAGCAATCTGATGAACCAGTTGAAAATCCTTTTAAACAAAAGAGCAAATATGTAACTGGCCCCCAAATAATCAACTAGTGGAAGCAGCACAAATGAGAATAAGAAATCTCAAGACAATCTATGAAGGATGGTAGGAGATATGGAAGAACACACTACAAGCAAACCACTGCTCAAAGATTTTAAGGTGGTTCGGTCCTCCAGACCTACATCCACCCCTCACTCCCAACCGGAGTGAGGCTTCACTAGCAAATGCTAGAACCAAGCAGACTCAGTCTGCAAACAGTTGCTGCCACATAGCTTGACCAGGGGAACAGCCTCCCCTTTTCCTCCAAGCCGGAGGGACACCCCAAGTGACTCCCAGCCACTTGGAAACCAGAGACCGAAGTCTCTCTTTCTCCAGACCAGGAGGGAACCAACCAGTGACTTCCAGTCACCAGCAAACCAGAGGTCGAAGACCTCTCTTCCTCCCAACCGGAGGGACCCCTGGACTTGCAACCCACAAGCCCAGAACCGGAGACAAGTCTCCCTTCTCCTGAATCCACAGGAGGAACCCGATCCCCAGCAGGGCAATCGGAAGAACAAGATAACCAAATGAAAACGGAGAAATAAAAACACGAAATGAAAATAACTTCAGCAAACAGAAAGCTGAAAGACGAAATGCACAATATGGCTCTCAACAGAGCTGACTGGCCTGGATCTGATCCATGGTCCAGTGAAGATAGATCTTCAGATGAAGCTTCCTATCTCTCGTTCTCTCTTCTTCTTTCTCTTCCTTTTCTTCTCTGCTTCCTTCTCTCACTCGCGAGCTCTCTCTCTTTCTCTTTTTACTTCTGCTGCTTCTCTCACTCTGCCACTCTTCTTTTTCTTCTTCTACTCTATTCTCTGTATCGTGGAGGCACTCTCTGCTCTTCTATTTCTCGACTTCTCTCTTCTATCCCTTCTTCCTCTCTTTTCCTTCTTTTTCTCTTTTTCTGGATCGAAGGGCTTTCTGCTCTTTAGGCTTCTGCTTCGATCAGTCTTCTTTAGTGGAAGAAGACTAGTATATATAGTAGCAGCAGCAACACACTGGCGCGTGTGACTTCCACGTTTCCAGCCCTAGAAATTCGGACCACGTGGCAGCTTCCTGGTTCACGAGCCAGGCACCTCGGATCACGTGCCCTACAATTCAAGGACATTCGTTCAGTAAAACTCAAGACTGCTGCGTTGACTCTATCAGCCCATGGCGTAGACGCATCGATGATCCAGTGATCAAGTCTTTAGCAGATGGGCGTGCTGCGTCGACGCCGCTCCACTGCTGCGTTGACGCATCGGTGTGTACTAGCAGCTAAAAGGTGTCGTTCCATCAACCTGCTGCGTCGACCCAACGAGCTGCAGCGTCGACGCTGCCAAGGTACTCCAGAGGTTGCAAGGAGTTACTTGAACTGCTACGTCCACACTGCCAGTGGGTGGTGTTGACGCATCTGAGTAAGCCAGTAACCCATTGGTTCTCTTTTTGTAACTACTGCGTCGACGCTACTTGCTCAATGGGTTGACGCACCAGAATAATCCAGGAGCTTCTTTCTTGATTTGCTGTGTCCACATGTCAGCCTCTCAGCCAGCTTCAGCACACGTGTCACAATCATGTCTGCCCTTCCTGCTTCGAATCACGTGCCCTCCATAAGCTTCACGATCAGAACACCTGTCAGACAGAGTATCGGATAAGTCATCAGTTTAAGTGAAGAACTCTGTGTAGACTTGTAAAGACGATCATGCTGTATAGACTAAGTGTGTACAGTGTGAGGGAGTGTATAGACTTAGTTAGAAGGAGCCTGATGTACAGACTTGCCTATGCGAAGCCACTGTTCAGACATTGAAAACGTGAAGCCAAAGTGTAAACTTCACGCTGTACAGACTTGAGGCTTTGATGAACGAAGGTTCAGTGTAGAGTTGGAATGTTAGGCCCAATATATAGACTTTATGCGTGAAGCAGCACAATGAATAAGTGTGTACATTGAGACCTAGTGTATAGACATGACCTAACAGTCTAGTGTATAGACTTGAATAGCTGAAAGCTACAGTGAGAGAGTGTATACACTTGACCAGATCAAGGGCAATTTGAGTGTACAGACCTCATGCCATGAGACGCTGAGAGTGACAGTCCAATGTACAGACTTATGAAGACTGATGCATGAACAGTAATGCATAGACTTAGGAGCATGAAGGCGAATGTGTAGACATCAACTATCAAGACGCTAAGGAAGACGGACAATGTACAGACTTCCTGTAACAGTCTGATGTACAGACTTCATGAAGCTAGACCAGCGGCTGTACAGACTTTGAAGGAGGACAAATGTATGGACTTGGTGACGTGAAAGCGATGTACACACTTATAGCGTTGACGCTAATGTCTTGAGAATGCTCACAGCGTTGACGCTGCATGAGACGTAGGCTGTATAGACTTAGCATGTGAAGACTGATGTGCATACTTGCTGAGTTGACGCTGCAGCCCAATGAGTTGACGCTGCAACGTATATTCTTGATGATCAACTGATGATGTATAGACTTCATCAAATGAAGAAACTGAACTGAAGCGTCGACGCATCAGCTCAAGGAGTTGACGCACTACTGTATGGACAGATACAAAAATGACCAAGGGGTCGACGCATCGGCACACTGAGTTGACGCACTGCAGTGACAACTGTGCAGACAGAGTGTAGCAATGAATGCTTTATGCATCAGTTAACATGACTGAACATCAAAATATATTAAACTAAACTGAGCAGCAAGATGACTGAACATTTGATTAACTCACATCAACAACCAATCATCAAAACCAAATCAATCATCAAAACAGAACATCAATGCATGGTGACTCACAGTGTATGACTCACATCAAAACCAATCATCAAAACCACAGAGGCATAACAAGCACATCTATGCAAAATCCCAAAGCTCAGTCTCAGGTTAGGGGTCAACCTAAATAGTCTTATAAACCCCATGTTAAGGTCACCAAGTCTCCACCATCACCACCACCTCTGAAGAAGACCCAATACACTCCTATGAATAGGTCAGCAGGGTCCAAGGTGCAGGGGAGGCAGAATGTTGTTAGAGCTCAACCCAAACACTTCTACCAACCTAGAGCCCAGTCCCACTTCTTTACACAGTCAACCTATCCAAATAGGTCAGGATGGACTAGAACTCAAGGAAGGTTTACAGGTCTTGGACATCAGGCTACACAGTCTTATAGACCTTATCCTAGAAATTGGGTTGATGGGTATGGCAATTGGACACCTAGGAATCTGAATTTCTTTAGCCAGCCCAGGAACTACTATGGCCACCAATTCATGAATGCACCCCGGCCAAAGCACTGGCAAAGAAACAACACTGTCAACAATCATGCTGGTGCAAACAATAAGAAGACAAACAACAAGAAGAAGAGGAACAACAACAGAAAGAAATCTGTAGAATCCACTGAACAAAATTCTTTTAAACAAATGTGGATTCCAAAAAATCTGCTTTCTTGCTTTGCTTCTATGTCATCTATTCTGGAGCCCAATCAGTCTTGGGTTCCAAACTTCTCTACCTGATTGTGTGTGCAGGTATGCCTGGCAGCCAAGAACAACTTGTGGTACTTGGATAGCGGCTGCTCCAGGCATATGACAGGGGATAAGGCCAAGTTCTACATGCTGACAGAGAAACAAGGAGGCCTTGTCACCTTTGGCAGCAACACAAAAGGTAGAATTGTCGGATCAGGTAAAGTAGGTAAGTGTTCTACATGTTGCATTGAGGATGTTATGTTGGTTGAAGGCTTAGCTTATAACTTACTTAGTATCAGCCAACTATGTGATAAAGGATGCAAAGTGCTTTTTGACTCTCAATGTTGCAAGGTCTTTGAACCTGATTCTGAGACTATTAAATCTTCTGGTAAGAGGATAAATAACACTTACATGATAGATTTAGATGATATTCAACATTCTAACCTATGCCTTACTACTAGTAGAGAAGACTTAGCATTTTTATGGCATCGTAGGTTAGGTCATGCTAGTTACAATGTTTTGCATAAACTAAATAAGCACGGCATGGTTAGAGGACTTCCTGAAGTTTCCTTCAAGAAAGAAAATAAAATCTGTGATGCATGCACTCAGTCAAAGATAACTAGAAAGTCATTTAAGTCTAGAACAGAAAATCTATCTTCTAAACCCTATGAGCTGATACACATGGACCTTTTTGGGCCAACCAGATCTATCAGCTTATCAGGGAGGAAGTATGGGTTTGTCATGGTAGATGACTTTTCTAGGTATACTTGGGTTTATTTCTTATCACATAAGAGTGATGCATTCTCGGAATTTCAGGAGTTCTATGTTAAAATAAATCAGAAAATTGAAAATATCTTGACTGATCATGGAGGTGAGTTTGAAAACTCACAGTTTGATGAATTCTGTAGGTCAAATGGAATTAACCACAGGTACGCCTCACCAAGGACACCTGAGCTGAATGGAATTGTGGAGAGAAGGAACAGAACCCTAGTGGAGATGGATCGTACACTATTGGTTGAAGGTGGTCTACCAAGAAGTTTTGGGCTGAGGCAGTAAACACAGCATGTTATGTAATTAACAGAGCCATGGTAAGACCTTCTACCCAGAAAACACCTTATGAGATCTTAAAGGGTAAGAAACCTTCTATTGCTTATTTCAAGGTTTTTGGTTGTAAATGTTTCATTCATATTAATGATAAAAGAGACCTTGACAAATTTGAACCTAAAGGTGAACCAAGAATCTTTCTTGGTTATTATGAAAATACCCGAGCATATAGAGTGTATAATCTGAATTCCAAAACTGTTGAAGAATCTCCACATATAGTTTTTGATGAATCCTTATTAAAGACTGATGTTGGTCAATGCAGGAATGAAGACAGTGGTGATATTCTGAAAGAAGGAAATTCTGCAGACCAATCCGAAAATGAGGAAGGAAATGAAGAGCCTAATGAAGAAGAGCCTACAGCTCAGGGGGAGGTAAATCAAACTCATGACAATCCAATTGTTAACATTAGATATCTTAAAGATCATCCTGTAGATAATGTAATTGAAATCTGCATGATCCCCCTAGGACTAGAGGCCACTTGAGAATTTAAAATAAATTGAATGCTTATGCTTTTGTTTCAAATGTTGAACCCAAGTCCATTGACTGTGCTCTCAAAGATGTGCAATGGATTAATGCCATGCATGAGGAGCTCAATCAATTTGACAGGAATAAGGTGTGGCATTTGGTTCCACCTCCTGATCATGAAACAGTCATAGGGACTAAATGGGTGTTCAGAAATAAAACTGATGAATCAGGGAATGTCATTAAAAATAAGGCCAGACTTGTAGCTCAGGGGTATAATCAGGAATTTGGAATTGACTTTGAAGAGTCATTTGCCCCTGTAGCCAGGTTAGAAGCTATCAGAATATTATTGGCTTATGCATGTTCCCTAGGAATTAATCTTCAGCAGATGGATGTGAAATCTACTTTTCTAAATGGGAAAATTAGTGAGGATGTCTATGTAAGGCAGCCTCCTGGGTTTGAATGCTTAGACTTCCCCAATCATGTTTATAAACTCAAAAAGGCTCTCTATGGTTTAAAGCAAGCTCCTAGAGCTTGGTATGACAGGTTGAGCAAATTCCTCACTGACAAGAACTTCACAAGAGGTGTCGTTGATCAAACATTGTTTACCAAGGTGAGTCATTCAGATATTCTTATCATTCAAATTTATGTGGATGACATTGTGTTTGGGTCAACTAACCCCAAATTGTGTGAGGAATTCTCTCAGGTAATGACTAATGAGTTTGAAATGAGCTCAATGGGCGAGCTCAAATTGTTTCTTGGACTGCAGGTTATACAAACAAAGGATGGAACTTTCATCTCTCAGTCTAAGTACATAAAGAATTTATTGAAGAAGTACAAAATGGACAACCTCAAGGAAATAGCTGCTCCAATGGGTACCTCAACCAGTTTGGATGAAGATCCTCAAGGTAAACCAGTGGACCAAAGGCTATATAGTGGTATGATCGGATCTCTTTTATATCTTACAGCATCTAGGCCTGATATTCAATTTGCAGTGTGTTTATGCTCTAGATTTCAGGCTAGTCCTAAAGAAACTCATCTTAAGGCTGTGAAAATGATTTTTAGGTATTTACTAGGCACCCAACAGCTAGGTCTATGGTATCCTACTAGGTGTGAGTTAGAACTTCTAGCCTACACTGATGCAGACTATGCTGGGTGTCGAGTAGATAGAAAAAGCACTAGTGGCTATTGTCAATTCCTTGGTGGCTGTCTAGTATCTTGGGCATCTAAGAAGCAACACACTGTAGCCTTGTCTACAGCTGAAGCTGAATATGTTGCTGCAGGTAATTGTGCTGCCCAAGTACTATGGATCAAGCACCAACTGGATGATTATCAAATAAAATTAGGATGTATTCCAATGTTATGTGATAATACTAGTGCTATATGCCTTGCTAAAAATTCTGTTCATCATTCTAAGACTAAGCATATAGAGATAAAACACCATTTTCTGAGAGATGTTGTAAATAAAAATGAAATTGAAATGAACTTCATTGAAACTAAAAAACAAATTGCTGATATTTTTACTAAGCCTCTTGGGAATGAAAGGTTCAAATTTCTTAGAAGAGAACTTGGCTTGTGTAAATTTCAGCATGATGAATAGTTTTTTCAGCTGCTTTGAATAAAATTTCTGATTTGGACTTGCATCTGATAGCTTGAATAAAAGTCTGTGATTGTTGAATGTTAGACTAAACCATGCATGCATGACATATTTTTTCATGACATATTATTCATTGCATATCATTTAGTTATGATTGTGTCTAAGCCTTCTCTCATCTAAAACCACATGCATATAGAACAGAGCAGAGTAATGCATATTATAACAGTTGGTATCTAATTCTTGCCATTCATTTGCAAAACTGCATGCATATAGATAGGGGGAGTATTATTAGAAATTCAGAGTGGTCATCAACTTACTTGAATTCATTCATTCTTTGACTCTGAATGATTGAATCTGATATATGGCAATATGTTAGTCAGTTCTGATTTCCAAGTAATAGAAAATGGACTTCTTCAGTTATAAGAATTTCAATTGCTTAAAGACTGACTTAATGGTTTAAATTTTATAATTTTTGGAGTTTAAAGATTGCAATCAGTAAATAAGAAAGCTGAAAATTGATAAAACTTTCAACCCTTTTCTTATTTCATGTCAGACAAAGCTACTTATATCTGAAATCTGAAAACTCATCTGAAATCATGTTAGAGAAGCCTAGCATGCGTATTGTTCTTAAACAAGTCATTCTGAAACAAATAAAAGACAGCTAAGATAATGTTGAAAATCTTGAAAACTACTTGAAAAATAACATTGGCAGAGCAATGACTGGTAAATCACTGAGAAACTGAGTGATCCAACAAAGAAGTGGACAACACTCATGTCATGAGGTGTATCAGCTATCTCTGTATAAAATGATCAAACCAGTAGGTTGGTTTCACTGAGTACCTGGGGGTAACTGGCGTCTGATAAATGTGTACCCTCACACAAAAAGGTGTAAATCAGTTTTATTGTGTTTGATCATAGGCAGAATGGTCCATGATGTTGAGTATCTAGGGGTATTGGCGTCTGATAATTGTATACTCTTACGCAAAAAGGCAAATGGTACCTGAATGCCCTAAATGAACTAATATTGAAAATGATGTTCCTTCACAAGAAATTTCTTGGATGTCAATTTGTTTATTTTCAATACACGACCTGGTATCTCTTGATCATCTTTTTAATGAGTCTATGAAAGTAAGATGTTTTGAAACTGAATCTCTCATGCAAATGTGATTCTGGTTTATTGTTTTATCATGCAGAAAACTTATCCATTGATTGTAGTGCATGAACTCAAAATTTTATAGTCTTTAAACCAGAATTCTATCTGAAAGTAGTTTATAACTTCATATGACTGAAGACTCTGTGCTTTAGAATGCTTATTCCTGAACTACTTGTTCAGAATGCCAGTCAGATGATATCTCTTGTTCCTTCCCTTGTACTCACTTTCCCTCCTCTTTGTTGATGGCAAAGGGGGAGAATATTGTATGAATTCTGAATTCATTCCAGGGGAAGTGTATGCATTATGTTATGACAAAGGAGGAGATTTTGTTAGCAGGGAGTTGCTTACATTTCATAGCATGCATATTTTGTTAGCAGGGAGTTGCTTACATTTCGTAGTATGTATGCATAGCATCTGCATGACAATCTGAATAACAAATCATGTCTTTCATCATCTGTATGACAGGTAATTGCTATTCTATATGATAAGGGGTTGCCATCATCAAAAATGGGGAGATTGTTGTGACTCCTCTTTGTTGATGATGTTGACAATATGTTTTACTTCATTAGCAACACCTTGTTTTGATTGATTGGCAACTGTTTATGCTTTGATGAAATTGTTCTTATCATATTATATGTGTGTTCCATGCATTTTACAGGTTCACACACTACACACACACTCAAAGTCTACACATTACACGTAGAGTCTACACAATGCTTTGTGTTGTGTTTGTGCATCGCTTAGAACATGTCTATACATTCATGCATCATGGGTCGACCCCCTTCTTTGATGGGTCGACTCCCCCCCAGATATCCAAGTCTATACATGTAAGACCCCAAATTATTTTATTGGATTTAATATATTTATTTAGCTCTTGTTAATTAAGAATTGAATTTCTATTGATTTAATAATTGAATTTCGGATTTATTAATATTTAATTCCTTAGAATTAGAATAGTGATAATTTCGACCACCTTATAAAAATCCAGAAAAATGGTAAACAGATTAAGGTCGAGGTAGATAACAACTTTTCCTTCTGGCATTAGGCCATTGTAAATCCGTGGGAAGATCTATTTAGAGTTTAAACCCAAAAGTGCACACTTTTGACCCATACCTAACCCTTGGATTAAAACACGAAATTCGACCTCAATACTCAACCAAATGATCTGAAATCAGTGGCAAATGGAAGACCACAATGTAAGGAACATTTACCCTCAATCAATTTGAGGTAAACCTAGCCCCAACACGTGCTGCCGACATAGTTTGGTCAAGTCAAAGATTTCGGGGCCGTTTCTAAACACGTAGCTTGCAGCAGCGAATACTCCCAACTCCGAAGGCTCCAGAAGCTCTATGAGCTATCAAAATGAAGCCCTACGAGTCTTCTTTCATTTGGCTACTGTGGGGTTCACTGAAGTTTCAGATCTGGGGAGATCTAGCTCGAATTGTGGAGGTGGGTCAGCAAGCCGTTGGCTTCCCTTCATCCTTCTTTGATCCATCGATTGAGGTAGGAATTCTCAACCAAATTTTGATCATGAGTATAGAAAATTGTTCCTCTCATCGAGCTCTATCCATTGGTGGCAAAAGCCCCAATTTTATTAGGTATCCGTGGAGAAATCGAGCTTTTTGTGAGGTGCTGTCCAAGTGTTCTTCATCCTAGGGTTTGAGTTTTCTCTCTCCGATTTGAGGTAGGTGTAACAGACCAAACTCTAATTAATTTATATGATGTAATAAGCATGATATTAGCTTTCATTTCACGTAGAAAGCCCTAAGTTTCATGAAGCATACTTATAGAATTTCTGTTTATAGTAACAGCATGTTTTAGACCTAGTTCGATGTGTTCATCCGAAGTGATTTATGATTTCGAAGTATTAATCTTAATCCTCATGAACCATATCTTATATGGTTGGATTCACCATCGAAGTAGCTTTCATTTGAGCCAAGAATCCCCAAATTCCATTCGGTATGTAGAGAGAATTTAACGTTTTAGTCACAGCATGTCAGAATTAGGGTTTCATGTGTTCTTGACTTAATAGATCTCGATTCCAGCAATTGATCATGCAATTGACCTTGTAGACAGGTAGAGTTTTGTATTAGCTTTCCATTGATACCAAAATCCCCTTATTTGGAGCTCAATCCTAGTAGTTATTAACGTTTTAGTGCAACCCTAGCAATCACCTTGTTCCCGGTGTTCACCGGACGCGGCAGGGATGACCGGAGACGACCCAGAGATGGGCGGTCTTACGATAGACCGTCCAACTCCAGCCCATCTTTTGGCCAATTTTGACCCTAGCATGCCCTTATATAAATGGTTTTTCAAGAACCACTCATCCCAGGATGAACGGTTCTAGAGGAACCACATATCTGGATGAAAGGTCCCTGACAGACCACATATCATTGAATGGCCCTGCACTGGCCGCACATCCCAGGGGATGGGCGGTTGATACAGAGCCGCCCAACCCCTTGGGCGGCCCAGGAGGAACAGCCCAAACCCTTGGGCGGCCCAGGGAGAGCCGCCCATCTCCCTGTGTCACAGGGTGACCCCTGTTCGGCCCCTGAATGCCCAGTTATATGTGCGGTCCATATAGAACCGTTTATCCTTTCAGAGAGGGACTTAATACTTGTTCTAAGGCATTCATTTGCATGTCATTAATGATAATTAGTGAAATAGAAACTCATTTAATAACTAATTAAATATGCAACTAAATTTACGATTATTGCTTGTTATTCATGCTTACGTGACTTACGCGAACTCGTTATCATCTTAAATTACTTTTCTTGGCATCTTGGGTTAATATATAACCAAATCCCTATTAAATTGGCTTGGCATTAGGATTAATATGACTGTTTAGCTTGCTGATTAGCTGCTGTAGTACAGTGGAACAGCATGTTTAACTTTCCGACTTTGCACGAGCCGATTGGCCGATTAGCGTACTAGTCTCGGTTCTACCCCGGAAACTCTATCCGGCGGTCTTACCGTCATCTTGGAACATCATTATAATCATGATTAGAATCTGTTTAACACCAGCATACCTTGTTTTATGAGTTTAAACCGCTGGGTTAAGTCTTGGATCAAATCGGATGACCCGAGGCATGCGCGGTTAGTATTTGACCGCATAACCTCTTCGGCGGCCCGATCGTGACCGCATATCTTTATACGGCCCAGTATGGACCGTATATCTTGTTCTTGGGCCTCACTGTCTTTTAGACATGAGCGGCCCATATTGCACCGTTCTTACCTTAGGGCGGCCCACTGTCAGCCGTTCTTTTCTTGACTTCGCGGGTTGAGTTTCGGTCCAGTTCCTGTACGTACGGTCCTGTATGAACCGTATATACCCATCGAGCGGCTCCGTTACGACCACACATCTCTTGAAGATGAGTTTGACCGTGTTTTGTACTCTTGAATCCAAGGACAAGGTTAGTCCTTTAAATCTGAACTTATGGCAGAAATTCCTCTAATTAATTGGCCATTAAAATTGACTGAATGTCTGGACGGATGGGACGTTGGGCCCAGTAAATCAATGCCATCGCATCATAAGGGCCCGGTCTGGTCCTGGGGAGAGCGCCCGAAAGTTAGTGAGCCCATGGGATGTTAATGACAAGGTGGGGCATTGCACCGAAGTACTTGCTTGAGTGTTGGCGTCTATGACAAAAATCTCTTGTTACTTGATCATGATTGGATTGATATTACTGCTTGTTGGCGAATTCCTTACTACTATCTCTTGTTATATCTCTTGGTATATCTCCTGTTGTAAATTCTTGTATTTGTTATTCTTGTTAATCATTATCAATTATATATTTCTTGACCTTGCAAGATCTTGTTATTACCGTTGTTTCATTATATCATCATTACCTTTTCATTGCATTATCGTTTGTATCATGACATTTTGAAAATGTAATTAAAATGTTAATCACTTATACATGTCTGTTATTTCCTACTGAGCGTTAGCTCATAGTTGTGTTCCCCCCTTTCCAGGCTCTTCAGGTGGCGCGCTTACCGACGGGGAAGGGCAGGAGTGATGTCGTAAGTGTTTCAGTTCTAGTGTGTTAGTAGTGTGTTTATTGTTAGTTGTGATTGGAGAGCATATAGTTTCAGTTATGTTGTTGAGTCTTAGTGATTATTATTCCACGTTGTATTAAGTTGCCTTTGAGATTATTGTATCAGTTTGGTTGTTAAATGATCATTTAGTATTTCCTTTCCATAGCACTTGTGTATATTTAGATTAGTTCTCTCTCTTTCCTGCTTGCCTCTGACTGTACGTCCCGATTTCCGCCTTGTTCGGGGCGTGACAATACAACTGTCCATCTTATTTAGTGTTTCATGCAGCGTCAACGCAGTAAGTGTGTACATTGCATTGGCTAAGTCTGCAGCATCAACGCAGTAAGTGTGTACATTGCATTGTGGCGTTTGTGTTCAAAGGCTATACATTGCATGGCAAGCCCAAAGTCTATACATTGCTACATTGCTTGCATTTGTAAAGTCCATACATTGCATCCTTGTGTTAAGTCTATACATTCACATTGTCTGTATGTCTGCACGCTAAAGTCTGTACAGAGTCTGTGTCTGTTTGACCAGCAAGTTTGCACAACGTCCATCTCATTTAGCGTCTAAGGCAATGTCTATACACTGGACTTGAAGTTTGTACATTGAGCGTCTCATTGAGCGTCTTATGTAAGTCTATACAATGCATCAGCAAGTATGTACATTGGACTGTGTTAGGCAAAGTCAGTACATCGGACTGTTTCAAGTGAAGTTTGTACAGCGTCATGCATTGTTCTTCAAGTCCATACACTGCACTATAGATTGCTCGAGGTGAAGTCTATACATCCATCAGTGAACTTCCAAGTCTGTACATCCACTAGTTCAACTTGCAAGTCTATGCATCGGTAGCTTTACCGACGTTGCACTCGAAGTCTATACACTGATAGCTTTACCGTCGTTTCCCTTGGCAAGTCTGTACATCGTTCAGTTGTCTTGGCAAACTCTATACATTGTGCACTTTCAAGTCTGTACAGACTTTGCCTTGCTCAAGTCTGTACATCGCCCAGTTGGCAAGTCCATACATTTGAAGTCTATACATTCGTTTACCTCGCATCATTCATCAAGTCTGTACAGCCCTTTCGCTTGGCAAGTCTATACATTGTGAATGTCTATACACTCGATTGCCTTGCTTTGATCAAGTCTGTACAGAGTTTCCTTTGGCAAGCTTGTACATTGTTCATGATGTCTGAACAACGAGCAAGTCTGTACATCAGACTAGTCTGCATCGGCTAAGTCCATACATTGTCCAGTGCATTGCATGCATCATTCTTGAAGTCTGTACATCAAGCTGAAGGTTGCCTAAGTCTATACATAGTCTGTCTTTCTTAGAGTCTAATGCATAACATGAAGTCTGTACATCGCACAGCATTCAAGTCTACACATTATGCATCGTATGAATTCAAGTCTGTACATTGTGCATCCTTGAGTTGAAGTCCATACATTGTCAGTTGTCTGTCCAAGTTGTTACATTGCCTAAGTCTATACGTTGGCTACTGAATGTTCTGCAGAGTCTGTACATTGCATTCGAGCTCACAAAGTCCATACAGTGAAGTCTATACAATGCATTCAATCTTGCAAAGTATGTACAGGGTTTAATACTTAAACTGATGATTATATTTCGACTGTCTGACAGGGATTCTTTGTTGGGATTGATGACCTGGCTCGTGATCCAAGGAGGACGAGGTGATCAGATGGTGACACGTGGAAGTAGCCCATCACAGGATGCTGCCATGTGGATGAAATTGCCTCGGATCTGGCGAATTCTCTGGGCGAGAAATGTGGAAGCCACGCGCCCTTATCCAATCTGCTGCTGTATATATATGAGTCTTCGTCTTCAGATGAAGGCTGATCGATCAACCAGTGGCAAAGTCTATACAGAGAGGTAGAAGCCTGAAGCAGCAGAGAGCCACCGATCCACAGAGAGAAGAAAAATAGAGAAGAAGAAAAGGAGAGAAGAGAAGAAAAGAGAGATGAGTTGAGAGAGTGAGATTGAGAGAGTTTGATTGAGAGGTTGTATCTCAGACTCTTGGTTCAGATACCAGAGCTGAGCCTTTGCTCATTTGAGCTACATTCTCATTTGGGTTTTCTATTTTTATTTGCTTCTGTCTTTACTTTCCGAACTCTTGTTTCTTCAAGCTGTGAGTCAGCTGTTAGCAGAGGTGCTGCCTCTGGTCGGGTAAGCTGTAAACCCCAGCAGTTGCAGTGGAGGATTCCACTGGATAGGTGAAGCTGTAATCCTCAGCAGGCGAGACTTGTCTCGGACAGCAAGCTGTGTTGCTCAGCGGTTTGTAGGCCAAGCTGTAGTGCCCAGCAGACGCAAGCTGTACTGCGCAGCAGTAAGCTATACTCGGTTGAGTGTGGGGTGGACGTAGGTCTTCTACCGAACCACCTAAAAATCTTGGGTGCCTTGTGTTTGTGTGATTGTCCATGAACTGTGTGCGTGACTGATTCTTTTGATTATCTTCACAGATTGCTTGTGCTTCTGCTTAGTTTATACACTCGAGTTAGTGTTTTAATAGATTTGCCTATATTCCGCATTAGAACCTCTTACTGGTTTTTAATTAGGCAGTAGATCTATTCACCCCCCTCTAGATCCACACTTCATGGAGATAGACTGCGTCCATCTAACATAACAACACACACACACGTTCGTGTTTCCAAACACGAACAACACACACACAGAAATTTGATTTAAGTTTTACAACATATACTCAAGTTCAATCAAAAATGACTCTGAGAGTAAAGGGTGAAGAATGGTTTATCGTGGTTGGAGCTCCCCCTTCTGCTTCTCCGAATGTAGTTGAGCACTTCTGCAGGAGGAAGATCGATCTTGAATGAGGAATGGAACTATGGCGCACGAATGAGGTTGTAGCCTTGATTTCCCACGCAGCTTCCACTTGGAGATGGTTTGGAGACTTGATTCAAGCTTCTTCTCTTCACATTCACGTTCAGATCAAGATGGAAGAAGCCCCTGGAGCTGTTGCTGCGACCCTGCACTCACAAAAGTTAGAACAAAACACACAATTTCAGATCTCACTGGTTCCTTAGGGTTTTACACCCCAATATGATGTATATATAAGAGCTTAGGATGTTCAAAGACACCCTAGAGACCAGATCCACAATTCCTGGAATGTTTTAGGGATGTTGGACTGATTGGAATGACTTTCGGTGCGTGTGCACGAAAGTCCAATTTGACGGCTCAGACCCGAACCTGAAAGGGTAGACCCTTGGGGTCGACCCTCGTAAGGGTTTTAATGGGTTTAAAGGGGTTCTGGAGCAATGGGTCGACCCTAGGGGTCGACCCTCGGGGGTTACCCGTGCGGGTTTTTAATTGTTTCCTCAAGGGTCAACCTTCACGGGCTAGAACGAAGATCCAGCAGTTTTTCTAAGTTCTGGGCAAAAGGGGTCGACCCTCGCACGAACCCGTGCGGGTTTGTTCAAAAGAACCACATGGGTCGACCTAAGGGGTCGACCCTTTTGGCTATCTTCAAAAGAACCGAGCCCTTCCAGAACCAACGGATCTAGGGGTCGACCCATGGGGTCGACCCTTGTTCCTGAACTTCCAAAAAATAGATTAACAACACACTAAGTTCAAGAATCAAGCCAAGGGGTTTCAAGTTGGGTTTCAAATCATCAAATGGATTGTTTCTAAGATATGAATAAGAAGACCCAATTCATGTAAACTTAGATAAGATCAAACCAAATTAACCCTTGAGATCAATTTAAAGAACTTCAAACCACAAGATCAAGGGCTAATAAATTGAAATTGATCTCACCAACCGTCCTTGAGTTCCTTAAGCACTTAGGCACGTTCCTTGTCCTGTAAAGACATAAATTCTGAATCAGATTTAGCCTTGCAATTTGAGTTTAAAAATGCTTACCAGTTAAGGTTGTTCTTTAACCTTCTAAGCTCCAAGACTTCAATAAGGATGTTGAGCTTTCCAAGACTTTTTATGCTAGAACACTTTAAAGACAATTTATATACATATAGTGTTTGGTCATCATCAAAAGCCATCACATGTAAACATTCACTCAAGGAGGGGGTTCTACAATCTCCCCCTTTTTGATGATGACAAAATACTATATGTCTTGCATAAACATATGACTTCAAAATGATTTAGCATTCACATTTAATTCATCAACCTCCATATCAAGAGTAAGACTTTCTTAACGGTGCTCAAACCTTCATACATCACCATGAACCATTCAAGAAGTATCATAGCATGAAACATACCGATCCAAACATGTAAGATTGACCACAAAAGGCATATTCCAAACATTTCGGCCGACAACCTAATTTAAAGGTGAACAGGATCTGAGTTCAAAAGCAGATTACAAGATGCAATGGAAATGCAACACAACTGACTGAGATGCAAAATATGAAATGCAACACAACTGACTGAGATGCAAAATATGATGAAAGCATACATGCATGCAAGCACACATCACACAAATACATATAAGTAGCCGACTAGCCTGGGCATACATATATGGCCAAATTGTCTCCCCCTTTGGCATCATCAAAAAGGAGGGGGTGAAAAGGGATAAGAAGTGTGCCATTCCGCAGGAGCAGAACCATCTAATCATCACTCAGAAGTGTTGGATTTGGTGGACGCCTAATATAATCCAAGATGTCTCCAAACATGGTGGCTTGATTAGCCAAGGCGTCTATAATAGACTGAGTGCACTCTTGATGAGATAGCTTCAGATCGGACAATTCTTGTTGCATAGCCTCCATTGTCTCCCCATACTTGTCTAAACGACCATCAATGGTATCCAACTGATCCATGAGTAGTTGTACCACCTCGGAGGTCATCCCTTCGGCAGGAACATGTGGTTGTTGTTTGCCGACGTGCTCTTCATCATCATCCTCATCTTCTGCAGAGCTAACAGCTTGTGCACCTCGTTTCAATTGACGCACCAACACCCCATCTCGCATTTCATAACCCATGTGGTGACATACGGAATGTATGGTGTAGATATCAGAAACGCGGATTATTTGAGATGCCTCTCTTGCAAGATTAAGCCCCATATATTGAAAAATAGCAGTTAAGGTTGCAGCATATGGTAATGTCCGATGTTTGTGCCTCATACTTGAACAGATATGATCTAAGATAAGTGTTGGAAACTTGATAGGAATGCCACCCAAAAAGCGAGAGAATAAAAACATGTGTTTTTCAGTGACCTTGTCATGGCCTCCCCCTCTGGGTAGCAAAATAGTGGTGATCATTCTATGCAATATTCGTTGCATGGGAGGAAAATGATTTGCATTTAGTCCAGCGACCGATCTATTACCCATATCGTCGGATGTCATGTAACGATACACCGTTGCTTCTGAAACTTCAACATCCCCAAAAGCAAAGCCTTCATTTGATAAATTAAATGCTTCGCCTAACATTTGCGGTGAGAGGATAATCTGCTGTCCATTTACTATAGTAATCGGAACATCACCTGAAACGGACAAATTGCTGCAAAATTGATGTACCAAGTTCGGATAGATGCGACGATGTGCTGACATAAACACGTCTATATTTGGTTGACTGCAAACGATATCAACAAGGCCTGGGAGATAGCGGCTAAGGTTATCAAAGTCGACCGCACGTGGACGGAGTACGGTCCTATCCAACACCGTGCTGGAAAGTGTATGCGCTGCCCCTTTGGATCGATGCTCCCTTGCTGAGCTCGATCCCTCTCCACTGCGAGAAGAACGCCTCTTTGGGGCCATCTAAAACACAAATCGAAGGAACCGCTTGATGGGGTTGTAGAACGAGATGGTTTAACAAGATTGGAAAGCTTTAACCTTGGATAAATGATCCTCCACACATCAAGAGCATACCTCAGAGGGTTTGGAGCTCAATGAAGATGCGTTGAAGTGCTTGGAAGGAGGTTTGTGCAGGATGCCACCGGAAGAACCGCGGCTAGGTCTTGTGAGTTTTGGTGCCAAGAAGAGATTTTAGGGCTTACAGGAGATGGTGGCTAGGGTTAGAAGGGGGCTTGAGGGGTTATATGAGGTGTGGAGGGGGAAACTTAGGGTTTTCAACATGTTTTAGGACGGTTCGGACGCGGCTAAGCCGTCCGACCGTAACGGGTTGACCCGATGGGTCGACCCCTGTAACCCCGGCCCCGGACAGAACCCGGATACCCGAGGGTCGACCCTTCCTCTGTGTTTCACCAAAAAAAGTGTTTTAAGTGAAATGGAAGGCCAAAAATGGTTTGGCTCAAATCCCCAATGATAAATTCATGTTGGAATCAAGGAAATTTGAGTTGTTTAAGGGTAAATCAATTGAGGAACATGTTTCAATGAAATCTAAGTTCATAATAGACGTTCATTATCCAACGTTTCTGGATTTCAGATTTTGAGGGGTCTTGCTCGCTTTTTGGCATTTAAATGAATTCAAGGGAATATCGGCCATAGAAATAACAATGACATGGTTGTATGCTATATATAGAAGAAATGTAATACACACAACATGGTTTTTCACACAAGTTTGATTTTTCTTTTTGTTTTTCAGGCAACATAATGCACATGCATGACAAGGGAAAAATTCAATTATGCACCTTACTAATGCAAATGCATGCAATGCAATGACTTATACACATAATTGTGCAAATGATCATGATTCAGACTCGTCTATCCTATAAACCCCTAATTCTCTCCTGAATGATGTGAATTTTTCTTCACTTAGAGGTTTGGTGAAAATGTCGATAATTTGTTGGTCTATTTCAATGAACCTGATTTCTACATCACCCTTGCTCACATGATCCCTAAGAAAATGATGTCTAATTTCAATATGCTTCGTGCGAGAGTGATGAATAGGTTCTTTGACAGGTTTGTGGCTGATGTGTTATCACATAAGATAGAGGTATTTTTGAAAGAAATGCCATAGTCAATCATTTGTTGTTGGATCCATAGCACCTGGGCAACAAAACTCCGACAGCCATATACTCGACTTCGGCGGTTGATAGTGCCACTGAGTTTTGTTTCTTGGAGGCCCATGAGACCACGCATCCCCCAAGAAATTGGTAATACCCGCTGGTGCTTTTTCGATCCACCTTACAACCCGCATAATCGGTGTCAGAATAAGCAATTAAATTAAAGTTTGAATTACGCGGAAACCACAATCCCAAATTAACTGAACCAGCAATATATCTAAAAATTCATTTAACGGCCGACATGTGTGATTCTTTTGGATTGGATTGAAATCGTGCATACAAACACACATCAAATTAGATGTCGGGTCTACTGGAAGTTAAATACAGCAATGAACCTATCATGCTTCTAAAAAGTTTTTGGTCCACGGATTTACCTGTTTCATCTTGATCAATTTTTATTGAAGTGGACATAGGAGTTGGTTATGGTTTTGTTGATATCAAGTTGAACTTTTTCAGCAACTCCATAGCGTACTTCTTCTGGTGTATGAACATACCGTCAACCGTCTGTGTGACCTGCAATCCCAAGAAGAATGTTAGCTCTCCCATGAGACTCATTTCAAACTCACTTTGCATCAATTTTGCAAAGTCTTTGCTGAGAGCATCTTTGGTGGAGCCAAAAATAATATCATCTACATACACTTGAACAATCAGAATTTCCTTACCATTCAGTTTTGTAAAAAGAGTTTGATCAACATTACCTCATTTGAATCCATTCTAAATGAGGAAATCACTTAACCGTTCATACCATGCTCGAGGTGCTTGTTTCAGACCGTAGAGTGTTTTGTCGAGCTTGTACACATGGTCTAGATGCTTCGTATCTTCAAACCCTGGTGGTTGCTCCACGTACACGTCCTCCTGGATATAGCCATTTCAAAATGCACTCTTAACATCCATTTGAAACAATTGAATATTGTTGCAACATGCAAATGCTAATAAAACTCTCACTACCTCGAGTCTTGCTACAGGAGCAAAAGACTCATCAAAGTCAATCCCAAGCTCTTGGCTATAACCTTTAGCTACTAGCCTGGCCTTGTTCCTAGTTACCACTCCTTGATCGTTTGTTTTGTTTCGAAAAACCCACTTTGTTCCGATCACTGAGTGATTTCTAGGACGTGGCACGAGGAACCACACTTTGTTCCTTTGGAACTGGTGTAGTTCTTATTGCATAGCAATGATCCATGACTCATCTTTCAAGGCATCTTCTATGGAGTGAGGTTCGAACTAGGAAAGTAAGGCTATATAGTCCTGATTTTCAACTTCCCTGAAAGAGGCTCGTGTTCTCGTTCCATCTTCTACATTGCCGATCACATTCTCCGGCGGATGGTCCTTTGTAAATGTCCACTGCCTTGGTAGCTGCTGTTCCACTTGATCTTCCGGATTTGCATCATCTTGTTGTGGTTCTTTTACTTCTTATTTTTCAATTTTTCCTTCGATCATCCCGATATCACCATCATTCAACTCATCGTCTTGCAAAATAGATTTTTCATTAGTGCTTTTGGAAGATGATTCATCAATAATGATATGGGGGCTTTCCTCAACTACAAGAGTTCTCAAGTTATACACTCGATAGGCTCTTGAGTCAAGAGAGCACCCAATAAATGTACTTTTATCACTTTTGGGATCAAATTTTGTCAGGTCTACCATACCATTGTTATGAATGTAACAAACGGAGCCAAAAGGTCTAAAATAAGCTATGTTTGGCTTCTTACCTCGGTACAGCTCATAGGGGATTTTCTTTAACAATGGTCTTACCATGGCACGATTGACTATGTAGCAGGCAGTGTTCACTGCTTCAGCCCAAATGTACCTCGGCAAGTTATTCTCATTTAGCATGGTTCTTGCCATCTCAATCAGTGTCCTGTTCTTCCTTTCAACAACTCCGTTCTATTCAGGGGTTCTTGGTGCGGAGAAGTCGTGCATATAGCCATGAGCCCTGCAAAAGTTGATGAACTCATTATTATCAAATTCCCTACCATGATCACTCTGCACGGCTTTGATGCAGCACCCCTTTTCATTTTGAACTACCCTGCAAAATGCTTCAAACTCCATCAGGGCATCATTTTTATGGGAAAGGAAGTACACCCAGCAAAATCTTGAGTAATCATCCACAATCACAAATCCATACAGTTTACCACCCAAGCTATGTGTTCTGCTTAGTCCAAAAAGGTCAATGTGGATTAACTCAAGGGGCCTCGACGTGGTTACATCATTCTTGCACTTGAATGATGTCCTCGTTTGCTTACCCCTACTGCACGTCCCACAAACTCCTTCATCAATAACCTTCAGCTTAGGCAATCCAACTACCAAATCATTTCAAGACAGTTTTAGCAAAACATTAAAACTAGCATGCCCAAGTCGGTGATGCCAAAGCCATGCATCATCATTATTCCTTGCAACCAAACACAAGTTCTCATGAGAGGCATCATCCAAATCTATCATATATACATTGTTATGCCTAAGACCAATGAATTTTATCTCATGAGTATTTTTATTTACAACAGTGCAGTGGTTAGAATCAAAAATCACGTTGCATCCTTTGTCACACAATTGACTTATGCTTAGAAGATTGTGATGTAACCCTTTCACTAGCAAGACATTCTCAATGGCATGATTTTGATTCTTACCTATCTTACCTTCTCTGACAATTTTGCCTTTGTCCTTACCACCAAATGCTACTATCCCACCATCCTTTTCATGCAGGTCCGTAAACAAATCTTTATTTTCCGTCATGTGTCGAGAGCATCCACTATCCAAGTACCATCTATTCCTTTGAGCTCTCAAGCAGACCTTATTGGCGTCGTCTTCATTTGCCATGAAGCACAAATTCTGAACCAGCTCATCCAGTTCATCTTCGTTCCTAGACTCTTCCTCATCTTCATCACTCCATGTGGCCACCATGGCCTTTGGCTTCTTGAACTTTCCTTTCTTGAACTTCTTCATCAGATCGGGGCACTCACCCCGCATATGACCAGGTTTCTTGCACTCGTAGCAAATGACTTCTTCTTTCTTGCTACTCTCACCTCTGTTAGGACCTTGCTTTCTTGGTCCTTTTCTGAATTGACCACTGAAGTTCCTTGTTCTTTTGACAAATCTTCTTGCTATTCTAGTGATCATGGCAACCAGCTCCTCATCATCAGTGTTGCCCGTGGAATCATCATCACTACCCTCTGAATCATGTGGATTCACCTTTAGGGCCAATGGTGTGACTACCTTCTTCTTCTTGTGATCATCCTCGCTCCTTTTGATATTGATTTCGTAAGTCATCAAAGAGCCTATCAATTCGTCCAGAGTCAAAGTGCTAAGATCCTTTGAATCCTCGATTACAGTGGCATTTGTATGCCACTATGGTGATAGGGATCTTAGTACCTTTCTGACGAGTTCCTTGTTGGAATACTCTTTACCAAGACCCTTTAATCCATTCGTGATTTTCGTCAATCTTGCAAACATATCAGAAATGGACTCCTCTGGTTTCATCATGAACAACTCATAATCCCGGACTAACAGATTCGCCTTGGTTTCCTTTACTTTCGATGTTTCTTCATAGATCAACCGCAGCTTGTTCCACATCTCCTGCGCAGAGGAACACATAGAAATTCGTGAGTATTCGTTAGGATGAATGGCACACTGAATTATATTCATAGCTATAAAATTTGCATAACAGTTCTTTATCTCCTGTTCTTCCCACGCATCCTCATTGTCAGGTAGAACATATGGAACCTTACTAATGACACGCCACACATCATAATCTTGGGCTCGCAGGAAAACATACATCCTATTTTTCAAATATGGGTAGTTAGATCCATCAAAGAATGGAGGCCTTTGAATCGAATGCCCTTCGGGCATCATCCCCTTGTTTGCCATCTAAAGAGATGTAGCTCTTCGACCGTGTGGTCGAGTTAAATAGAGACCAAAGCTCTGATACCAATTGTTGAGTCCCGAATGGTGGCAATCAAGAGGGGAGGGGTGAATTGATTGGCCAATTAAAAGTTCTTCTCAAGAGACAACCTTGTTTAATAAACACACAAGCGCTTGGCCTCACTCGATCAGGACCACACTCGTGAATGCGTGTGAATAAGAGTAGGTGGTTGATGACGGAAATGGTGTACACTCAGCTCACCGTGAAGCCCACTCGACAATATATGCGAAATATCAAACCACAAGTGAAACACGGGATTTTTAGGTGGTTCGGGTGCACTGCCGTGTTCCCTACGTCCACCCCTCATACGTGAGGATTAACGCTTCATTATGAAGTGAGCCACACACACATGCTGTGTAGAATAGCAACCATACACACACGACACCCGATCTGGGTTGCCACACACACACACACACACACACACACACACACACACACACACACACACACACGTTCGTGTTTCCAAACACGAACAACACACACACACAGAAATCTGATTTAAGTTTTACAACATATACTCAAGTTCAATCAAAAATGACTCTGAGAGTAAAGGGTGAAGAATGATTTATCGTGGTTGGAGCTCCCCCTTTTACTTCTCCGAATGTAGTTGAGCACTTCTGCAGGAGGAAGATCGATCTTGAATGAGGAATGGAACTATGGCGCACGAATGAGGTTGCAGCCTTGATTTCCCACGCAGCTTCCACTTGGAGATGGTTTGGAGACTTGATTCAAGCTTCTTCTCTTCACATTCACGTTCAGATCAAGATGGAAGAAACCCTTAGAGCTGCTGTTGCGACCCTGCACTCACAAAAGTTAGAACAAAACACACAATTTCAGATCTCACTAGTTCCTTAGGGTTTTACACCCCAATATGATGTATATATAAGAGCTTATGACGTTCAAAGACACCCTAGAGACCAGATCCACAATCCTGTAATGTTTTAGGGATGTTGGACTGATTGGAATGACTTTCGGTGCATGTGCACGAAAGTCCAATTTGAGGGCTCAGACCTGAACCTGAAAGGGTCGACCCTCGTGAGGGTTTTAATGGGTTGAAAGGGGTTCTGGAGCAATGGGTCGACCCTAGGGGTCGACCCTCGGGGGTTACCCGTGCGGGTTTTTAATTGTTTCCTCAGGGGTCGACCCAATGGGTCGACCCTCACGGGCTAGAACGAAGATCCAGCAATTTTTCTAAGTTCTGGGCAAAAGGGGTCGACCCTCGCACGAACCCGTGCGGGTTTGTTCAAAAGAACCACAGGGGTCGACCCAAGGGGTCGACCCTTTTGGCTGTCTTCAAAAGAACCGAGCCCTTCCAGAAGCAGGGAATCTAGGGGTCGACCCATGGGGTCGACCCTTGTTCCTGAACTTCCAAAAAATAGATTAACAACACACTAAGTTCAAGAATCAAGCCAAGGGGTTTCAAGTTGGGTTTCAAATCATCAAATTGATTGTTTCTAAGGTATGAATAAGAAGACTCAATTCATGTAAGCTTAGATAAGATCAAACCAAATTAACCCTTGAGATCAATTTAAAGAACTTCAAACCACAAGATCAAGGGCTAATAAATTGAAATTGATCTCACCGACCATCCTTGAGTTCTTAAGCACTTAGGCACGTTCCTTGTCTTGTAAAGACATAAATTCTGAATCAGATTTAGCCTTGCAATTTGAGTTTAAAAATGCTTACCAGTTAAGGTTGTTCTTTAACCTTCTAAGCTCCAAGACTTCAATAAGGATGTTGAGCTTTCCAAGACTTTTTATGCTAGAACACTTTAAAGACAATTTATATACATATAGTGTTTGGTCATCATCAAAAGCCATCACATGTAAACATTCACTCAAGGAGGGGGTTCAACAATCTCCTTTAGTCTACTCTCTTCCTTTCATTTTGTAATTCTTAGGTACAGAACTGAGGTGTTGTATAATGATGTGTTTGTCGACAGGTTCCACGGCAGAGGGGGACCAACCCTCCACGGGAACGTCCTCAGGGAGTGGGGATGGGAGCTTGCAGCCCCGGAGGAAACAGCCTTGTGTGGAGAATGCAGCGGTCGAGGCTGGTGGGTCGTCTGAGGGACCTAAGACTGGAGAGCGAGTTGAGGAGGAGGCGACCTTGAGTAAGTGTCACTTTACCTTGTTCGCTCCCTCTTGGTTTAGCCATAGTAGTTGGCTAATCTTGTTTTGCTGGATTTGTGTTTTGTAGCCCCGTCGAGGACTAGAGTGGAGGCGGCTTTCTCGCCCCCTCAGGAGGTGGATCCTCCTTCTGAGGAAGGGGACGAGTTCGAGATAGATATGGAGGGGCTCCTTGGTCTGGTGGACGAGCCTGCACCCCATGCTAGGACCTTCCCCGAATTTGAGTTGTAGGAGGCCACTGGTGGAGCTCCTTCGAGTAAGGGTTTCTGACGCAAAGTGTAAGCTGCGATTCACTTGCTTTCGGTTACTGACATGACCGTCTGGATTGTGTAGGGGAGGCATAGGTGTCGGGGTCCAAGGCCCCGACTGAGATACTGGGCGGAGCCCCTGGGCAAGCGGAAGAGCCAGCACCCACGGTGGCTAGTAGTTGTCCGGGTAGGTGTCCAATTGTTGTAGAGGGGACCTTCCCATCGTTGTTGGACTCTCTTAACAAGCCAAAATTCTTGACTTGTATGTTGCTGGTTTGGAAGGTGAGGACGTGGTGGCTACTCTGGAGATGATCCAGGAGTTGGCGGATGCCGGCCTGCAAGTGACCCTGCCATCTTTTGGAGATGAGCCCGGACCGGTGACTTCCGTGCCCCCAGCTACCGTTGAGGACACGTTGAGTAGACCACCACTACTACTGATGAAGGTGCCTCTCCCACCTTGCCGACCGTGGTGTCGGCCTGTACGGTGGGGTCGGTGGAGTCCTCCAGTGTGGGACCATCAGGTATGTAGCTGAGAACTTGATCACTTTAGGGTGGATCATTTGACTTTCCCACCCATGCTGAGCTTTGACTGGGATGGATTGCATGTACCTCTTCCCCTCTGGAGAAAGGAGAGCTCCCTCGGGATACGGACCGGCCATCAGGAGATGAACCTCCCGTCGTAGCTACTACTGAGGGCGATGAGGAGTTTGTTGACATTGAGGGTATTTCCGAAGGGGACGCCCCGACAGGTCAGCTTCTTCCCTGGCACCTTCGACTAGGGAGCTATCTTTATGTGAGGCTGGACTTGGTAGTGGCCTAATCTAGCTTCCCGATCTACAGGTGCCCCTGATTTGCCCATGACCGGGGGTTCATCAGAGAGCTTGTCTGGTTCTTCAGGGGGTGGCAGCGCCACGATGGAGACTGATGAGAGCTCGAGCTTGAGCTCTTCTTCCTCCGAGGCCTCTTCTGCCGGGGACGCCGAGATGGAGGCGGCGTTGGAAGGTATATGCGACTTCTCTTTGCCTCCACATTGGCTTTGATACAGAGTTTATGGCAGAGTGCTGACGTTTTCGTGTTATGTCCAGGACTGGAGTCTGACGAGGAGCACGCGCTGGCTCCCGGCGAGGAGGATCAAGGGGAGCCCTCCGTCACCTCAATGGCTATTGGGGAGGACCGGATTGCAGGGGAGTCCCTACCCTCTCCGACTCTAGCAGAGGATACTGCCGGGGCGAAGGAGAGGTTACCCTCACCGACCCCGAGCAGGGAAGTTACAGGCACGGTGGGAGCCACTCCAGGTGGGAGTCAGGACCTTTCTCAGGTTTTTCACCTTGTCTGGCTGAGACAGGTCACTCCTCTCTCGAGCTGGGGATCGAGTGGCCTACATCCATTTCACCATCGGAGCCACTGCTGGACGCCAACGTAGGTGCAGCCTTGCTTCAGCGAGCCTGAGGCTATGTAGGGGGTGATCCCCTGCCTTCTCCCGAGGAGCTTCGGCAGTGGCTGAAGGAGTGTACACGCGGCTACCATGGCCTTGGATTCCCTCGTGGGCTCTGGATGTCTGGCTTGGCCGGCATCTGGGAGGAGTACCTGCGGCTTTTGGAGGCTCAGGAGCAGCAGGCACAGCGATTGGCAGCCATTCGGGAGGCACAGGAGCAGTGTGTTCAGCTTGCGTTAGCTACGACCGAGCAGAGGAGGCTTGCCGACGCGGCCGTGTCTCTTGCTCAGGACCATGCCAGGCAGCTGAGCGAGGCAACCAACAGGGCCGAGGCCTTGTAGAAGTCCTTGGAGGAGCAGCGGCAAGCCGTAGAGCTTGCTAGAGTTGAGTGGCGGACTGCCGAAGTCAGAGTCGAGGCCAGCATTCAGCTTGCGTCGACCTTGGAGGCGGAGCTAGCGGCTGCGGAGTCCCACTTGGCGGAGCTGGAGGGGAGCGAGGCTAGGCCGTGATTGTATTGCTTCCCTTCCCCCATTTTGTTATCCGGATTGTAAATTTTTGTTACCCCAAGGGCATGTCTTGGGGTCCCTTCTACATAGTGTTAATGGCAAACTCCGGATTTTAGTGTTGTTGTTTACTGAGTTGTTCTTCCCCCTGGTCGGTGGAATATGGTTGGGTAGAAGGGATGGCTACCACTTATTGTCGGTCGTGCTTGATTATCTTAACACGTATCGGCGTAAGGGGCAGGGGACTGGGTTTTACCCGAAACTGGGCTAGAATACAAGACTGGGTGGGAGAGTGGCATGACTGGACTTTGGGTACTGGGAACTGAGTGCTGGTTGCTGGGAAGTAGGGAAAAGGCCCCTAGCGTAGGGTTGGTGTAGGCCCGTCTAGACGTGGCTGCCTGTTTGGTTAAGGTCGGGAGCTGATTCTGGGATGTATCGGTTGTAGGTTGACTCCCGGGTGTTGGTTGTTTGTACGTCGTTAGCCGGTAATGTAGCTCTCTTGGACTTGAGAAACTGGGGCTGAGCTGACCGAATGGCCTCAAAGGACATCACAGCCGAGGGCTGTGATCGGGACTGGGACTGGTTGGCCCACCCGCTGAGGGATCGTGGCCGAAACTGGAGTCGGGAGCTGGCAGCTGGCCCATAAAGGCGTTGTAGCCGGAAGCTAGAACTGGGGACAGGAGCTGGCCGGCCGGCCTGTGAAGGTGTGGCAGCTGTAGACTAGAGCTAGAGGCTGGGCGGCTGGCCTGGCGAGGCGTTGTAGCCGAAACTTGAACCGGAGGCTGGCGACTAGCCTGTAGGGGCGTTGTAGCCAAAACTGGAACTGGAGGCTAGAGGCTGGCCTGTAGAGGCGTTGTAGCCGAAACTGGAACTGGAGGCTGGCGGCTGGCCTGTAGAGGCATTGTAGCCGAAACTGGAACTGAAGGCTGGCGGCTGGCCTGCAAAGGTGTTGTAGCCGAAACTGGAACTGGAGGTTGGCGGCTGGCCTATGAAGGCGTTGTAGCCGAAACTGGAAGTGGAGGCTGGCGGCTGGCCTGTGAAGGCGTTGTAGTCGAAACTGGAACTGGAGGCTGGCGACTACCCTGTGAAGGTGTTGTAGCTGAAACTGGAATGGAGGCTGGAATCGGAACTAGCACTGGAGATGACCGACCTTGGGGGGGGGTGTAGTGGCCATCATTGTCGTGGAGTTTTGTTGAGCTCGCCATCGGGGCGTGTCATGAATGACGGCTTTTGTAAATGAAGAGTAGAGAGAAAGATAGTTTTCCCCTTTTTTTCTCTTTACCAGCTCTACCGCCTTTGTGGGTTTTCGCCAGAGCTGGCCCCTTTTGCTTTTTTCGGTGCGCCCTTACGGGTTTTCACACCGAGGGGTTACCCGATTTTGCCTAAGGTGCCCTTTCGGGTTTTCACCTTAGCTGGGTTAGTGGCAATTTTTGCATCTAGTCGGCTCCCGGTAATGGATTCGACCAGGCCCGCCGGGATATCTCTATTTTTAACGCCATTTTTTTCTTGAAACTGTCTTCCATAGCATGTTGCTGTCAGGGGACGTAACCTGAGACTGGAAGGTGTGGGTGGTCGGGTATTGTTCAGCCATTAATAGGGGTTTTTTGAGAAATCCTCACGCCAAGGTGGCGAGGGACCACTTTGTCATGGCAGGATATGACTGGAGTTATGGCTAGTGGATCAGGGATTGTATGGGGCGAACTGGGATTATAACGAACTTGAAGGCTCTGGATTTGTAGAGGATGTAGGATGTAGGGGCAGATAATGATGAGTGTCTGGGAGTGTGCTGGGACATAAGTCTACTGGGATGGTGACTAGGGGATTGACTGTCATAGGGACTGGTTGACCTGTGTTGTCGAAGCAAGGGCCAAAGGTTGGCCAAACTGAGCGGAAGTAATGCAAGGCCGACTGGGAATTGGAGGGTTTGCGCTGCAGTAGTGCAAATGGATTGGAGACTGGCTCTGGATGAGGCTAACGGCCCACCAAGGAATAGGCGGAAGGCCGTTCTGACTGGTAGGGAGAAGGAGATTTTCTTGTTATCGGCTCTACCGCCCTTTCAGGTTTTCGCTAGAGCCAACCCCTTTAGCTTTTTCCGACGCGCCCTTGTGGGTTTTCGCGTCGAGGGGTTCCCCGATTTTTCCAGAGGTGCCCTCTCAGGTTTCCACCTCAGCCGGGTTACTGGCCTTTTTGCCCCCAGTTGCCTCCCTGTGGTGAGGATGACTGGGTCTATCGGGGCATCTCTATTTTTAACCCCATTTCTTTTTTATATTATTTTTTTTACTTACCTGGGAGCCTGGCGGCTAGACTGGTGCCGGTGCAGAAGTGCCCGTGCTCCCGCGGTGATGGGAATAAGAGCAGGAGATCAGTCCCCGCGGATGTCTGGCGGCGATTCCGGAGAGCTGATCTGGCTGGTTGACTGGGAATTGTAGAATGGGAGGATTGGCCGGTTAGATCCTTCACGGGGAAGGACCGGCCTTACTGGTAGTAGCTGAGATGTGCGCCTCAGTCTGGCTGACGTGTAAACTCATGCTCTGGTGCATAATATAGCTTCATATGTTTGCCGTTGAGAGGTGGGAACGGTCTGTGACCTTTGTGGTCGAGAACCGTGTAAGCCCCACCCTCATAGACATTCTGGATAACATACGGACCTCGCCAATTTGACTGTAATTTTCCACTGGACTGTGTGAGCGACGTCACGCGGTTTGAGAAATGAAAATGTGGAGCGCGCGGGCTCGTTTTGTTTGCTGCAACACAGAAATAAGAGAAAAGAGAAGGGGCCACCACGGGAGATTGCTCCGGCGGGGCGAGCGGGACAAATGCAATATAGCAACATATGGGGGTTAAACGGTCATAGCGGGAAGTGACTCGCCGCGGCCTCGGGGGGGCGGGAATGGTGCAGAAATCAAATAGCAAGAATTGAAACGGCCATTACGGGAAGTGACTCGCCGCGGCCTCGAGAGTATAGCAGATATAGCAGTAATTCAAGATATACAAGAGAAAGGACAGAATTCAAACGGCCATTGCGAGAAGTGACTCACCGCGGCCTCGAGGATATGAGCAGATAAGAATATAACAAAATATAAAGAGAATATAAGAACGGAAATTTAAACGGTCATTGGGGAAGTGACTCGCCGCGGCCTCGAGAATATGAGCAGATAAGAATATAACAGAATATAAAGAGAATAAAAGAACGGGAATTTAAACGGCCATTGGGGAAGTGACTCGCCGCGCCCTCGAGAATATGAGCAGATAAGAATATGACAGAATATAAAGAGAATATAAGAACGGGAATTTAAACGGCCATTGGGGAAGTGACTCGCCGTAGCCTCGAGAATATGAGCAGATAAGAATATAACAGAATATAAAGAGAATATAAGAACGGGTATTTAAACGGCCATTGGGGAAGTGACTCGCCGCGGCCTCGAGAATATGATGTGATCGCCAGGGGCCAAAGACCCCAAAATAAGGAAATGATCGCGCCTACCTCACTAGCAGGAAGTGGCGGGTTGCTTCTTCCTCCCCCTTCGGCCAGCCGACAGAGATGACCTTCTTTAGTTTCCCTTGCAAAACAACAGATAGTAGATAAACGGAATTAGAAAATGACAGTGCAGTAGCAATCCCTTGCAATGGAAGTGATGAAATTGTAGCAGGGCACACACCTGGTTGGTGTGGTTTTAAACCCCTCTCGGACACGAGTAGGAGGGAAATGTAATGATGAATGGAGTTATGCAAAAGTATAAGATTCCCTTATGGAGGGAGACGAAGAATGGAAGATGATGAATGCAAAAGAACTACGAAGAAAATGAGAGAATTGGCTTATTGGATGTGTCGATGGCGAGATCAGGCGGAGCTTCGGCAGCGTAGGGACGACGTGGAAGCACGGTGGACGAAGACGGCCTTCCTCCTGCGAGTGCGAGCACCCGAGAATCTGGCAGAACCTCCCCCTGCAAAAGACCCACGGGTTAGAGATGAGATCCGACAGCCTGTCGGACCTCTTAGAAGCTCCCCTCGGACTGAGGGGGGGTCTCTATTTATAGGGCTCCGGAGGATGGAGGCGTCCAGGACCTTGGACGCCTTCATCAAGGCAAAAATTATATTTTATTCTAATTTTATTTATTTATTTTGAATATTTTCAAGGAGGCGTCCAGGCAACTGGACGCCTCCATAAAAGCCCACCAAACCCCCGCCGAAAGCGGCACGCGGTCTGGCACAACGCGTGGTTTTGATCGGCGCCCGTGATTCATGAGTGGGCGCGTCTAGTTGGCAGGACGTCATCACAGTTTGGATTTTTCCTCACACGACAAACTGACTGGCGGTCGGGGGGCCCCGTGGGCAAGTTGATGGAGGCATCCAAGGGCCTGGACGCCTCCATGAAATTATTTTTTTATTTTTGTTTTTGTTTTTTATCATTATTAATATTATTTATTTATTATTATTTTGTTTTGATGGAGGCATCCAGGGGCCTGGACGCCTCCATTAATTTATTATATTTTTATGTGTTTTTTTGTCTTTTTATATATATTAAAGTCATGGAGGCGTCCAGGGGCCTGGACACCTCCATGAAGACCCCCCCGGGTCCCCTGAAAAGGCGTCGGCAGCCGCCTGCCAGACATTCTTCCTGGTTTTGAAACCTTCCGGTGCGTCCGATTGGTGTTGATGCCATCTGAATGTCGCAACGAGACGATTTTCGGATGCCGAAAAGGCGGAAGAAGTCTCAAGAATAGGAAGCACTCAGGCGATTCAAAATGCGAAAGCCGCTGCGGGGCGTCGTATAGTAATATAAGATTTTCTCAGGAGACGTCAGGAATAGCGTGTCTACAGCTGC
Organism: Amorphophallus konjac; assembly: GCA_022559845.1. NCBI lineage: Eukaryota > Viridiplantae > Streptophyta > Magnoliopsida > Alismatales > Araceae > Amorphophallus > Amorphophallus konjac. The sequence continues at coordinate 251,088,510 of CM040127.1, forward strand.
CCCGCCTTGGCGTCTGCTTTGCAAGGGAGTGACACGTAATCGAAGTGGCGTGAAAATGGAGTGGGAACGGACTGATAAGTTGATGCCAAGGTGTGATGAGACACGCTTTTGAAATTACTGTTTGTAATCTTTCCTGTAGTTTCAATGAGGTGACCTTGAAGAAGGTCTTTCAAATTTTGACGATTGCTTGGACGGAGATCAAATAAGGGAGGGTGAGATGTGCGCTCAGGCACGAAAATAGAGGAGACCAACTTCTTGGTGTGGAAGTACCTGGGTCATAAACCTGCAGGTTTCACCTTTGGGGAGCGGTTACCAACCAATTGTGGAAGTGCTGCGGCCAAGGTGGGTCAAACAAGGTAAAAAGTAAAGGAATATCTGAGGGTCTGTCCAAACAAGAGTCTCATTTGGAAGAGCAGCGTAGGGTCGTTTCAAGGAAACTCAGTATTTCATTCGGAGTGGAATATCTCATATTTATAAGAATTGAAGCACAAACGGCTTTCACAATCGAATCACTTGAATGATCTTCCGTAATAAATTCAAAGTCCTATATGAATGCATGCTGGGTTTAAAGAAAAATTTAAAACAAACTAAAATAGAAAATAGCCAAGGATAATATTGTCAACTTGTTAAGAATGGGTCTGGATATCGATCCGGTGAGCTGATACTGAGCTGGGGCCCGTTTATCCACACACCAACTCACTAAATGGAACCGTCGTCCCCATGCTACCACAAATTAACGGCCTATCCGTACAACCCAATTCTTCCGGAATCATCACCGTTTTTGTTGAAGGGGAACTCAAATCCCAGATTCATTCGGGTCTCAAGGTCTTTGACATGTTCTAGTAGCGTAGGTATCATATAATATGATGCATGAATGGGGGGACCAAACACCAAAGGACGGTACACAAGATAGAACAAAGACGTCCATTAGTAAAACCTGCACAGACCAACATAGATTAAATACATCAGAAAGCAGCAGAATCGCAACAGAATCGCACCACAGTACAAGGAGATCTAGACAAAACCCTGACGACTGACCACTGATGTGACGTGTTTCATCCTGTAGCGCCTCTCTTTTTCTATAAGTACCTCCCTTAGACTAGTTCATCCAAATGCACCAAGGAGAGTTTTGAAAGCTCAGGAGGAGAAGGAGAGGAGAATCTAGGGATTTCAGGATGGAAGGAGAGTCTTCCCGCGTTACGAAGAGGAGCAGGCCTAGCAGCGAGATCAGGCGACTTTCGACCTCGAGGGTCATCTGAGTGGGACGATCCAGTCGCATATGGTAAGCTGATTATTTCAAATTCTCCGTGTGAACCTTCTTTCACCTTTTTTCTTTTCTCTTCTTCTTTCCAGCCATATCCACTCTTCCCAGGCCCAAGGAAGTTTTCAAAACTGCCATGGCTTTCAAAGTTGACTTCCAACATCTCCATTGGCATGAGGGCCATACTCTCGAGGTGGCATCTTCAGGGGCTCCTTATTCATGCCAAGCACTATGAGAGGATTCGCATGGACTGGGCGGCTATGGGTGCACTAGTGGAGATCTGGCATGCCCAGACCCACACTTTCATCTTCCCGACCTTCGAGGCGACCATCCTCCTCGAGGAGGTGGAACTTATGCTTGGACTGAAGAAATTCAAGAGTGACGGGAAGGTAAAGGCTATGCGGATGCTGACAAGGGGGACTTCCGAGAGCATCCTTGGAAGCTTCATACCGCCCGACGCAGCCAGAAAGGTCCGCACTCAAAAGGGGATTGATTTGCAAAGGCTCGCGGAATGGGTTATGGATGCCCTGAGAGGGTCACCAGATGATGACCACTTGGAAGGGATTATGAAAGGGTTCACCATTTGTCTGGCGGGTGCTCTCTTGTTTCCTTATACCGACAACATAGTGGAGGACGACCAACTTAGTGCCATCCGCAGGATTTGGAGTGGAAAGAGGGTGGGGCCCGCCATCCTCGCCTACCTTTATAGTGGCCTTACTGCCTCGAGCATGGGTAAGTCTCCTTTCGGTTGTGCACTTGTTCTGAATTACTGGATTGATTTGCACTTCAAATTTGACCACCGTGAGGGGATGCCGACTACTTCGAAGCTCTTCCAACAGAGCCCCCTTTATCACATAGCCGATGTGTTAGGCTTCGGTGGCACCGTGGCGAACCGTGTTCCGTGGCTGAAGAAATGTGAAGACTGGCGGTCTCACTTTCGAACCGTGACACAAAGCTTCTTCACTTGCGCACCGGCATGTCTACTCTCACTTGAACTTCTCATGAGGTCTTCTCCCGAAGTTGAACTCCAATTGATCGGCGCGACTGAGTTTGTCCTTTACAACGTGCATCGGTGCTACCTCCAGATCGGCATTCCCCGCCACTCGTTCCCACTGCTAATCGGCATCGTTCCTTTGAAGAAGAGGGAGTTGGGCGCGGAAGCGGACGCGAAGGAAGCGAAGGCCATTAAAGCGCCCTGGAAGACAAGTGTCGTGGGAAAGGCGTTAGCGCACGTGGAGGAAGAATGTGAGCTGTGGAGGGCTTATGTAACCGAACTGGGGAAGTTAAGGCCTAGAGTGCCTAAGCCCCTGATGTAGCTCACTCTGCTTTCTGATGGAATAAAATCTGGAATTGGCATTTTGGACCATTGTTACCTTAGTTATTATTTTTATGATTTTTATTTATCTATTTGTGTTTTCTCTCTTTTTGTGTTCTTTTTTATTCATATTATGATCATATATATATATATATATATAAACATTTTTTTAATGGGGGCGTCCAGGGGCCTGGACGCCCCTATGTTTTCTTTTTTTATTTTTGTTCATTTTTTGATATGGGGGCGTCCAGGCGCCTGGACGCCCCTATTTTTTTTGAATTTTTAATAAAATAAAACGTGGGGGCGTCCAGGCGCCTGGACTCCCCAAAGCTTGGTGGTTTTCTATATAAAGGTGGCCTCACCCCCTATTCTCTTCTATTGTTCATTCTGACGACACATTCTCAGTTCCCAATGGAGCTAGGAGGCCTGAGCCAGGGTGGAGAGAAGCGGAAACGACGGGCTCGTCGTCCGAGGAGGTCGAGGGATCATGCCGAGGAGGCTGCCGTGGGAGAGGAGATTTGATGAGGGCATCTCACGACACTCCCTCTAGCTCGGGTTGCCTGCACACTTTTGATATGGGATGGCTATGATCTCTACATGTTATCTTCCTTTTCCATGATCCCATCTTATGTATTTTCATTTTATTGAGTCTTATCTTATGTACTTTCTTTTATCGAGTCATGGTGTCTAGTCTATTTCTCTTATTTTGTGTAATTGGGCCTTAGTACCTTAGTGTGGGCCTAATGGGTTGAGTCTAGGACTTGTTGGGTCTTTTGTCTTAATGTCAGGGTCATTTTGGTCATGTAAAGAATGGTTGCCTATAAATAGGCCCCATCTCTCTCCATGTAATCACTTTTGGATGAATATTGAAATAGCATTTCCACCTCCTCTATTCCCTCTCATTATCTCTCTCAATTCTCTCTCATTCTCTCTCATTCCTCTCTCTAGTCAAGAAGGGGGGGCGCACCCTTCTCTCTCTCCTCCCCCTCCCAACCACCTCCAACCCCCACCTACCCCCATTAACTCCCCTACAACTTCCCATAACCCCTCTTTACTCCTCACCTTGTCCCAAGGGAGTTCCACCAATCCAAGCCCCACCACCCAACTACCACCTACCCAACACCACTTCCTAAGCACCCCTTCCTCTCCCCAAGGTTGAAGGGGCTCTTCCCTAAGCCCAAATTCAAATTTCCCCCTCCCTAGGGCTGTGCCCTTCCATCTCCCCACCTCCCTAACCACCCATGGTCGCACCCCCCCTTCCCCATACTAACCAAGTTCGCCCCCACCTCCTCTCCCACTCACCATCTCTCTTTTGCACCTCCACCTTCCCACCACCACCCCTTGCAGCTCCAGCTCCCTCTCCACCCATCCCTGCCTCCCTAGACCTCTTGGAAGACCCTAGCCACGTCCCTCCCCTCTCCACAAACTATCAGCCATCACACCCAAGCTGTGCTACCCTCTCTCCCACTCCCTTTGATCTTGCAAGATTGCAGTTTCATGTAGCAGGTCGCAGGCAGCAGAGTGGGGTCCTGAAGTTGCATCGTCTCCGGCAGCTCCCTGATCCTCCTGGTGTCAATGCCTACATCTCTGGAAAGGTCGTCCAGAGAGATTTCAAGGCGAGGTGGTTTCGTCGACATCCGAGTTCCGAGCTGTCCGTAGGAGCCGATCTCCCTCGACCACGCAGAAGTCCTCAGGCAGGGAACCAGAGCCTCAGTTCCAGTCCTACCACGGCTTCTTCCTTAAAGATCTGGGAATCATTTTTGGAGGGCAGAAACTACGTCCAGTTAGCTTTCATCTCCAACAAGAAGGACCTCATTCAGCCTCCGGAGCTCCCAGTTACAATTTTCTTCGTCGGAGTGTGCAGTCTGCCCCTGCGGGTCCAGGTTTGACCTGTCCCCACTTATCCGGTTACCAGTCTCTCCTCCGACCTCGGATTGTGGCCTCGTCAACTTCTGTTTGAAGCTAATCCGACCACGATTGCGTCACCACCAGTTTCGTTCCAATCGGAGTTCGGGAGCATCCGCAGTGCCTTCTGCAACCTACTATATCAGTTCTGAACCAGCCAGAGACAGAAGTTGCTGTCCTGTTCCAGTTGCCGGCCCGATCAGCCCCGAGTTCCAGAGCCTCCCCAAAAATTCAGACATCATCCTTGGTCCGTTAGGAAACTTTTGGCACAAGTTTATCAAGATCTGAGTTCCGTGGAGTCCGTGGCAACGTCATCATCGACCCCCTGTCCAGCGAATCTGAAGATTGGCAGCACCGGCAAAGCTCGGAAAGTCGGGTTTCTTGCATAATTTCCCCACCCCGCTTGGCCGGCTGAAGGCCCCCCCCTGCGTGGAGGTAGTTTTGATTGTAATAAGTTTAATCCCCACCCCAAGATCACCCCTCCTGCGAGAGGCGTAGTGCTGTACTTCTGTAATTTTCAGGTCAAGCGACACCGCCGCAGCAATCGGGTGTATACCCTCGCTTCCCGGCGCGCCCTCGTCTCCGAGCGGGATCGGTGTCTTCACACCGATCAGGTGAGCCTCTGATACTACCCTTGATTGCCTTATTTCTGCAAGTTTAGTATTGCTTTGCATGCCCGTCGGACAGTGAGAAGAGAGCCCGAACTTGTATGCCACTTTGTAGGTGTCCACCGCGGACCGAGAGTGAGTGCCACCCAAACCCCACCCTGCGGGCCAGACGCCCACGAAGTTGGGTAACCCAGATCCTTAGGGGTCAGCCAAAGCCCATTAAGTCACTTAGAATCATTGGGTCCCGCCTCGGACCCTCGCAATCATCCCCCGGACCCACCGGGTGATCGCGTGTGCCGTGTGAGTAAGTCGCTAATCGTGAGACTCATTGGAGTGCTTGTATGCTTGCGGGTCAAGGTCCTAGGGTTATCAACTCATACTTAGTCATCCTTGGGCTGTGCCACATCAAGTGGTATCAGAGCGGTCATAGGCTTGTCCTTACAAGTCTAGTCTTGGGTCACACTAAGTCTTTCATAGGTGCATCCGCACACCCTTGCATAGCCCACCCAACTTTGCATGACCACTCGTAGTGGAGTCCATTATCAAGTCAATACATCCTCTTCTAATACCACCATGAATCCCAATCCCCAAGGAAATCCTGCTCACAATGAACATGAGCTTCCCGACCACATGAGGTTTCTTGTAGAAGGCATGACCAATATTATGGGAAGGCTTGACCATATTACGGCCCGGCTTGAACATATAGAGGAAAATAGGCCTGCCCCAAGGGTAGGAGATAGGAGGGAACCACCTCCACATGTGGAGCCAGCCATAGGAGAGCTCAACCTTGACCACCCTCCCGAACCGCAAAGGGACCCACCTCCTAGAAGGAATGAGAGACTCCCCCGGGACAATCCGGATGACCAACTTATGAGACTTGTGAAAGTCGATGCACCCACCTTTGATGGGTCTCATCATCCGAGCATCTACTTAGATTGGGAGACAGCCATGGACCAATATTTTGATTGGTACCCAATGACCGAGGATAGGAGAGTCCGGCTTGCAAAGATGCAATTAACCAAACTAGCCAAGACTCATTGGATGAATGTTGAGGCATTAAGGATAGTTAGGAGGGAAGCTCCCATCACCACATGGGGGGCCATGAAAGACCAACTCAAACTCAAATATGTCCCACCCTCCTACCATCAAAACCTCCTAGATGAGTGGCAAGCCTTGACCCAAGAGGGAAAGACCGTTATGGAATACATTGAGAAGTTTGACTACTACCTTCTCAAGTGTGGAGTCCAAGAGGACCCCGCCGTCACACTCTCCCGCTTTAGGAATGGACTTCAATTCCATATAAAAAAGGAGTTATTCATGCGTCAAGTAGCCACTTTAGAGCAAGCCTACCAAGTAGCTCGGGATGCTGAGAAATTCTCTCGGTATACACGAATGGTTCCCCCTCGGGGGATGGACCCCAAAGCCATGGCATCTCGGGTCAACCCTCCACCTCCCCAAAGAGGTCTCCTTCCCACACCCATGGGAGCTCCTCCCACCCGGGTCACCCCTCCTAGTGGCACTCCACCACCCCACCCCACAAGTGGGCCCCTAAACACAACTCCCAATAGGCCCAATCCGACACCCACTAAGATGGCCCCAAACCATCAAAATGGGCAGCAATACTTTAGGTGCTATGGGTATGGACACTTTGCCAATCAATGCCCCACCAAGGGAGCATCTAACTTGCTCATAGAGGAGACCAACCCCCAACCCCAAGCTGAACTTGAAGGGGAAGTTGAGATATATGAACCCTCTCTTGAATGGGAGGAGGAGTATGAGAACCACTACATAGAGACCAACCAAGAACAACTCCCTCCATCCACCGACTCCCACCTCGGAGTGGTTAGGTGCACCCTCACTCAAACCCAAGAGCATGATTGGAAAAGAAACACCATATTCCATACCTACATTCGGATAGGGAGCCATGTTAGAAAGGTCATCTTGGACAATGGAAGTAGTGTGAATGTGGTGTCACCCGACACCGTCAAACTTTTGGGCCTTACCACCTCCCTACATCCACACCCATATCGGGTAGCATGGATTGATGCCACCTCCATACCCGTTAGTGCTCGTTGCCTTGTCCCCATTACATTCCAATCCTATCAAGGCCTAGTGTGGTGTGACATCCTACCTATGGAAGTTGGAAGTATACTCCTAGGGCGGCCTTGGATCTACGATGTAGATGCCACCTTCCTTGGAAGGACAAACACTTGCATCTTCACTCATGAGGGAAAGAAAATCCAACTCAACCCTTCTCCACCCCGCACCCTTCCCAAGAAGGCATCTCCCTCCCTTGAGGGATCCCCTACCCCTCCCACTATTCCAAACCCACCAAACCCCACCCCATCAAGCCTTAATCCTAGTATCATCAATGAGCCTCCTAGGAGCCTACACCTCATCACTAGGAAAGAGCTTGAGGAAGAAGTCAACCAAGGAGAACATGTGTGTGCCATTGTTATTTACCTCGGGGAGTCCACCCCAACCGACCCACACCCGATAGAAATTCAACAACTCTTGGAGGACTTCCATGATGTGTTTCCCGAGGAGCTTCCGGACAAGCTACCACCCATGCGCGATGTGCAACATGCCATCGACTTTGTGCCCAGAGCTACCTTACCCAACCTCCCACACTACCGCCTCAACCCCACCGAGCATGCCGAGCTCAGGAGGCAAATTGAGGAACTCATCAGGAAGGGCTTCCTCCGAATTAGCAAAAGCCCTTGTGCCGTCCCGGCTCTTCTTACACCCAAAAAGGACGGAACTTGGCGCATGTGTGTGGATAGCCGAGCCATCAATAAAATAACGGTCAAGTATAGGTTCCCCATCCCTCGGTTACATGATATGCTAGATATGCTAGCTGGAGCCACCATCTTCTCCAAAATCGACCTCAAGAGTGGCTACCATCAAGTTCGCATTAGGCCCGGGGACGAGTGGAAAATCGCCTTTAAGACTAAGGACGGTCTCTATGAATGGCTTGTCATGCCTTTTGGCCTTTCTAATGCGCCAAGCACCTTCATGCGCCTCATGACCGAGGTCCTCCGGCCCTTCATTGGCATCTTTCTAGTCGTCTACTTTGATGACATCCTCATATATAGCCAATCCAAGGAAGCCCACCTCGATCACCTCAAACAAGTGTGCACCATTCTTAGGAAGGAGAGTCTCTTTGCTAACCCCGGGAAGTGTCATTTCTTAACCAATCAACTAGCCTTTCTAGGATTTATTGTCTCATCTCAAGGGGTATCCATGGACCCCGAAACGGTCCAAGCTATTCTTGAGTGGCCCGAACCCAAGACCCTTCATGAGGCCCGAAGCTTTCACGGGCTAGCCACTTTCTATAGGAGATTCATCCGAGGATTTAGCACAATCACCGCTCCTATCACAGATTGTCTCAAGAAAGGGACCTTTGTGTGGACTAGGGCAGCCTCCAAAGCATTCCTAGAGCTCAAGGAAAAGATGACCCAAGCCCCGGTCCTTTGCCTACCCGACTTCTCGAAAGTCTTCGAAGTCACTTGTGATGCATCCGGGGTAGGGATTGGGGGCATTCTTAGCCAAGAGGGTCACCCGGTAGCCTATTTTAGTGAGAAACTTTGTGAGGCTAGGACTAGGTACTCCACATATGACAAAGAGCTTTATGCCGTGGTTCAATCCCTTCGGCATTGGAGGCACTATCTCCTACCCAAGGAGTTTGTGATCTTCTCGGACCATGAGGCTTTGAAGTACCTCAACACCCAACAAAAGCTCAATGCCCGCCATGCCCGATGGGTAGAATACATTCAAGCTTACACCTTTGTCCTCAAGTACAAGATGGGTAGTGAGAACCACGCCGCCGATGCGCTAAGTAGGCGGGCAGCCTTACTCTCCACCATCCACGTGGAAGTAACCGGGTTTGAGAGAATCAAAGGGGAATATCCAAATTGCCCCGACTTTGGGACTCACTACAACACCCTTTCCACTCATCCCCACAAAGAACATGAGGGGTTCATACTTCAAGAAGGGTATCTATTCACGGGAGCTAGGCTTTGCATACCCAGACTTCACTTCGGGACTTCTTAGTTTGGGAGTTACACAGTGGTGGCCTAGCTGGTCACTTTGGGGTCCAAAAGACCATAGAGCTAGTTGAGAGGTAATTTCATTGGCCTAGTCTCAAGAAGGATGTGGCCCACATTGTGGGATAATGTCGCATTTGTGCCTCAGCCAAACAAGTGAAGCAAAATACTGGGCTTTACACACCCCTACCCATACCAGACCGACCTTGGGAGGATTTGAGCATGGACTTCATCCTTGGCCTACCTAAGACCTTGCGCAAACATGATTCCATCTTTGTAGTGGTTGACAGGTTCTCTAAAATGGCCCACTTTATCCCATGCTCCAAGACCTCCGATGCTTCTAGGGTTGCCCGATTATTCTTTGATGAGGTGGTCCGACTCCATGGATTACCTAAGACTATTGTGTCTGATCGGGATGTGAAATTCACCAGTTATTTTTAGAAGACTCTTTGGCACCTAATGGGAACCCTCCTCAAATTCTCCACTGCTTACCATCCTCAAACCGATGGCCAGACTGAGGTCATCAACCGAAGCCTTGGGAACTTGCTCCGTTGCCTTGTAGGGGACCACCCTGGGAATTGGGATCTCCTCTTATCTCAGGCCGAGTTTGCCTATAATGATTCTGTCAATAGGTCCATAGGCAAAAGTCCATTTGAGGTTGTACATCGTTATAGGCCTAGAAAACCTTCCGATCTTATTCCCCTTCCCCCACATGCTAGAGTGTCAGTCTCAGCTGAGTCCTTTGCACAGCATATCAAAGAGTTGCATGATGACATCCGCAAGCATATAGGAAAGAGCAATGAGGCTTACAAAAGGCGGGCAGATGCTCATCGGCGCCACTGCGAGTTCCAAGTGGGAGATTCATTGATGGTGAGGACGGAGCGGCTCCTTCCAGGGCCTGCCTCCAAGTTGAGGGCACGGGGTTCGGGACCCTTTCGAGTTCTGAGATGACTTGGCAGTAATGCTTATGAGCTGGACCTACCTGAGGGTTTTGGGGTACACCCTACTTTCAATGTGGCGGACCTGGTACCCTACAAGGGCCCCGCGGTGGAACTTAGTGAGGAGCTCGAGCCTTTACCCCTCCTTGAGAGAGACACTCCCAGAGGGACTCCACTTTCTAGCTTGAGAGACCGACGAGAGCAGGTAGAGGCAATACTGGAAGAGCAGAGTATCATTACTAGACACAAGGTGTATCAGCGCTACCTGGTTAGATGGAAGAACCGTCCCCCGATAGAGGATACGTGGGTGAGTCGGGAGGATCTGCTGCTCTTGGACCCCGACATGCTGGAGCATTACGACAGCCAGGCGGACCCATACTCGACAGGGTCGAGTTCTCCCCACCCCGGGGGATTTGATGAGGGCATCTCATGACACTCCCTCTAGCTCGGGTTGCCTGCACACTTTTGATATGGGATGGCTATGATCTCTACATGTTATCTTCCTTTTCCATGATCCCATCTTATGTATTTTCATTTTATTGAGTCTTATCTTATGTACTTTCTTTTATTGAGTCATGGTGTCTAGTCTATTTCTCTTATTTTGTGTAATTGGGCCTTAGTACCTTAGTGTGGGCCTAATGGGTTGAGTCTAGGACTTGTTGGGTCTTTTGTCTTAATGTCAGGGTCATTTTGGTCATGTAAAGAATGGTTGCCTATAAATAGGCCCCATCTCTCTCCATGTAATCACTTTTGGATGAATATTGAAATAGCATTTCCACCTCCTCTATTCCCTCTCATTATCTCTCTCAATTCTCTCTCATTCCTCTCTCCAGTCAAGAAGGGGGGCGCACCCTTCTCTCTCTCCTCCCCCTCCCAACCACCTCCAACCCCCACCTACCCCCATTAACTCCCCTACAACTTCCCATAACCCCTCTTTACTCCTCACCTTGTCCCAAGGGAGTTCCACCAATCCAAGCCCCACCACCCAACTACCACCTACCCAACACCACTTCCTAAGCACCCCTTCCTCTCCCCAAGGTTGAAGGGGCTCTTCCCTAAGCCCAAATTCAAATTTCCCCCTCCCTAGGGCTGTGCCCTTCCATCTCCCCACCTCCCTAACCACCCATGGTCGCACCCCCCCTTCCCCATACTAACCAAGTTCGCCCCCACCTCCTCTCCCACTCACCATCTCTCTTGTGCACCTCCACCTTCCCACCACCACCCCTTGCAGCTCCAGCTCCCTCTCCACCCATCCCTGCCCCCCTAGACCTCTTGGAAGACCCTAGCCACGTCCCTCCCCTCTCCACAAACCATCAGCCATCACTCCCAAGCTGTGCTACCCTCTCTCCCACTCCCTTTGATCTTGCAAGATTGCAGTTTCAGGTAGCAGGTCGCAGGCAGTAGAGTGGGGTCCTGAACTCGCATCGTCTCCGGCCTCTCCCTGATCCTCCTGGTGTCAAGGCCTACATATATGGAAAGTTCGTCCAGAGAGATTTCAAGGCGAGGTGGTTTCTTTGACATCCGAGTTCCGAGCTGTCCGTAGGAGCCGATCTCCCTCGACCACGCAGAAGTCCTAGGCAGGGAACCAGAGCCTCAGTTCCAGTCCGACCACGGCTTCTTCCTTAAAGATCTGGGAACCATTTTTGGAGGGTAGAAACTACGTCCAGTTAGCTTTCATCTCCAACAAGAAGGACCTCATTCGGTCCCCGGAGCTCCCAGTTACAATTTTCTTCGTCGGAGTGTGCAGTCTGCCCCTGCGGGTCCAGGTTTGACCTGTCCCCACTTATCCGGTTACCAATCTCTCCTCCAACCTTGGATTGTGGTCCCGTCAACTTCTGTTTTAAGCTACTCTGACCACGATTGTGTCACCGCCAGTTTCGTTCCAATCGGAGTTCGGGAGCATTCGCAGTGCCTTCTGCAACCTACTGTATCAGTTCTGCACCAGCCAGAGACAGAAGTTGCTGTCCTGTTCCAGTCACCGGCCCGATCAGCCCCGAGTTCCAGAGCCTCCCCAAAAATTCAGACATCATCCTTGGTCCGTTGGAAACTTTTGGCACAAGTTTCATCAAGATCTGAGTTCCGTGGAGTCCGTGGCAGCGTCATCACCAACCCCCTGTCCAGCAAATCTGAAGATTGGCAGCACCGGCAAAGCTCGGAAAGTCGGGTTTCTTGCATAATTTCCCCACCCCGCTTGGCCGGCTGAAGGCCCCTCCCTGTGTGGAGGTAGTTTTGATTGTAATAAGTTTAATCCCCACCCCAAGATCACCCCTCCTACGAGAGGCGTAGTGCTGTACTTCTGTAATTTTCAGGTCAAACGACACCGCCGCAGCGATCGGGTGTATACCCTCGCTTCCCGGCGCGCCCTCGTCTCCGAGCGGGATCGGTGTCTTCACACCGATCAGGTGAGCCTCTGATACTACCCTTGATTGCCTTATTTCTGCAAGTTTAGTATTGCTTTGCATGCCCGTCGGACAGTGAGAAGAGAGCCCGAACTTGTATGCTACTTTGTAGGTGTCCACCGCGGACCGAGAGTGAGTGCCACCCAAACCCCGCCCTGCGGGCCAGCCGCCCACGAAGTTGGGTAACCCAGATCCTTAGGGGTCAGCCAAAGCCCATTAAGTCACTTAGAATCATTGGGTCCCGCCTCAGACCCTCGCCATCATCCCCCGGACCCACCGGGTGATCGCGTGTGCCGTGTGAGTAAGTCGCTAATCGTGAGACTCATTGGAGTGCTTGTATGCTTGCGGGTCTAGTTCCTAGGGTTATCAACTCATACTTAGTCATCCTTGGGCTGTGCCACATCAAGATTGCCGCGGGAGAGAAGATTGCCGCGGGAGAGGAGGCACCTCCTTTGGCTGTGGAGGGTCCTGCGGGCGCAGGCGACGCGGGAGAGGATGAGCACGACCTGGTAAGCTCCTTAGACTTCCATTCTGTTGGTTTATTAGGCTAAACAGGCGGGCGAGAGACGGTGTGGAGAAGGCCGGGGAGTGAGGGAAGGAGGCATCCAAGGGCCTGGACGCCTCCATCCTTTCTTTCTTATTTCGTTTTATTTTTATTATTTTTTTGGGTTATTACGTAATAAATTAAATAAAATCAAAAAAGAGGAGGCGTCCACAGAGTTGGACGCCTTCATGATATGATATATTATTTTATTTTATTATTTTTTGTTTTGTTTTTGTTTTGTGGTTTTGTTAAAATAAAATAAAGAAAACAAAAAGAAAGCGTCCATGGGGGTGGACGCCTTTAAATATATATATATATATATATATATATATATATTAAAATAAATAAAAATAAATAAATATTATGTACAGTGTTGTTGTTTATCAGTATACATGATGCTGATGTGTTCCTTTTTGTTTGTTTTTGTGGTGTGCAGGGCGTGATGAAGAGCCGGATCAGCTGGTCCCTGGTGGTGGCAGCGTATCGTGGGCTGCCGGACTTTCAGAGGGCGTGGGTGGACGCCATGGGTTTTGCAGCTTTCCTCAGGATTGAGCCCTTCCGGCTTGACCTTCCTCTCATCCAGGCGTTGAGGGAGCGGTGGCACGCGCCGAGCCGGGTGTTTCTGATGCCCTGGGGGCACATGGTGCCGACACTGGAGGACGTAGCTCGGATCACCGGGCTACGAATTGACGGAGAGGCAGTCAGCGGGGTCATTTACCCCGATTATCGAGAGAGTGCGTTGGACCTGCTGTGGCTAGAGACGAGCGCGACTGACAGAGACAGTAGGGTAGTCGGCCGAGTGGAGATTATGAAGGCGCTCGGATTTGGTGACCCGCGCCAGCGGGTCAGCGAGACTGGAGCTGCGTTTTTGGCACGACTGGAGGGAGACGCTCGGGCAGCTTTCACCCAGGACCCGAGCGAGCGAGAGCCGGTGGATCTTGACCTCCGGCGGTTCCTTTTCTTTTTCTGGGCCGCCTTCTGCTGGGGGCTAAGGGGGACGGCATCCACTGCCGCTTCCTCGGGATCTTGGCGGACCTGGACAGAGTGGGGAACTGATGGGAATCGACGCCGAGCATGTACCTTTTCTTTTGCATTTATGTCCTTTTAGTTTGTGTTCATGTCCTTGGGAAAGAATATGCGCAATTGTACGGCTTTGTAAGCCAATGCGTCATTCCCTTGGATTGTGTGGGTTTTTGTGTAATTGTGTAGTAAGTCCAGCTAGGGGGCCCTCAGCCCTTTCCCATTGGTCCATGTCACCTTGTGGGGCTGGTCAACCATCCTAGGTGGACATCTAGAAGGTTGGACTAGTCATATGGACACATGGGAGACAAAGGGGTCAACATTGGTCCAAGGTAGGTCACCTACCTTCACCTACCCATTCAACCCTTACATATGGTCAAGGGGGGCGCCCCATTCCACTAGGCATATTTTAATATTTTGTGTGTGTTTATCACACTTAATCCCAACCCTTCAATCCCCATCCCTAGATCCAAGGGTGCACAATTGATTTGATTGGAGTCATATATAAGCTTGTATTTTCATGTAAAAATCAATGAAAAATCAGAAAATTGTGTTGAATGCTTGAAGCTTCTTGCGCCCCCAGCCCCTCCTCCTGTTGTTCTTCCCTCTCCAACCTCCTTTCGAGAGTGGAATCATATCTATTCCCCTTCCCCAATCTCTGGTTGTGATCTGTGCCGCCGCCGCCGCCGCCGTTCGTGCCGCCGTCGGACCGCCAACGAGCCACCGTCGAAGTTCTATCCTTGGCAGACATCAGTCTCTTCTCAAAATTCCTGCTATCCGCCACGGCCTCGTCTTGACCTGAAATTTTTGTGGTGTGTTCCCATCTTCCACCCCATCATCTACAAAAACATTCACGTCCAAATTCCATCATTTACTATTTTTCAAATTTCGTGTGTTTCTGTTTCCCAGTTCTGTCCAATTTCAGATCTGTGTGACAGCACCCCTGAAATCCCCCCCTCCGACCATCTTGTTGATTTTTCCAAACCCTACCAATTTTACTGGGAGTTCTGTCCACCGTCCCCTCACTCCATGAATGTTCCTGATTTTTGATCAGCCTTCCATCCATTTTTCAAAATTCGTTCTCAGAGCTAGCTACAGTGCTGTCCACCTGTTTCCAGATCCGACCTCTGTCCAGTGAAAAAATCATATCAATTCGTAGCCACCTCCAATCAGTCCACAACAAATATTTGCATCTTCCTTGTTCAAAATCCTATAACTTTTGTGAAGCGCTCAAGAGCTGGATCGGACATCTACCTCACGGTCAACGGCAGTTCTCAGACAGGTTCCCTGCTAATCTGAGAGTTCAGCTACTGTACAATAGGAACTCAAAAATTCAATAAATCCCATATCTGTGTAGATACAGGTCCGATCTCTAGGCCTATGTTGAAGTACTTCTAGAGAGCTTTCCAACGGGGCCAGTTTCGTGTCGATCCGACATCGGGACTGATCGCAGCGTCCGTTCTCGCCGGAGCGCGCGCCGAAAAACAGAACCGACAGATCCGTGGCCGGTTATCCCAACGGGTGCCGAACGGAGCCGCCCGGCCTCCGGTCGACGTTCCAGCGTGCCATCAACCCAGGGAACGCTTACCAAGTATCCCCACCACAGTGGTGCCACCGGGCCCCACTCGGCCCCTCCGGACAGCATGTGGGCCCCACAGTCACAAGTTCGGGTGCTGCCGAAGAGACGCGAGAAGCCGCCCGTCAACCCGAATTCGGTCCTCCCGGGCCCATTTGTGTAGCCCTTTACCTCCCTGCGTGGAGTGGGCAGTGAGTCATTGCTGTCATTATTGTGTATTAATTGTTCCGGGAGCACGGTTTTCGGCCGGGTCCGTCTTCCCCACGCTGGGAGCGTGGAGGTATCGTATTCGCTCCTTGCTTGTCATTTCACTTATTTCCATATATGCTTTATATGCCGCTACTAGAGAGCATGTTTTAGGACCTAGCTTGCTATATATTTTCATATCACCGCAGCTGCGAGAGAGAGCAAAGCCGTCCCGTGACCCGATCCGGGCACGAAAGTGCGAATTGACCACCCTAGCTTTTGCCGGTTTCTCAACCGTGCACGTCCGACGCTTCCCTCGTTAAGGGACAATCACGAGCTCACCTAGAGTCCGAGGACTGCATTCCTCATTCGAGTCATGTCTGTGATCCGTCCCGCATCAGGAACTATGCGTGGGGAGCGGCTCTGCTTGCCCATTTGATCGCCGATCTCTCCCAGACTTCAGAGAGGGAGACGACAGTCAGCGGCCTTGCACCTTTTCTCCAGGTAAACATTTTATTTATGCATTTTACCGTAGTTAAATATGCAATTGTTCGTGCTAATGATGTATGATGGATGCAGGTGTGGAGCTACTGCTACTTCCCGATGGGAAGAGCCAGACATGGGAACAGGAGAGCCGTGCCTCTGGCGCGACGGTGGAGGCCGGTCATGGTCGCGGCACCCCACGGCTACCAGCTGGCGTCGCTTCGTCGGGAGCTGAGCTAGTACCCCGAGGCTATGGTATGATGCGTATGATTTTTGTGTTTTTATGTATGTGACTTAATTGAGTAAAATGGCAACTAATACGATGCATGTATGGTGATGCAGGTGGTGGGGAGGCCCTTCCTGGGCATGGTCGACGCTGGCCAGCCTTGGGTTGTAGCAGGTCGTCCTCGTTTCGGGCGGGGCGTGTGGGTCCATTGCCTGAACGAGATCAAGCCGTTGCGGCTCAGGCTGGTTATGAGGACGTTGGGGTTAGCCCAGGAGTGGGTCGACGTAGATGAGCTGGTCCACGTCGGGCGAAAGACCAAGGGGAAGGTAAAGATCGTGGACTGGCGTACATGCTTCCCTACACAGTACCAGGACTGGCAGCAGGGCGGGGTCCTAGTGGTGTCCCATGTACTGGACAGCACCGACTACCTGAGATGGTATCGAGCCACGTACGGGGAGCGTCTCTTCCTTGGTGGTGCGGCAGGGGTAAGCGTGAAATGAAAAATGTTTCCCTTTTCTATATGTATATGCATGTGACACTAACTTATATGCAATGTAGGATGCTCGTGATAACATGATTGTCGACCTGCGGGCCCAGCTGGCAGACGCCAGGCGACAATTGGTGGTCATCCGACAGGAGTTGGAGATCCTGGTGAGTCTATGCAATGCATTTTTTTTATTTTGTGACCTGGATTTTGATGCTTAGCCTCTGTCTGCCGTTTGTTACGTGTTTCAGCGGGCCCATCAGGCAGCGGCAGCCGGGATGGCTGGTGGAGCGGGTTCCAGTTCGTGGGGCCCTCCTCCGGAGGTTTCTGCCCTTCAGGAGCAGCTGGCGTACTCGGTGGCCCGGGCTGAGGAGGCCGAGCGTGACCGCGAGGCTCGAGTGAGTGTCTGCCTGACCCCAACTCTCTTTCCAGTTGCTCTTCTTCCTTCACTGTGTACTTATGGGTCATGCGTGCTTTGATAGGTGGCCGAGATTCGGGAGGCCCTGGGCCGTGCTGTTCGTGCTGAGCAGGGGCGCGACGCCTGGGCGGCAGAGCGTGACACCCGGATTGTGGAGCTGGAGGAGGAGCGGTGACGGGAGGCCGAGGAGCTCCCTCACGATGTGCTGGATCTACGGATCGCCCTCGAGCTATCGAGGAGAGAGGCGATGAGGGAGAGAGAGGAGAGGGAGAGGGAGAACATGGAGAGAGAGAGAGAGAGAGAGGACAGGGAGAGGGAGAGAGAGAGAGAGAGAGGGAGGACAGGAGGGCAGAGTGACTTGAGAGGAGGGCTCTGGAGGCCCAGCTGATGGAGCTCCGATTGAGTCTCGGCATGGCGGAGGGGAGGCTTCGGGAGAGCGAGGAGCGGTATCAGAGGGCGAAGGAGCGCGGGGCGTGACTTCATCAGTATGGTTCTTTCTCCATGGGCAGCTTTCTGGTTTCTTCGGCCGAGGAGCGTCGCCGAGCCTTCGAGGCTGGCGTGCCACCACAGGGCGAGGCGAGCACCGCCTCTCAGAGTTCACGAAGGCCCCCTAGGGATCCCCGTCAGAGGAGGGAGGAGAGAGATGATCAGGAGGGTGGTAGCGAGAGTTATAGAGTTGCTTGTACCCCCCACCTTCCTCACTTTATGATGTATAACTGACTATTTGCTTATGTGCAATGAAATGGTTCCTTTTATTGTATGCACTTTCCCTTTTCCACGCTTCTTCTCTTGCACCGAGTTGTTTCGAGGCACGCTTCACGAGACCTTGCCCTAAAAAGTAGAGAACTATGCCTTGCACGGATGGGTCCTCTTTTTTTTTTCTTTTTTCTTCTTTTCTCCTTTTGGGCGCATCTAGGCGCGGGGACGCGTCTTAACTTTCAAATTCAAATTTAAAATGCCAGGCAGCCCTTCTTCTTCCGTGCCTTGCCCGCAAACGACCCCGCCTCCCGTCGAGATTTGCTAGCCCCTCTTCGTCTTCTTCCACTCTCGATCGATGGAGTTCGGTGGGCCGGACCATAGTGAAGGGAGAGAGGGGCGAGGAACTCCTCGCCCGAGGAGGGACGCGCAAGAGCACGGAGAGGCGTCCATGGAAGAGGAAGGACCCCTTCGGGTACTTGAGGGACCCGAGGGGCCTGATAGTACGGAGGGAGGTGAACACGGCTCGGTATGTCCTTCGATCTTCTACTTTTTGATCTATTTTGAGTTTTGAGCGAGCCACGTGAGAGGGAAAAGGGTTCGGCGAGTGTTGCACTCAAATGATGGACGCGTCCTTGACAGGAGACACGTTCTCGTGTTTTGACGTAAGACCCTTCTTTCTTGATGCAGGGCATGGCGAGGGCCCCGGGCTTGGCTGATGAATGGGCGAGTGCAGACGAGGTGAGCCGTGTCAGGAAGGAGAGTCGCGGTAAGGCGAAGCTCGAGGACTGGCGTATACGTCTCCCTGGGCAGCAAGGGAGCGTATTGGTGCAGGACAGTGCCGACTTCCTGCGGCAGCAGAGAGAGTTATGTGGGACTTCCCCAAGCCGGGGATGCGCACGACATCAATGGCTTGCGTGCCCAACTGGCAGAGGCCAGGCGGCAGCTGGCCATCACTCAACAGGAACTGTCGATCCTGGTAAGTTAAGTACTGCATTTTTTTTTTAAATTTGGAGCTTAGCTGACGGCCGTTGTTTGTTTGTTCCAGCGTGCCTAGTAGACAGCGATGGTGGGAATGGCCGGCGGCGCATCTTCCAGCTCGTCGGCCCCTTTTCTTGAGATTGCCTCCCTCCGGGAGCAACTCGCCGGTGACGTGGCCCGTGCGGCCTGGGCGGAAGAGGAGCGTGATGCCTGGGTGGCAGCTGTAGCGGAGCTGCGGCGTCGCGGTGAGGAGAGGCCTTCTCCAGACATCCTGGAGTTAAGGGTCCTTCTCCAGATGACGAGGAGAGAGGCAGAGAGAGAGAGGGAGGAGAGAAGGGCCGAGCGACAGTGAGATCAGGCCGAGAGGAAGGCCTTGGAGGCCCAGGTGAGGGAGCTCCAGCTAGGCCTTCAGGTCGTGGTGTAGAGGCTAGGAGCGATGAAGACGCGCTATGAGAGAGCGCGAGAGTTCGGGGAGCGACTCCGCCAGTCTGGCCTCTTTTCTGTTGGTGGCTTCTTCGCCACGCCAGGGGAGGAGCAGCGAGCCACCGCTGTGGAGCAGGCGCCACGAGGCGAGGCGGGTGCTGCTGCACATGGATCCAGAAGGCTTCTGAGGGACCCTCACCTCAGGGGAGAGGAGAGGGACGCCTAGAGGGACGAGCATGCAGATAATGGTGAGAGTTGGCGAGCCAGTGGACCCGCTTCCTCTCTATGATTGTGATGTTTATGACAGCTTATGTAAACTTATGAATGGAGTGATTTGTTTTCTGCTGCTTGTTTGTTCTCTTGTGCGTTCCTTCTTCCCTACACTTCTTCTTCTTTGCACTGTTCCCATGTGATGTGTCTACCGAGACCCTGTACGAAACGGGGAATCGTATCTTGCTCTGATCGTCTTCCATGCGGAAATCAGCCGCGGAAGTCAACAATGACAGCCCTAGCCCCTCTTCCCGGGCGATCTTTCAACCTTTGCGGACGACCTCTACATCGTAACAGGGCATCCCTAATGGTATAGGGAGGGTGTTATCCAATCAATCACCCTGCGCGAGTGGTGAAGTGACACATGGGACCGCAGGGCCGGCGTCTTATCGCGAGGGTTGTCGTTAAAGGTGATGGAGGCAATCTTGGCCCACACTTCTCCCATTTCTATAAATACCTGTCTCTTTCATCATCGAAGGGACATCGAGAGCCAACTCGAAGAGTACAAATTTTCACGAAAGAGAAGGAACTCAGAGTTCTAAGATCGTGATGGAGGGTAAATCTTCCCATTCCTCGAAGAGAAGCAGGTCCAGCGGTAGCAGTTCCAGGAAGCTCTCGGACCTCGAAGGGCACTTTAGTGAAAGGACCCAATCGCAACTCGTAAGCTGAGCTTTCCCGCCCTTTTCTCATTCTTTCTTCCTTCCTTTCTTTCTTCCTTTCTTTTGACAACAGCCTTCTCCATTCCTTATGCACGCGCAGAGTGTGATGAAATCACACATTTCATGGGAGTTAGTAGCGGCAGCATACAGGGGTCTCCCGGATTTTCAGAAGGCCAGGCTAGACGTGATGGGATTTGGTGCCTTCCTGCGAATCGAGCCGATCAAGCTCGACCTGGTCCTGATCCAAGCCTTGCGTGAAATATGGGACCCAGTGAGTCGGGCATTCTTGATGCCCTGGGGGCACATGGTGCCCAGTCTGGAACATGTGGCCCAAATCACGAGCCTCAAGGTGGATGGCGAGGCAGTGACCGGAGTCACTTACGCGGACTACCGAGAAGGTGCCCAGAAGCTACTGGGTTTGGACCTAGATGGACGGAATAACATGTCAGTAGCCAGGACATCTATCATGGAGGCATTAGGGCTCACTGATACTCGTCGACGGGACGATGAGTCCTCAGAAGAATTCATGGGAAGGATGGAAAGAGGATGTCGTGCTGTGTACTGCACAGATTTTGGCAATTGGGAAAGATCCAACATGGATTTGAGGAGATTTCTCCTCTTCTTGCTGGAAAGATTGATACTGAGCTCGAAAGGAGATGATATCCATTGTCGTTTCCTGGAGCTGTTATCAGACCTCGAAAGAGTAGGGCACTACGCCTGGGGAGCTGCCATGCTGGCGCATTTGTTTACAGGTCTATTCCAAGAGGCAGACCGTGAGATGACTGCGAATGGTTTCACACCATTTATCCAGGTATTTTTGATTTTATCTTTTTTTTATTTTTTGTTTGTTTTTCTTTTGTAATAGTCTACTTAAGGTATGATGACATATAATGATGGAGCTGTGGAGCTATTATTACCTCCCGATGGGGAGAGCTCGGCATTGGCGACCAGTGACGGTGCCGTTAGCCAGGCGGTGGCAACCCATCATGAGTGCAGCGCCTCTAACCTACCAGCTGATGGTGCTAAGGCGCGAGCTACAGGAATTCCCTGCAACGATGGTGGGATTTTTTTTACTTTTATTTTTATTTTGTTATTTTTGTTTTTGGTTTTGACCAGCTAAACGGGTATATACAACCTAACCTAGGTAAACTGGAGACCCTACTCAGGCATGGTCGATGCCGACCAACCATGGGTTCTAACAAGTCGTGCCCAGTTCGGACGGGAACTGTGGATGCACTACCTGAATGAAATCGAGCCGCTTCGGCTATGATTGGTTATGAGGACTTTACGACTGGCTCAGGAATGGGTGGATACGACTGTGCCACCTCGCGTCGGGAGAAAGACACGAGGACCGGCAACCTGCATTGATTGGCGTGTGCGGTTCCCCGAACAGTATGAAGATTGACAACGGGGTGGCACAATCGTGGAATCACATGCACAGGATAGTGAAGACTACCTGCATCTGTATAAGACAATGTACGTAGAGCGGCTCCAACCCCGGGGACTTGTGGAGGTAGGTCTCCCCTTCTCTCTTGCTTTGATTTTTGTGGGAATGCTAACTTCTATGGCATGGGTGCAGGATGTCCGTAACACTATGATAGCGAGCTTGCGATCTCGCCTGGCAGAGACGGAGCAACAATTGGGTGACACACGTGAAGCCTTGAGTGCCTCGGTAGGTGTACAGTGCACACTCCTAATCAAGACCCTAGATCCATGGTGGTCGGCCACTAACTATCACATGTGTGGCCATAGCGCGCCCAGATTGACGCGGCCTCCTCAGCGATGGGAGTGGGTGGAGTCTCTAGCTTATGGGTCCCCACCTCAGAACTTGATTTGCTTCACGAGCAACTTGCTCATGCTACACAGCTTGCCGCGGAGGCAGAAGGGATACTCTCTATACAGGTAAGAGTCTCAGTGTTGAGTTCTCCTTGTTTATGCCTTGCCGCATATCTAAGATGGTATATCTGGCAGGAAAAGGAGACGCAAGAGTCACTTGCCCAAGCTGCGCAGAGGGAGGCTAGAAAGTAGAGCTGGAGGAGGAACTGTGACGTCATCCAGATGACGACTCTTCTAGGGATGCCATAGAGCTGAGGATCACTCTCCAGTTGGAGAGGGAAGACCGTAAGAGAGAACGGGCAGAGAGAGAAAGAGACAGGGAGAGAGAAAGAGCCGACAGATTGGCTGAAAGGGAGGAACGAAGGGCCATGGAGGCCCAACTGTTCGAACTCTGAACCATCCTTGGTCTTGCTGAACAATGGCTGAGAGATGGTGAGGAGCGCTACCGAAGAGCACGAGAGCGTGGCTTTCGTGTTAGTAGCTTTTTTGCTGCCCCCACGGATCAACGTCGGGGTGTGGGAATAGGAAGAGGAGTACAGAGCAGTAGGAGAACTGCTTTTCGTAGTTGGGTAGCACCCTTGAGAGCGTTTTGCCCGGAGAGTAGCGGGATGAGTAATACAGAGAGAGAGGGTGGAACTTGATGTAAATTTTTTTTTTGAAAGGAATAAAATGTTTGATTCTTGGATTCTTACCTCTTTCTTACCTTCTCGAATTCCTGCATACATCACTTAAACAAACAAGTTAGAATATCTGCTCTGACTTGGCCCCTTTCCCAATATGCGAGGTTTGTTCTGATCTGTCCTTGATAACGGGTCAAGGGGCCAAGCCCTTATTAACGAAGGCAAGGGAAAGATGTGATGATGATGAATGCGACAGACAAGCACACGAATGCAAGCGAGATTAAAAAGTGAAATGCTACATACAAATGTAATCATGCAAAATTGATTTATTTTTCTTTTTATATTTGGCATTTTTGTTGTTGTTTGTTATATTCAAATTTTTTTGTTTGCAAATATGTACATTTTCTATTTTCTATTTTTTTATCATTTCATTTTTTTTTTGCTAATGCCTGGCAATCATCCAAATGGCACCTAACCTACATGAGAACAGAGGTTTCTTACTAACCTCCCAGGTATCCTAAGTACACGTCTAGGTTGATTTGGGCCTCTGGACCCCTCGAATGATAATCCCCCCGACTAAGACTTACCCTGATGACAATACCGTCATGCCATGCTTAGGCTCCCAGTCGCTTCCGACCACAGGGATTCACCCAAAAGGTTTTCGAGGTAAATGATTTGCCCGACCCGGGTCTATTTCCTCACAACCCTAGGTGGTATATGATGGAACACCCTGGAACCCTAACGACCAACCGCGCGACGCTGACCCGGAATCAGACACCGTCGCACCCATAGGTGACGCGCTTGCATTGGCCTAAGCCCAAGGTTAAATAAGAAGACATCAAGGTGGTAAACAAGGGTCTTGACCGACCAGAAACACAGAGACTCCTTCGCAGCAATAGCTTTTGCTTTTCAAAGTAGGCAACCATATGTGTATATTAAAATAAGGTCGCAAACCTTGGCGGGTTTCGCCCTTTAGAAACTCCATCTAGCTTTCTTCTTTAGAGGAGGAAGGAAGAGTGCATGGGGTAGACCTCCTGAGAGGACCGGTAAAACCGTTAACCCGGCGAGCCAATAAGGGCCCATTAACTCTCCTCTTTCGAACAACTTCGGACCAA
This sequence comes from Amorphophallus konjac, assembly GCA_022559845.1. Classification (NCBI taxonomy): domain Eukaryota; kingdom Viridiplantae; phylum Streptophyta; class Magnoliopsida; order Alismatales; family Araceae; genus Amorphophallus; species Amorphophallus konjac. The sequence continues at coordinate 251,112,519 of CM040127.1, forward strand.
ATCTCGAGCATTTACATTCCATGGCCCCTTTTATGGATTCAGACTTTTACCTTTAGGGGTTCCATTTATCGCATCAGGCACGGTCACGACTAGGCTTTTTTCTTGATTTTGATTTTGTGTTTCTTTTTGCGAGGGAGATATAGTTTGACGTTGTGGGCTCCCTTTTGTATGCCTGCGGGGACACTGCCCTCTTCTCGTGCTCTGATCGATGCTCGAGGAAATGGATCCTACTCTTGCCTTAAGGGGTTTGAGTTTTGGTTTCTCATGCTCAGCATTTTAAGGGCGCCGACTGTCTCATTTGGTCGAAGAGAAAAGAATAAAGATTACAGCTTCTGGAGATCTTCTGGGTGAGGCCCCACCGTAGGTGATGCTACCAACTTTTTTGGATAAAATACGTAAGTGAGTACATGTTGGCTCCCTTTGAGCGTGCATAGGCCGATGTGGCCGGACAGGGATCTCCACGGTTCTGGCAAACTAAGACCCGATGCCTACCAAGCCTTAATGGGCCCTATCCTAACATGAAGGTTGGATGCAGGGACTTAACTACATGGTGACCACCAGGCATCGGCATTTTGAAATTTCCATATTTTTAGTGATTTTCAATATTTTTTTGTTGTTTTTGATATTTTCTGTCTTTTCATCATTTTTTTTGTTTTTTGACGTTTTGGCACTATGCTAAGGGTAGTACTTTTTAAGATAAAGTCCATTCCAAGGGTGGGATAACTCGGTCCCTTCAGCGTTGACTAGCTTGTAGGCGTTGCCAGGGTACACGGCTTGAATTACAAATGGTCCTTCCCAATTGGGTTGGAGCTTAGAACGCGGCCCTCCAGGTTTGACAAAAATTCTTTTCACGACCATCTCACCGACTTTAAATTTTCTCTCAACGACTCTCTTTTGGTAAAAGTGAGCGAGTCTATTTTGATACACACGTGCATGCTCGACAGCGGCCAGCCGCTTCTCGTCTAAGAGTTCCAACTGGGCAAAGTGTGAATTGCGACGTTCGTCGAGGGAAAATTCATCATCCAATTGTACTCTGAGAGAAGGGATCAGAGTCTCGTACGGGGCTACCACTTCCGTCCCATAAGTAAGGGCAAACGGAGTCTGCCCGGTGGGGGTACGGATTGAAGTGCGATAGGCCCATAGAGCTTCGATAAGCTTCTCTGGCCATTCTGAAAACTTACTGGACTCGCAGGTTTTCTTGATGATTTTGATTAATGTTTTATTGGTGGCCTCTGCTTGGCCATTACCTTGTGGGTAATAAGGTGATGAATGATGCAATGCAATTACGTATCTTTTGCAGAGGTCTTGAAGGTCCTGAGAAATAAACTGTGGCCCATTATCGGTGACGATTGTGCTTGGGATGCCGAACCTGGTGAGGATGTTCTTCATGATGAATTTGCAGACTGTTGACGTCTTGATTTCTGCGTAAGCTTCGGCTTCGGCCCATTTGGTGAAGTATTCCATCGCAGTAAGGATGAAAGATTTCTGCTTGGTGAGGGAATTGGGATCACCTAGGGGACCGATGATGTCAAATGCCCACATGGAGAAAGGCCATGGGGAGGATATTGGGTGAAGTGAGAAAGAGGGTGAATGTATTTTATCGGCGTGAAGTTGACACTTGACACACCTACGGATATAGATGGCACAATCCTCTTCTATAGTGGGCCAGTAAAAGCCTTGCCTAACGATCTTCTTGGCGAGCATCTGGCTATTCACGTGGCCACCGCACACACCCGAGTGTGCTTCTTCTACGCATTTCTAAACCTCATTGTCGTCAAGACACCTTAACAGAACGCCAATAAGGCTCCTCCTATAGAGTAGACCTCCAACCAATGTGTATTTCTGAGCCACCCTTCTTATGGCTTTCTTATCTTCTGTAGTGGCTCCTTCAGGATAAGACTGATCTTTACAGTATTTGACAATTTCACAGAACCATGGTTTCTCCTCGTCAGCCAGCTCTTCTTCGACTTCTGCCAGCATGATCTCCCTCTTCTCAAGAATTTCTCCCTTCTGGATCTTCTATAGGACTCGTTCCTTGATCTTTAAGAGGTAAGGGTCATGAACGGCAGGGACAAGACGCTTGTAGAGAATGATGGATCTAAACCATGCACCTAAAGGGAATTTGAAGGATGACGCCAAGGAGGTGAGGGCATCGGCCAGAATGTTCTGTTCGCGAGGAACATGGACAAAGATCAGCTTGGTGAACAATTTGGCATAGGTAGAGACCAGCTCCTGATAGGGTTTGACCTTGGGATCGAGGGTGCGATATTTGGTAAGCACCTGGCGGAGAACAAGTTGACTGTCACCCACGACTCGCAACTCAGTGATATAGAAAGAACGGGCTAGTTCCAGGCCAGCTAGAAGAGCCTCGTATTCAGCGATGTTGTTGGTGACTGGGAACGCGAGCTGAAATGCCTCTAGGATGGTAACGTCTTCAGGCGTTAGAAGGACAATGCCGATACCCTTCCCTTGGGAATTCAGAGCTCCATCAAAATATAATGTCCACATTGGCTTGTCAGACTGAGTGACGGACATTAGTTCCTCATCTGGAAACTCTGATTGGACATGATCGAACTTAGGAAGAGGATGGTGAGCGAGATGCTCGGCTATGGCATAGCCTTTAATTACCTTTTGCTGGATGTAGGTGATGTCAAATTGAGAGAGGAAACTCTGCCAGCATGCTAGCCTATCAGTAAGAACGGAATTCTCCCGAAGAAACTTGATAGGGTTCATGCGAGCAATCAAGTGGACCTCATGAGCCAAGAAGTAGTGCTTCAATTTCTGTACTACCCAAACGAGGGCAGCACAGGTTTTCTCCATGACTGTGTACTTCTGCTCACAGGGATTGAGAAGTTTGGACAAGTAATAGGTTGCCCGTTCCTTGCCTTCTCCATCGGCTTGTGCGAGGACAGCTCCCACGGAGTCGTGCAGGACTAAGATGTAGAGGATCAAAGGTTTTTCTGGCTTGGGTGGAATGAGAACAGGTGGACTAGCCAGATACTCCTTTAACCCTTCAAAAGCTTTCTGGCATTTAGAATCCCAGTGGAATTCTACTCCTGGCTTGGTCAACTCATAGAAAGGTCTACACCTTTGTGAGTGCTGAGACACAAACCGATGAATAAACTGTAACCTCCCGATTAAACCTCGGACTTCCCTCAAATTCTTGGGAGGCGGCATATCCCTGATGGCCTTAGCTTTATCGGGATCTATCTCAATCCCTCTTTTACTCACAATGAAGCCCAGTAATTTGCCCGATGATACACCAAACACACACTTCTTCGGGTTCATTTTCAATTGGAACTCCGCTGATCTCTGCAAGACCTTAGCCAAAACCCTTGGATGTTCCATCCTGGTCCTTGATTTCACCAATAAATCATCCACGTACACCTCCAGATATATGTGCATCATGTCATGAAATATAGCCATCATAGCTCTTTGGTAAGTAGCTCCAGCATTCTTCAACCCAAATGGCATGACCACGTAACAATATGTTCCCCAAGGTGTAGTGAATGATGTCTTCTCTTGATCCTCTTCTGCCAAAAGAATTTGATTATATTCTGAAAATCCATCCATGAATGAGAGGGTCTCATATCCTGCTGTGTTATCGATCAACACATCAATGTGAGGCAAAGGAAAATCATCCTTCGGACACGCGCGGTTAAGGTCCCGGAAGTCGATGCAAATCCTGACTTTCCCGTCTTTCTTCATGACCGGAACAATGTTCGCCACCCATTGAGGATAAAGAATGACTCTAATGAACCTAGTTTTATGGAGCTTATCGACCTCTTCTTTCATTTTCAAAGCCATCTGAGGGTGGAAACGCCTTAACCTTTATTTTACCGAGACGGACCCTGGTTTTAGGGTTAAACGGTGTTCGACCAGGGTTGAATCTAGACCTGGCATATCCTCGTAGCTCCATGCAAACGTGTCCTTATATTCCTTGAGAACTTCAATTAATACCTCTTCTTCAGAAGGTGGTAGATTATCACTTATGAGGATGATCCTAGGGTCTTCCTCAATTCCCAAGTTGACTTCTTTGGTGGACTCTTCTACGGCGGTTGACGGCTCGTCAAATCTCCTTATTCCACTAGCATATGCGCCAGCCACATCCTCATATTCCTCACCCTCATCTTCAGTAGGGTATTCTTCACCCGTGATCTCGTAGACTCCATACCCCTCATCAATTGTACAGTTGCCCTCACATTCTATTTCCGGTAGCTGGATGGGATTTTCTAGCAACTGAGGGATGGCAAGAAGGGCCTGACACCTGGCGGCTAAGTTCAGAAGGAATCGACGAGGGATCTGCCTACCCTTGGATTTCTTCCTAGGTACTACCTTTGACTTATTATTCCTAGATTGACTGACATTATTTACAGAAGAAGAAAAAGATGAAGAGGATGGTGAAGAATGTACAGGGGAAGACCCCTCAGAGGAGGGGTAGAAAAGGTCGCTCATCGGACCTTGGACGGGTGGTCCGCAGGGCGGGACGCACCCGTGGGAGATGTAGGAGGTTTCCTCAATGAATATGTGTTGTTGAGGAGTTTGGAAATTGACGTTTTTTTTTCATTTTCATTTTTGATGACAAAACAGTGAAAAGAGATCGGAGGAGAGAGAAAAGTGGTTATGGCTAGAGGATTGGGAGGCTCGTAGAGGAGATCATGATTGAAGACATGGCGCGGGTTGAGAAACCCGCGTAGGTATGTAAGTAGAGAGGGGGATCTGGGAAGATCATCAGACAACCGTCTGGCCCAGGAAGATGACAGCAACACAGGCTGTGACGAGTGAATGGAGAAGATGACAGCTAATGAGTCGTCGGTGGTGATGGTGGTGGCGGATGAAGATCCGCTGGTGATAGGGTCCTTCTAGCGAGGACGAGGATAGTTTGGAACCTTGGCAACAGTAATGATATTTTCTGGCATTTCGGAGATCAATGGCGGTCCTTCAAGCCGTGGAGGCGAGAACATCCTTTCCAGTGCAACAGAAATATCCCGTATATCAAACCACTTGTCCCATTCGGATTCTGGATCTTTGATCTTGCCTCTTTTGGTGACCCTCGGATATTTTTCAGCCGAATATACATCATGTGGTCCCCCATGTGCTTCTTGCGGGTAATCTCCCATCTGAACAACGGGCCCTTTGTTGAAGTGGTTTGATAGGGTCCATGTGAGGGGCTTCCAATCCGCCTTGAATGGTCCTTTGAAGCCTAGGCCAAACCTGCGGTTCGGCCTAATCTCCTTTGGTGGTTTCAGCCTACCTTGTAGCTGTGCGCCTAGACCTTTGCTCTGTTGATAGCCGATGTTCCTCATGATCTCCATCCTTTGGAGTGAAAAGGGGGATATGGCATTGTTGCCTTCATCGGCTTCTTTGGTGCTAGCGGAATGTGAGATGAATCACACACGTCCAACAATGACAATATGGGTCGATGAGACGGCCAAACAGAGGGCAGAGAGGTGTTGATAGCATCCACCGTGTGAAGGACAGGTGTGCTGACTACTTTAATAATTCTTCCATTGTAAGGAAACTTCAAGCACTGATGGTTTGTGGAAGGCACAGCATCTATGGCTTCAATGTAAGGGCGACCCAGTATGGCCTTGAATGTGGGGTCCATGTCGAGGACATGGAATTCCGTGGAGACTGACATAGGACCTAGCTCTGCCCTCAGAATAATCATCCCTTGCGGCGGCCTTTTGCTATTGTCATAAGCCGTGACTGTGATCGAGGAAGGTCTTATTTGTTCCTCGTCGACCCCACACAACTGAAGGGTGTTCATGGAGATCACATTTATGGACGTACCCGTGTCTACAAGGCACGGGTTTATGGATACCCCATTAATTTTTATTGAAATGCACAATGCATATTTCCGAGCTTCCTTGGGAGCGAGCTCGTAGTTGTGGAACATGATGGCCGGTTGCGTGTCCGTTGGGGTCAGGACGGCAGAAATCTTTTCTACAGGGAGGTCCTCATTCACCATGACCTTTTAAAGATACTCCATTAAGGCTGCCTGATGGGATGTGGATCTCTGAAGCAGCTCCAGGATGGAGATCCGAGCAGGAGTCTTGTCCAAGTGTTTCAACAGATCATACTGTGTTCCAGGGATAGATCTTTCCGGTTGTTCTCCATCGTCCCTCTCTGGCAGAGACTGCTCGGGATTCTGACTGTTCTGGGTGAAAACCCTGTGGAAAATCCTTCCACTCCGGAGCACCATTGCCTGCGGCTTTTGTACCTCTATAGGGGTAGCAGTGGGTTTTAACAGAGGTTTTGATGTAAAACCGCCTTGGACCTCTTTTGCAAGCATTCAAGTTTGAGCAGCGGACTCACACTAGCGAGCTCACCCATATGGCGCACACTAGTGCCCGATGGCGACTAGGCGATGTTGGAGAGGGTCCGAGGCGGGACCTTGAGGCTCCAATGGTTGGCTAGCTTGGGAAGAACCCCAAATGGGCCTAGGATGCCCAAATCATGGGCGGCCAACACACCAAGGGTGTGGGTTAAGTGGATTCACTCTCAACTTGCCCGCGGTGGCCACTCACGATACTAGCAATTTGGGCCGAACTCTCACTCTCCGTCCGACGAAGCAATAGCAATAATACTAAGCTAAGCAAGTGATTAACCAGTAAGAGAGGGACCGAGGCTCACCTAGCCGGCGTGAAGACGCCGACTCCGGCCGGAGACGGGGGCGAGCGGGGAGGCGAGGGTATGTACCCGCACGCCGCGTCGATTGAAGCTTCAAACCTGCGACTTAATAAGTACATGAACTACACCCCATGCAAGGGGGGGGGATATTGGGGTAGGGATTAGGCTTATTACATTCAAAACTACCTCCACGCAGGGAGGGGCCTTCAGCCAGCCAAGCGGGGTGGGGGAATTAAGCGAAGGAACCCGACTTGTCGAATCCCGCCGGTTCTGCCAATCTGCAGGTTCGCCGGATAGTGGGGCGGTGTTGATGCTACCAAAAATTCCACGGAGCTTGGATCTTGATGAAACCTACGCCAAAAGTTCCCCAACAGGACAGGGATGGTGTCTGAATTTTGGCAGGAGCTCTGAAACTCAGGGCTGGTCGGACCGGCGACTAGAACAGGTCAGCAATTTCCTCTTCTGGCTGGTGCAGAATAGGTACAGCGAGTTTCAGAAGGCACCACGGACGCTCCTGAACTCTAAATGAGACGAGCCTGGCGGTGACGTGATTGTCGTCGGAGTAGCTTCGAGAAAGAACCGACTGGGCCCCAATCGGAGGTCAGAGAAGAATGAGGTAGCCGGATGAGCAGGGGCAGGTCAAACCTGGACCCACAGGGGGCAGACAACACACCCCGACGAAGAAAATGGTAACTGGAAGCTTCGGAGGCGGAATGAGGTCCTTCTTCTTGGAGATGACAGCTAACTGGTAATAATTTCAGCCCTCCAAAATTGGCGCTCAGATCCCTCACGAGCTGGCCGAGGTCAACAGTTGAACAGGAGCTCTGTCTCTGGTTCGGACAGGAACAGTTTCCCAGCAGCAGATTGATAGCAATGCCACGATCGCTCCCAAACTCCAAATCGAGCGCCGTCAAAGCCGTTGGTTCGGCTGTCGAGTCTTCTACGAATAAAAGTTAACGGGGAAGCTAACCGATGCCAAGGTTGGCCGGTAGCCTCAGATCACCGGTGAAGGGTCGCTGCAGACTGTGGGAGGACAGAACGTATACTTCGGGGGAGAAAAATGATATCTCCCAGATTCGAATGCCAAATGGAGCTCCGCTTTCTGGGGATGAAAGAGGATTCAGAGAAGAAGAATTTTGATGAAGAAACCGAGCTCTGATTCTTGCTAGGTTGGTCGTGGTGAAACTTCCAAATGCTCTCTGGTCTTCAGCCTGGGGCAGATTGCATAGTCGCACAAGATCTGCTCCACCGCACAGCTCCGAGCTCGGATGGATGCGGGACCACCTCTGTTGGAAAGAGGACTCAAAGACGATTCCAACGATGTATGAAGCGCCTTCAGAAGCCTCAGGATAACGATGTGACACCTTCTGCAAGTCGCTGGACTTCTGCCACCTGCAACCTGCGAACTGTAGGTGGAAGGTGGTGGGAGAAATGGGGTAAATGGAAGTGGAAATGGGGGTGAATAGGTGTGGGAGTGACCCCTAGTTGTGAGGGGGCCTAGGAGGGGGTGTTCTAAGGTGTGGGAGAGGGAGAATGGGGTCTGGAATGGGGTGTTTTCAGAGGGTGAGAGAGGAGCTACGAATTTGGGCTGTGAGGGAGGCACAAGTGGGTGGAGGGAATGTGAGTTTGAATTTTCTTTGATGGGGAGTGATCAATGGTGGTCTTGGGGATGGGAAGAGGTGTCTTGGGAAGGTGGAGTGAGGTTTGGGGAAGGGAAATGGGTAGTTGGGGGTTGGAAGGTGGAGTGGGGATTGGGTGGAGCTCTCTTGGGACTAGGGGGTGGAATAAAGAGGGTTATGGGGAAGGGGAGAGGTTTAAATGGGGTAGGTGGGAGATGGGGTGGTTGGGAAGGTGATTGAATGAGGGGAGGGGAGTTAATGAGAGGTAAATGGGGAGGAGAGAGAAAATTCTGAAAATTGGGGTGGAGGGAGAGAGAGAGAGAGAGAGAGATAATGAGAGACTTGAAAGGGGATTTCTTCAATATTCATCAAAATTGTTACATATGAGGAGTGGGGTGGCCTATTTATAGGCACCTGACTTTTTCACAAAGGACCCTAACAAAAGACACAATGACTAATAACCGAAGGGAAGGGGGTGTCCATGGGCCTAGCCCAATGAGATGGGCCCAATAGCCTATCTAAACAACACAATGACTTAGGACATTGGTAGATAACCTTCTAACCTAGGTACATGACTCAAATAAAGAGAAAATTACATGATTAAGACTCAAATAAAAAATAAGAAAATTACATGACTCGACTCACAAACACTTGAGGAACATAATGGCGCTTGCCGACGAACAATCCGAGTCCGGAGAAAATGTGGAGGGGCAAGGGATGCCCTCATCATACCCCCGGGGTGTGGAAAACTCGACCCCGTCGAGTATGGGTCCACCAGGGAAGTAGTATATCGAACTGCGGCTCTGGGCGATCCACGATCTCCATACTCAACCCGCGACCATAGTCGGGGAACGGCGCTTCAGCTCGACAAAGTAGCTCGGTCATACCCTCATGCTGGCGATGGGATCTTGCTTGCCTAGTATTGCTGCTGTGTGCTCACGTCGGGCTCTCAGGCTATTTGTGGTGGCACTCCGAGGGTGTCTCTCACAAGGGTAGGCGTAAGCTCGATGAACTCACTAGGATCCACTGCGGTGCCCTAAGAGGGTGCGGATCCGCCACATGAGAGATGGGGAGAATCCCAAAACCCTTTTGGAAGTTCAACCCATAAGCCGGGCTGCCAAAGCCACTCGGAACTTGGCAAGGTCCAAGTCCTCGTGCCCTCAATTTGGAGATGACCCTAAAGTAGAGCCACTCCAAAGCCATCATCGTCAAGTTACCAACTTGGAATTCCAAGTGGCGCTCATGAGTTTTTGCTCGCTTGTTGTGAATATCACCGCTTGTTGCTTGATATGTGCTTGGATGCATATGCCATGCTTGATGATGCGATGTGAGTGGGCAATGTTTGGTATGCAAAGGTGGTCCGGGGCAGCCACATGTAGATCGATCATGCTTTGATGCTATGAAGATTGTGACAGACTCAGGGGGGTCGGGACATCCATAGATGAACCTTTTATGCATGGGTATGATAAATGTCGGGGGACCCGGACATCCATGTATGCTCCTCTCATACTTAAGACTTATGATGAATGAGAGTGGGCCAATACATCCAAATACGGTCCACTTATGCTTCCTACTTGACATGTGGGTGATGTAAATGAATGTACCCGACTTATGAATCATGCCAAGTGATGTTGTATGCCAAGACTTATGCACTCTTGTGACAAAGATGTCTCCTATGTGTGGGCCTTTGGACTTCCATTGGAATGGGTCGAAGGGGTCTAGAAAGGTGGATATCATGAGATGGGGCACTTCCTCGATCCCTAGGTGTATACCACCCAAAGTCATGGTTCCCATGGTGTAACCCGGGTCTGGGATGGGGTGGATTGGATCAAACATGGTGGGTTGGGGTAGGGAAAGGTAGGTGGTAGTTAAGGTGGTTGGGTTACTCGGGTTCCTTGACTCCTATTGGAATGGAATATAGGGATCATAAAGTGGGTTACCAAGGGGCTCCATGTCCTCAAGGTCCTCAAAAGGTGATGAGTCGTCTTCTTCTAGTGGAATGGTTGGGCCGGTGTAAGGGGTGGGCTGGTTGGTCAAGATTTTAGGAATCACAATGGTAGGGGAGTGGACCAGGATGGGCTCTTCCACTATGGGGAGAAGGAAAAGGATGTCACTAGTGTAGCAACCAATAGTACAAACCGAGGAGATAGACCCAATGCATGGATGGATGAGGTTAATGCTCTTGGGTTGGTCCGCTCCTAGGGCCAATAAAGAAGTCAAGTCTGATTGCCACTTTAGACCTTTGAGGAGATCATCACAATCTTCTACCTCATAGTAGGATTGGATTGTGGTGTGATAGGAGTGGAGGGGAACAATTTGGGATGGATAACCCAAAGGTGAGAGAGGTGGGGGTGAGCTAGGAAGGGTGGGTCCTTGCTTGAGCCATTGGAGTATAAGCTCATTCATGGTGAAGGTGGGTAACTCTTGAGGATCCGGGTTATTTGAAGTGGTAAAGGGTTGAGGCTTTTCCTTACCATTGGTGTGATCTTGGGCTTCCTTATGGGTGGGAATGGGTTCCGGACTAGCATCTACTCCCACGTGGAGGGTTGTGGAGGTTTCAATTCCTAGTGTTAATGGGTTGGGTAGGTCTAATGCGGGAGAATTGGTGATAGCTGGAGCATGGTACACTTGGGGTGGTGGGCAAGGGTGGACTTGGATTGGAAGGGGAAGTAGAGGAGGCCTAGGTTGGGGAAAGATTGGTGTAGGAAGCGGGAGGTGAGTTGGGTGAGGGGTTTTGGGTTTGGGGATGGTGGCCATTATGGGCCTTGGTGGAGGGGTGGACACGGTGTCCACATGGGTTTTAATGGTGAGGGTTGGATGAGTGGTGGTCACCATGGAGGGAATGTTAGGTTCGGTGCAGTATTCAGAGGGGGGGTGAATGAATATAACCCTTTAAAAATCTTTACCCAATTAAAAGGTTATGATGCTCACTAACTATCTAGAGTGCTAACTAGACAGATGTATCAAATCTGAAAGACTAATTAGCAGTAGCACCATTCTTCCACTCAAATAAACTTTCGCTCACTCAACGGATTAAACACTCAGAACAAGATCTGATCAACCACTTGGAGCGCCCCTATGCAAACATCTAGCGGAAGCAAAACATATAGAGAAATCAGACCACTGCACAGAGGATTTTTAGGTGGTTCGGTCCTCCAGACCTACATCCACCCCACACTCAAACTGAGTGTGGCTTCCACTAGCTCACGCTAGAAACATCAGACTCAGTCTGCAACAAATGCTGCCAAACAGCTTGACCAGGGGAACAGCCTCCCCTCTTCCTCCCAACCGGAGGGAACCACTAGTGACACCAGTCACTAGCAAACCAGAGACACACGGTCTCTCTTCCTTCAGACTTGGAGGGAACCCCTGGACTTGAATCCACAAGCCCAGAACCGGAGACAAGTCTCCCTTCCTCCAACCCGGAGGAAAACCTAGAGACCCAAGTCTCTCTTCCTCTGAACCCCAGAGGGAAGCACAACCGGAGATAAATCTCCCTTCCTCCAACCCGGAGGGAACCCACAAGCAGCCCACCTGCTGCTTGCAACCGGAGGTATCAATCTCCCTTCTCCTGAACTAACAGGAGGAACCCCGACCTCTCTACAGAGTATCAGAAACACAGCAAACCAGAAAACAAAGGAAAAACAATAAACGAAAATGACTTCAGCAAAACAGAAAGCTGAAAGATGAAGTGAACAATGTGGCTCTCAACGGAGCTGACTGGCCTGGATTTGATCCACGGTCCAGTAGACGGATCTTCAGGTAAGATCTTCCTTCTTCTCCACGAGCTCTCTCGCTCACTCTCTATCTTTCTTTCTCTTTCTTCTGCTCTCCTCTCACTCTCTGCTTCTTCTTCTCTTCACACTCTTCTCGAGCTCTCTACCTCTCTTCTTCTCCTTCTGCTCTTCTTCTTTCTCTTTTCTTCTTCTATCTGGATCGTGGCTCTCTGTATACGCTTTTCTTCTCGCCAACTCGATCACCTTCATCTGTGGACGAAGGTCTCATATATATAGCAGCAGCAGCAGCATCAGCCACGACGTGTGACCTCCACATTTCCAGCCCTAAGAATTCGGTCCACGTGGCAGTCTCTCAGCAGGCTTCATTCCAGCCTCGGATCACGTGCTGCCCAGGTGTGTGGAATGTTCTTCCTCGGATCTGCAAGGAGATGAAAATCATTAAAGCTGAGGGCCATAGGAACTAAAGCTGCACGAAGTATGTAATAGAAATACTAGATGCACTGAGAACAACACGAAGTGAGGTTATAAAACAACACGAGGTAACCAGAAGAACGACACGAAGAACACAAAACGGAAAACGACACGAAGTGAAACAGGAAGCAACACGAGGTGCTGCGATGTTCTGCACGCAGTGGAACAAAAACGACACGGAGTGAGTACGACATGGAGACAGATGACAGAGACCGTCATGAGTTGAAAACAACACGAAGATGAAAACTGAAATAGACACGGAGTGAAAAATGACACGAGGTATGGGAGACACGACACAAAGTCATAAGAGCGACAGTAACCAACACGAAGTGTGGTTACGAAACATGAACGACACGAAGTGTGGAAACATGACACGAAGTCACAGAAACAACAGTAACCAACACGAAGTGTGGTTACGAAACATGAACGAAGTCACAGAAACACTAACACGAGGTTATGAGAGGAAAAACGATACGAGGTCATGAAAAACACAAGACAAAGACAAAAGATGAAATCGACACGGAGTGTAGGAACAACTCAAGACAGACACGGGGTCTGAAAAATAGACACGGCTTGTCACGACACGTGATGAAGCTATGTGAACAGTATAAAACGAATAAAATGACACGAGGAACAATAGTAACCGACTCGGGTTGAAAACAACACGAAGTCGAACAGTAATTGACACGGGGTAACACGACACGAGGTAAAAACGACACGAAGACGAAATTGACACATACTGAAAACAACACGAAGATGAAGGGAACAGTGCAATGTCTAGACTTGAAGTACAGTTAAGTGTACAGACTTCACCAATGAATCACTCACTGTACAGACTTGCTATAGCAGTATGATGTACAGACTTTGATGAACAGTCCAAAGTATGGACTTTCACTGCAAACAACAATGTGTAGACTTCATGTAAAAGCCCAATGTATGGACATTGAAATCGAAGACCGATGTGCAGACTTGACATTGAAGACTAGAGTGCAGACTTTAAGTCTAACTGTGGATGTACAGACTTGAAGAATAAACCAGTGTATAGACTTGAAGATTGAAGGTGATGTATAGATCATGCACATACCAGAAGTCTAACACACACAATATATCAGTCATACACGTGCATTCTCCAGATGATATACAAATCACAATCATGAAGCTATCATCAAAGCACAATGTCAGCAGATAAACTGACTGAGCATATGAAGCCCTGAATGAACATTTCAGCAGGATGACTCACAATGATTAACATCAAACACCAATCATCAAAACCAGATAAATCATTAAAACCACAGCAATGAATGCTTTATGCATCAGTTTAACATGTAGCATGACTGATCATCAAATATGACTCTAAATTGAGCAGCAGGATGACTGAACATTTGATTAACTCACACCAACAATCAATCAACAAAACCATCATCAAAACCACAGGGGCACAACAATCTCCCCCTTTTTGATGATGGTAACACTTTCAATATATTGAGTCATTCTGATGATGTGAGGCATTCTGAAGACTCAAATTATTCTCCCCTTTTGACTTCATCAAAAAGAAAATAATTTGAGAAGTTAAAGCATGCATAAAAGTTCAGACAAATTCTCCCCTTTGCAATACTCCCCCTGAGTATATGAATGCAAGGTCACAAATGATATGAGCATGATTCAGCATGACAAGGAATGCTCCCCCTGAAGAGATGCCAATTGATATGCAAGTGATGCATGACATGGAAGCTCCCCCTCAATAAGTGGACTCTTATGAGAAGGAGACCACAGGGGCAAACAAGAAGAGGTTCAGGTTAATGAGTCAATACCATGAGCAGAAGAGTTTCAATTAACAGATTTTTCAAGGATGTTCCAAACACAAGAAGTTCAGCCTGATTTTCAAAGAGATATCAATATCATAAATCTAAAGCATAAGTTTTCAAAGTCTTCTATCATAAGGGCTTATGAATGACATTTATTGAACATCATGGTTTAAACGTGGTGTATGCAGAGTTTATCAATAAAATTCTGTAATGATATCTAAAACCATGGTTTAATAAAAATGAACCAAGCCCTCATATTTATCTTGATTATCCTCCCTTTGTCTTACACAATCAAATCTATTGACTTCTTTCAGAATTACATGTACTAGTATTGAAATCAAGCAATTATGAAGTCATATGATTTTGTCTAGGGTTGTAGCAATTTGATTTTGGCATCAATATTCAGATATTTCAATTTATTCAGCAATTTTCCTTGCTACAAATTTTACGTGCTTTCTAGTTCAGTACACACCTTGTAACTAGAGGATATACCTTGATCAGAGGCCAATATCCCTAAGCCCTTAGTGTGACTAACTGTCATGCCTTATGTAAACAGAGTTAGCATTTACACATCATGACACACTACAGCTCAATTTTTAATGAGTGAATTGTATTTCTCAGTGTGCATGCCATTGCTCTGCCTGATTTTCAATGAATTCTCATTTTACAGAGTTAACTAAGGCACCTCATGACACAGTCCTTTGGACTTGTGTTTCTCAGTGACCAATGTCATTGCCCTGACAGATATTACCCTTTAGACATTTCAGAAACATTCATTTGCTTCAAAACAATATTAATCTCATGTACTTAACCAATTAAAGTTATGTATTCAAAAGTGCAGATTTCAGGAGTTTTCACAAGACATAGCATGAAACAGATGGTTAAGGTTTATTAAACATGCTTCAGATATTTTTAAGAGATTTTAAAGCCAAACTCATTGAATACATTAAACTTAAACCACATGAGTTATTTCAGTCATTCATAAAAACGTATAATAGAAGATTTCTAGTTCAAGATTTTCAGATTTATGATCGAGATAGCCCATTGAAATCTTCATGAAAGACTGATAGAATTCTGAAGCCAAATGATACCAATTAATAGGAGAATTACCAATTGTTAAGAGAGATTTTTGAAGCATAAAGTTTTCAGAATATGATCAAGGTTTGTCAACAAAATCAATAAGAAAGATATGCTATGAAATCTGACAAATGTATGCATTTGACAACCTATATGCAATGCATTGACTCCCCCTTACAATATGCATTTAAACATACATGCAAACCACATATATGCACTTCAGATGAGTAGAGTTCAGAGGTATCAATTCAGACAATGCTGATGAGGAATGATTATGCAAACACAGAATTAACTTGGTATGCAACATACTGTCCTACATGCAGACTATGCACCAAGGATACATTAAACAAGTATGCAATCAATTCAGGTTTATGCATCCAATTCATGAGCATTTTTATCCTTTTTCAGATTTTTCAACATATGATGCAGTTCACTATTTTACATGAAGACTAGACCCATGGTACTAGGCGGAGGACTTGGTCCAAGGATCACCTCACACATGTCAGTAGCATCCAGACATACTCCATATGCCCTTCAACTTGTTCCATTTAATATACCATGATGATCATGTATGACAATGCAACATAAAGCAGTCCTTCATGCATTGAACAGCATCATTGACACATGTAATGACAATCAGTCTATACACAATCAGTCCAAGTGTGCATTCAATAACAAGCATGCAATGCATTAACACAAAACACATGCATGGACGCAGAGTCTGTATAGTGCATCAACCGTATATACTAAAGAAGCATTCAAATTCAGTTCAATATATAGTACGAGAAGAGCATCAGATATGCAGAGTTGAATTCAATAGTTGAGTCTGGAATGCAGACTGATCAGCTAGACATGAAGAGTTAAAAAAAATCAACCAAGCAAATCAACATGAAACTCACAATTTTCATGCTCACAATTTCAGATAATGGAATTTAAAACAGATTTCAGAACTGACCTGAATTGAATCATGGGGTTTTCTTTTTGAGTGCCTTGGTTGACCCCTTTTATTTCTCCTTCCAAGGCACATCTGCAGCAAGTCAATCAAGTTGATCCTGCATAGACCCAAGCAGTCTTGGGTCCTGCACTACCCCTATCAGGTGTTCTAAACAGTTTCTTAGCAACATGGTCATCAAATTTCATCAGAAAATAATTGTCCATAGAGTGACCAAGTTTACCACAATATCTACATGAAACAGCAGATTTTCTGGTCCTATGATGCATATCAACAACAGCATGAGACCTATGATAATGAGCATGAATTGTTCTGTTGTAAGCATGAATTTTTGATTTACCATTACCTGCCCACCAGCATTCAGAAGCTCGGTGGCCAGGTTTTCCACATTCATAACAACCAAGAGTCTTTTCTTTAAGACCAGCTTTATTTCTGCCCAAGAAATTTTTGTTTGGAGGGAATCTTACAAATTTGGAATTAAAATGATTTCCCTGAACAAACCAGCAGTCCTTGACTGCATGCCCATACTTGCCACATTCAATGCACCTAGGGTGCTTACCTCTTGAGCCAGTAAATCCCCATGAAGGCCTAAACCAACACTCAATAGCTTTATGACCGCGTCTGTTACAATTGTAACAAATGATATGTTGGTTTGAGGAAGACATGTTTCTTTTGGGGTGGTGATGATTATTTGGAAATATTTTATCATGCATCATATCATCACTTATCATCACTCTGCAGTCATCCATATAATGACCATGCCTACCACAGTAGTAACAAGAGGCATCAGATTTCCTAGGAACATGGTTTCTATCATATGAGTTCCTAGAAGCATACGAATGAGTACAAGAAGCATCGGATTCAACAGAGCTAACAAATTTCAGAGTATAACCAGAATTATTTTTTACCCTTTTTGTTTGACTCTTCCTTGTCAATTTCTGATTATCCTCAACAGGCTTTGTTTGTTTTTCAATTTTCTGAGCTTTAAACTGAAAGACAGTTTTTGAAGGTGACTTCTGATTTTCACTTTGTTTTGGGGATTGCCTTGAAGTACCAGCTATATCAGAACAGCAGTTAGTTCCCCCTTCAGAGTTATCATCCTTCCTCTTCCCAACAGTTTTTATTTTTCCTTTAATCTTGGCAGACTCAATAGCTGAATTTTCCAGATTATGAATTTTATCTTCCAAGCTAGCAATGTGAAGTTCATAATTGGCTATTTCTTGTTCACTGCAATTAACACATTCGCTTAGAACTTGGTTTGCGATTTTATACTTCTCAATTTCTTGTTTTAGGCTGTTCAAAATTTCTGAATTTTCATCATAGACAGCCTTTCCTTTTTCTGTAGTGAGAAGTCTTTCAGACAAGCCAGTATTCAACAACTTCAGTCTTTCAACTTCAGCTTTTAATTCAGTGTTTTCTTCCTCAAGATTTTTATCCTGAATTTCATTGTTAGCACATCTCTCTCTTCCAGACACGTGCTTCAATTTTTTAATCAGTTCATCTTCTCTTTCTTCTGCTTTAATTTTCTCAGCGAGCAGATTTTTGTGATCATCTTTAAGTGAGGCAATTTGTTTATTTAGCCGTTCATTCTCACTAAAGAGATCTTCATTTCGTTCTCTTAAAGCAGAGCATATTTTACAATCTGATTTAGCAGAAGAGGACTGTGAAACCTCATTGATTTCATTCATTCTGATAATAAGAGTTTTATTCTTCTTTTGAAGATCCTCATTGTCCAATTTCATTTTGTCCAATTCAGAATTAACTTTAGTTAGTTCTTGCATGCCTTTTAGATGCTCATTTTTCTTATCATTCAGTTGATTCTCAAGTTCAGACATTTTATCTAAGCATGTTTGTTTTTCAATTTTTAGAGAATCATTTTGTTTCTTAAGATTCTGAACATCTAGCATGCATGCATCATAAGACTTTTTCATATTTGGACAGTTTTCACAGGAATCTTTCAGATTTATTCTATCACATTTCTTTTTCAACTTTTTGTTCTCAGATTTCAATTTCTTGGATACTTCTAACAAATTTTCATACATCTCTATTAATTCATCGAAAGAGTATCCTTCTGATTCAGAACTTACCTGAGATGAGATCTCATCTTCATCATCCCGGTTGGCCATCAAGCAGCTATCACCTTGCTGATTATGCGCAGAAACGACTCTGTCATATATTTCCTTTCCAGATGTGCACCTGAGAACAAAAGGATACATATCAGTATTAACTACAGCTCTCAAGATATTAAGAACTATGGTATTATCGCAATTCTTAGAGCTGTCCTCACTAGACCAATTGGTCAGATCTTTAGGTAAGCGGTGTGGGCCTTTAGATATAAGACTCCACAAATGTGGACCAATTGAGTCTATGTACACAGCTAGGCCTCCTAGCCAACTTTCAAAGTTAGAACCATCATAAATCGGAGGTCGAGCCATTAGAACAGATGGCAGACAAGTTCAGCGAAGTAAAACAAATGACACGAACTCCACTGAAACTAGATAATCAAAATAAGACACAAGTCAACGAAGCAAGACACGATTTCAAGAGACCCACTCTGAAATGCACCAAACAAATCGGCAGGATCCTCTGCAGATTGTTAGATCTGATAGATCAGAGACCCGCTCTGATACCAATTGTTAGGTTCGGTGCAGTATTCAGAGGGGGGGTGAATGAATATAACCCTTTAAAAACCTTTACCCAATTAAAAGGTTATGATGCTCACTAACTATCTAGAGTGCTAACTAGACAGATGTATCAAATCTGAAAGACTAATTAGCAGTAGCACCATTCTTCCACTCAAATAAACTTTCGCTCACTCAACGGATTAAACACTCAGAACAAGATCTGATCAACCACTTGGAGCGCCCCTATGCAAACATCTAGCGGAAGCAAAACATATAGAGAAATCAGACCACTGCACAGAGGATTTTTAGGTGGTTCGGTCCTCCAGACCTACATCCACCCCACACTCAAACCGAGTGTGGCTTCCACTAGCTCACGCTAGAAACAGCAGACTCAGTCTGCAACAAATGCTGCCAAACAGCTTGACCAGGGGAACAGCCTCCCCTCTTCCTCCCAACCGGAGGGAACCACTAGTGACACCAGTCACTAGCAAACCAGAGACACACGGTCTCTCTTCCTTCAGACCTGGAGGGAACCCCTGGACTTGAATCCACAAGCCCAGAACCGGAGACAAGTCTCCCTTCCTCCAACCCGGAGGGAAACCTAGAGACCCAAGTCTCTCTTCCTCTGAACCCCAGAGGGAAGCACAACCGGAGATAAATCTCCCTTCCTCCAACCCGGAGGGAACCCACAAGCAGCCCACCTGCTGCTTGCAACCGGAGGTATCAATCTCCCTTCTCCTGAACTAACAGGAGGAACCCCGACCTCTCTACAGAGTATTGGAAACACAGCAAACCAGAAAACAAAGGAAAAATAATAAACGAAAATGACTTCAGCAAAACAGAAAGCTGAAAGATGAAGTGCACAATGTGGCTCTCAACGGAGCTGACTGGCCTGGATTTGATCCACGGTCCAGTAGACGGATCTTCAGGTAAGATCTTCCTTCTTCTCCATGAGCTCTCTCGCTCACTCTCTATCTTTCTTTCTCTTTCTTCTGCTCTCCTCTCACTCTCTGCTTCTTCTTCTCTTCACACTCTTCTCGAGCTCTCTACCTCTCTTCTTATCCTTCTGCTCTTCTTCTTTCTCTTTTCTTCTTCTATCTGGATCGTGGCTCTCTGTATACGCTTTTCTTCTCGCCAACTCGATCACCTTCATCTGTGGACGAAGGTCTCATATATATAGCAGCAGCAGCAGCATCAGCCACGACGTGTGACCTCCACATTTCCAGCCCTAAGAATTCGGTCCACGTGGCAGTCTCTCAGCAGGCTTCATTCCAGCCTCGGATCACGTGCTGCCCAGGTGTGTGGAATGTTCTTCCTCGGATCTGCAAGGAGATGAAAATCATTAAAGCTGAGGGCCATAGGAACTAAAGCTGCACGAAGTATGTAATAGAAATACTAGATGCACTGAGAACAACACGAAGTGAGGTTATAAAACAACACGAGGTAACCAGAAGAACGACACGAAGAACACAAAACGGAAAACGACACGAAGTGAAACAGGAAGCAACACGAGGTGTTGCGATGTTCTGCACGCAGTGGAACAAAAACGACACGGAGTGAGTACGACATGGAGACAGATGACAGAGACCGTCACGAGTTGAAAACAACACGAAGACGAAAACTGAAATAGACACGGAGTGAAAAATGACACGAGGTATGGGAGACACGACACAAAGTCATAAGAGCGACAGTAACCAACACGAAGTGTGGTTACGAAACATGAACGACACGAAGTGTGGAAACATGACACGAAGTTACAGAAACAACAGTAACCAACACGAAGTGTGGTTACGAAACATGAACGAAGTCACAGAAACACTAACACGAGGTTATGAGAGGAAAAACGATACGAGGTCATGAAAAACACAAGACAAAGACAAAAGATGAAATCGACACGGAGTGTAGGAACAACTCAAGACAGACACGGGGTCTGAAAAATAGACACGGCTTGTCACGACACGTGATGAAGCTATGTGAACAGTATAAAACGAATAAAATGACACGAGGAACAACAGTAACCGACTCGGGTTGAAAACAACACGAAGTCGAACAGTAATTGACACGGGGTAACACGACACGAGGTAAAAACGACACGAAGACGAAATTGACACATACTGAAAACAACACGAAGATGAAGGGAACAGTGCAATGTCTAGACTTGAAGTACAGTTAAGTGTACAGACTTCACCAATGAATCACTCACTGTACAGACTTGCTATAGCAGTATGATGTACAGACTTTGATGAACAGTCCAAAGTATGGACTTTCACTGCAAACAACAATGTGTAGACTTCATGTAAAAGCCCAATGTATGGACATTGAAATCGAAGACCGATGTGCAGACTTGACATTGAAGACTAGAGTGCAGACTTTAAGTCTAACTGTGGATGTACAGACTTGAAGAATAAACCAGTGTATAGACTTGAAGATTGAAGGTGATGTATAGATCATGCACATACCAGAAGTCTAACACACACAATATATCAGTCATACACGTGCATTCTCCAGATGATATACAAATCACAATCATGAAGCTATCATCAAAGCACAATGTCAGCAGATAAACTGACTGAGCATATGAAGCCCTGAATGAACATTTCAGCAGGATGACTCACAATGATTAACATCAAACACCAATCATCAAAACCAGATAAATCATTAAAACCACAGCAATGAATGCTTTATGCATCAGTTTAACATGTAGCATGACTGATCATCAAATATGACTCTAAATTGAGCAGCAGGATGACTGAACATTTGATTAACTCACACCAACAATCAATCAACAAAACCATCATCAAAACCACAGGGGCACAACAGGGAATTGGGTCGGTTAGGGGTCTCTTGCCCTTGGGATCATTTGGGGTGGAAGTGGGGGCTAAAGAGGCTTGACTAGTGTATGTTAGTGAAGGGGGTTTTGGTTGGGGTGTGGGGGCCCTCATGGGATTAGGTGGGGAGGTGGAGGCCTTGGAGACTTGGGTTCTAGTGGTAAGGGTTTGGACGGGTGGGTTTGGAGGAGTGAGAGTGCTCCTCGAGTTTTGGTAACCCGGGTAGGAAGGGGACATATATTTTGCTCTAAGTTGCTCCTTCATGTCCTTCCAAGTGGTGATGGGAGTTTCCCTTCTAAGTATCTTTAGCTCGACAATTTGCATCCAATAAGTTTCCGCCCGTTTGGTAAGTTGCATTTTGGCAACCAATGCCTTTTCATCCTCGGATATATGATACCAAGTGAAGTATTGGTCCATTGTAGCTTCCCAATCTAAATATTCTCTAGGAGAGGTTCCATCAAAGGTGGGAAGTGGGAAAGGGACCATTCTATCGTCTGTCCTTGGGGCGGGCCTATGTTCTCCAAGTTGGTTGAGTCTACCCGATATGTTATCAAGCCGCTCATTGGCATGGGTCAAGGCCTTCATGAGGTAGTTGACATGGCCCGGGAGGTTATGTGTGTTAGTGGTAGGCATCCTTTGGTGATTTGGACTTATGGAGAGGACCGATTGGTGAGGTTGGTAAGAGGTGGCCATGCTAGGGACCAAAAGATGAAACCGAAGACTCTAAATGCATAAACATGCCCTAGGAACAACTTGATAGAGACAAGTTGTGAACCTGGCTCTGATACCACTTGATGTAAAACCGTCTTGGACCTCTTTTGCAAGCATTCAAGTTTGAGCAGCGGACTCACACTAGCGAGCTCACCCGTATGGCGCACACTAGTGCCCGATGGCGACTAGGCGATGTTGGAGAGGGTCCGAGGCGGGACCTTGAGGCTCCAATGGTTGGCTAGCTTGGGAAGAACCCCAAATGGGCCTAGGATGCCCAAATCATGGGCGGCCAACACACCAAGGGTGTGGGTTAAGTGGATTCACTCTCAACTTGCCCACGGTGGCCACTCACGATACTAGCAATTTGGGCCGAACTCTCACTCTCCGTCCGACGAAGCAATAGCAATAATACTAAGCTAAGAAAGTGATTAACCAGTAAGAGAGGGACCGAGGCTCACCTAGCCGGCGTGAAGATGCCGACTCCGGCCGGAGACGGGGGCGAGCGGGAAGGCGAGGGTATGTACCCGCACGCCGCGTCGATTGAAGCTTCAAACCTGCGACTTAATAAGTACATGAACTACACCCCATGCAAGGGGGGGGATATTGGGGTAGGGATTAGGCTTATTACATTCAAAACTACCTCCACGCAGGGAGGGGCCTTCAGCCGGCCAAGCGGGGTGGGGGAATTAAGCGAAGGAACCCGACTTGTCGAATCCCGCCGGTTCTGCCAATCTGCAGGTTCGCCGGATAGTGGGGCGGTGTTGATGCTACCAACAATTCCACGGAGCTTGGATCTTGATGAAACCTGCGCCAAAAGTTCCCCAACAGGACAGGAATGGTGTCTGAATTTTGGCAGGAGCTCTGAAACTCAGGGCTGGTAGGACCGGCGACTAGAACAGGTCAGCAATTTCCTCTTCTGGCTGGTGCAGAATAGGTACAGCGAGTTTCAGAAGGCACCACGGACGCTCCTGAACTCTAAATGAGACGAGCCTGGCGGTGACGTGATTGTCATCGGAGTAGCTTTGAGAAAGAATCGATTGGGCCCCAATCGGAGGTCAGAGAAGAATGAGGTAGCCGGATGAGCAGGGGCAGGTCAAACCTGGACCCACAGGGGGCAGACAACACACCCCGACGAAGAAAATGGTAACTGGAAGCTTCGGAGGCGGAATGAGGTCCTTCTTCTTGGAGATGACAGCTAACTGGTAATAATTTCAGCCCTCCAAAATTGGCGCTCAGATCCCTCACGAGCTGGCCGAGGTCAATAGTTGAACAGGAGCTCTGTCTCTGGTTCGGACAGGAATAGTTTCCCAGCAGCAGATTGACAGCAATGCCACGATCGCTCCCAAACTCCAAATCGAGCGCCGTCAAAGCCGTTGGTTCGGCTGTCGAGTCTTCTACGCACAAAAGTTAACGGGGAAGCCAACCGATGCCAAGGTTGGCCGGTAGCCTCAGATCACCGGTGAAGGGTCGCTGCAGACTGTGGGAGGACAGAACGTATACTTCGGGGGAGAAAAATGATATCTCCCAGATTCGAATGCCAAATGGAGCTCCGCTTTCTGGGGATGAAAGAGGATTCAGAGAAGAAGAATTTTGATGAAGAAACCGAGCTCTGATTCTTGCTAGGTTGGTCGTGGTGAAACTTCCAAATGCTCTCTGGTCTTCAGCCTGGGGCAGATTGCATAGTCGCACAAGATCTGCTCCACCGCACAGCTCCGAGCTCGGATGGATGCGGGACCACCTCTGTTGGAAAGAGGACTCAAAGACGATTCCAACGATGTATGAAGCGCCTTCAGAAGCCTCAGGATAACGATGTGACACCTTCTGCAAGTCCCTGGACTTCTGCCACCTGCAACCTACGAACTGTAGGTGGAAGGTGGTGGGAGAAATGGGGTAAATGGAAGTGGAAATGGGGGTGAATAGGTGTGGGAGTGACCCCTAGTTGTGAGGGGGCCTAGGAGGGGGTGTTCTAAGGTGTGGGAGAGGGAGAATGGGGTCTGGAATGGGGTGTTTTCAGAGGGTGAGAGAGGAGCTACGAATTTGGGCTGTGAGGGAGGCACAAGTGGGTGGAGGGAATGTGAGTTTGAATTTTCTTTGATGGGGAGTGATCAATGGTGGTCTTGGGGATGGGAAGAGGTGTCTTGGGAAGGTGGAGTGAGGTTTGGGGAAGGGAAATGGGTAGTTGGGGGTTGGAAGGTGGAGTGGGGATTGGGTGGAGCTCTCTTGGGACTAGGGGGTGGAATAAAGAGGGTTATGGGGAAGGTGAGAGGTTTAAATGGGGTAGGTGGGAGATGGGGTGGTTGGGAAGGTGATTGAATGAGGGGAGGGGAGTTAATGAGAGGTAAATGGGGAGGAGAGAGAAAATTCCGAAAATTGGGGTGGAGGGAGAGAGAGAGAGAGAGAGAGATAATGAGAGACTTGAAAGGGGATTTCTTCAATATTCATCAAAATTGTTACATATGAGGAGTGGGGTGGCCTATTTATAGGCACCTGACTTTTTCACAAAGGACCCTAACAAAAGACACAATGACTAATAACCGAAGGGAAGGGGGTGTCCATGGGCCTAGCCCAATGAGATGGGCCCAATAGCCTATCTAAACAACACAATGACTTAGGACATTGGTAGATAACCTTCTAACCTAGGTACATGACTCAAATAAAGGGAAAATTACATGATTAAGACTCAAATAAAAAATAAAAAAATTACATGACTCGACTCACAAACACTTGAGGAACATAATGGCGCTTGCCGACGAACAATCCGAGTCCGGAGAAAATGTGGAGGGGCAAGGGATGCCCTCATCAGGTTTGAGGGGTAGTGGTGGAGGGATGGTTGATGAAGCAGGGGTGATGATGGGAGTAGGGATTCTGATGAGGGGTTTGTTTGGTGGAGGCATGGTGGAGGTAGAGGGGATATCGCACAGGTTATGAAGGATAAGGGGTCTGGAAGGTGGAGGTGGAGGCAAAGTGGAAGTGGGTAAGGTTTGGAGCGGGTAATGATTTTGAGATGGATGGTGGGTGATGAGTGGTTTTGAAGGTATTGGCGGTGGTATGGTGGAGACAGGCGGGGTTACGTACGGTTGACGGATGATAAGGGGCTTAGAAGGCATAAGGGCAAATGCGGTAGAGGTGGATGGTAAAGTGGGGGAGTGAGAGAAGATGAGAGGGTGTGAGGGCGTAATGAAGGGTGTTGGCTGATAGGTCATTGGGGTGCGAATGAGAGGGCGTGATGGCAGTGGAAATGGTGAAGGCGGTACTAACGCGGGTTGATGAGAGAGAGGTGCTACCCGGGCAAGGCGAGGGGGTTGCATGATGATAGGGTTGGCGGTAGAAAGAATAGAGGTACTTTCTGGGTGCCACACCTGCTCTCTCCCGACTTCCGGGAAGGAGGAGATGGGGTTGACCTGGTGATTGGGCTGTTGGTGCTCCGGTAATGGATTCTGGATTATGCCCATGTTGGGCTGTTGTGGTTGGGCATGCTGAGGCTGCTGTTGTTGTTGTGGTTGTTGCTGTGGCTGCTGTTGTAACTGCTGTTGTTGTTGCTAGAACTGTGGCCTAGGAGAAGGTCTCATTGCCTTGAGGGTGGCGACGTATCGCCTCATTTCATCCCAGTCAATTCCGCCTTCATCATTCGTGTCGTGGATGTAATCTTTGAACTGGAAGCAGTTGTCTACTGTGTGTCCTGGCTGCCTGTGATAGACGTAGTATCTGGAGGTATCAACATTCGGGGGCCACACGGGCCTTTCCCTGGGTAGGACGAGGGTGTTTGAGGCCATGAGGGCGTTGAAAATATCCACCAGAGTTTCTGGCAATGGTGGGTAATAGGCTCTCTTGGGACCAATCGGCCTCCTTTGTTGCTGTGGGGGACCGTAGTTTCCTAGGGGTGGAACTTGGTTGTACTGAAGTGGTGGTTGTTGTTGCCGGGGTCGAGGTTGTTGCTGGGCTTGAAGTAGTTGAGGCATGTTGTTCTGGGGTGGATCGTTTTGGGGTGGAGGACGAGAGGGGAAAGGACCTGGTTGGAGGGGAAGTCGGGGCATTTGTGAAAGCCTTGGGTTGGCTGCATAGTTGGCGTTGTTGACCGCACTCACTTGCTCATTTGTTACGACCCCTTCTGTTGCTCCGCCTGGGACACCAGCGCCTGTCTTTCTGACCACCTTAGGGTTCGGTGGCTCAAACATGTTCATAATGGGGGAGTCTTTTAACTGGGTCTGGATGTACCGGGCTATTTCATAGAGCTCTTCCATGGTGGTGAGCTTGTTCATGGTCAAGACATGCCTGAACTGTGGGGTGGCATTGGATACAATCATCTTCACTTGTTCAGGCTCTGAGAGGGTATCTCTTATTCTTTCTGCCAGGGACCTCCATCTATCAGCATAGCGGACAAAATCTTCGTCGGGCTTCATTTTCTCGGCCACTAGGTCGGTGATGGAAAGAGAGGGACCGACCCTATCCCGATACTTTTGCAAGAACCTTCTCTGGACTATTTCAAAATTCTCGGCCTCGCGGGGCTCCAAAGAATAGAACCACTCTAGCGCAGGACCGTCCAATGATCTCCGAAAGAGGTATGCCAGGGATCTCTGGTCATTTTGCCAATAGGAGGACTCATACATGAAATCCTTGAGGTGAATGAAGGGGTTGCCAGTGCCATTGTACCTGCGGTACGTGGGCATTTCGGAGGGAGGAAGATGGATGACTAGAAAGATTGGCAAAGCAACCTCCGGGGTGGATTTCACGTCCACCATTTTCTTCAAATTCTGAAACTGTTCATCCATTCTATTGAACCGGTTGAGGAGCGATTGGGCGACTTCTCGGGAGGTGAAGGTGGCACGTGCCATTGGGGAGGAAAATGTCTCCCGGAGACTTGAGGGGGGAACTCCGAATGAGAGGGAGCTGTCGGGCCGCCGACAGTTGGCCCCGGCTGGAGTGGTACATGGGGGACAACAGGGGTTTGAGATTGCGAAGGGAACTGGAACGAGGGTGGTTGTTGGCTCGCTTACCCTTGAAGCGAGGGAGACTGGATGGCTTGCGCTAGTGAATGAGATGGAATGGGCTACACCGACTCTTGGAGAGGTGCGATGGCTGGAGTTGATTCCTGGGGAGTGGGGGAAACAGATTTCCCCTTCAGAATGGCCTGGAGGGCCCGGAGTTGTTCAGAGGTAAGCTCCTTGTTGGCGAGGACGGCCAGCAAAGAGGAGATGTCCTGTGGTGGGGACGTGTCCCCTGCAATAACCTGCACCTCATGCGAGGGCTCATAAGAAGGACCCGCGTCCATAGCATGGACTCGCGGCTCGACTGACTCACCACGACCAGGGTGATTTTCCTCAAAAGACTCGTGAGCCATGCTCACAGTTTTCCCGGAACGCAAAAACATACACTAGCAAGCAAATAGCAGAGATTATCAAACAAGTGGATGCCTTTACGCCTTTTTTTGTGTTTTGATTTTGATGATTTTTTTATGTTTTTAACCAGATCCGAAGTTCACACAAAATAGGGACCCTAGTTCGTTTTTGTTTCACCACCGTGTCAGCTAGGGGCTCTCGTCTCACCACGAATGGGTCGACTAACTCCGGGGAACTTCAATGGTACAACCGGCCCAGTGAACGAAGAGGAGATTCTTCGATGTCGGGGACTTACGGTGGTCCCAGTGGAGAGATTCTAGTCCGTCGAGAGGAATTCCCGAACGGAGAGTCCTTCCTTCACCGAGAGAGGGTGATCCTTAGAAAAAAATGAAAAAGAATAGAAAAGAGGGATGGATGTATGCAATGGAATGCTGACAGATATATGGAGCACAACAGAACAACGAATCAATCAAGATATAACAACACACAAGAGATAGTAAAGCAAATCACAAGAAATTGCAAGGGTAACTGAAAGAGAGCAACAGAGGTCCCACCGTGATCGCCAACATGTGAGTGACGTCACGCGGTTTGAGAAACGAAAATACGGAGCGCGCGGGCTCATTTTGTTTGCTGTAACACAGAAATAAGAGAAAAGAGAAGGGGCCACCATGGGAGATTGCTCCGGTGGGGTGAGCGGGATAAATGCAATATAGCAAGATATGGGGGTTAAACGGCCATCGCGGGAAGTGACTCGCCGCGGCCTCGGGGGGACAGGAATGGTGCAGAAATCAAATAGCAAGAATTGAAACGGCCATTGCGAGAAGTGACTCGCCGCGGCCTCGAGAGTATAGCAAATATAGCAGTAATTCAAGATATACCAGAGAAAGGACAGAATTCAAACGGTCATTGCGGGAAGTGACTCGCCGCGGCCTCGAGGATATGAGCATATAAGAATATAACAAAATATAAAGAGAATATAAGAACGGGAATTTAAATGGCCATTGGGGAAGTGACTCGCCGCGGCCTCGAGAATATGAGCAGATAAGAATATAACAGAATATAAAGAGAATATAAGAACGGGAATTTAAACGGCCATTGGGGAAGTGACTCGCCGCGGCCTCGAGAATATGAGCAGATAAGAATATGACAGAATATAAAGAGAATATAAGAACGGGAATTTAAACGGCCATTGGGTAAGTGACTCGTCGCGGCCTCGAGAATATGAGCAGATAAGAATATAACAGAATATAAAGAGAATATAAGAACGGGTATTTAAACGGCCATTGGGGAAGTGACTCGCCGCGGCCTCGAGAATATGATGTGATCGCCAGGGGCCAAAGACCCCAAAATAAGGAAATGATCGCGCCTACCTCACTAGCAGGAAGTGGCGGGTTGCTTCTTCCTCCCCCTTCGGCCGGCCGACGGAGAGGGACTTCTTTAGTTACCCTTGCAAAACAACAGATAATAGATAAACGGAATTAGAAAATGACAGTGCAGTAGCAATCCCTTGCAATGGAAGTGATGAAATTGTAGCAGGGCACACACCTGGTTGGTGTGGTTTTAAACCCCTCTCAGACACGAGTAGGAGGGAAATGTAATGATGAATGGAGTTATGCAAAAGTATAAGATTCCCTTATGGAGGGAGACGAAGAATGGAAGATGATGAATGCAAAAGAACTACGAAGAAAATGAGAGAATTGGCTTATTAGATGTGCCGATGGTGAGATCCGGCGGAGCTTCGGCAACGTAGGGACGATGTGGAAGCATGGTGGACGAAGACAGCCTTCCTCCTGCGAGTGCGGGCACCCGAGAATCCGGCAGAACCTCCCCCTGCAAAAGACCCATGAATTAGAGATGAGATCCGGCAGCCTGTCGGACCTCTTAGAAGCTCCCCTCGGACTGAGGGGGGGGTCTCTATTTATAGGGCTCCAGAGGATGGAGGCGTCTAGGACCCTGGACGCCTTCATCAGAGTAAAAATTATATTTTATTCTAATTTTATTTATTTATTTCAAATATTTTCAAGGAGGCGTCCAGGCAACTTGACGCCTCCATAAAAGCCCACCGAACCCCCGCCGAAAGCCGCACGCGGTTTGGCACAATGCGTGGTTTTGATCGGCGCCCGTGATTCATGAGTGGGCGCGTCTAGTTGGCAGGACGTCATCACAATTTGGATTTTTCCTCACACGACAAACCGACTGGCGGTCGGGGGCCCCGTGGGCAAGTTGATGGAGGCGTCCAGGGGTCTGGACGCCTCCATGAAATTATTATTTTATTTTTGTTTTTATTTTTTATCATTATTAATATTATTTATTTTTTATTATTTTGTTTTGATGGAGGCGTCCAAGGGCCTAGACGCCTCCATTAATTTATTATATTTTTATATGTTTTTTGTCTTTTTATATATATTAAAGTCATGGAGGCGTCCAGGGGCCTGGACGCCTCCATGAAGACCCCCCCGAGTCCCCTGAAAAGGCTTCGGCAGCCGCCTGCCAGACATTATTCCTGGTTTTGAAACCTTCCGGTGCGTCCGATTGGTGTTGATGCCGTCCGAATGCCGCAACGAGATGATTTTCGGATGCCGAAAAGGCGGAAGAAGTCTCAAGAATAGGAAGCACTCAGGCGATTCAAAATGCGAAAGCCGCTGCGGGGCGTCATATAGTAATATAAGATTTTCTCAGGAGACGTCAGGAATAGCGTGTCTACAGAGTGCCCTGCCATGACTTCTCTTTCCTTGATCATGACAAGGTCGCCTTGCATGAAAGCTCGCTGCTTGATGAGCTTATCGTAGGCCCGAGCCATGCAAGCCTAGTATACTTGCATGTGTTTGTAGGCTTCGAGTCGCTTTCCTTCTAGATCGGTGAGCTCTTTTAGCCTTCTCTGGTACTCACTTTCGTCAGGGCCGGCAAGGCCGGTGTGGATCGCCACGCGATAAGAGGCTAACTGGATTTCGATGGGGATAACCGCTTCTGTCCCGTAAGCAAGGGAGAACGGCGAGCACCCCGTGGGGGTTTTGTAGACCGTTTGATAGGCCCATAATGCTTCGAAGACCTTCTCACCCCAATCATGTTTTCGGTGGCTAACCATCTTAGCCAGGAGCTTGCAGAGGGTTTTGTTGAAGGCTTCCGCCAAACCGTTAGCCTGGGGCTTGTAGACCCAAGAGGTTCTCCAGTTGATGTGGAATTTGGCCACTAGCTGGTACACTGCCTTATTCTTGAATGGTGTCCCGTTGTCGGAGACTATGCGATTGGGAGTACCGAATCGGTATATGATGTTGTGCCGGATGAATCTGGCAACGATCTCGCCGGTGACTTCTCGCAAAGGGAGAGCC
Source organism: Amorphophallus konjac (assembly GCA_022559845.1). Taxonomy (NCBI): domain Eukaryota; kingdom Viridiplantae; phylum Streptophyta; class Magnoliopsida; order Alismatales; family Araceae; genus Amorphophallus; species Amorphophallus konjac. Next base: position 251,143,641 of record CM040127.1, read on the forward strand.
TCCGCCCAGTGAGAGAAATAATCAGTGGCGGCCAAGATGTATTTATGGCTCTTGGAAGATGGCGGGAAAGGCCCCGCGATGTCCATGCCCCACTCAGCGAATGGCCAGGTGGGGGCTGTAGGACGCAGTGGATTGGGAGGTCTTCTAGGTACTAGGCCAAAGGCTTGGCATTGATGGCATGTACGGGCATACTGGATGCAGTCCGCGTAAATGGTTGGCCAGTAGAAGCCTTTGAGCTTGATGTTGTGTGTTGTGCTTCATTCGGTCTCCAGTCTGGTGCGCACCGCACAGTCCGGAGTGAACCTCCTACATGACGGCTCGGGCCTCGACGAGGGAGACACATCTCAGGAGAATTGACTTGTCCTTCTCGTGGATGAGTCGGTACAAGGAGTCACCGATCAGCTCATAAGAGGTTGCTCGGCGGAGTAGCTGGACCCTTTGAGCTCGGTCAGGAGGGAGCCACCCTTTCTTGAATTTGATGATGGGCGTATGTCAATCATCCTCTTCTGGAGGTGTGTTCTGGTCAAGGTCATGGACCTCGTAAATGGTGAGACCGGTGTTGCCTTCGAGTGAGCTCGGCATCAGCCTTCAGTGCTTGATGATGATGTCGACCTCGCCCTCGGGTGGGAGCTTGATGGTCGTGGCCAATGTTGCTAAGGCATCCGCCTGAGCGTTGCTGATTTTGGGGATATGATCTATTTCGAAGAAATAGAACTTCTGGGTCAATCTGGTGACAGCGGTATGGTAGGGAACCAACTCTGGCTTCCGCACGTCATAGATGTCGAGCACCTATCGGACTATCAGCTGGGAGTCCCCGTAGGCTTTGAGGCATTTAATGCCCATGTGGAGAGCCATCTGGAGCCCAATGAGTAGAGCTTCATACTCGGCTTCGTTGTTGGTCAGGGACTTCATGAGGGTGCAGGAGTTGTACAAAACTCCGCCCTGAGGAGTCATGAAAACAATGACGGCGCCTGCCGTGGTGGCTAAATCCTGGTTGCTCCGGGTGATCCCTCGGGAAGCACCGTCGAAGTAGTGCTCCCAGCAAGGCACGCTGGTTGTGAGAGCGCTTGGCTGCCAATAATGCAAGACATCTCCACTCTGTTCAACTGGTTGTTGTGACTGAGCGGCAAGGGACTCCTCGTCCGGGAGCTCCGAGTTGAAGGGTGAGTCGTCTGGTACTGGATGGGCTGCCAAGAATTCAGCCATGCCTTGTCCCTTAATTGCTTTTCTGGGGACATAAGTAATGTCGTACTCCATCAGCAGGAGAGCCCACCTTCCCATTCTGCCTGAGAGGACAGGTCACCGAAGGAGATACTTCAGGGGGTCATGCTTGGATATAAGCTCGACTTGATGGGACAGGAGGTAATGCCGCAGCTTCTTAACTACAAACACCAATGCCAAGCAAACCTCCTCCATAGGGGAGTAACAGTACTCGGCACCGATTAGCTTTCGGCTGAGGTAATAGAGGGGTTGCTCCTTACCTTCGTCATTGATTTACGCCAACAGAGCTCCTAGTGAAGCGTCCATGGCGGCAATATAAAGGATGAGGGGTTTACCCTTGATTGGTGCCCCCAGGACTGGGGGAGTAAGGAGGTACTCCTTGATTTGCTCGAAAGTCGCCTGGCATTCTGAGTCCCATGTAAACGGGACGTCCTTCTTCATTAGCTTGCTGAAAGGCGCACACCGACCAGAGAGGTTAGAGATAAACCTCCGAATGTAGGTCAGCCTCCCTTGGAAGGACATGAGCTCGGTGATGGTGCTGGGTGGTGGAAGCTCTCGGATTGCTTTGATCTTGCTGGGATCCACCTCGATTCCTCGATACCTGACGATGAAGCTGAGAAATTTGCCGCTGGATACGCCAAAGGCACATTTCATGGGGTTCATCTTGAGCCCATACTGTCGGAGACGCTCGAAGACTTGGTGGAGATCGCGCAAATGGTCTTCTCACGTTTTGGTCTTGACGACGAGGTCATCAACATAGCATTCGACGGTGTTGTGTAGCATCTCGTCGAATATTTTTGTCATGGCCCTTTGGTAAGTAGCGCCGGCATTCTTCAAATCGAAGGGCATGCGCTTGTAGTTGAAAATCCCCTTAGGGGATTTGAAGGCTATGTGATTCTTATCTTTAAGGGACATCCAGATTTGATTGTAACCGGACGACCCATCCATGAAAGATAAGGCTTCATGGCCGGTGGTCATGTCGACCATTGTTTCTGTAATTGGAATTGGGAAGTCGTCCTCCGGACAGGCTTTATTGAGGTCCTGGAAGTTGATGCAAATGTGGACTTGACCATTCTTCTTCTTGACTGGAACTATATTGGCGAGCCAGATCGGGTAGATGCACGGCTCGATGAAGTCGACCTCCGCCATTTTATGGACTTCGGCCGAAACCTGGAGCTCCAGCTCATGGCGCATGCGTCGCTATGGTTGCTTAACCGAAGCGACTGAGGGAGAAATGGCTAGATCGTGCTCCGCTACGAAGGGTCTAGCCCTGGCATCTCCTTGTATATCTAGGCAAAGCAGTCTTTGTATTCAAGCAGGAGTTGCCTGTAGTCCTGCTTTTTTGCCTCGGTGAGGAGGGCACTGACGAATGTTGGCTGGGGAGCTTCATCTTTGCCCAAGTTGATTTCGACGAGCTCATCCACGGTCGCTTGGCCGCCGTCCTCCAGCTCGGGAGGAGCGGGTTGAAAGTCGATGAAATCCTCGTCATCGGTGTCAACTTCGTGTATTTCTTGGTTCGCGAAGCCACCGGTTGATGTTGAAGGGACTGGAGAGTGGTTGTTGCTGGGATCCATCAAGGATTGATCTGGGTCACCAGCTTTTGGCCAGTAGTCGTCAACTGGAGTCGCTGAGGTCTGCCCAGGGTTGCCTGGCGAAGCTGGCAATCCTTCGCAGCTAGGACCAGCGATATCCCCCCCCTCAGGAGGGTTTGTTGAACTGGGTCCCTCAACTGGCTGAGAGACCGGAGAAGCTTCTTCTGCCCCTTTGTGATGTGACACAACTACGGGGTATGCAGCAAGCAGATGGAATCTTAGGACCTATTCCGCATTCACAACCACATAGCAATTAAGTTGATAAATCGGGGCCAAATCGCCGTCGCACACACACGAGCACGGGGTGACAAAATGATGCTAAGGGGAGGTGATGGATCAAGACCCTTGCTGGTAGAGTGCCAGCCGGGCTAGGGTTGCCCTCCCGAGGGTACGTAGCCCACGCTTATGGGGCTGGCCGGTGCCAATTGGGGCACTAGGTCCCACTCTCTCACTGCCCACGATGACCGCTCGTAAGTGTGGCACATGGGGTCGGACACTCTCTCGCTTGCACAACGGAGCTATGTCTACAGATATTAAATGAACAGACACTAAAGAGTAATGGAGCAAAGTTTAGAGCTCACCTGGTTGGTTTGAAGAAACCAACCCCGTTCGGAGACGTGGGCGAGCGGGGAAGTGTGGATCCCGCACACTGCGCCGATGTAGCTTGAGCTGTTTATTACATACACTACTCCTCACGCAGGAGGGTTGGACTAAGGGTGGGGAAATAAAGCTTACATCCAAACACTACCTCCACGCAGGGAGGGGCGCTAAGCCGGCCAGGCGGGAGGGGGAAACTCGCCGAAGTTGTAGGAGAGGAAGCCAACGTTGGGTCTGCTCACTTGCTGTGAGAGGAGACAGGCAGCCGCTGTTGCAACCGTAGTTCTTACTCAGGAATTTTCCCGTCGACGAGACCAGGGGGAAATTCTTCGTAACAGGAATTGGGACGCCTCTGAAGTTTATTGAATTCTTCTGACGTCGTCGCTGGCTGCGGCGGAGGCTCGAACAGGACGAAGGAATCTGGGGTTGACAGCTTCAGATCTGATGCAGCAGGATGCAGAGATTGTACCGTTGGCTCCCGAGCTCCAAATCTCTAACCGTCAGAGTAGCTGGAACCGTGGATGAACTCTCTTCACAGAAAAACTGGTGGGGAGGCCGTCTGAGGTCGGGATGGCCTGGGGGACGCCAATGAGTGGGTGCAGGTCGCTGAAGACTGGGGAAGGCAGATCCGCGCGACTGAAGGGGAAAAATCAGAACTTTGGCTCCCGGACGCCGAACGTAGTTCTGCTTCTTGCTCCTGGTCGGGGACAGGTGGAGAAGAACTTTGAAGAAGGAACCACGGTCTGAATCCTCCACTGTGAATCGTGGTTCAGCTTCTGGTTGAACTCTGGTGCTCTGCAGATGGAGCTTGGCGCAGTCGAGGGAGAATGACTCTCCTGGGCAGCCCCGAACTCGGAATGGTACGATTCTTTCTCGCCTGCGTAGTGGACTGGACGACCTTTCCGGAAATATATGGTACGCCTCTGGATGTCGCCTATGAATCCGGGGAAGCTTCTGCAAGTCGTAACTTTTTCTGCCACCTGCAGACTGTCAAGATAAAGAGAAAGGATGGTGGTGGAACTAGTGATAGGGGTGGGGATTGGCAATGGTGGAGATGGTGGGGTGGATGGTTGATGGGAGAGGGGTGTTTAGGGGTGTGGAGGGGAGAGGAACAGGGGATTAAGGAGTCTTGGAGGGAGGTGGAGTGGAGGGGCCGTAGCTATCAGGTGGGGTGGTGGGGGTCGGCCAAGGGAATGGGGGTGGGCTAGATGAGGTGGGTGCGCAACCAGCAGGGGGGGATGGGGGTTAATTCACCAGGGGATATGAATGAATGGTGTGGGGAAGTGGTATGGCTGCTTGGGGGAGAGGGAAGGTTGCCTTGGAGGTTGAGAAGGTGTATGGGGAATGGGAAGGGTTGCCTAGGGTGGAGGAGGTATTGAAGGAAGTTATGGGCCTTGGGAAGATGAAAGGGTGGAGGGGTGAGGTGGCAGCTGAGGTGGCAAGGGGGAGGGGAGGTGAAGGGCCAAGTTCGCCCAAGGGAGGGGAGAAGAGAGAGAGTGGGGTTCGCCCCTAGAGAGAGAGAGAGAGAGGGAGAGAGAGAGAAAGCTAGAGAGAGAGAGAGGATTGCACTTATGCTCAAAATACTCAAATATTCATTACCCATCTCAAGGGGGGGTTGGGGTCCTATTTATAGGGATCCCAACATTTACAAAAAGTCCCTGGAGAATATGCTAAAAGTAAATAAGCAAGGGGGTGTGGGAAGGAAGAGGGCGCCCATGGGCCAGGCCCATCTAATTGGGCCCATATGACCCCCTAGCCTAACAAACATAGATAAATAACGTGACGACCTAGAGACATGACTCAAAATAAAGACAAATAACGTGACGACCTAGGGACATGACTCAAAATAAAGACAAGTACATCAAAATGACTCAAGAAAGGAGAAAATACATCAATATGTCCTCAGTAATAATCTACCGTGTCGCCGTGGGCCCATCAAGTCGTGCAGTCGCACACTACCCGTCTCCGGAAGGGAGAGAGGTGTCGAGCCAAAGGGAATTCTGGGTGATGTCCCCATCAACTCCCCCGGGCTGCGAAGAGCTCGACTCTGTCGAGAAAGGGTCCACTCGACTGCGGTAATGCTCCAGGAGGTCGGGGTCCAGCTGCTGAAGATCCTCCCTACTCACCCATGAATCATCTGAAGGGGGCCGGCCCTTCCACCTGACCAAGTATCACTCGTATGCTTTGCTCCGGGTGACAGTGACCTGTTCATCCAATATCCGCTCTATTTGCTCCCGTTGGCCCCTCTGGACTGGTGGAACTCTCTCATGGGTGGTGGCTCTCTCAGAAGGTGGAACAGGCTCAATTCCCTCACTAGGTGTCACCGTGGGACCCCTATATGGCACCAAGTCAGCCACATTGAATGTGGGACTTACTGCGTACTCCTTGAGGAGGTCCAACACGTAAGCGTTTGTGCCAATCCTCCTCAGAACCTGGAAGGGGCCTGATCCACGCGACCTCAGTTTGGAGACATTTCCAGGGAAAAGCCTCTCAGTTCTTACCATCACATAGTCACCCACGTGAAACTCCTGGTGGCGTCGGTGGGAATCGGCCGTCTTTTTATACACCTCATTGCTTTTGTTAATATGTTTGCGGATCTCCTCATGCAATTCTTTCATGTGTTGGGCAAACGACTCAGCACTAATAGACACTCTAGCATGCGGAGGCAAAGGAATGAGATCTGTAGGCTTTCTAGGTTTGTACCCATGCACAGCTTCAAATGGGCTCATCCCTATCGACCTATTCACTGAATTATTGTATGTAAACTCTGCTTGGGGTAATATGAGATCCCAATTCCCGGGGCGATCCTCAACAAGACACCGGAGTAGATTCCCAAGACTCCTATTAATGACTTCGGTCTGGCCGTCGGTTTGAGGGTGATAGGCCGTGGAAAATTTGAGAAGGGTCCCCATTAGGTGCCAGAGGGTTTTCCAGAAATAGCTGGTGAATTTGACATCCCTATCAGAAATGATGGTCTTGGGTAGGCCATGGAGGCGAACTACCTCATCGAAGAATAGGCGGGCCACATGAGAGGCATCGGAGGTTTTAGAGCAGGGGATGAAATGGGCCATCTTTGAAAACCTATCCACTACGACAAAGATTGAATCATGCCTTTTTTGAGTCCTTGGTAGGCCTAAGACGAAGTCCATGCTTAAGTCCTGCCAGGGACGATCAGGGACAGGGAGTGGGGTGTATAGGCCAGTGTTCTGCCTTGTCTGTTTGGCTGAGGCACATATCCGGCACTGTCCTACAATTTTGGCTACGTCCCTTTTGAGACTTGGCCAGTAGAACTGACCCCCAGCCTAAGCAATGGTCTTATGCACCCCAAAATGTCCAGCAAGGCCTCCTGCATGTAACTCCCAGACCAGGAAATCCCGTAGAGAGGTTCTAGGTATGCAAAGTCTATGGCCTTTGAAGATGAACCCGTCCTCTAAGATGAATCCTTGGTGTTCCCTAGGTGAGAGGGTGGACAGAGTGGTATGGATTGGACCAAAGTCCGGGCAATCAGAGTACTCTTCCTTGAGTCTTTCAAATCCTATGACTTCCACCCAAATGGTAGCTAGCAAGGAAATTGTCCTACTGAGGGCATCGGCAGCACGGTTTTCACTTCCGGCCTTATGTTTGATCACAAATGTGTAGGCCTGGATGTATTCGACCCATCGGGCATGCCGAGCATTCAGTTTCTACTGGGAGTTGAGGTATTTCAGGGCCTCATGGTCGGAGAATATGACAAATTCTTTAGGCAAGAGATAGTGTCTCCAATGCCGGAGGGATTGCACCACGGCATAAAATTCCTTGTCGTAGGTGGAGTATTTCATCCTGGCATCACACAACTTCTCACTAAAGTAGGCCACTGGGTGCCCTTCCTGGCTGAGGATCCCGCCAATTCCTACCCCGGAGGCATCACAAGTCACCTCAAAGACTTTGGAGAAGTCAGGGAGGCATAATACAGGGGCTTGGGTCATCCTTTCCTTGAGCTCTTGGAAGGCCCTAGATGCCGACTTGGTCCACACAAAGGTCCCCTTTTTAAGGCAGTCGGTGATAGGGGCTGTGATTGTGCTGAACCCACAGATGAACCTACGGTAAAAGGTGGCTAATCCATGAAAACTCCGGACTTCATGGAGAGTGCGGGGCTCCGGCCAATCGAGGATGGCTTGGACCTTTTCAGGGTCCATGGATACCCCTTCGGTGGAGACAACATACCCAAGGAAGGTAATGGATTTTGTCATGAAGTGACATTTTTCAAAATTGGCAAAGAGGCTTTCCTTCCTAAGGGTGGTGCAGACTTGCCTTAGATGATTGAGGTGGGCTTCTTTGGACTGGCTGTAGATGAGGATATCATCAAAATAGACTACCAGGAAGACTCCAATGTAGGGCCTAAGGACCTCAGTCATAAGGCGCATAAAGGTGCCTGGGGCATTAGAGAGCCCAAAGGGCATCACCAGCCATTCATAGAGCCCATCCTTGGTTTTAAAGGCAGTTTTCCATTCATCCCCGAGCCTTATCCTAACCTGATGGTAGCCACTTTTGAGGTATATCTTGGAGAAAATGGTGGCTCCAGCTAGTATGTCAAGCATATCGTCAAGCCTAGGTATGGGAAACCTATATTTGACCGTGATCTTGTTGATGGCCCTACTGTCGACACACATCCGCCATGTCCCATCTTTCTTTGGTGTGAGGAGGGCTGGGACAGCACATGGACTTTTGCTAAGGCGGAGGAAGCCTTTTCTAATGAGTTCCTCCACTTGCCTCCTCAGTTCAGCATGCTCAGTGGGGTTGAGGCGGTAGTGGGGAAGGTTTGGGAGGGTGGCCCCTGGGACCAGGTCAATAGCATGTTGGACATCCCTCATGGGTGGCAGTTGATCGGGAAGCTCCTCGGGGAACACATCCTTGAATTCTTCTAGGAGAGGGTGTATTTCCACAGGGTGGGGATTGGAGGGTGTTGCCTCCCCTAGACAAAGGACAACAGCACACAAGGGTGTTCCTTGAGCTAGTTCTTCCTCGAGTTCTTTCCTAGAGATGAGGTGGAGGCCCTTGACTGGCCCGGTGGGATTATCAGGGGTGGAGTTTTGGGCTGTTGGTTGGGTTGGTGCAGGCGAGACCCTGGGGTTTTGTGGTGGTGTAGGAAGGATCCCCTTAGCGGGTGGTTCTTTTCGAGGAGGGGAGGGGTTGAGGCGGATAGTCTTCCCCTCGTGTTCAAAAGCGCATGTGTTCGTTTTCCCATAGATGGTAGCATTGACATCATATATCCAAGGTCTCCCCAGTAGGATGCTTCCTACAGCCATAGGTATGACGTCACACCATACTTGTCCTTGGTAGGCTGAAAAGGTGATGGGGATAAGACAACATGTGTTGACGGGTAGGGAGTGATTGTTTATCCATGATACCCGATATGGCTTGGGGTGGGGTGTCGGGGTAAGCCCTAGGAGCTTGACGGTGTCCGGGGACACGGCGTTGACACAACTCCCATTGTCTAGGATGACCTTCCTAACATGATCCCTGATTTTGATGAAGGTGTGAAAAATGGAAGTCCTCCGCCAGTCGTCCTCCTGAGGTTGGGTAAGGGTGCACCTTATTACCCCTAGGTGGGTGGAATGGGGGTTATCTTCTATACCTTCCTCAAAGAATTGCTCTTCATACTCCTCTTCCCACCTTAAACCAGCCTCGTATTCCACAACATTATCCTCATGGGTTTCCTGGGATGTGGTAGGTCCGCCCTCAATAACCAGGCTCGACAACCCTTTGGAAGGGCATTGGGAAGCTATGTGGCCATAACCATGGCACTGAAAACACTTAACCGTACTACTCCCTGGGGTCTTCCCTTTGGAAATTTCCTCCCTTCGGGGAGGAGGGTTGGGTGGAGTGACCTTTGTGGGGGTAGGGTTGGTTGGCTGGGGGTAGGGCCGAGTGGGAGTTCCTCCACTGGGAGGAGGTGTTCTTAACAGGGGAGGGAGGTTGGGACGCGGTCCCGGGCCCTTGGAAGGGGCAAACCTAGGGTTCCTAGAAAATCTTTCTACATCACGGGCTATTTGATAGGCAACCTCAAGGCTATGGGCTTCCCTCATGAAAAGTTCTCGTTTGATGTGGGGAAGGAGACCATTCCTAAACCGGGATAGAGTGACGGCGGGTTCTTCGACGACACCACACCTTAAGAGGTATGAGTCAAATTTCTCTATATACTCTTCCACGGTATTGCCATCCTGGGTAAGGCTTTGCCACTCGTTAAGGAGGAGTTGGCTATAGGAATTGGGAAGGTATTTGTTCCTGAGTTGGGTTTTCATGTCAAGCCAAGTGTCAATGGGTCCCTCCCGTCTAATCCTCCTTTGGCTTTCTACCTTCAACCAATATGTCTTGGCAAGTTTGAGAAGGTGCATCTTGGCCAACCTAACCTTTCTCTCCTCGGACATTGGATACCAATCAAAGTATTGGTCCATGCCATGCTCCCATTCTTCATAGGCACTTGGGTTATGGGACCCATCAAAATTTGGGGCATCAACCTTGATCATTCTTAGAAGGAAGTCATCCGGATCCTCTCGTGGTCGCCTCTCATGGTACCGAGGTTGTGGGACTCTCTCCTGTTCTCGATACCACTCATTTTCTAGGTCATCCCTCTCATGTTCAACCCGTGGAGGAGGAGCTCTTTGGATATGATTCCTAGGTGGGACCCTAGCTTCTTCTAATCTCTCTAATCGGGTGGAAACACCATTCAATTGCTCCGTGAGGGCTTGGATGGCAGCCTCAAGTCGATCCATAGGAGCTTGGGGAGCTTCCCTGGGGTTGTTTTGATTGCCATGTAAATTGGGATCCATAGGTGGGTTGGAATTAGAAGGATCGGCCCGGTATATGGTACCCCTACGGGTGGACATGCACAATGACGACAACACGGGATAGAAATGCAATTGCCCTTGGACCTAGGCTTGTAGAGACAAGTCTAAAACTTGCTCTGATACCAACTGATGTGACACAACTACAGGGTATGCAGCAAGCAGACGGAATCTTAGGACCTATTCCGCATTCACAACCACATAGCAATTAAGTTGATAAATCGGGGCCAAATCGCCGTCGCACACACACGAGCCCGGGGTGACAAAATGATGCTAAGGGGAGGTGATGGATCAAGACCCTTGCTGGTAGAGTGCCAGCCGGGCTAGGGTTGCCCTCCCGAGGGTACGTAGCCCACGCTTATGGGGCTGGCCGGTGCCAATTGGGGCACTAGGTCTCACTCTCTCACTGCCCACGATGACCGCTCGTAAGTGTGGCACGTGGGGTCGGACACTCTCTCGCTTGCACAACGGAGCTATGTCTACGGATATTAAATGAACAGACACTAAAGAGTAATGGAGCAAAGTTTAGAGCTCACCTGGTTGGTTTGAAGAAACCAACCCCGTTCGGAGACGTGGGCGAGCGGGGAAGTGTGGATCCCGCACACTGCGCCGATGTAGCTTGAGCTGTTTATTACATACACTACTCCTCACGCAGGAGGGTTGGACTAAGGGTGGGGAAATAAAGCTTACATCCAAACACTACCTCCATGCAGGGAGGGGCGCTAAGCTGGCCAGGCGGGAGGGGGAAACTCGCCGAAGTTGTAGGAGAGGAAGCCAACGTTGGGTCTGCTCACTTGCTGTGAGAGGAGACAGGCAGCCGCTGTTGCAACCGTAGTTCTTACTCAGAAATTTTCCCATCGACGAGACCAGGAGGAAATTCTTCGTAACAGGAACTGGGACTCCTCTGAATTTTACTGAATTCTTCTGACGTCGTCGCTGGCTGCGGCGGAGGCTCGAACAGGACAAAGGAATCTGGGGTTGACAGCTTCAGATCTGATGCAGCAGGATGAAGAGATTGTACCGTTGGCTCCCGAGCTCCGAATCTCGAACCGTCAGAGTTGCTAGAACCGTGGATAAACTCTCTTCATATAAAAACCGGTGGGGAGGTCGTCTGAGGTCGGGATGGCCTGGGGGACGCCGATGAGTGGGTGCAGGTCGCTGAAGACTGGAGAAGGCAGATCCGCGCGACTGAAGGGGAAAAATCAGAACTTTGGCTCCCGGATGCCGAACATAGTTCTACTTCTTGCTCCTGGTCGGGTACAGGTGGAGGAAGAACTTTGAAGAAGGAACCACGGTCTGAATCCTCCACTGTGAATCGTGGTTCAGCTTCTGGTTGAACTCTGGTGCTCTGCAGATGGAGCTTGGCGCAGTCGAGGGAGAATGACTCTCCCGGGCAGCCCCAAACTCGGAATGGTATGATTCTTTCTCGCCTGCGTAGTGGACTGGACGACCTTTCTGGCAATGTATGGTACGCCTCTGGATGTCACCTTATGAATCCGGGGAAGCTTCTGCAAGTCGTAACTTTTTCTGCCACCTGCAGACTGTCAAGGTAAAGAGAAAGGATGGTGGTGGAACTAGTGATAGGGGTGGGGATTGGCAATGGTGGAGATGGTGGGGTGGATGGTTGATGGGAGAGGGGTGTTTAGGGGTGTGGAGGGGAGAGGAACAGGGGATTAAGGAGTCTTGGTGGGAGGTGGAGTGGAGGGGCCGCAGCTATCAGGTGGGGTGGTGGGGGTCGGCCAAGGGAATGGGGGTGGGCTAGATGAGGTGGGTGCGCAACCAGCAAGGGGGGATGGGGGTTAATTCGCCAGGGGATATGAATGAATGGTGTGGGGAAGTGGTATGGCTGCTTGGGGGAGAGGGAAGGTTGCCTTGGAGGTTGAGAAGGTGTATGGGGAATGGGAAGGGTTGCCTAGGGTGGAGGAGGTATTGAAGGGAGTTATGGGCCTTGGGAAGATGAAAGGGTGGAGGGGTGAGGTGGCAGCTGAGGTGGCAAGGGGGAGGGGAGGTGAAGGGCCAAGTTCGCCCAAGGGAGGGGAGAAGAGAGAGAGTGGGGTTCGCCCCCTAGAGAGAGAGAAAGAGAGGGAGAGAGAGAGAAAGCTAGAGAGAGAGAGGATTGCACTTATGCTCAAAATACTCAAATATTCATTACCCATCTCAAGGGGGGGTTGGGGTCCTATTTATAGGGATCCCAACATTTACAAAAAGTCCCTGGAGAATATGCTAAAAGCAAATAAGCAAGGGGGTGTGGGAAGGAAGAGGGCACCCATGGGCCAGGCCCATCTAATTGGGCCCATATGACCCCCTAGCCTAACAAACATAGATAAATAACTTGACGACCTAGGGTCATGACTCAAAATAAAGACAAGTACATCAAAATGACTCAGGAAAGGAGAAAATACATCAATATGTCCTCAGTAATAAACTCCCGTGTCGCCGTGGGCCCATCAAGTCGTGCAGTCGCACACTACCCGTCTCCGGAAGGGAGAGAGGTGTCGAGCCAAAGGGAATTCTGGGTGATGTCCCCATCACTTTGTCTTGGCAGGGACGCGAAGAAGGTTCCCCGATGGCTTGAGTCGGGGTACCGGCTTTGACGGGGATCGGGATCATAATTTCCTCCTCCTCATCCCCGGAGCTGTCGAATTTGGCTTTCACTCTAGCTCGGTTGTTGGCTGGTAGTGTCAAGCCTACGACGTTAACTGCGTGGTAGACACGGAAGTCTTGGTCCTGGTCATAGCCAAGTCCCCTGGTGTCCTTATAGAAGGACGGGGGTTGCCCCCGGACCTGGGAAGGGTCCCACAGTCGATGAAAGTATTTCTGTTGTGCAGAAGTTTGCCACAGGGGAATGTGTTGCTTCAAACACATTTCTTGAATATGCGGCGACAGCTCGCCCCACACCTGGACTGCTTCAGGGGTATCATCGGCTCGCCTGGACCAGCCGAAGTCGTCGTCTGGCGGGACTTGAGGGACCATGTCTCCTTTGTAGAAGGCAATAGGTTTATCCCTGTTAGCCTTCTTCTTGCTTCGGCGTTGTCGCTTGAAGGTGACAATGAATGTTGTCAGCGACTCGACGCTGAACTTGTTAGATGCACATGGAAGCTGGATGCAGCCTGGTGGCAAGCATAAACTCTTGCCGATAGCTCGGCTAATAAGATTAGCCTCGAAGTCGATCTGGCGCCTCTCGGGGCGATCTGGGGTTGACTTGGAGCCGAGGCGCAGCCGGTCAAGCTTGGCCTTTTCCTCGTCAACAGAGAAGAGATCATCATCGTCTTCCTCTGAGAGCCAACCGTTACTTTTGCTCTTAATTATAGGGTAGGGACTAATCCCCTTGAAGTAGAGCACAGTGTCGGCTAGGTTGCATTCTGTCGGTGTGAACGGCGACATGTCTGCAAAGACCTTATGTTGCTCCCCGTCCTTGGCATACTTGATGCATTGGTGGAGAGTCGATGGGATGACCCAATTTTCATGGAGCCAGGGTCTGCCCAGCAGCATTTTATATGATGTGTTGGAGTCGATGATGTAGAATGTCACCTTAGAGGTGAAATCATCGAGCACCACGTCGACATCCACCCGGCCGAGGACGTCCTCGGTGTTCTAGTTAAAGCTGGATATCTTGACCGCTTGAACCTTCTGGAGGTACGGGGTCAGATATAGGGACTTGAAGGTCTTGAGCGGCATGATATTAACAGCAGCACCTGCGTCCACCAGGATCCGATTTACATCATGCCTGTTAATCTTCCCCTTCATGTAGAGAGGGCGGTTGTGGCACGGAGGGGAAAGCAGCATGTCTTTCTCAGTGAAAGAAATGGCGGCTGTGAAGGCCCCATAGGCAGCCGCCTTCATTTCCGCGACATGTGCTTCATAGACTTTCGGCTCTTGGAGTATTTTGATAAGGGTTTCCCTTAGGTCTTTACTCCAAGCGATGGCTTCCCAAATTGAAATGCTAGCAGGGAAGCGCTTCATTTGGTGGAGGACCTTTCGGTCAGCTCGGGCTCGAGCATCTTCCAAGGAAGGTAGTATGTCAGGCTGAGCCTTCTGCGAGCTGCCGTGCTATTCCCCGTCGGGAAGTTGCACTGCCTTGCCCTTATTACCAGGATCAGACTGACTTTGATCACCGGTGGACTCCTGGAACAGGGATGTCAATGATGGCTCTTCTGGGAGTGATTGGCGAGCTGGTTTGTCCTTGTCGGACGGTCCCGCTTGCTCCGCTGTAGAAGCTGATACTGGTGCAGGGGTTGGGAGGCTAGTCATAGCCTTGTCACTGCCGGAAGGATCGAAGATACCAGGTCTGCCCCAAATTTCTACTTCCAGAAAGGGAGTTGGTTCCTCTCTTCGAAAGAGGATGATCCGCTCCGGGTCGAAGGTGGACGGAGAGAGGGGTAACCCGGGGATTCTCCCACGGCCTCTACCACATCCCCGGCCATGACCTCGGCCGCGGCTGGTGTGCTCTGGAGCTGGTTGTAGCCCAAGAGGGGCAATGGTTCTTTGTCTTGTCTGGGAGGCTACTGGCTCGCCTCGCCGAGTAGTATTGATGTTGTCAGGAGGTGGGATGGCCACCATGTTGCAGGTGCAGCGCCGAAGCATTTCTTCCAACTGCTCTATTGTGATCTCCTTGTCTTTATAGCACAAGGAGATCTCATCTGGGATCATGAGTCCTTCATCGTCCTTGAGCTTTTGGATCATTTCTTGGACCCAATTCCTGAGGCGGGCTCGTTTATGCATTTCTTCCCACGGGATGTAGCTATCGAGTGGGAGAGCCCCGATAGGACGAGGAGGAACATATTCCTCCAGGTCATCAATGAGCCGTTGGAGCCTTTGGAGAGGCGTTGGCTCGACTGGGGATTGTAGGGCAGCCGCTTGTTCAGCTTGTTTCCTGAGCCACCTTCTGAGGTTCTTCCTCCTATTTTTCTCTTGTCTCTTGGAAATAGCGATCTCCAAGGGAGTAGGAGGGAGAGGTGCTGGAGCCGGAGTTGATAAATCCTGACGAGGATATCTCCGAGCTGGCGTCTTTGCAGGGTGAAGTCAATGACTCTTCCTTACCCGAATTTCGATCCAGGCGCCTTCCGCTTGTTGTATTTGGAAGGTGGCATTAATCGCCTGCTCGATTACCTCGAGCGGCAATTCCTGGTATGCCGAGATACTGGGACTGGCATCCGAAGACGTGTGCACGGTTTGATGCCTTACCCGCGGTGGTGACAGGAGCCTACGAGGAGTCGGCAGGATGGTGCTGGCGTCCGAAGACGTATGCGCGGTTTGATGCCTTACCCGTGATGGCGACAGGAGCCTACCAGGAGTCGGTAGGCTAGTGCTGGCGTTCGAAGACGTATGCGCGGTTTGATGCCTTAGCCGCGGTGGTGACAGGAGCCTACGAGGAGTCAGTAGGCTGGTGCTGGCGTCCGAAGACGTATGCGTGGTTTGATGCCTTAGCCGCGGTGGCGACATGAGCCTACGAGGAGTCGGCAGGCTGGTGCTAGCATCCGAAGACGTATGCGCAGTTTGATGTCTTACCCACGGTGGTGACTGCTTTTGTTGAGAAGCGGATAGAGAAGTATGCTTGTTGTCCTGCTCCTTAGCCTTGCCTTTATAACCATGCTGAGGGCTGGGCCTAGCGACAACCGGCGGCGTCGCAAGACATTGTTGCTCTACACAGTTATCCCGACTCTGCGGACCGGCTGAGCCTTATGGCGGTGGGCCCGCCACTTGAATCGAAGCCGCTGAAGACTCCGAAGATGCCTTCTTTGTACTTCGGATTATGTTAATGGGTAGGCGGAAAGGATCCGATGGCCCATCCGCTGAGGGTATGTGATGAGGCTGAGGCGGGGCCTCACTCTGTTTTTGCTTTCCCTTCCTATCCCCAGATGCCGGTGATGGAGATAGGATAGGGGGAGGATGAGCGAGTGCTGAAGAGCCCGTTATCATCTCGCTCACCAGAATGTCCTCTCGGCCGAGAAGGACTCAGAGGAGCCTGGATGTGTCTTCTTCAGGGAAAGGGAGAGACTTTAGCTCTCGCCAAGACCGCCATCGCACGGCCGAAGTGGCTGGGGCCGGCTGGCTAGGTGTTGATGCCTGAGAGCCCGAAGGGGCCGAAGGAGCAGTGGAATGGATGACGTTGACCGAGTAGTCAGTTGGCTCCATCTCTTGACTGGCATCCTGCTCTCTACGCCTCCGTAATCACTCGAGCGCCTCTCGGTTGTCGGTCCGAAACTCGAGCCATTCTGGAGGATGCTGGTAAGGCAGCCCGTGCCCATTTTCTTGGGGATAGTTTGGCCGCTCTGGCGCATCCCTGGCGATGCTTAGGGTCTCTTCGACAGCTTGTTGAAGCCTGACGAGCGACATGGAGTTTCCTTCTGCATCGATCTGTTCCCATCGGATCTGTTCCTGGATGAGGTGTTGAACTTCCTCGCATGACTCGATCGGGTGGTAGATTCTAGCGTGGAAGGGGCAGTATTGAGGGTGACTACGATCCCAATGGGTATAGCCGGCAAGCGAGTCGCGGGGCATAATTTGCCCATTCTCGATGAGGATATCGAAGAGTCACAGGGTTCTCTCCCTGGGGAAAGAGAGGGGTCTCTGATCATGCCAGGGCCTCCACCCTGGATACCAGATCGAACGTCCCCTTCGGTTAGGGCTGGGCTCCTCTGATTCGTCATCAGAAAGAGAAAATGCGGCCATCATATGGATGACATTGGCTGAGGGGTGAGCCACGCGTGCTGCCTTAGCTGGCATGGCCCACGTATGTGGTTGCAGAGGATCGACGAGACCGCTCTTCATTTTGACAAGGCCATCTCGGATCAGCTTCTGCGCCTGAGTTTTGAAGACGTAGCAATCTTCGATTGAATGACCCGACATGCGATGGTACAGGCAATAACCTGGATCGTTGGTCTTCAGAGCCTCATCCGGCTTGCCGATTTCTGGCAGTTCGACAATCTTCTAAGCCATATAGAGGTCGAAGAGCATCTTCGTATGTTCCTTCTTAAAGGAGAAGGGTGTCTTCATCCGCTCCGAGAAGGAAGGAGCAGCCGGCTTATCCACTGGCCTTTTGTCAGAGCCACTGGATTCGGCCCCCTTACTGGCCTTGGCGGCAGGGGTGAACTCTATGATATTCACCTCCTTACCAGGCTGGCGTTCTCGTGCTTGCTTACCCTTTGCTGTAGTATACCTATGGTTATCGGCAAAGAACATCTCTATTTCGGCGACTGTCGAATTGAGCTGGTCGAAGCCTTTAATATTGGTGCCGAGAAGCTTTTCGCTGACCTCGGCCGCTAGACCTCGACGGCATATGGTGATGGTGTCCTCTTGAATGGGTGGATTGACACACCTCATGCTGAGGTCTCACCACTTTCTGATGAAGTCGAGAGTGCCCTCGCCCTTTTTCTGCCTGAGAGAACAGAGTTCGGCTAGGGAGACCTTTTGCTCAGCCGTTTGAAAGTGGTCGAGAAATTTATTCTAGAGATCCGCCCAGTCGATGACTGAGTTGGGCTTCAGGCGGGAGTACCATTGGAAGGCCGTTCCTGTGAGCGACGTGGCGAAGTAGCGGAGGAGATATGATTCATCCAGTGCTAACTTGCCCATGGCCGTAACATAGTAGGCCAGATGTTCATGTGGCGATCCCTGCCCGTCGAACTTTTGCAGCTTTGGGGACTTGGAGTACTCCAGGGGAAGCTTTTTTAGCTGGTGGTGAAGCGGGTAGGGTACGCTGTAGAGATCTACCGTGACAGTCCCTTCACCATACTGGGTGAGTTTTCTCTCGATAATGCGCTCGATCATCTGGTGTTGCGCCAAGAGATTCTCTGGCATTGGCGTGTTTGAGGCTCGTGGCTGAGTCTCAACTGTGGGCGTGCCAAACCCAGTTGCCAACGGGGTTCGGGCAATTGCCGCTAAGGTTTTGGTAGCATCACGGGCCGCCGGGGGTACCGGTGCCTCGG
Organism: Amorphophallus konjac; assembly: GCA_022559845.1. Taxonomy (NCBI): domain Eukaryota; kingdom Viridiplantae; phylum Streptophyta; class Magnoliopsida; order Alismatales; family Araceae; genus Amorphophallus; species Amorphophallus konjac. The sequence goes on from CM040127.1 coordinate 251,161,800, forward strand.
CCTGGGGCCTAGCAGGTTGCTGAGGATGAAGATCTCATTCCTAGAGGAGGTCTTGCAAGAGGGCCTTCAGGTGCTGGTTCTCCTTCATGAGAGTGTCGAGGGTCAGTTCTTGAAGCTCGTTCGTAGGAGGGTCGTTGTTGACCAGCTCTGCGTTGATAGGAGGGTCACGGTCTTCCATCGGGACCTCTTCCGCTGGTTCCTTCGCTTGCGGCCCGGCAGAAGTGCCGATGTGACCTGTTGGGGGAGGCGGCGAATGTAGATCCTAATAAATCCACTTAGGAATGAATACAAAAAAAGAATAAATAAGCATGCACTAGGTGCAAAGAGGAGTTTGTGATCGCCAGAGGCACGAGGCCTCAAAATATAATAATAAAAAGTATGGAGGGATCGCGAAAATATCTTAAACGCGGGTGATGTGAGTGCTCCTTTCTCTTCAAATCGGCCGGCCGATGAAGAGAGTTCTTCTCAATTAATTACCCTTGCAAAACAATCAACAAACACCAATAAAAGATTGAATTAGAAATATGGTGAGTGTAGCATCAATTCTTAATAAAAAGGATGAGCATGGTAATATGTGAAAAACACACCTTAAGGGTGGTGGCCCTTAAACCCCTATGCAAAGAGGGTATGGGAGATATGATGAATGCTATGTAAATAGGGAGGTGTGCAAGTGTTGCACTAAGGGAGATACTCAACGTAGTTGAGTTGAAGAAATATATATAAACATGTATGAACATGCATGCATATGAATGATGATAGTAAAAAGAAGAATAAAAATAAAACAGAAAGAGCCTGTTGCTTGTGGCTTTGATGCTCGATGGGGAGAAAGGCTTTAATTGGATGATGACATGAAGCGCCCAAGAGCCTTCTCCTTCAGCCAATAACAACACCTGCGTAAGAAGGAAAAGAAGAAAAACAAGACAGAAAACAAAACCAAAAAGAAGGCAGAAGAACGGGGAAGAAGAAGAAGAAGGGGAATTCGAAGGGGGAGAGTCCCAAACGATTAACAGAGCCAATGGCTCTGTTAAATAGAATTGGATGAAGAGATAAGAAGGCAAGAGTCCTACGGAGGGAAAGGATAAGAATGGGCAAGAGCCCAAACGAAGCAGGGACTCTCTGGGGAAAGGCTGCGCTCGTTCGGAACACAAAACTGAAACACGACCTGGATCAGGGCGTCAATTCAAGAATTGACGACCTGACGGAAGGCGTCTTTTAAAAACACGCCCTGAACAAGGGCGTTAATTTCAATAACCATTTTTAGAAATAACAACTTCCCATATTTGAAAAATGTGAAACACGCCTCAAGAAAAGCCACTTTTAAAAAACACGCCCCTGGGAAGGGCGTTAATTTCAAGTCTGTAAAATGGGGAAGCCGGTCAAACACCAAGAATTGACGCCCTCAGATGTGGGCGTCCTTCTCAAAGAAACGCCCCAGATCAAGTCGTGTTTTGTTAAAAACACGTCCTTACCAAGGTCGTGAATTTCAAAAATTGAGATAAATGCCCAAAAAATTCAAAAAAAATAGGAAAAAGGAGGAAATGAGGGAAAAATAGGAGAAATTCAAGAAAAGTGGGAAAAACCACTCAAACAAGCTAATTTGAGGGTCAAATGGGGGCATTGCACGGCAATACGAAATATACTCAAAATAATGTCAATTTTAGCGTGTCTACAGCTGCCCCGCCTTGGCGTCTGCTTTGCAAGGGAGCGTAGCAAACTGAAAAGTAGATGCCAAGGTGTGATGAGACACGCAATCAACATCACTTGATGAGAATCAAATCAAAAGCACGAGATGAAGCAAATCTCAGGAAATTCAATGAAATCAACAATGTTTGGATAAAAGGGGAGTTGTGCACGCGGTGCACGAAGGAGATAAAATAAATGATCAACTTCCAGCGCGGTGGAAGTACCCCAGGTCACAAACCTGTAGGTTTCACCATTGGGGAGCGGTTACCAGCCAGTGGACGTGCTGCAGCCAAGGTGGATCAAAGGAAAGGATTGAAATAAGATGATAAAAATCCAAACAAGGAGCTTTCGAGAAAATCACCCAAAACAGTAACAAAACGAACTGAAGATTCAATCCGGCATGGAATATCTCATATCTGGAAAGATTAAGATCAACTTCAACCCTCAAAGTCAGTTTATCAGAATGATTTTTCAACAATTGTTTCAAATTCCTACATGAATGCATGCTGGGTTTAAAAGGAAAAATTAAATCAAATGAAAATATAAGATAATCAAGGATAATATTGCTAAGCTGCCAAGACTGAGTCAAGAAACCGATTTCACGAGTTGATACTAAGCCGAAGCCCGTTTATCCACGCACCAACTCATAAAAAGGAACCATCGTCCCCAGTCTCGGACGGCTCAACGGCCTATCCGTATGACTAAGATGCCTCTAGAATCGTCATCGTTTTTGATGAAGGGGAACTCAAATTCCAGATTTACCAAAGCCACAAGGTCCTTGATATAATCTAGTAGCATATGTAACATATAGTAAAATGCATACAGGAGATGGTGGGGCAATGAGCATGGGAACTGAGAACTGAGCTGCAAGCACCGTGGGGCTTGGATGATGATGCCCAGTCGGTGGGACCAAGAGCTTCTTATCCTGTGCTCAAAAATTCATCAACCAAGATATAAAAGATAACAAGCAATGAATAAGGCATTTAAGCGTAGCAAGCATAGCATGAATCAAAGCATCAATAGCATGTCACAACATAGTAACCATTATGAGTTGAATCATGATATTGCAAAGCATCATTGTTTGTTATTTTGTCATGAGGATGCCAACTTGGCTAATCAAGATTTGGAGTTGAATGATCAAGATCTGATAATGCCCATCGGCAGAATTGATCAAGAGAAATTAGTAGGAGTTGATTGAAAGATCTGGAGATGAATAATCAGAATGATAATCAGGAGATATAACCAAAATGATATAAAGAGGTGATAACCAAAAATGCCCAGGGTGGCATGTCATGAGAATATCGGGAGAAATCAATAGATTGATAGCAATGAGTGGAGATAGGACTCATCCCGTGCTCTTGGTCCTTGCAAAGTTATTCCTGCAAAAGCACCATCAGAAAAATACAATGCAATTTTTATGGAGTTTTTTTTGAAATATGCAAATTTTATGAGTTTTGAAAAAGATATTCAATTTTTTATGAATTTTGGAAAATATTTCAATTTTTATGAATCTTGGAAGAAATATCTGATTTTTTGTTTAATTTTGCTCAGGAAATATTCAATTTTTTGTTTGATTTTGCAATATTCAATTTTTTTTGGATTTTGGTTTAGACATAGCTAATGCAGCATCAAAGGGTGTTTAAACCATCAATTGGGGGTCCTCGTTCCTTCCCTTTTTGCTAAAATTTCCCAAAGTCGGGCGTGCATTGAAAGTGGCATCCTATAACCGACTGCCTTTGATCAACGGTGCCCCTACCAAGGCCATACCTGAGAAATGTTCGGTCTTGGAGGGAGAATAGAAGAATAATTGGAGATAAGCTTTATGCAGGATGGGAGATGTCGGGACTTGAATTCTTTCCAAGGTGTTCCCCCTCAAAGAGGTAGTCTGTTGCGCCGGGGCTTTATGCCTTTGATTTTTAGACCCTTGACATGCATACGACCAGGATTTTCCCTGCGGGGACTTTGCCACTCTTGTCATGCCATAATTCACAATCTTACTTTTATCGAAATTCCGACTTGATTTTCATAATAGCCCTTTTGGCGAGATGTATATCATGAAATTCATATTTAGTTTGGGTCAAGACTGCCCCTATTTGAGACTCCTCTCGTATTGGGGATTACCAAGGTTGGTCATCTCATCCGTCAACCTCTTGTCCCTGCACGTGGCCGAGTAAAGAAGAGAAAAGACCTTCAGATATACTCATGGCATGGCCAAGGTAGCAACGGTGTTTAACCAAAGGAGCCGGCTAAGGACGCCGTGAAGTGTGTGGGGTGCCCAGCTGAGGGTTGATCTTAACAAGCAGGGAGAAAATGTTGAATTCCCAGCGCGGGGTTCTTATTAACCAAGGTGCTGCATAAGCAAGCCTAAAGACTCTTTTTAACAATGATTTAATTTAACAAAAGCCTAAGATAAAGATCTAAAGTACCACTCTTAATCTTGTTAGGAAGCACTTCATTTTGAAAATCATGTGTGAAGTAATGAGATAATGATATCATATAAATGCTTACTTACGCCAATATGTTACCTTGCAACCTTTGTAGAAGCAGCTGCCGCGAGAGGCTGATCATCGTGGGATAGTCCTCTTAGGCAGATAAATGATTGGAAGCAAAGGATTGAAAGTGACTTAACAAGAAGGAGTAGTGCCAAGACCAGACTCAGACGAATAAGGAAAAAAGGAAAAGAGGTGAGGGCTAGAACTCCCTTGCTAAGGCGTGGAGACCCTGATCACATGGAACAGTCTACAGAAGGAGAGGAGAATTAGAAGGAGGAATGAGGACTAAAGTCTCGAAAGTAGTGGGAGAAAGGGCAGATGCCCAAGGCAGTGGATGTGGAAGAAGTTGGGTCGGACTCAGAATCAGGAGGAATTAGAAGAAGAAATTGGTAGATAGAAAGAGGCGGATCCGGAGGGTCCGGAGGCGGAGGAGAATCATGAGAGGAAAAATCATCCGGAGGCTCCGGAGGGATGACAAAAGAAGGGACGCGATGTCCTGAGACGAAATAGGGAAAAAGATGATGGAAAAGGAAGAAAAAAATGAAGGATGTGATGTTCAGGAATATTAGAAAGATGAATCGGAAGAAAGATGGAGGGTCTGGAGGTTCCGGAGGAAGCAAATGCCGAGGGACGCGATGCCCAGGGAGGAGAGAAAAATCCGGAGGTTCCGGAGGAATGAAATCAGGAAGGAGAAGGTGGAAAGGGGCGTCGTGCCCGAGGGAAAGGTATGAAAGATCCGGAGGTTCCGAAGGAAGAAAATGGAAAGGGGCGCGATGCCCGAGAGATAAGTCCGGAGGTTCTGGAGGAAGAAGAAGGTGGAAAGGGGCGTCATGCCCGAGGGAAAAGTCCGGAGGTTCCGGAGGAATAAAATGCCGAGGGATGCGATGCCCTGGGAAAAAGGGAGAGAAATCTGGGAGAGTGAGATGAAAAGGTTGGAAAGGGGCGCGATGCCCAAGTAATGAAGATGAATATGAATAAGGTGGGAAATGCGGAGGATCCGGCGGTGCTGGAAGGCGGGGGAGATACGGGTTTGGAAACCCGGGAATAAGGAGATGTAATTGTATGCAGAATGATGGATGCGATGAATGCAATGAATGCATGAATGCAACGTAATGCAAAGAACGTGAAGAACATGAAGGGCGAGAGAATGAGATCCTCCTCCTTACCCTTGGAATGGCCCATGTGGAAGATGTGATAGACAAGAAGGGGGATAAAATAGCGGAAGGCCTTTTGGCATCAAGATAACTGCCCCTCCACGGCAGTGAAAGTGTATAGCCAATTGGCTTAATGAACAAAGCACAAGCCCATGATGAAGCTTCAATGGTAAATAACAACTCCCTTGGAAGGTGAAAAGTAATAGTGGGAGGGAGTTGGAAAGTTAGGCTCGGAAGCATCATGTTGCCCAGGGGTTCAAGATTTGGAAATTGGAACAGAGGGTGCCCTGCCCGGCCCTTACGCAGCATCAATACTTGGCATGGTGGCGACTTGGCCTCTTCAATCATGCTTGGCACAATAACCCAGATCGGCATCCGGCAAATAAATTCTTGTGTCTTGAACATCACGGCCATGGCCAAATCTGTCTTGCTCGGCTCTTGATCATCTTCGGCACATATACTTGCAGAAGCACCCACATTCCGAGCAGTAGAAGGAGGTGAAGCAGTGGCGGAAGGCTTTGTGGGTGGTGGAGGTATAATGGAAAGTGTTGGCGTAAGTGGAGGCGGAGGTTCAAACACATCAAGTTTCTCCCTTTGCTCACAAGCAGTCGGGGTTAGCTCGAGTGCAAAAGGTGGTGGATCCTGCTCAGGACTAACCATAGGTGAAGGGTTATGTGGTGGAATAGGCAACATGGGTTTCAGGGTTAACGGGATAAGGGAAGGTTGAGGTGGTGGTAATGGGAAGTCAATTGGAGAAGGCTTGGCGGAGGCTAATGGTATGAAGGTTGATGGTATAGTGGGTGGAGGTGTAATTAGTGGAGGGTTAATGGGTGAAGGTTTGGTGCGTAGGAAATGCCGAATGGGGCGAGCGGTGTTAGGAGCGGGAGTGGGAGTGGGAAGAGACTCAATAGGCACCGGCGCGGGCGATTGGAGTATCGACCCATCGTCGTAACACCAATTAGTCTCGTAAACGGGGGTTGGATCAGGGATGGTGGCTTCGTCCTGAGCAGGGGGTTCATCAAATGATAATGGAGGGAGTGGAAAGCGAAGGAAACTCGGAAGGGGTGCCTTCGGAGCTTCATCATCATCGTACACTGCCTCAGATTCTTCAAATGTCGGCTCCTGCTTGCTTGAAATGCCGAAGTCATAATCATCTCTCCTATCTTTCCATTCATTCTCCATCTTGGTAATATCATCCAGGAAAGCGTGAAGAGGATTGACTGGAGTAGGAGGAGCGGGCCGCGGGCTCGTAACCCTCTTTAATTGTTCCTCCATCAAAGTTATTTTATCGAGGAGAGTTTGCTGGAGGGGTGTGACCTGAGCAACAGAAGGTTGGCAGGGCCTTGAAGGCGGAGGAGCTGTATAAAAAGGCCGTGGAGGGGAATTAATGGGCCGACCCATAGAAGAACCCGGATGGGCCGGATTGCAAGGAATAAATGGGCCTTGGTGCCGTGATGGAGAAATAGAAGGAGGCGGGTGATGGGCCACCCGAGTAGCATGAACAGGAGGAGATGTAAGTGGATGATGGGCCACCCGAGTGTGAATAGAAGAGGGAGGTGGGTGATGGGCCACCCGAATAGGATTAGAAGGAGGGAGAGATGAATGAGATGCACCCTCAACGGCAGCCTTAAGGGCTTGGATCTGTTGAGGGGTGAGATGATCTAATGCATGGATGATTTGGGAGACTTTCTCATCATTGGGACGAGACGGTCCTGTAGGAATAGTGGCCCGAAATTGATTTGAAGGACCATTGGATTGGACATTGCCCATAGGTCGGGCAACACCATAAGAATGAGGACGTGGTCCCTTGAAAGAATGGTGAGAATGATATTGAACATGTTGAAATTGAGGAGAATGAGATGTGCACGGTTGTGCATCCTCATGAATTGAATTAAACATGTTGTTTTGTTTATGGTAAGCCATTATTCAATCAAAGTAATGTGCAAACAATTTGCAAAGAAACACACAAGTTGGAATGGTTACCTTGATTTTTATTTGTTTAAACCTTGGTGAATTAATGAATTTTAGAAAAGTTTGGAGTGATTCACACAAGGGAGGATCCTAGTTTCAAATGATATGAACTCCAATGCCAACTAGGAACCCTTTCTCACCACGTATATGGCTAACTAATCCGGGACTTCAAAAGGGTACAACCTGCCCGGCGTCCGTGAGGGAATCCACGGGTGCGGGGACTTACGGAGGCTTGGAAAAGGGATTTTCGGTCCAAAGAGACGGAATGCTCAATGGAGGGTCGTCCCGATTCCAAGAGGGTGTGTGGAATCCTAGTGAGGAGAGAGGAGGTCTCCCAAACCAAATGCAAATGTGAATGCAGCAGGGTAAACAGGCCAACCACAATAATATGATCAATCAACAAAGATAAGCATGAAATATCATGAAAAACCACAGCCGGGAGGGTTCTGGAAACCCACAGTAAAAAAACACGCCCTGGAAGGGGGCGCTACTAACCAAAGACACGATAGTGTAACTGTCGTGAATCAACGTGAGGGGCCCAGGGGCAGGGTAAAACTCGCCTTAGGGTGAGGCGCTATCAATAAAAGGACGCCCTTTCCAGCGGGCGTCAAATTCACAAGACACGCCCTGATTTGGGGCGCTAATCAAGTAAAAGACGCCCTGGATCAGGGCGTGAATTCACAGGCAGCGTAAAATAACGGAAGAAATCAGGAGATATGCTCGAAGACGCCCTGCCAGAGGTCGTTACACTGGAATAAGACGCCCCGAGTTAGGGCGTTAACTTAAAACGCGCCTCTGTCAGAGGCGCTAATTACCTTTCTTCCAGAAAACCTTCACGGTCGACAATATCAAGCACTCACAGTCACAGCAGGCAATCAACAATATGGATATTAAGATAACAGCATGCTCATCAAAGATTTGGAATAAGTGGAAATTCTAAAGAAAAAAATAACAAACTGGCAAATCACTTAGGGAAGAGTGCAAAGCCAATGGAGGGTGCCCGAGGGGCACAAAAGGAGACGTACCGAGGGTGCAATAGGGGAGACGGCACACGCGGGTGCCTAAGGGGAAAGGGTAATAAACAAAGAACACAAAGTGTCCCACCGTGATCGCCAATTTGTAGATCCTAATAAATCCACTTAGGAATGAATACAAAAAAAGAATAAATAAGCATGCACTAGGTGCAAAGAGGAGTTTGTGATCGCCAGAGACACGAGGCCTCAAAATATAATAATAAAAAGCATGGAGGGATTGTAAAAATATCTTAAATGCGGGTGATGTGAGTGCTCCTTTCTCTTCAAATCGGCCGGCCGATGAAGAGAGTTCTTCTCAATTAATTACCCTTGCAAAACAATCAACAAACACCAATAAAAGATTGAATTAGAAATATGGTGAGTGTAGCATCAATTCTTAATAAAAAGGATGAGCATGGTAATATGTGAAAAATACACCTTAAGGGTGGTGGCCCTTAAACCCCTATGCAAAGAGGGTATGGGAGATATGATGAATGCTATGTAAATAGGGAGGTGTGCAAGTGTTGCACTAAGGGAGATACTCAACGTAGTTGAGTTGAAGAAATATATATAAACATGTATGAACATGCATGCATATGAATGATGATAGTAAAAAGAAGAACAAAAATAAAACAGAAAGAGCCTGTTGCTTGTGGCTTTGATGCTCGATGGGGAGAAAGGCTTTAATTGGATGATGACATGAAGCGCCCAAGAGCCTTCACCTTCAGCCAATAACAACACCTGCGTAAGAAGGAAAAGAAGAAAAACAAGACAGAAAACAAAACCAAAAAGAAGGCAGAAGAACGGGGAAGAAGAAGAAAAAGGGGAATTCGAAGGGGGAGAGTCCCAAACGATTAACAGAGCCAATGCTCTGTTAAATAGAATTGGATGAAGAGATAAGAAGGCAAGAGTCCTACGGAGGGAAAGGATAAGAATGGGCAAGAGCCCAAACGAAGCAGGGACTCTCTGGGGAAAGGCTGCGCTCGTTCGGAACACAAAACTGAAACACGACCTGGATCAGGGCGTCAATTCAAGAATTGACGACCTGACGGAAGGCGTCTTTTAAAAACACGCCCTGAACAAGGGCGTTAATTTCAATAACCATGTTTAGAAAGAACAACTTCCCATATTTGAAAAATGTGAAACACGCCTCAAGAAAAGCCACTTTTAAAAAACACGCCCCTGGGAAGGGCGTTAATTTCAAGTCTGTAAAACGGGGAAGCCGGTCAAACACCAAGAATTGACGCCCTCAGATGTGGGCGTCCTTCTCAAAGAAACGCCCCAGATCAAGTCGTGTTTTGTTAAAAACACGCCCTTACCAAGGTCGTGAATTTCAAAAATTGAGATAAATGCCCAAAAAATCCAAAAAAATAGGAAAAAGGAGGAAATGAGGGAAAAATAGGAGAAATTCAAGAAAAGTCGGAAAAACCACTCAAACAAGCTAATTTGAGGGTCAAATGGGGCATTGCACGGTAATACGAAATATACTCAAAATAATGTCAATTTTAGCGTGTCTACAGCGGAGCCTGGTGGCACGGCCTCCTGAAGTGGGACAGAGCTGGTTCAGATCGTCAGAATGGGTGTTTGGCTGGTGTCCGGTGGTGTAGCACGCGAACACTCGAACCGCGTCATTGATGAACCGGGCCGTCCGTTTCCCGCGCGTGTGCCGCTCAGGGCGGACGGGCGTCCCTAGTCTGTCAAAGACCGAGGTGCGTTGCGGAGGGGGCTCACTTCCAATACCAGTCGGAGAAGAACCCTGGACAGGCTGTTGGAGGGCCCGGGAACGGGCTCGCCTTTGCCTCCGCTTGCTTGTGCGGGGGACATTAGACAACTGGGCATCGTTAGACGATGCTACTGTGAAGCCAGTCGCATCCCGTCTGATGCCGCGTCTGAGTGCTTGCAGGGGGTTCCTAATACGCGCCCTTCGAACAGCTTGAGCTTCTTCTTGGGTGACCCAGGTTCTCCTCAAGTCAGATTGCCGGTCTCCCTTGTCACCGCTTTTCCGACGAGTTGTCTTGGGAGTCCATATGTCGGGCTACGGTGGGTGTCCCTGGGCTGCCACCGAGGAACCCGCTCCTTTGAGCTTCGCCCCGTCCTCTCGCGTTTGACGCAAGAGGTCAAAATGATTGGAGGTGGGGATGGTGGGAACGGTCCGTTCCTGGGGTATGGTTGGTTCACCCCCGTCGAGACAGATCCGTAAATCACTGATAAGAATCGTCTTGCTGGAGTTGCTAGTTGCAGTAGCGAGTCGCCTGTCTCTGCGGCCATGGCGACGCTTCTTTTGAGGAGCTGAGGAAGACTCCGCCCCAAGATGGTAGATCGAGAAGATCTAGCCTGGAGCGACCGACAGTTGTGGACGCACTTCTTATTAATTAAGATCTATGGTTTATTTGTTAATTGGTCTATTAAGACGGGTTTATTTGTTTGTTAAGTGCGTGGGCGTGCCAGTCACAAAGTGACGATTTATTCGGGCTTCGATGAAGCCCATGGTGCGCTCGATCTGACTAATCAGATGATTGTGTGGTTCATGTCGAGACTGAGAACCCGCCGTACCATAAAGGCTACGATGTTAATTACATCCCCTCGGAGAGGGGAAAACCCTTGATTGATTGCCAGGAAAAGGGGCCCAATGGCCTGAAATTCATAGTAATGAAAGCGAGAGCAAAATCTCAGATTGCGTTTGAACAGACCCCGCATTGGGGCGTAAACGTTCATGGATGCATGCATGTCGGTCACTCACGGACCATTCCATGTACGGACGGAAGTCCGCATTAGTAGCGTCGAAGATGACGATAAAACCATACAAATGTCTGCCGCAGACACAGCAAGCTTAATGCGGGTGCGGGATTGAATCCCGATAGAAGCGGGTCAGATTAATGATCTATTGGCCCGAGATGGTTGCGGACTATGGCTATATCGGGGTCCCCGAGGTCCACGTCCGATGCCATGGGGTGTCATTGATTTTCTCTTCACACATAGTCCGGGGAAACGAAGGTCCCAAGGTATGCGTGCATGTCGGTCACTGGCGGACCATTTCTTGTTCGGACGGAGGTCCGCGTTTGTAGCGTAAGAGATGGTGACAAACTGTACAAATGTCTGCCATGAGTACGGCAAGTTTAATGCAAGTGCGGGATTAGATCCCGGTATATATGTTGGTCACTAACGGACCATTCATTGTTCGGACGAGAGTCCGCATTTGAAGCATCGAAGATAATGACAAAGACATACGGATGTGTTGTACTCCTGGTTTTGATGATGACAACGATAAGATAAGTGACATAGACACTTAAGTTTTAATGAATGTTTAACAGGAACAAAAGGATGCAGGGTGCTCAATGCGTCAACGCCATCAACAAGCAGCGTCGACGCAGCGGCTTAAGAGATGCCAATATTCAAGGCAAGAAAGGCCTTAATGTACATGTCCATGCGTCAACGCCACCCACTGGCAGCGTGGACGCAGCAGTTCAAGTATCTCCTTGCAACCTCTGGAGTACCTTGGCAGCGTCGACGCTGCAGCTCGTTGGGTCGACGCAGCAGCTTGATGGATCGACAAGGTGACCAGAGGGTGGACGCAGCTGCACAATGCGTCAACGCACTCCTTGACGCAAGAAGGCTGAAGCCATCCAATTTCAGCTGCTGGAACACACCAATGCGTCAACGCAGCATGATGAGAGCGTCGATGCAACACGTCTAACTGTTGAAGACCTGATCACTGGATCACCGATGCGTCGACGTAGCAGTGGAGCAGCGTCGACGCAACTGTCAATAGGGCTAGGCTGGTTGCTCACTGGAACGCATCAATGCGTCAACGCCATGGGTTGGAAGCGTCAACGCAGCAGACTTGAGTTTTGCTGGTAGAATGCCCTTGAAGGGTGCGTCAACCTTATGACGCAAGGCACGTGATCCGAGGTGCCTGGCTCGTAGTCCCAGGATGGACGAGGTACCAGGATCCTGACACGTTGAAGCTGGGGCCTGCTACTTCACCACGTGGACCAATCAATTGAAGCTCTCTAGGGCGTCTCTGCCCTATCCTCCGAAGCCCATGTTATTGGTATATAAATCCCTCTTCGTCTTCAGTGAAGAGGCTAATCACTCCAAGAAAGAAGTGAAGAAAAAGAGGCCATCTGAGAGCAGGAAGAGAACAGGAGAGAGAGATAGGCCAGCAGAGAAGAATTCGATAGCAAAAGATGAAGATCGTGAGAGTGGAAACAGTAGAAGAAGAAAAGAGCAGAGAACAGTAAGAGTGCGTGAGCTGAGAAGAAGAAAGAAGAGGAAGAAACGAAGAAGAAGAGAGAAGTCTATTGAAGACATGTTCAGTCTGTTCGTGGATCAAATCCAGAACGACTATTGTGTTTCATTTCCAGTTTCTGATGTTGTGCTTTTCATGTTTCGTGTTTCTTATTTTTTTTGTGTTACTCCTATTGTGATTGTTCTTCCGAACCTCTAGACTGAGGTCGGATTCCTCCTGGTGGGTCAGGAGAAGGGAGGCTAGCCCTCCGGTTCTGGTCTTACTGGTAGCAGGTCCAGGTGTACCCTCCGGGTTGGAGGAAGAGAGACTTGGGTCTCTGGTTGCTGGTGACTGGGTGTCACTGGTGTTCCCTCCGGTTGGGAGGAAGAGGGGAGAATGTTCCCCTGGTCAAGCTGTTTGGCAGCGTGTGTTCGCAGACTGAGTCTGCAGGTTACTAGCTTGTGCTAGTGGAAGCCTCACTCCTGTTGGGAGTGAGGGGTGGATGTAGGTCTTGGTGACCGAACCACCTAAAAAATCTCCTGTGCAAGTGATTGTGCTTTGTGCGTTTGTTCCTTGCCTTCTACCTCCCCTTCACAGGTTGTGCATGCTTGGTTAGGTGTGTTAATTGGGAGTAATCTCTGAGCATTGTTTTCTACTAAGTGTGCTTGGGTTGATTAGCTCTGCTTGCGAGTCTGGTGTGATCAGGTGGCTGCATTGTTGCAGTCCAACTGTTTGATCAATTGTTTGATCATCATCTCCTCTTGGAAAGCTCATTAATTTTTATTCCGCATATCTGAGCGTTTAGTGTTTTAATTCGGGCATAATTTTTAGAGGGATACATTCACCCCCCTCTGTATCCGGGCCTAGCACCCTAACAATTGGTATCAGAGCGGTGTCTGCTTAGAAGGTCCAGCGACCTGCAGATCCGATCTGGCTGTCTTAGGTGCTAATTTGTCTCTAGTGCATCAATATTCTTGTTGTCTTGAATTTACTCACTATTTGTTTTCAATGGCTCTTCCACCCGTCTTTAGTGGTTCTGATTTTAATCAGTGGCACACTGCTCTCCATGCTTATGTTAATGCTGCTAATCCTGATCTGTGGAAATTAATTTCACAAGGTCCTCACACCTTACCTACGAAAGTGTCCAAATGGACCGACAGACACAGATCAAAGGACGGAGAAAATCAGAAAGCCTTTAATCTGATGAAAGCAGCTACTGACAGAGCTTTATGGTCTTGCTTTCATGATTGCAGGTCCGCTAAAGACATCTTGGATATGCTGAAGAAAATTCACAGGGCAAATGAGGACAGCTGCATGATGGCTGACAGATATAATCAAGGCAGCAGTCAAGATGATGATGATGATGATGATAATGAGGTAAATCCCTTTGAAAACTATACTTCAGATGATTAGGAAAATGCTTATGCCTAATTATTTGAATCTCATGAACAGCTAAGAAAACAATATAAAAATTAAAGAAAAAGGTTGATCAAAATGTCTCTGATTTATCATGTGAAAAATGTTCAAATTTGAAGCAATCTCTTAAAGTCTGTGTGTCTGATAATCAAGGACTTAAGAAACATGTTGAATTGTTAAAATCTGAAAAAGAGACTCTCAGAAAATCTGTTATTGAGAATGAAGGAAAATGTGAGGAACTTGAGCAAGAGAAGAACCTATTTGCTGAAAAACTTAATGCCATAAAATCTGTAAATGCAGAATTGCAAAGAGATTTTGAAAAATAGCAAGAGGATTTGAAGGAATTTGAGGCTGGAAGAAAACTTGGAATTAACTCTGATGATCAGATTTTGATAATTGAATTAATTCAGAATGACAGACTAAAGGAAGAAATTGAGAAACTAAAACAGCTGAACACCATCTTGTCAGAAAGATTGCTGACATTTGAAAAAGGTAAATGTGTAGTGTCCGATAATTCAGAAGAAGTTGATGAGCTGAAAAAGGAAATTGAGAATTACATAATTGCCAACAAAGTCTTGAATGAAGCTGTCAATTGCAGTGAACAAGAGACTGCAAGTTATGAGTTACACATTGCCTCCTTAGAAGAAGAAATTCAAGACTTGAGGAAATCTCTGTCTAAATTTGTTAGTGGGCAAGATAATCTGAACAAACTGCTGGGAATAAAAGTCAATTTTCAGAAGGAGGGGTTAGGTTATAATCCTGTAAATAAAAAGAAGTTTGAAAATAAAATTCATACATCTTTTGTTGCTAGCTCTACTTCTCACACTTCTCAGAAGTCACCTGTTTCTCAGTCCACTGTTCAGAGAACCCAAAAACAAACTGTTTTCGTTAAATCTTCTGAACAGGAAAAGCCTTCTACCTCATCTACACCTCAGTACAAGGCTAAGAAAATAGGAAATCAAAATAAAAATCATAAAACAACAAAAATTTAAAGGAATAATTTGCATGCTGAAAACTCATCAGATAAATGCCATGCTGAAAAAAAATCAAATGGCTCCTGTCATTACTGTGGTAAGCATGGACACTTTATAAGTAACTGCTTTGTGATGAAACAAGATGACAAGAAGCATGCTAGAAAATCTGTTTCAATGAACCAGCATATCACATGTTTTAATTGCAACAAAATTGGTCACAAGACCTCTGAATACTGGTCAGGTTTTTTTTAAAAGAAATTCTTTCAAATGCCCTTACTGTGGAAAGCATGGCCACAAAGTCAAGGACTGTTGGCATGCTCAGGGTAAAAAATTCAATTCTAAAACTGTTAAATTTCCTGCCATTAACAGAAAGTCTCTTGCATGCTATCACTGTGGGAAGCCAGGTCATAGAGCATCTGAATGTTGGCTGGCCGGTTTTGATAAACAAAATTTTAATTATGTCAACAACAAAAAATTTCATGCATATGCACATGGATTTCATGCTAATAAGAATGTGCATAAATCAAATCTGAATTCTGGTGCATCTTGCTATCATTTTAGTAAACATAACTATTTCTCTGCCAATAAATTTCATGACAACAGTAATGTGCATAAAAAGAATTTGGAATCTGCTAATTCTTGCCATTACTGTGGACAAATTGGTCATTCAATGAATAATTGCTACTCTATAAAATCTGATGACCATGCTGCTAGAAATGTGGTGAGAAAACCTGCTAGGAGTAATAATGTCATCTCAGGACCCAAGACCTCTTGGGTACCTGTTTATGCAAAATAACTTTGCTTTGCAGGTGTGCCTTGGGACTGAGGAATAAAGAGGGGTAAACAAGCCAAGGCACTCAAAAATAAAACCCCATTCTCACACTGCTCAGGTAAATTCTCTGCATTTCCTATTTTGAAATTCATTGCATATCTTGCTTGATGTGTTTCATGAATATTCATTTATCATCTGTCATTTGCACTGCTCTCTGATCATGCACTCTCAAATTTCTGAATATCTGGATTGCATATAGGACTGCATGTTCTAAGGGGGAGTTTAGTCGTCTTTGTTTGTTGTGTCTATCTTTCTTTCAATCATCTCAGCATGAATACTGTTTCAGTTTGATACTCATTTTATTGGCTATTATAATTTCATTCATGCATGGTCTGAGGAGGAGTTTGCTTAAGATTAATTTCTCGGTAACAAAATGCTGAATAGAGTACGGAGTTGTTGCTGCTGGCTGGTTAAGTGAGTTGACGCTATGATGAAACTGAGTCAACGCTGTGGACAATTGGGTTCTGAAATTGAACAGATGTTTATGCTGTCTAGATGGATGAGTTGACGCAGTGAAGAGGGTGAGTTAACACAGCTGTGCCTTATTGGAATCTCAGGGTTACATCTTCCTCTTTTGGAAACTTCCTTCTCACATCACCTTGCTCTGTCCATATATCATGTCCTTTCCGTTCTTATCCCACAATAAAGCTTCCTTGACATCCGTGTATGGGAAAAATCTCTAGAGCACTGAGATATGTAGATGATGTCTTAAATTCAAGGGGAGTTACAGTGATAATTCATGTGGAATATGAGATATATTCTGAATTGCTCTATGATATGTTAATGATAGGAGATCCATAATTCTTATGATGTTTGAATTCAAGAACTTTTGAACCCAATTATGCACTATGTATGGAGCAAAAGCTGAACAATTTAATAAAACCAGGACCTCATCATCTCTCGATCCTTATTGTTCAAAAGTAAAGAAACCAATGTGTGTAGAGGAATTTAATAATTGTATTGATGATGAACTCAGAAATTGTTTATAAACGCTAAAGATGCAATCTATTCACATGTAACATAATGCAGAGCAATGGTAGTTGTTCACTGAGAAATTAGCCCTATGCACCAAAGAAGTGCTGAAGAGCAAGTCATGAGGTGCGCTACTATCTCTGTCTTCAAGAGAAAAACAAATCATTCCAGAGCAATGGTAACTATCAACTGAGAAACTACCTTCAAGCACTTATGAAGTGCTGATAGGCATGTCATGAAGTTAGTTGCCACCTCTGGTTAGTCAATGCAGAATAGGTTGCTATGCTGAGTAACCGGGGACTCGGGTGTCTGATAAACATGTGTACCCGTGTCAAAATGCTAGCAATACTTGACTGTAAATGAAAATGTAAAAAGAAGTGGAAAATGCTGAAAATGTGAAAACAATTAAAACATGTGAGTTTGGTTGATCTGATGCTCCTTATTCAACTAAGTCTATCTTCAATGCCAGTTAAATGTCTCTCTATCTGAAAGGCTTTTTAAAATTGAAAGATATAAGGGTCAGAAATGAAAATGGTTCTAGTGTGAAAAGAGTTCTATTTTTTCTCCAGGCAGGTGGCTTTAGTGGTTCATGGCTTCTAATTCAATGTTTTAAGATTATTTCTTCTCTTTATCATTAAATGAATTAGAGCCTATTTACATACATCTCTTTCATGGGAACTCGATCTGCAACACTTAAAATTCCTTGAATATAAGCCTGATTATCTCACTATCTTAGTACCTTAAGAAAATCCTTTGAACGGATGTCTCTCTGGTTACTTGTCTTGCTTCTTCTGTTCACATCAGCCTCACTGCGTAGACGCAATGTCCCTTGGCATCCACGCCTTATGTCTTTCTGACTACTTGTCTTGTGTTTTCTGTTCACATATGCCTCACTACGTAGACGCAATGCCCCCTTGGCGTCCACGCATTGCCTCTAATACAACCTTCTTCAACCCGGTTCACCGACTTGAACCAGCTGAACCGTTCACTAAAAGGGTCTTCGTAGCCTCTTTAAAAGAGTAGCTTGACCGCCACTCGTCTCCACTCCGTTCGAAACCCTTGGACGGTTTACCTTCCGTGTTCTTCAAACACCCTCCCACACCATTTCTTGTCTCCGATCATCTTCGGCAAGGGTGCTCAGTCGGGAAAGCTGTTGATGGAGCAGAACTTGAGGGATTATAGTGCGACACAGTTGACGATGGACTCACTCACAGAGGATGCGCTTGATGCTCCAGTGGCCAACCCTCCAGAAGCGACACCATCTACAGCTATTTCCAGGAAGCGCAAAGGAAAGGAGAAGGAGAGACGTCCTCGGAGCCCTAGTCCGCCAGTCAAGAGAAGAAAGTCCTCAAAATCGATATCAGCTGAACCATGCACCTCTTCTAGTATAACGGGGAAGAAGAAATCCAGGTCTTCTGTTGTCATCAATATAGAAGAACCTCTCAAGGTTCTTATCCCCAGGTACATTGTAAGTTCCGATGAAAAGCTACTGACTGCATTTCCTGAGGTACGGCCTGCATTAGAATTTCAAGGCTGGTGGAAGTTTGTGACGAAGCACACTGTTTACTATCCTACTCTCGTTAGGGAATTTTATCAGAATTTGAAATATGAACCGAAGATTCCCAAATTGTCCTCCACTGTTAGAAATGTTCATTTTGAGTTAACTAGTGCCCTGCTTGCTCGAGTTTGGAAAATACCAATGGGAGGAGCAAAGCTTCATTCGTATGAGCTAGATGAACATGAGGCGTTTGCTGTTTTGACTGGGTTAACCAAAGACCCCTCTGACGTGAAACAGACAAACCTGTCCAGTCTGAAAGCTAATAGATTTATACCATCTGTCAGACTACTTCATCACATATGCACGTCTATCATCACACCTCAAAGCAGTGGTAGAGAAAGAGTCACAGATATGCAGCGATTCCTGTTGTACTGCATGCTAAAGGAAGTTAAGATTTCTTTAACTGATGTTGTAGTTCAGACAATTGGAACTTGTCTTCACCACTCTAGAACACTACCTTATGCAGCACACCTCACATCAATTTTCAAAAAGGTAGGAGTGGATTTTGGAACTAAAAAGAAACATGTTATCCCCAAAGGAAACATATATTCCATGTCTTACGTTCAGAGATTTATGGGCTTCAAAGTCATTGATGGTAAGGCTGTTAGAATCCTTCCCAGTCAGAAATCAGCTCAATCAGAAACAGGACAGGCATCAAGAACAGTCACTGTGGATGATAGTCAAGTGAACAGGACAGAGATACCAATTCCACCTGTGGTGAGAGAAGGAAGACCAGAGGGTAGTTCAGCAAGAGGAGAGCATGAGGTTGAAGAAACATTTGTGAGATCATCAAGCCCTCAGTTGGAAACTGGGGAACCCAGTGGCTCTACACCAACAATGGAAATTGGTGTTTATAGGAGGCCTTTTCCAACTTCTGATACAGCTCCACCACCAGCCACTGTTGAAGAGATGTTTGCTCACATGTCTATGATGCTGCAGCGTCAGGATGCAAAGATGGACAAGCTAATGGAGTTTACAAATTATCATCTGAACAAACTGACTGCTCGGATTATACAATTTGAAGTCTCTGTCTTATCCGAGTGGCAAAAATTCCTACTCTCCAAGATGCTATCTGACCAAGCCACAAGGTCTGTCTTGCAACACATATCAGCTCTTCTTGACAAACTCTCAACACTGGTGAACGATGTGCACAGCAACCAATCTTCATTTTGTCAATCTTTTGCAAAGGTTATTGATATATGTTATGATGTGAGGATAGGTGTTGAAACCCTCAAGAGTCCTGTCAATGCACTTCCTCAATGCATCAAGGTTCTTTTAGGCAAGATTGACACTGTGACTGACACACTCAAATCTCTTGAAAATCAACTGAAGAAATCTGATGATATGTCCTCTGCAATTGCACATGTGAGGACCACACTGCAACATGACTTAGCTGCTATATCTCAAGACATTCGCACTTTGCAGGCCAGAAATCAACCTGCTACTCAAAGATCTCAATCTTCTACAAGTCAAGTACCAAGGGGGGGCTCGCGGATCTTCTTCCAGTCATGCCAGATTTTTCAATTGAGGCCTCGTGCCAGATCACGTATTTCCCCCTTCATGATGATGTCAAAGGGGAAGAGCAGCATGAGTTCAAATGATAGCATATGTTTCTTTTTGTAATTAAGCATACATCACAATGTAGCTTCATGAATTACAGATACTTGAATACAATGTAGCTTCATGAATTACAAATACTTGTACTTCTGATTCACAGATAACCATGCATTTGTTTGATGCCTCATCCTTAAAACAGTCCAGAGTTGCCATCATCAAAAAGGGGGAGATTGTTGTACTCCTGGTTTTGATGATGACAACGATAAGATAAGTGATATAGACACTTAAGTTTTAATGAATGTTTAACAGGAACAAAAGGATGCAGGGTGCTCAATGCGTCAACGCCATCAACAAGCAGCGTCGACGCAGCGGCTTAAGAGATGCCAATATTCAAGGCAAGAAAGGCCTTAATGTACATGTCTGTGCGTCAACGCCACCCACTGGCAGCGTGGACGCAGCAGTTCAAGTATCTCCTTGCAACCTCTGGAGTACCTTGGCAGCGTCGACGCTGCAGCTCGTTGGCTCGACGCAGCAGCTTGATGGATCGACAAGGTGACCAGAGGGTGGACGCAGCTGCATAATGCGTCAACGCACTCCTTGACGCAAGAAGGCTGAAGCCATCCAATTTCAGCTGCTGGAACACACCAATGCGTCAACGCAGCATGATGAGAGCGTCGACGCAACATGTCTAACTGCTGAAGACCTGATCACTGGATCACCGATGCGTCAACGCAGCAGTGGAGCAGCGTCGACGCAACTGTCAATAGGGCTAGGCTAGTTGCTCACTGGAACGCATCAATGCGTCAACGCCATGGGTTGGAAGCGTCAATGCAGCAGACTTGAGTTTTGCTGGTAGAATGCCCTTGAAGGGTGCGTCAACCCTATGAAGCAAGGCACATGATTCGAGGTGCCTGGCTCATAGTCCCAGGATGGACAAGGTACCAGGATGCTGACACGTTGAAGCTGGGGCCTGCTACTTCACCACGTGGACCAATCAATTGAAGCTCTCTAAGGCGTCTCTGCCCTATCCTCCGAAGCCCCTGTTATTGGTATATAAATCCCTCTTCGTCTTCAGTGAAGAGGCTAATCACTCCAAGAAAGAAGTGAAGAAAAAGAGGCCATCTGAGAGCAGGAAGAGAACAGGAGAGAGAGATAGGCCAGCAAAGAAGAATTCGATAGCAAAAGATGAAGATCGTGAGAGTGGAAACAGTAGAAGAAGAAAAGAGCAGAGAACAGTAAGAGTGCGTGAGCTGAGAAGAAGAAAGAAGAGGAAGAAACGAAGAAGAAGAGAGAAGTCTATTGAAGACCTGTTCAGTCTGTTCGTGGATCAAATCCAGAACGACTATTGTGTTTCGTTTCCAATTTCTGATGCTGTGCTTTTCATGTTTCGTGTTTCTTTTTTTTTTTGTGTTACTCCTATTGTGATTGTTCTTCCGAACCTCTGGACTGAGGTCGGATTCCTCCTGGTGGGTCAGGAGAAGGGAGGCTAGCCCTCCGGTTCTGGTCTTGCTGGTAGCAGGTCCAGGTGTACCCTCCGAGTTGGAGGAAGAGAGACTTGGGTCTCTGGTTGCTGGTGACTGGGTGTCACTGGTGTTCCCTCCGGTTGGGAGGAAGAGGGGAGGATGTTCCCCTGGTCAAGCTGTTTGGCAGCGTGTGTTCGCAGACTGAGTCTGCAGGTTACTAGCTTGTGCTAGTGGAAGCCTCACTCCTGTTGGGAGTGAGGGGTGGATGTAGGTCTTGGTGACCGAACCACCTAAAAAATC
The DNA here is from genome assembly GCA_022559845.1 of Amorphophallus konjac. Classification (NCBI taxonomy): domain Eukaryota; kingdom Viridiplantae; phylum Streptophyta; class Magnoliopsida; order Alismatales; family Araceae; genus Amorphophallus; species Amorphophallus konjac. The sequence goes on from CM040127.1 coordinate 251,183,413, forward strand.
TCCTGTGCAAGTGATTGTGCTTTGTGCGTTTGTTCCTTGCCTTCTACCTCCCCTTCACAGGTTGTGCATGCTTGGTTAGGTGTGTTAATTGGGAGTAATCTCTGAGCATTGTTTTATGCTAAGTGTGCTTGGGTTGATTAGCTCTGCTTGCGAGTCTGGTGTGATCAGGTGGCTGCATTGTTGCAGTCCAACTGTTTGATCAATTGTTTGATCATCGTCTCCTCTTAGAAAGCTCATTAGTTTTTATTCCGCATATCTGAGCGTTTAGTGTTTTAATTCGGGCATAATTTTTAGAGGGATACATTCACCCCCCTCTGTATCCGGGCCTAGCACCCTAACAGGATGTCTGCCGTAGGTACGGCAAGTTTAATGTGGGTGCGGGATTGGATCTCGGTAGAGGTGGGTCAAACAGATGAACTATCGGCCCAAGATGTGCCCAGATCATGAGCATGTCGGGGATTCTGAGGTCCACGTATGATACCATGGGGCGTCGTTGCTTTTCTCTTCATGCACAGTCTGGGGAAGCGAATTGTTAAGTGTGAAGCCCGAACTCGCCATCGTGCGCCCTCCCACGCGGATCGACTTGCGCGGTCAGGTCACAGGGGTCTCCGGGGGCAGAGCCCCCGGAAGAAATTTTTGATTATAACAGGGGCGACATTGTCTTTGTACCGAGACTTGGGGGTGTGCTGGCTGGAGAGGTCCAAGGGGAGACATGGTCCCAAGGTACGCATGGTTATAGCATCTTTTATTATCGTTATTCCAATTGTCAGATTATGTGGTTTGTTCTCATAGGAATGGTTCATGTTCTTTCATTTTCATTTATTAGTTTAGGTCCCTTCTTTTGTTTTCTTCATTAGTTTCAAACCTTTTCTTCTATTTAGCTAATTGTTGCTCTTCTTTTTTTTTATGAGGCACGCCGGTTTAAGGAAGCAAATGGGTGCGCCGGTTAAGGGGATGCCAAGGGGCGCGCCGGAATAGGAGGTGCAAGGGCACGTCGGTTTAAGTAGTGCCATGGGGCGCACCGGTTTAGGGGGGGTCCAAGCCAAGGAAGGGGAGTGCGTCGGGTAGATGCCAAGAAAATGGGGGGGGGGGGGGGCGCCGGTTAATGGCCAAGGAGGAAGAGGGGGTTTTGAGTGTGAAGCTAAACCGGTGCGGGGGGGTACCACGGCGGGTTAGCCCACGCCGGATAGGAGCATGTCGGGATAGCTCTTAGAAGGTTTTCTTTCATTCTTGTTGGCTTTGTTTCTTTCTTTCTTTCACCTGCAAGTTGATTTGGTGATTGGTTTGTTCATCCAATTGGTGGATTAAGTTCGTGGAGAGGAAGTTTAAGTGTTTTAGCCATTTGTTAAGGTCACTTAGGATGAAGGTTTAAGTGTTTTGTTGGAGAAGTTTATTATGCAAGGCTTTAGAGGTTAGTTCAGTGCCTTACTCAGGGAAGCATTCTGTTTTGGGGGAACTTCATTTATCCTCTATTATGTGCCCTCGTTCCTTGTCCTTATTGTTTACGTTCCTGGTGAAAATTGGGCAACACCTCCCCCGGACTGAGGCTTGCCAGAGAAAAATAAAGGAACACCAAACGGATTGCTCCGGGGTGAACCTCAAAATGCAGACCTCACGGCGGTCTGTTAACCCACATGTGAGTGTGGAAGAGCTCGAGGACTAGCCTTCAAGAACTCTCACGACTCACGGGTAATGGTTTCATTAACGTTCAAGCGGGACAGATGTGTGCCACGAGAGGCTTTAGATGTTCATCCCTTCGATGGGTTCCTCTGAAGGCCGTGCCACAGAGAGGCAGGTCTCCGAGGTCCCTGGATGATAAGAAAATCGGGAGAAAGTGGGAGGAGATCAAAGCAGTAGAACATTACTCATGCCCACTAAAAATTATTCTTTTTATTCATCCCTAAGGGAAAGGGGGAAAAGAGATACATGAGGGGATCTACCCCGGAGCAAAGGGAGAATACAGCGGAGGAGAAGGACTTGAAACTCATGCGAGGGAGAGGAACAGAGCACAAGCTCTTCTCCCCCTCCCCAGGGCTCACCTCTCTTCTCTCACAGACCCTCTCTTCTTCCTCACCTCTCTGGCGTCAGGGGACGAAGCTTTCCTTCTCTTCGGGTGGCCTTCTCTTCTCGCTACCAACCTCTGACCAATCGCTCAGCCATCAGCCGCAGCCAACAGCCATTCTCTAGTGGAGTCTCAATTCCTCTTTATAGCACCTTGCTCTTTCTTCCACCCTGCATCTCGTTCGAAGCCATCGAGTGGCCTGCGGGTAGGGGGCCGTAGAGTAGGAAAGCTGCTTCCATGAGATTGGCCGACGGTGACCGGCGAAGAAGTGACGTTTGGTGCGGAGCTCGAAGCCTTCCATTCCTGGGAGCAGGAAGGGCTCAGGCGGTTGAACGCTGGTCGGGTGCAGGCTGTTCGCCCATTTCAGGTAAGTTCTCTTTGTTCGCACCAGAAAATAGGGGATCGGGCGAAAGATGGGACGACAGCCTTGGTTAAAACGGTGTGGGGTGAGCATGCCAGTTTAGGAGCAATAGAGGAGCGCTCCGTTTTAAACCAACTTCAGGTGCACGCCGGATTAGCACCAAGAGGAGGGGCGCGCCGGCTTAAAACCCCCTTGGAAGGGCGCGCCAGTTTAAGACCAAAGGAGGGGCGCACCGATTTAAGTGGAGGCCGCGCCGGTTTAAGTGTCAAAAGACTTCATTCCGACTTCGTGGTGATTCAGGTGAACACTTGTGCTCCCGCAATGCTTTAGTTGTAATGCACCGCCTTCGTGATGTTTAGTTCAAAGCCCCCCGAGTCCCAGTTTAGGACTTCGAGTGATTTCTGGCGCATGACGAGCACGTCTCTGAATTACCGGGTTTCTTCCTGATTCGGCTTTTGGCAATGCCGACTGGAGAGCTGGGGCCATCTCTTCAGCCCAAAGGGCTTCTTGTTGGGTGGCGGAGCGCCGAGTATATATATATGTCATGCTTGTAGGAGGTACGGGGTTTATTCGGCCTTCTCGTCTTCGACTTGCTCTTGAGATGTCGAGACGTCCGTGCCGCAGGAATGTTCCTTTTCTTCTCTCTTTTTTTTTTGACGCCCACAACAGCGTAAAGCTGTCAGTCTGAGGTGCTGAGATCGGCCCCCGGGATAAGTAACCCACGTCGGGAGTCGATGGCTGGGCGACTCGGGTGTAAGCCTTCGCCCGTGCCGGTAGGAGTGTTGCCGAGGCTCGAGATGACACTCTTGCACCGGGAGGCAACTGTTGAGTATTGTTGAATCCTTACATGTTTTGATGATGACAACACTATAAGTCTTTGTAATGTTCAAAAATATGTCTTCACTTCAGGTATTTACCAGGACTGTCTTCGTGTTGGTTGGCACTTCGTCATGTTTGTGTATAACACCTCGTGTTGAACTGTTTGTCTTCGTGTCGCTTTAGTTTAAGTACTGTTTGTATTTCCAACAGGCCGTATCGTCTTCTCTTACCGCGTGTTGTTTATGTTTACTGTCCTTCAGGTCGTGCGTCTGTGTTGTCTCCTCTACATTGCGTGTCGTTTTTCTCTGTAGTGTTTGTTTTGATTCAGTGACACGTCGTGTCATTGATCTTTACTTCGTACTGTTTTCACCATCTTCGTGTTGGTCTTTCTCATTAGACCTCGTGTCGTTCTCGCTTTGACCACACTTCCTGTTGCTTTACGTAGACCTCGTGTCTTGCTTGTTTGCAACCACTTCGTGTCGGTTTCTGATTCAGCACATGTTGTCCTCGCGATTGTTTTTCACCTCGTACTATTCTAATCTTACTTCGTGTCGTTGTCAGTCCGTGTCTTTCTTATGTTGAAATCACACTTCGTGTTGATTTCTGTTCTCGACTTCTTGTCGTTTCACTTCTTGTCATTTTGAGTTCGTGTCAAATCATTGTTCTGTCTTCGTGTTGTTTTACAACTTCGTGTCAATTCCTGTACTTCATCTTGGTGTTGTTTTTCAACCTGTGTCGATTACTGTTTCGACTTCGTGTTGTTTTCAACCTGTGTCGATTACTGTTTTGACTTCGTGTTGTTTCCAACCCGTGTCGATTACTGTTTCGACTTCGTGTTGTTTTCAACCCGTGTCGATTACTGTTTCGTCTTCGTGTTGTCTTCACCTCGTGTCATTTTTTCATCTCTTCATGTCGTTTTTGTTCCATTGCGTATAGGACATCGCAGAACCTCGTGTTGCTTCCTGTTTCACTTTCGTGTCATTTGTCTTGTTGTGTCTTCATGTCGTTTTTATTCTTCCTAGTCCTCGTGTCTCTCTTGTGTTGAAACCATACTTAGTGTTGGTTTCTGTTCTTGTCTTCGTGTCTTCGCGTTGTTTTTCTGTCTACCTCGTAACGTTCTCTTAGTAATGTTCATTGTGTCACCACTGTATCTCGTGTCGTTCTCTGTTTAGTGTACCTTTTTGTCGTATCCACTAACCTCATGCAGTTCTAGTTCTTATGGCACTCAATATTAATGGTTCTTATCTCGTTGCAGGTCCGAGGAAGAACATTCATCAGTGTCTGGGTGCACATGATCCGATACTGAAGGAACAAATACAAAAAGGGCACGTGGCAGGAAGGTTCTGGATCAAGCGTGGGAGGCACACGCGTTTAGTGCCCTATCCATCTGCTGCCGCTATAAATAGAAACCTTCGCCCACCGATGAAGGGTGATCAGAGCCAAGAAAGAAAAGGCAGTGTTACAGAGAGCTCGATCCAGCAGAAGAAGAAAAATTGAGAAAGAGAGAGATAGTACTCGTGTGAAAGAGGAAGAGAGTTTAAGAGAAAGAAAAGAGAGATAGAGAGTGAGCGAGAGAGCTCGTGGAGAAGAAGAAAGAAGCTTACCTGAAGATCTGTCTTCACTGGACCGTGGATCAGATCCAGGCCAGTCAGCTCTGTTAGGAGCCAAATTGTGCATTTCGTGTTTCAGCTTCTGTTTGCTGAAGTTATTTTCGTTTATTGTTTTTTCTTTGTTTTCTGGTTTGCTGTGCTTTCCGATCCTCTGGTCTGAGGTCGGGTTCCCTCCGGTTTGGAGGAAGGGAGATCTGATCTCCAGTTGCAAGTAGCTGGGAGCTACTTGTGGTTTCCCTCCGGTTGGGAGGAAGAGGGGAGGTTGTTCCCCTGGTCAAGCTGTGTGGCAGCAACTGTTTGCAGACTGAGTCTGCTTGGTTCTAGCGTTTGCTAGTGAAGCCTCACTCCGGTTGGGAGTGAGGGGTGGATGTAGGTCTGAAGGACCGAACCACCTAAAAATCTATTGAGCAGTGGCTTGATTGTCTGGTTTGCTTCCGCTAGATGCTTGAATAGGTGCGCTCAATGTGATTGTATTTGAGTTGAATAGAATTGGTTCTATTCTGTTTCTTTATCGAGCATCCGGTTTTTAAATTTGGCCATTATTCTTAGAAGGATTCATTCACCCCCCCTCTGTATCCGGGCCAAGCACCCTAACAGTTGGTATCAGAGCGGGTGTCTGCTTACAAGGTCCAGCGACCTGCAGATCGATCTTGCAATCTTAGGTGCTTATTTCCTTTTAGTGCATCAATATTCTTGTGCGTTAATCTGTGTGTTCTCATGGCCCATCCACCGATCTTCAGTGGTACGCATTTTGATGCATGGTTCGCTGTTTTGAAGAATTATGTTAAATCTGTGAATCCAGACCTGTGGAAAGTAATTTCACATGGTCCTCATGAACTACCTAAGAAAAAGTCCAAATGGACTGATAGTCACAAATCCATGCATGAAGAAAATCAGATAGCAATAAATTTAATGAAGGCAGCTACTGATAGAGCTTTTCATTCATGTTTCTTTGAATCCAGTTCTGCTAAAGATATTTTGGATGCACCGAAGCGAACTCAGGAGATAGATGTGGACAGATGCATGATGGCCAACAGAAGAAATCAAAGTGCCAGCGATCAAGACAGCAATCAAACTAAAGAAGATGATGATGATGAGGTAAATATCTTCGAGAATTTCTCTCTAGAAGATTGGGAGAATGCATATGCTGAATTATTTGAATCTCATGAACTGTTAAGAAAACAGTATAAAAAGTTGAAAAAGAGTATTCGGGTAGATAGTTCTAGCTCTCCATGTAAAAATTGTTCAAGTACGAAGAAATCTCATGATGCATGTCTGTCTGATAATCATATGTATAAAAACCAGAATGCAGAACTGAAGAAGGAACTTGAATGTGTTCACTCTGAGCTGAACAATTTAAAATCTGAAGATGACTTCCTAAGAAAGCTCTCTAAAGAAAATGATGAACAACTAAAGAAACTTAAACGAGAGAATGAGTTGCTGATTAAAAAATTTAACGCCATAAAATCTGTAAACATAGAATTACAGAAAGATTTTGAAAAACAACAAAAGGAATTGAGGGAGTTTGAAGCTAGGAGAGAAAGCATGGTTAACTCAGAAGATCAGCTTCTAATAAATGAGCTAGTTCAAAATGATAAGCTTAAAGAAGAAGTTGAAAAATTAAAACTGTTAAACAGTGCCATGTCTGAAAGACTTCTCACATTGGAAAAAGGAAAAGCTATCTGTACAAACGAGACTGAAGAGGTAGATGAGCTAAGAAAGGAAATTGAAGAATACAAAACAGCTAACAAGGTTTTGAATGAAGCTGTCAATTGTAGTGAACAAGAGATCACTAGTTATGAAATACACATTGCATCTCTTGAAAATGAAATTCAGGATTTGAAAGCTTCCTTGTCTAAATTTGTTGATGGGCAGAAAAACCTAGACAAGCTGCTAGGTGTAAAAGTCAATGTCAAAAAGGAAGGGTTGGGCTACAATAATCTCAATAAGAAGGCCTTGCAGAACAAAGTAATGACATCCTTTGTAAATACTTCAAATGTAGCCACTACATCAAAAGACAAACATCCCATTGTTCAGAAAATACTGGGAACAAAGATTAATTTTAACAAGGAAGGACTGGGTTACAGTCCAGTCATGAGGAAGGTTGATGGAGCCAACCTGAAAACTATCTTTGTCAAATCCTCTGAACAGGAAAAGCCTTCTATCTCATCTCCACCTCAGTACAAGGCTAAGAAAATAGAAAAACAAAATAAAAATCATAAAACATCAAAAATTCAAAGGAACAATCTGCATGCTAAGAACTCATCAGATAAATGCCATGTTTTAAAGAAATCAAGTGGCTCATGTCATTATTGTGGTAAGTATGGACATCTTATGAGTAACTGTTTTGTGATGGAAAAAGATGACAACAAGCATGCTAGAAAATCTGTGTCTGGTCAGAAAAGGAATGTCACATGTTCTAATTGTGATAAAGTAGGACACACTACTGCTCATTGTTGGTTTGCAAGTAGTAAGGAAAAATCATGCTCATATCATACAAAACACTTTGCAAATCAGCATGTCTTTAACAAGAACCAGCACATTATATGTTTTAATTGCAACAAAATTGGTCACAAGGTCTCTGAATGCTGGTCAGATTCTTTTAAAAGAAATTCTATCTCATGCTTTGAATGTGGAAAGTATGGCCACAGGGCCATTGATTGTTGGCATGCTCAAAGGAAAAATTTTAGTTCTGGAAAGTATAGATTCCCTGCTAGTACAAATGCTCTTAGAAAGAACAAAGTGGTTTTCAAAAAGAAAAACTTTGAATGTGTTGATTATGGAAAACAGTTTGGTAATGCAAATAACAGAAATTTCCATGCTAATGCACATACAATTCATGCTCATAATAATGTGCATAACCCAGATCTGAAAACTACTGCTCCTTGCTATCAAGTTAAAAATGTGCTAAGAAAACCTGCTAGGAGTGATAATGTCATGACAGGACCCAAGACTTCCTGGGTACCTGTTTGTGCAAAATAAACTTTATTTTGCAGGTGTGCCTTGGGACTGGAATAAAAGGGGAAATGATCCAAGGCACTCAAGAATGAAAACCCCATTCTCACAATTTTCAGGTAATCTCTCTACATGTCCCATTTTGAAACTTACTGCATATCTGGTTTGATGCATTCTTGCATATCTTGCTATTAGTTTCATCTAGTGCATGCATATTGAATCTAGTCTTGCATATTCATTCATCATCTGCAAGTTGCATTATTTTCTAAAACATGCACTCTGAAATTTCTGAAATTTTTAACTGAAAGCGAATGCTGGTTGAAAACTGTATGTTGCATAATTCTTTGGAAATCTGAATTGCTTATAGGACTGTTGAGTTTACCCTGTTATCCATGACCTCTTTGGTATATCAAATGGTAAGCTACCAAAAGACAGGGAAATCTGTCAGGAGGTTCTTACTATGTGTGAGGTGGTCTCTTAGACCAAATGCTCCGCCTAGTACCATAAGTCATTCTGCTGATCAGGGGAGTCTGTTTATGCATAACTCATAAACACACTTGTTTAATTTTCGTGGCAAACACTGCATTCATTAAATAATTAACACTTCCAAGAGTCGTGTGTGAGTTGTCCTTGAGTGGGCTGAAGAGGAGCTTGTCAGGCTATTTGGTTTCTGAAGATTTTTGTCAACCGATGCAGTTAATGTGGTTTTAAGATCAGTCATCTCAAGAGGTTGCAGTCTGTTGCCCAAGAGTTTCTCTGGATGTGAGACAGAACTACTTCAAAAATACTATATTTGGATATGTCCTTAGTGCCTAATGTCTTGAGTGATCTCTCACTTGTTGGCTTGCTGATAGGAGTGCTGCTCATCTCATCTCATCTCTCTCTATTCGATCAGCCACCTCCTTATCTCTCACCTATCACTCTTGGTTCAGATTCTCTCTCGAAGAAATTGTGGGTGCAGTCTTCTTGCTCTTATCAGATATGATCTGTTTACCTTAAACCACCCAATATCTAGTGTAACAATTTACACCTATTAATAAAGAACTTCAATGTTTGGGGGTTTATATTTGGTCCTTGATCCTTCTAAGTTATCTTCTCAAGTGTTGGTCAACATATTATAAAACTTCCTGTTAAATGAGAAAAACTTATTGAAGATCTCGACTTAACTGAAACTTATGTAAAGAGAGCTCTGAGATAAAATTGTGTTAAGTAAGATTTCTATTTTTGTCTAAAATCATGAGAAGTGCCTCCAGGGAATACGCCATTCTTTGTGGCAGAGCAATGGCTTTTGTGGAGAAATAGACACTCTTGATCAAAGAAGTCCAGAGTTTCTGTCATGATACAACTAGCTATCTCTGTATAGAAATGTCAAAATAAAAAAAAAGGGGGGGAAAGTCCTCAAAGAAAAAAAAATATCATTGGCATAAAGGTAGTCCGTCCTGAGTAACCAGGGTTTCTGGTGTCTGATAAACATGTCTCCTTGTGTAAAAAGGGACTATTCTACCTTGTGTTCAACAAATTGGTTGACCCTGTATGGCTTCTCGTCCATTAAATGAAGAAATGAAATCTACTTGACTTTGATGTATTATTTCGTTGCTTGACAAACATAAGGAGCAATTTAATCGTGTCTCTCTCTAGGTTAAGCAACTTTAACAGCTAATTTTGTGATTATGCTGATTTAATATCTTGAGTTAACTGACCTTGGTTTTTGGAAGAATATAACCCGTCCACATATTGAAGGGCTAACTTTAACATGCTGTAGCTGCGTTACATCAGAACTAAGGGTATTTTGGGTATTTACAGAAAAAGTGTGATAAGAGTAAAAAGCTACTCGACAAAACCCTTCTTGTTTCACACGCCTTCCACCTCAAACCCTTATTTCCCCTTGCCGCTTCCTATTCATCCTCGTGCTGCTCTACCTTGAGCGTCTTCTTCAAACCCATCTCCATCTCTTCCCGCTCACCTTCTTCCCCCCACAGAGGTCTATTCCTCTCTTCAGTCTAGCATCGCATCCAATAGCAGCCTGCAAGAGAGAGTTGATACTCTGGAAGTTCCGGCAGATGGATCAGGAAAGGTCAGCAGCTCCGGGTGACAGGAAGAGGAAGGGAAAAGAAATTGTTGAAGAGCCCTCATCTAAGCAACAGAGATGTCTTGTGCCAGAACCTGCTGCGGAAGTATCTTCCGAACAAGGTACCAGGATGTCTCAGTCTACCGTGTTCGTAGAAAGTGGGAAAATCATTCCTCCTAGATTAATAGATTTCGGAGATGAAACTTTGGTCTCGAAGTTCCCAGAACTGTTAAGAATCTTTGAGTTTCAGGAGTGGAGAGATTTCTTAGAAAATCACCGTGTCTATTACCCTAGGCCAGTAATGGAATTTTACAATAACTTGTCCTTGAGCCGAGACAAGTCTGCCTTAGTGTCATCTGTTAAAGGGGTCGAGTTAACAGTTACATGTGAGTCCCTCCACAAAGCCCTCGGTGTTCCAGATAAAGGGGAGGTAGAGGGAAGCTTTCGATACAGTCTTCATGAAGCTTTCTCAGTCATTACTGGTAAACCCAGTAACATTCATGATAAGGGGCAGTTAAAGCTAAAAGCTTATCAGACATCGTCATTTCCTCCTCTTCACAAGCTCCTTCAGAACGTCATTGCTTCCATTATCACCCCACAGACTGGGGCTAGAGGAAGAATTACAGACACACAGAGATTTCTACTGTTTTGTCTGATTCAAAATGTGAAGATATGTCTGCCAGAGATCATTTTTAATGTCATGAAGGGATGCATTGGATCCAAGAGACATCTTCCCTATGCCGCCCATATGACAGACATCTTCAAGCATTCTGAGATTTGCTTGGATGGAGAGGCCGCATCAGAAGTTAAGGCCCGAAACATTTTTAATATGAATTTTGTTTCAGTGTTTTTGGGCTTAGAGGACTCTTCTATGGTGGGGCAAGTTAAGGTCCAAAAGGCCAGGGAATCACAAACTCAGGGGGAGCATTTGGAAGAATTTCAAGTCTTAGCTCCAACTGGTGAGCAATTAGTTTCTGAGATTGATCATCAGGAAACACCAGCTGAACAACCAGAGTCCACCTTGCCAGCTGCACCCACCGAAGTATCCTTCTCCTTTCAGAGGCTAGTTGAGGCTGCATCTGAGTACATCAGATTGTCTGACGAAAGCATTCAGACAGATCTAGATGCAACTATTGCTGGGCTATTTGATTCTTTTGGGAAGACATCTGAAGAGGTAATAGTGCCTGAAGAACAGCCAGCTAAAGAGCAAGACAGTACTGATCAAGATCTTGCTGTTTTTGTTAATGAAATTTTAAGAGAAACTGTTGAGCGAAGCTTGGAAGAGGCTACCAACTTGGTCGTATCTGAAAGTCTTGAGCAGGCCTTTGTTGGCAGCCCTGCAGATCAGGAACTCATGGAAGATAGAGAAAAGGTTCCTGTCATAGAACTAGATACAGAATCTTCAAGTGAAGAAGAGGAACCTGAAGATGTATTCCCTCAGAAAGAAACTCAAGCTGAAGATGAAGTTCAGGTCCCAGCTGAGAGCAGTCAAATGCCAGTACAAGAGGAAGCAGCTGAGAGAACTGCACCTGGCAGTGAATTTTTGGTACACCTCTAGGTCCACCTAGACTCTTATCTGCACAGGCGCCCAACATTGAATCTGCTCGGGCGCCCAACATTGAAGAGCTTCTCATAAACCTGACTCAGCAGATGCACAAGCAAGATAAGAAATTAGATGACCTGCTCACATATGTCACCCTCAACATAAATCAGGTACATTCCAGGCTACTGAAGCTCGAGATATCCCTCCTCACTGAATGGAAACGATTCCTTCTCAACAAAAAGGCTTCAGATGATGCCAACAGATCCCTGTTGCAAGGGTTGCAGGAGGTGTGTTCAAAGATAGCTAAAGCACTGAGTGAGTTGCAAGATGTTCAAATCTCCTCCTTCAAAATGTCTTCCACCATTATAGATCACTGCTATGAGATCAGAACATCTTTAGAACTTTTGAAGAAGTCATCCAGTGTCCTAGGTCCAGGTATTCAACAGGTCTATGATAAATTGGCCGCCTTCTTAACAGAAATGACACTTCTGACTGACAGATATGAAACTGTCAATGTTCGCCAAGAAGACATCATTTCTGAAGTGGCACAGGTCAGAAGCTCTGTGGTATATTGGCTAGCTGAACTGTCAAATGACCTAAAGGAATTTCAGTCTATCTTGGGTTCAGCACCTGGTCAAGCTTCTTCCAGCAGAACTCCACCTCAAGAACATACTTCTGCTTCTCCAAGGGGGAGACCACCTCATGGCAGGCCGCGTGGCCCTTCTAGCAGACAAGCCAGATATTTTTCTTGAAAAGTCTATGCTCTGTATCTTGTTGCCCATTTTGAGGCTTTCTCTATCACACTCTTGGACTTATTAATTAAAACTCATATCATTTGCATTCTTATTGTTTCATTTTTTTGATGGTGTCAAAGGGGGAGAAATCAGGCTCGTTGAGAATGTTTAATGTGTTTTTCATTGAGAATGGCTATTTAGTGTTTTTCTCTTTCTCTGCAAAGACTCAAGACTCATAGTGTTGCCATCCATCAAAAAGGGGGAGATTGTTGAGTATTGTTGAATCCTTACATGTTTTGATGATGACAACACTATAAGTCTTTGTAATGTTCAAAAATATGTCTTCACTTCAGGTATTTACCAGGACTGTCTTCGTGTTGGTTGGCACTTCATCATGTTTGTGTATAACACCTCGTGTTGAACTGTTTGTCTTCGTGTCGCTTTAGTTTAAGTACTGTTTGTATTTTCAACACGCCGTATCGTCTTCTCTTACCGCGTGTTGTTTATGTTTACTGTCCTTCAGGTCGTGCGTCTGTGTTGTCTCCTCTACATTGCGTGTCATTTTTCTCTGTAGTGTTTGTTTTGATTCAGTGACACGCCGTGTCATTGATCTTTACTTCGTACTGTTTTCACCATCTTCGTGTTGGTCTTTCTCATTAGACCTCGTGTCGTTCTCGCATTGACCACACTTCCTGTTGCTTTACGTAGACCTCGTGTCTTGCTTGTTTGCAACCACTTCGTGTCGGTTTCTGATTCAGCACGTGTTGTCCTCGCGATTGTTTTTCACCTCGTACTGTTCTAATCTTACTTCGTGTCATTGTCAGTCCGTGTCTTTCTTATGTTGAAATCACACTTCGTGTTGATTTCTGTTCTCGACTTCGTGTCGTTTCACTTCTTGTCATTTTGAGTTCGTGTCAAATCACTGTTCTGTCTTCGTGTTGTTTTACAACTTCGTGTCAATTCTTGTACTTCATCTTGGTGTTGTTTTTCAACCTGTGTCGATTACTGTTTCGACTTCGTGTTGTTTTCAACCTGTGTCGATTACTGTTTTGACTTCGTGTTGTTTCCAACCCGTGTCGATTACTGTTTCGACTTCGTGTTGTTTTCAACCCGTGCCGATTACTGTTTCGTCTTCGTGTTGTCTTCACCTCGTGTCGTTTTTTCATCTCTTCATGTCGTTTTTGTTCCATTGCGTACAGGACATCGCAGCACCTCGTGTTGCTTCCTGTTTCACTTTCGTGTCATTTGTCTTGTTGTGTCTTCGTGTCGTTTTTATTCTTCCTAGTCCTCGTGTCTCTCTTGTGTTGAAACCATACTTAGTGTTGGTTTCTGTTCTTGTCTTCGTGTCTTCGCGTTGTTTTTCTGTCTACCTCGTAACGTTCTCTTAGTAATGTTCATTGTGTCACCACTGTATCTCGTGTCGTTCTCTGTTTAGTGTACCTTTTTGTCGTGTCCACTAACCTCATGCAGTTCTAGTTCTTATGGCACTCAATATTAATGGTTCTTATCTCGTTGCAGGTCCGAGGAAGAACATTCATCAGTGTCTGGGTGCACATGATCCGATACTGAAGGAACAAATACAAAAAGGGCACGTGGCAGGAAGGTTCTGGATCGAGCGTGGGAGGCACACGCGTTTAGTGCCCTATCCATCTGCTGCCGCTATAAATAGAAACCTTCGCCCACCGATGAAGGTGATCTGAGCCAAGAAAGAAAAGGCAGTGTTACAGAGAGCTCGATCCAGCAGAAGAAGAAAAAGTGAGAGAGAGAGATAGTGCTCGTGTGAAAGAGGAAGAGAGTGTAAGAGAAAGAAAGAGAGATAGAGAGTGAGTGAGAGAGCTCGTGGAGAAGAAGAAAGAAGCTTACCTGAAGATCTGTCTTCACTGGACCGTGGATCAGATCCAGGCCAGTCAGCTCTGTTAGGAGCCAAATTGTGCATTTCGTGTTTCAGCTTCTGTTTGCTGAAGTTATTTTCGTTTATTGTTTTTCTTTGTTTTCTGGTTTGCTGTGCTTTCCGATCCTCTGGTCTGAGGTCGGGTTCCCTCCGGTTTGGAGGAAGGGAGATCTGATCTCCAGTTGCAAGTAGCTGGGAGCTACTTGTGGTTTCCCTCCGGTTGGGAGGAAGAGGGGAGGTTGTTCCCCTGGTCAAGCTGTGTGGCAGCAACTGTTTGCAGACTGAGTCTGCTTGGTTCTAGCGTTTGCTAGTGAAGCCTCACTCCGGTTGGGAGTGAGGGGTGGATGTAGGTCTGAAGGACCGAACCACCTAAAAATCTATTGAGCAGTGGCTTGATTGTCTGGTTTGCTTCCGCTAGATGCTTGAATAGGTGCGCTCAATGTGATTGTATTTGAGTTGAATAGAATTGGTTCTATTCTGTTTCTTTATCGAGCATCCGGTTTTTAAATTTGGTCATTATTCTTAGAAGGATTCATTCACCCCCCTCTGTATCCGGGCCAAGCACCCTAACAGCAACGCCATCGGAGGTGCTGAGGTGCCAACGCCCCTAGGTCGAGGACCCGCGGTAGGTGCCGACGTAGTCTGGGCTCGGGTCGGGAGGCCTGAGGAAGGTGCTGAGGAACATCGCCCCCTGGGTGGAAGACCCACGAGGAGAACCGGTTCAACTGGACCCCGGGATCGGGGTCCCGAATGCAATACCGGGGAGCCGCGAACTCGTGGCTAAGAGCCTGTGTTGAGAGTCGGCTTCACCGGGATTTGGGGTTGGAAACCCGATGAGGACGCTGAGGATCCGCGGACCCGAGGCTGGGAGCCCGTGTTGGGTACCGGCTTGTCTGGAGCTCGGGGTTGGGGACCTAAGGCAAACACTGAGGACCCGTGGACCTGGGGTAGGGACCCCATGTTGGGTGCCGGCTTGACAGGGGCTCGGGGTTGAGAGCCCGAGAAAACCGCTGCAGTAGTGACCGAAGTCCGGGGCACGGGGCCCAAGCAGGAGATTGGACGAGGCTGGCCTCGGGAGCTAATGCTCACCTGGGCCGGCGTTGACCTGGGGGCCCTGCAGGGGCCAGTGGTGACGGTCCGGTGCCTGGCACTCAGGTGGACCACCGGGACTGGAGATGCATGTGGCACATTGGCCGCAGGAGCCAATGGAGAGACTGGGGTTGGCTGAAGAGCAGCCACAGGGACCACACCCAAGAAGTAGGGTGATCTGATAACAGGGGCGAAGCTGCCGAAAGTGATCGGCGTCGCCAAGTAGCCCACCCGGGCATTGGTGGCAATGACGTTGGGGCCGTAGGTGACGGCTGCCATGGTTGCTGGAGAGCTGAGTGCTGCGGCGACGACGGTTGTTGACTGTCGCTGGGAGCGGTCCGACGATCAGAACGTGAACCAGGAGCTACGCGTGAGTTCCTTCCTCTGCCTCTCCTGCAAGGACAGGGAAAGGGCACGAGGGCTTCAAGGCTGGCACATACTCTTCTTCAGCAAAAAGAAGGAAGGCGGGAGACGTCCCACCGAGCGTGCCATCCTCTTTGTTCGTTCGGGTTTGTGTCATGCCGATTGTCGGGGTGAAGGAAGGGATACAGCAGGGAAGGAGAGTGATGTGACACAATCTAGGACTTAACAAGCAAGCACACTTTGCATTCAAGACGGACCGATTATGGCGGCCACTCACCCGACTCTCACCCAAACCTAGGGTAACTTGGCGATGCCAAGTGGAGGATGTGAGGGCTGGGCCCTTGCTGGTAGAGGGCCAGCAAGGCCAAGGTTTGCTCCCAAGGGTATGGAGGCCCAATTCAAGGGGGCCGACGAAGTGCCGAGGGCACCGGTTACACTCTTCCCCACGGTGATCACTCAAAGCAACGGGGTTTGAGGGACCGAGCACTCACTCTCACGGCCAGCGGAGCTATGAACTAATATTGAAAGAATAAGCATGAAATTAGAGCTAGGTTGGAGCACTTACTCAACCGGTTTGAAGAAATCGGTCCCGCTCGGAGACGTGGGCGAGCGGGGAAGCGTGGGTTCCCCACACGCAGCGCCGGGGTAGCTTGCCCTGTTTAAATACTTACAACACTACGCCTCTCGTAGGAGGGGGATCTTGGGGTGGGGGTTAACTGTTAATACATCCAAAACTACCTCCACACAGGGAGGGGCCTTCAGCCGGCCAAGCAAGAGGGGGAAAATCGAGCTAGAAGCAAAGAAAGGGAGCCGATGCCGATTCTGACCACTCTCTGCGCTTCAGGACAGGCAGTTGGTTATCTTGATGCTGCGGCCACTCCAGATTTTTTTTGATGACGAAACTAGTTGGAAATTCTTTGTAGCTGGATCAGGATGACTCCAGAATTTTGCTGATTTCTTTGGTCGCCGGTGGGTGGTCGGGCAGAGGCTCAAACAGGGAGGCAGGCCTGCAGTTCTGACTGCTTCAGGTTCACAACAGCAGGAAGAAGAGGTTGCCACGAGCGCTCCAAAGCTCAGAATCAGGTGCCGCTGGAGTCAACAGAACCGTCGATGAGTCCTCTTCGAAAAAAGACCAACGGGGATGCCAAATGTTGTCGTAGTGGACTGGTAGAACTCGGACAATGAGGGGGGGTCGGAGCAGACTGATAGGAAGCAGAACCGCGCACCAGGAGGAAGAAAATGAGAACTCTTGATTCCGGGCGCCAAACAGAGCTCCGCTTCTTGATTCTGGAAGTAGACTTGTCAAAGAAGCTCCTGGACAAGCCTCGCCTCCAGATCTTTAAGAGAGTGGTCGTCGTAGCTTCAGGAGTCAGCTTCAGGTTGCTCTTTAGGGAGGAGATGCGCAGTCGGGGAAGATCGACTGCTCAGGACGGACCCGAACTCAGAACGTGATGAAACCACATCCGTTGCGAAGTAGACTGAGAGACGCTTCCAAAGGTGCCTCTTGAGCCTTTAGGAACGTCCGGAGGAAGCCATGGCCACCTCTGCAAGCTGCTGATCTTCTGCAGGTCTTCAGCTGAGAACTGGTTCGTTGATGTAGATCCCAAATGACCACGAAATGAGAAGAAGAAGTGGTTGAATGGTGAAAGGGATATGATGAGTGGTGGGAGGGGAATGTGGGAAGAGGTATGGAGGGTGGGGAGGGTGTGTGGAGGAGCTGGAGAAGGGGGAGGGCGCAGGGTCTTGCTAGCTTTGGTCAAGGTTGAAGGTGAGTGAAGGTGGTGGGTGATCTTGGTAGTTTGGAGTGGAGGGAAGGAAACGGGCGACCTGTTCTAATGGAGAGGGCTGGGGGGCGACCTAAGGCTGGGGAATGGAGGGAATTTCAAATTCAAACTGGTCTTGAGGGCTGGGAGATTGTGTGGGGAAGGGAAGAGATTGTGTTGGGGAGTGGGAGATTGTGTTGGAATGGCCAAAGATCTCCTAGGGAGGGGTAAGATTTGGTGGGGATTTGGTGGAGGGGCCTTCAATGCACCTAGGGAAGGGGATGGGAGGGTGAGGTGGTAGGTGAGGTTGAGGAGAGAGAGGGGGGGTCGCAGCCCCCTTTGTGGTGAGACAGGGAGGGAGAGAGAGAGAAGGTTGGGTGGGGATTCTCTCCCCTAGGGCTTCTCACCCACTATTGGATTCACTCCACTAGAACTATGGAATTTGACCTCTCAAAATAGAAATTTGGCATTCATTCATTAAGTTGAAATGGGGGGGAATGGGGTCCTATATATAGACAACCCACATTTTACAAAAAGTCCCTGACTCATGCAACAATGACAAATAAGCAAGGGGGTAGGGGCGCCCTTGGGCCAAGCCCACAGAATTGGGCCCAAAAGCTAGCCTAATGACACTTAAACTTAGGGAAATAAACTAAGACCTAGGGACATGACTCAAATAAAGTGGAAAATACATCAAATGACTCAAGCACAAAATAGATAAATGGGCCTACATAGTGTGAAGCCCGAGCTCAAATGACACCGGGGTGTGAAGATGACCCGAGCCAGAGGGAGTCGTGGGTGATGCCTCCATCAAATCCCCTGGGCTGCGAAGAGCTCGACTCCGTCTAGTAGGGGTCCATCCTACTGTGATACCGCTCGAGAAGGTCAAGATCCAGCTGCTGGAGGTCTTCCCGACTTACCCACGAATCTTCCGAAGGAGGCCGATCCTTCCACCTGATGAGATAGCGCTCGTATACCTTGCTCCTGGTGGTAGTGACATGTTCATCTAATATTCGTTCAATGCGCTCACGCTGGGCTCTCTTGGCTGGTGGTCTCTCCTTACGGGTGGGTGCTCTCTCAATGGGAGGAATAGGCTCAATATCCTCACTGGGTACCACCGTGGGTCCCTTATATGGCACTAGGTCGGCTACATTAAATGTGGCACTCACTCCATACTCCTCGGGGAGATCTAACTCATAGGCATTAGCGCCAATGCACCTCAGAACCTGGAAGGGACCAGCCCCACGTGGCCTCAATTTGGAGATGGCTCTCGGGGAGAGCCTCTCTGTCCTCACCATCACGAAGTCACCCACATGGAATTCTTGGTGGCGCCGATGAGAGTCGGCCAGCCTTTTATAAGTCTCATTCATTTTGCTGATGTGCTTGCGGATTTTTTCATGCAATTCTCTAATATGTTGGGCAAATGATTCAGTAGAGATAGACACTCTAGCATGCTGGGGAAGGGGAATGAGATCTGAAGGTTTCCTTGGCTTGTACCCATGCACAGCCTCAAATGGACTCATTCCTATGGACTTATTGACAGAGTTGTTATATGCAAACTCAGCCTAAGGTAGAATGAGGTCCCAATTCCCTGGACGATCCTTAACAAGACACCTAAGGAGGTTCCCTAGACTCCTATTGACAACTTCGGTTTGGCCATCAGTTTGAGGGTGGTAGGCTGTGGAGAATTTGAGGAGGGTACCCATCAAGTGCCAAAGAGTCTTTCAGAAATAGCTGGTGAACTTGACATCCCTATTAGAGACTATGGTCTTGGGTAGGCCATGGAGACGAACAACCTCGTCAAAGAACAATCGGGCCACATAGGAGGCATCGGAAGTTTTGGAGCATGGGATGAAGTGGGCCATCTTTGAAAATCTATCAACGACCACATAGATTGAGTCATGCTTTCTTTGAGTCTTGGGTAGGCCTAGCACAAAATCCATGCTTAAGTCTTGCCATGGACGGTCGGGGATGGGGAGAGGGGTATAAAGGCCGATGTTTTGCTTCACCTGTTTGGCCGAAGCACATGTGCAGCATTGACCCACTATCTTGCCTACGTCTCTCTTGAGACTTGGCCAATAAAACCGACCCTCCACTAGAGCAATGGTTTTGTGAACCCCAAAATGGCCAGCTAGTCCTCCTGCATGTAATTCCCAAACCAAGAAATCACGGAGTGAGGTCCGTGGAATGCAAAGCTTTGGTCCATTGAAGAGGAACCCATCCTCTAAGATAAATCCCTCATGTTCCTTGCTAGAATGGGTGGTCAAGGTGGTATAGATGTGCCCAAAGTCGGGGAGCCAGGGTACTCATCCTCGAGACTATCAAATCCGGTCACTTCCACTTGGATAGTGGATAACAAAGAGACTCTCCTACTAAGGGCATCCGCCGCTCGATTCTCACTTCCCGCTTTGTGTTTGATAACAAAAGTTTAGGATTGGATGAACTCAACCCATCGGGCATGTCGGGCATTCAGTTTTTGTTGGGAGTTGAGGTATTTGAGGGCCTCATGGTCAGAAAAGATGACAAACTCTTTGGGCAACAAGTAGTGCCTCCAATGTCGGAGGGACTGAACCACGGCGTAGAACTCTTTGTCATAAGTGGAGTATCTTGTCCTAGCATCACAAAACTTCTCACTGAAGAAGGCTACCGGGTGTCCCTCTTGGCTAAGGATCCCTCCTATTCCTATCCCGGATGCGTCGCATGTGACTTTAAAGACTTTGGAGAAATCGGGTAGGCATAGGACTGGGGCTTGGGTAATCTGCTCCTTAAGTTCTTGGAAGGCTTTAGAGGCTGATTTGGTCCACACAAAAGTCCCCTTCTTGAGACAATCGGTGATAGGGGCAGTGATAGTGCTAAATCCCCGAATAAACATTCTATAGAAGGTGGCCAACCCATGAAAACTTTGGACCTCATGAAGAGTGTGGGGTTCCGGCCAATCTAGAATAGCTGGGATCTTCTCGAGGTCCATGGAGACACCTTTGGTGGATACCACAAATCCTAGGAAAGTGATGGATGTGGTCAAGAAGTGACACTTGCCTCGGTTGGCAAATAGGCTCTCATGTCGTAGGACGGTGCAAACTTGCCTAAGGTGATCAAGGTGGGCCTCTTGGGATTGACTATATATGAGGATGTCATTAAAGTAGACCACTAGAAAGACCCCAATGAAAGGCCTAAGAACCTCCGTCATGAGACGCATGAAGGTACTTGGGGCATTTGAGAGCCCAAAAGGCATGACCAACCATTCATACAAGCCATCCTTGGTCTTGAAGGCCGTTTTTCACTTATCTCCAGGCCTAATTCTAACTTGGTGGTAACCACTCTTAAGATCAATCTTGGAGAAGATAGTGGCTCCCGCTAGCATGTCAAGCATGTCATCAAGCCTAGGGATGGGGAACCTATACTTGACGGTGATCTTATTAATGGCCCGACTATCCACACACATCCGCCATGATCCATCCTTCTTGGGAGTGAGAAGGGCCGGTACGGCACATGAGCTTTTGCTAATGCAGATGAAACCCTTCCTAATGAGTTTCTCTATTTGCCTCCGAAGTTCGGCATGTTCTGTGGGATTGAGGCGGTAATGAGGAAGGTTGGGAAGGGTAGCTCCCGGAACTAAATCAATTGCATGTTGCACATCACGCATGGGCGGGAGTTGGTCCGGGAGTTCTTCCGGGAACACATCATGGAATTCTTCTAGGAGATGCCGGACTTCTATGGGATGGGGGTTGGAGGGGTGGGCTCTCCTAGGCAAATGACTACCGCACATAGAGGTGTCTCTTGAGCTATCTCCTCCTCAAGCTCTCTTTTGGTGATGAGGTGAAGACCCTTGGTCATCCCCAAAGTCTTATCTTGTTTGGGGTTTTGGGAGAGAGGTTGGGTTGGTGGGGTGGAGTTCCCCATGACTTGAGATTTGGTGGAGTGTTGACCTTGAGGGGGTGGGCTTTTCTTAGGCAAGGGACGTGGTGGGGAGGGATTAAGACGGATGCTCTTTCCCTCATGCTCAAAGGTGCATGTGTTGGTCTTACCCAAAATAGTGGCATCCACATCATAAAGCCACGGTCTCCCTAGTAGGATGCTACCTACTTCCATGGGGATAACATCACATCATATTTGGCCATGGTAGGAAGAAAAGGTGAGGGGCACAAGGCAACGAGTGTTAACCGGGATGGAATTGTTGTTGATCCAAGAGACCCGGTATGGGCTAGGGTGAGGAGTAATGGTAAGCCCAAGGAGCTTAACGGTGTCGGGAGACACGGCATTGACACAACTCCCATTATCTAAGATCACTTTTCTCACATGACCCCCTATCTTAACAAAGGTGTGGAACATTGAAGTTCATCGCTAGTCCTCCTCTTGGGGCTTGGTGAGGGTGCATCTAATTACTCCTAGATGGGAGTCGGCAGATGGGGTGTTGTAGTCTATACCCGACTCATGGTATTGGGCCTCATACTCTTCTTCCCAATCTAGTGAAGCTTCATGGACCTTAACCATACTCTCAAGTTCCTCTTGGGGTGGGGGAGCTTCTTCCTCAATAAGTAAGCTAGACAACCCTTTGGATGGGCATTGCCCCGCAAAGTGGCCAAACCCTTGACATCTATAGCATTGTTGGCGCCCACTACCCGGGGTAGTTCCCCCTACATTTGGGCCCTTGGGATTCTCTTCCCTCCGTCGAGGAGGATGGCTAGGGGCGGGCTTGGTTGGAGTGATAGTGGGAGGGGGGTTGTAAGGCCGTAATGGGATATTTCCACTTGGGCTAGGGGCTTTCATGGGGGTGGTCGGAATGGTTCGTGACCCCATGCTTTTAGGATCGGCCGATCGGGGAGTAGCAAACCGAGGGATCCTAGAGAATCTCTCAACATCCCGAGCTATTTGATAGGCTAGCTCAAGGTTGTCAGCATCTCTCATGAAAAGTTCTCTCTTGATATGACTTTGAAGTCCATTTCTAAAGCGGGACAAGGTGACGGCCGGGTCCTCATGAACTCCACACTTTAAAAGATAGGAGTCAAATTTCTCAATGTATTCAACTACGGTCTTCCCTTCTTGGGTGAGACTTTGCGATTCATCTAAGAGCATTTGGTGGTAGGATTGGGGTAGGTATTTATTTCTAAGTTGGTTCTTCATACCCTCCCAAGTGTCAATAGGCTCTTCCCGCCTAATCCTTCTTAATCCTTCTTGGTTTAGCCAATAAATTTTGGCTAATTTGGTGAGATGCATTTTGGCCAATCTTACTCTTCTTTGGTCAGACATTGGGTACCATTCAAAGTATTGGTCCATGGCGGTTTCCCATTCTAAGTAGATACTTGGTTCATGGGAACCATCAAAGTTTGGGGCCTCTACTTTGATCATCCTTAAGAGAGGGTCATCCGGGTCGTCCCGTTGACACCTTTCATGATTTTGATGGTGGCGAGGCCTCTCATAGTCGTGGTAGGGATCAACATTCAAGTCCTCTCTATTAATTTCAGCATGTGGAGGGTGGGCTCTTGGTCCATTGTTCATTGGGTGGAACTCATCCCTATGAATTTCAACATGTGGAGGGTGGGCTCTTGGTTCATTGTTCCTTGGGTGGAACTCATTCCTATGAAATTCAACATGTGGAGGGTGGATTCTTGGCTCATTGTTCCTTGGGTGGAACTCATCCCTATGAGGTTCAACATGTGGAGGGTGGGCTCTTGGTTCATTGTTCCCTGGGGGGAACTCATGTTCTTCTAGCCGAGCAAGCCGAGTGGAAAGGGACTCAAGTTGGGCAAGAATATTTGTAAGGGCGGCATCCACCCGGTTCATTTGGCCTTGGGGTTCCTCCCTAGGGGCATCTTGGTTGAGTTGGGGATTGGGATCCATGGGGGGAACCGAAGACGATGGGTCGGGTCGGTAAATGGCGCCACTACGGGTGGACATGCAAGGGGGGGGGAATGAAATGAAGGATGGACACACAATGCAAAAGGCCCTAGGACTTAGACTTGATAGAGACAAGTTAATGACTTGCTCTGATACCAATTGATGTGACACAATCTAGGACTTAACAAGCAAGCACACTTTGCATTCAAGACGGACCGATTATGGCGGCCACTCACCCGACTCTCACCCAAACCCGGGGTAACTTGGCGATGCCAAGTGGAGGATGTGAGGGCTGGGCCCTTGCTGGTAGAGGGCCAGCAAGGCCAAGGTTTGCTCCCAAGGGTATGGAGGCCCAATTCAATGGGGCCGACGAAGTGCCGAGGGCACCGGTTACACTCTTCCCCACGGTGATCACTCAAAGCAACGGGGCTTGAGGGACCGAGCACTCACTCTCACGGCCAGCGGAGCTATGAACTAATATTGAAAGAACAAGCATGAAATTAGAGCTAGGTTGGAGCACTTACTCGACCGGTTTGAAGAAACCGGTCCCGCTCGGAGACGTGGGCGAGCGGGGAAGCGTGGGTTCCCCACACGCCGCGCCGGGGTAGCTTGCCCTGTTTAAACACTTACAACACTACACCTCTCGCAGGAGGGGGATCTTGGGGTGGGGGTTAACTGTTAATACATCCAAAACTACCTCCACATAGGGAGGGGCCTTCAGCCGGCCAAGCAAGGGGGGGAAAATCGAGCTAGAAGCAAAGAAAGGGAGCCGATGCCGATTCTGACCACTCTCTGCGCTTCAGGACAGGCAGTTGGTTATCTTGACGCTGCGGCCACTCCAGATTTTTGTTGATGACCAAACCAGTTGGAAATGCTTTGTAGCTGGATCAGGATGATGCCAGAAGTTTTCTAATTTCTTTGGTCGCCGGTGGGTGGTCGGGCAGAGGCTCAAACAGGGACGCAGGCCTGCAGTTCTGACTGCTTCAGGTTCACAACAGCAGGAAGAAGTGGTTGCCATGAGCCCTCCAGAGATTAGAATCAGGTGCCTCTAGAGTCAACAGAACCGTCAATGAGTCCTCTTCAAAAAAAGACCAACGGGGATGCCAAATGTTGTCGGAGTAGACTGGTAGAACTCAGACAATGAGGGGGGTCGGAGCAGACTGATAGGAAGCAGAACCGCGCACCAGGAGGAAGAAAATGAGAACTCTTGATTCCGGGCGCCAAATAGAGCTCCGCTTCTTGATTCTGGAAGTAGACTTGTCGAAGAAGCTCCCGGCTAAGCCTCGCCTCCAGATCTTCAAGAGAGTGGTCGTGGTAGCTTCAGGAGTTGGCTTCAGGTTGCTCTTTAGGGAGGAGATGCGCAGTCAGGGAAGATCGACTACTCAGGACGGCCCCGAACTCAGAATGTGATGAGACCACCGCCGTTGCGAAGTCGACTAGGAGACGCTTCCAACGGTGCCTCTTGAGCCTTTAGGAACGTCCGGAGGAAGCCGTGGCCGCCTCTGCAATCTGCTGATCTTCTGCAGGTCTTCAGCTGAGAACTGGTTTGCCGATGTAGATCCCAAATGACCACGAAATGAGAAGAAGAAGTGGTTGAATGGTGAAGGGGATATGATGAGTGGTGGGAGGGGAATGTGGGAAGAGGTATGGAGGGTGGGGAGGGTGTGTGGAGGAGCTGGAGAAGGGGGAGGGCGCAGGGTCTTGCTAGCTTTGGTCAAGGTTGAAGGTGAGTGAAGGTGGTGGGTGATCTTGGTAGTTTGGAGTGGAGGGAAGGAAAGGGGCGACCTGTTCTAATGGAGAGGGCTGGGGGGTGACCTAAGGCTGGGGAATGGAGGGAATTTCAAATTCAAATTGGCCTTGGGGGCTGGGAGATTGTGTGGGGAAGGGAAGAGATTGTGTTGGGGAGTGGGAGATTGTGTTGGAATGGCCAAAGATCTCCTAGGGAGGGGCAAGGTTTGGTGGGGATTTGGTGGAGGGGCCTTCAATGCACCTAGGGAAGGGGATGGGGGGGTGAGGTGGCAGGTGAGGTGGAGGAGAGAGAGGGGGTCGCAGCCCCCTTTGTCATGAGAGAGGGAGAGAGAGAGAGAGAAGGTTGGGTGGGGATTCTCTCCCCTAGGGCTTCTCACCCACTATTGGATTCACTCCACTAGAACTATGGAATTTGAACACTCAAAATGAAAATTTGGCATTCATTCATTAAGTTGAAATGGGGGGGAATGGGGTCCTATATATAGGTAACCCACATTTTACAAAAAGTCCCTGACTCATGCAACAATGACAAATAAGCAAGGGGGTAGGGGCGCCCTTGGGCCAAGCCCATAGAATTGGTCCCAAAAGCTAGCCTAATGACACTTAAACTTAGGGAAATAAACTAAGACCTAGGGACATGACTCAAATAAAGTGGAAAATACATCAAATGACTCAAGCATAAAATAGATAAATGGGCCTACATAGTGTGAAGCCCGAGCTCAAATGACACTGGGGTGTGAAGATGACCCGAGCCAGAGGGAGTCGTGGGTGATGCCTCCATCAGAGAGTACGAAAGTTTGATATATCTCGGGTATCCTCCTTTCGGTTGCATACCTCTCACGGTGGTATCGGGCGCTCTCCTTTCACGGAAAGTTGAAAAGGGGTCGAGTGGCACGAAAATGTCGGAATAAGGATTAACCGGACAGGATGCGGGCGTGCCAGTCGATCTCTCGACAATCACTCATGGAACCAAAGATTAACTGGGGAAGTGCCATCAGGGCGCGGCACGTGGGCTCGGGCTATCAGGCGACACGTGGAGAGAAGGGGTTCCATGGGTGCGAGTGCATAGACGATTGCAGGAATCGTGTATTGGACGTCTTTCTCCACTGGCCGCAAGCAACCAGTGTTTATTTACATCGGATTGAATCCGAATACCTTCGTTCTAAGCTGAAGAAAAGTCTGTATATATGTCTGAAGCCGTGGGTAGAGGGCTGGGGGCATTCAGCAGCTATGGGTGCGCATTAGATCGAGGGGTCTTTACTGGGGTTAGGGTGTTAGGCACGGATGCCAAGTGGTGTAGACAAAAAACTGAGGGCTTGAACGTGGGTGCGAGAGCACTCGTCCAATCGGTGGTGTTATACTGAGGTGTATACTTCTTTATAGGAAAGCCGTGATGGCCAAGGTACAACTGGCGCATGCCACGTGACAATTCCAACGTGCTAGTCGGTCCCCGGGTCGATGCGTGATGAATGAACACATGTGCGTTTTACAGAGGGCTCATCCCGTGGCGTAGGCAGGGCCACGTTGCCGAATGGGGGCCTGTGACTGGATGACTGCAGGGATACATCTATCCGATATCTGGGAGAGGGTCGATCACGACTCGAATTAAGCAATCAAACATGGCCTCGTGACTACGAGAGAGCATGACGTCATGGCACGCGTGTGATCGCAACCGACGGGCACGCGAGAGGAAATCTCGGCATGAGGGGATGTCCGCCCGTGTCGTTGCACCTCACATACGGTGGGTGTAGACATGTGTGTGACGGCTACATACGGCGTGAGGGGAGTGCAAACGACATACCCCCGGCGTATTAGGCCGACGAATATGTCACACGCACAATTCTCCTTAGCTCGCTGCTCAGAGCCGCACTTGAAGTCATGGATGCTCGATGCTTGCTGGATGCCGGACCTTGGAAGGATGAACCTTATCATGCCCCACCCCTTGAGCTCCTAAGGGGTTTTTATAGGGGAAGTTGAAGGGTCATAAGGGGTTTACGCGGACCAGCTAAGGGGGGTGAGCTGGTCCGCGTAAACCTAAGTGAATAGTGCTTGGGTTACGGACTGAGAGAGAGGGGGGGAAGGGGTTTACGCGGACCAGCTCAGGGGGCTGAGCTGGTCTGCGTAAACCCCTCTTGGATGGGGTTTACGCGGACCAGCCCAGAGGCCTGGGCTGGTCCCCGTAAACCCCCCCCCCCCCCCCCCTTAGGGGGTTTAGGCGGATCAGCCCAAGGGGCTGGGCTGGTCCGCCTAAACCCCACCCCACGGGGGGTTTAGGCGGAGTGGTTTGGTTTTTTTTCTTTTTTGAAAAATCAATTTTTTTGATTGAATGGGGGGTTTACGCGAACCAGCCAGGGGGGTTGATCTGGTCCGCGTAAACCCCCCCATGGGGGGTTTAGGCGGACCAGCCTGAGGGCCCAGGGGGGTTTATGCGGATTCGCTCCAAGGAGAGAGGGGGGGTGGTTCCACCCTATAAAATCTGATTTTTTGGGCCATTTTCTTCCTAATTTGACTAAGAAAGAAAAGGACGAATAGCTGGGAGGATACGTGGAGGCTTGTGTGCGCGTTGACTTGCGGAATTCCCGCGTGCTGTCGCTTTGCGCTCCCACGTCCACGCATCGACTTCTCGAACTGGTACGGCACATGAACCGCGTCGTAGGACCGTAAATCGGACGAATCGGGACTGAGTGGGGTCGTGGGACCACCGGGTTGGAGGGAGGGTGCGGCCCCCAGGGAGTTCACCCTCCCTGGGGCGCACGTCCATTCCCCGGGGTGAACTGGCCCCGGGCTAGCCGTAACCCTGGGGGATGGCCCCTGGGGGTCTTCTTGTGTTGTTTGGGGATGTCCTTTGACGGACTTCAAACTTCGGGAGGCTAGCATGGGCCCGTGGGGCCGTCATTCTTCGGGTAGTCGCAGCTGCTCGGAAGGTGTTCGAGTAAATGCCTGATACACCCCGGATTGCCGAACGGCTTGAGTAGATGGCCGAGGGGCTGCACGGCGGGCCTTGGATTGAGGATAGGAGCTCGTGGGAGCTAAGAGGGGGCATTTTGTGGATGTGGGTAATGCCTCGGGCTATGTGCCACGTTGCTCGGCGGGTTGACAGGGTAGCCTCGGGTTGGCCCGAGTGCTACAGTTGAGTGGCTTGTTGCCACGTATCTGAGGGTCGGGGGTGGCCCCGACTTACTGGGGGATCGTTGTGGGACCCCATCAGTGTGCTGGAACCCCGGGATGGCCCGTGATTTTGTGTAGAAGGGCTGGAACATATGCGCCCACAAGGTGTTCAGAAATATGCCGAACACGCGTGTGTGGGCCATATGCACGTGCTGCGGGCCTCCAAAGCCTGTGGTTGACTTGATCGGGTCTCCCTTTGACCTTGGAGGGTTGAATGGAGTGTGTTGGAGTGGGCCCGTGACTCTTTCACTGGGTGCCACGTGGTGTGGCTTAGTGTCGGGGCGCCCCCGGGTGGTCCCGGGCGGCCATGCGGGATACGAGCAAAGCCCGTACGTGAGTGGCCGGGGTTGACCCCGGACAATTGTTTGTGTCGCCGCGTGTCACAGCAAGTTGGTCGGGACCCTTGTAGGGACCCGCAAGGTTGTAGAAAGGGCTACATAGCCCGTGCTTTGAAGGCGTTCGGGGAAATGCCCGAACCCTTACTCCTTGTTATTTTGGCTGGGAAATAGTCTGGGTACAACAAGGCTCCACCACCACGGACCTTGATCTTTGACAGACTGGGGGCACCAGTCTGCCCTGAGAAACACTCCCAGAAAAAGTAGACGGTTCGGCTAATCAACGATGCGGTTCGGGTGTTCGCATGCTATACCACCAGACACAAACCCGACACCTAGTCTGATGACCTGAACTAGCCGCTGGCCCATTTCAGAAGGCCGCGACATCAGACCCAGCCACCTGCCCCAATAGGTCACGTCGGCACATCCACCGAGCCTCAGGCGTCGGAACGTGCAGATGAAGCTCCAACTGAGGACCATGACGCTCCTATCAACGCGGATCCAGCCAATAATGATCCCCCGGTAGACGAAGTTCAAGAGGTGATCCTTGAGACTCTTATGAAGGAGAACCAATATTTGAAGGCCCTCCTGTAAGACCTTCTTCAGGAACGGGACCTTCACCCTCAACTGCCTGCTCGGCCTCCAACCGAAGCACCGGCCCCGCCAGGTCGGCATAATGGTGCCAATGCCTCAGCAGCAGCTGCCCGAACCCCGACAATAGCCGGGTTCGGCACGCCCCCAGTCAAAGCTCAACCACGAGCATCAAATACGCCAGTGACAGAAAATCTCATGGCACAGCGCCAGATGATCAAGCGAATTGTCGAAACAAAGCTCACCCAGTATGGGGAAGGGGTCGCCACTATAGATCTCTATAGTGTGCCCTACCCGCTCCACCACCAGTTGAAAAAGCTTCCTCCGGAGTGCGCCAAGCCCCCGAAGCTACAAAAGTTCGATGGGCAAGGGTCTTAACATGAGCACTTGGCCTAGTACGTTACGGCCATGGGCGAGCTAGCGTTGGATGAATCATATCTCCTCCGCTACTTGGCTACTTCACTTACGGGAACGGCCTTCCAATGGTATTCACGCCTGAAATCGAACTCAGTGATCGACTGGGTAGATCTCCAGAAGAAATTCCTTGACCGCTTCCAGACGGCTGAGCGAAAGATCTCCCTAGCCGAGCTCTGCTCTCTCCGATAAAAGCGGGGCAAGAGTGCCATCGACTTTATCAAGAAATGGTGAGACCTCAGCATGAGGTGTGTCAACCCGCCAATCCAAGAGGATGCCATCACAATATGCCATCGAGGCTTGGCGACCGAGGTCAGCGAAAAGCTTCTCGGCACCAACATCAAAGGCTTCGACCAGCTCAACTCGACAGTCGCCGAATTAGAGATGTTCTTCACCATTAACCTGAGCTATGCTTCAGCAGAGGGTAAACAAACGCGAGAACGCCAGCCCGGTAAAGAGTTGAATATCATCGAGTTCACCCCCACCGCCAAAGCCAGTAAGGAGGTCGAATCAAGCGGCCCTGACAAAAAGCTAGTGGACAAGTCGGCCGCTCCTTCCTTCTCTGAGCATATGAAGATACCCTTCTCTTTCAAGAAGGAACATACGAAGATGCTCTTCGACCTCTACATGGCCCAGAAGATTGTCGAGCTGTCAAAAATTCGCAAGTCGGACAAGGCTCTGAAGACTGACGATCCCAGCTATTGCCCATATCATCGCATGTTGGGACACCCAATTGAAGACTGTTATGTCTTCAAGACTCGGGCACAGAAGTTGATCCGAGACGGTCTCGTTAAAATGAAGAGTGGTCTCGTCGATCCCCGCAGCTGCATACGTGGTCCAGGCCGGCTAAGGCAGTGCGTGTAACACCCGAGAATTTTAAAATAGAAATATACAATATATATATATATATATATATTTAATTATTGAACTCATATTCTAATTCTATTTATTTAACCAATTAAAACATTTAATTACCAATAGATGCTTTAGAAGATGCCAAATTATATTTTGGGAAATGCCAATTTATATTTTCAATCACTTAGGTAATTAATATTACACTATTCCAAAGAAATAGGAAATAGGTTATATAGATAGTGTTTTAAAGGATAAACATCACTTTTACAAGATGCCAATTCATATTTTCATAATTTAGAAATTTTCATATTTCAACTTTTTCATTATATCATTATTTTGAAGAAATAAGGGTATATAGATGAAGTGTTAAAGGATAAACATAATTTAGAAAGTGAGAAAGGGTATATAGATAATTTTGGTTAGTGTAGAGTGAATACAAAAATCTCCGTTCAAAATAACGACATATGTTAAGTCGTTATTTCCTAAACATGAATAGTGACATGAATAGTACCACTTTTTATTTTTAAAAAAAATTAAAAAAAAATTATATGTAAAAATAGAGAAAAATGTAAGGGTCTCACCCCTGAAATTTTACAAACAAATTCCATCAATTTTTAAAGATAAAAATCTTTGAAGTTTAATATGGAAATCTTAACTTATGAAATACACGACCCTCTCTAAGGCGTCATTTCTTTTCCGACAATTATCACGATTATTCTATCCCTCCAGCCTGTGTAGGCTATCAACCCACTAAATACCCTATAATTCTGGATCTTGTCTCCCATCCTGTCGACCCTAAGGTTATAAAATACACTATATTCTCCCTATTTGGTTAGTTCGACGGCTAGATACGGGAACAAGTTCTGAAGAGTTACAGAGGAAGGGAAGGGCTGCTTCTTCCTCTCCTGTCAACTCCTGTCACTTCACAGAGGTAGGTGTTCTCAAATCCTTGCCTAACTAGTAGCTAATAGGTTAATTGATGCATGTTTAGAGTTCGATCAACTAGTCAACCATGCTATATATATCATCTAGCTTTACCGTAATCAAGCAATAATCATGTATGTATCATGTTATTTTGATAGCATGTTACATATCACCATGATCTTTAAGAGTTTAAACTTAGTTTGTTAGCATGATTTTTATGAGTTTTTGAACATATTTTATCACACTAGTTTTACAGTATTAATAACCATGTTTTAAACCTTCATATATAGTCTCTATTAACATAATATGTTCATGGTTTAAAGACACAGAGGCTCCCAGCCCTCTGGTAAATGGCGCCCCTGACCAGGGCGCCATTTTCAAAATTGAAGATTGCTCACACAGTCGTCATTTAAATGAAGACACCACCAAGGTCGTCAATTCGATTTCTGAAATTTTCAGTAATTAATAATTCAAAAACCTCACTGTAATAATTTTGAGTAATTGATAATTCAACACATTCTAAAATCCATAACTATCAAACTAAAGAACGAAATTTTTGCATGAACATGTTTCTGGAATCCTGACATTTTTCTCAACACATTCGTGCCATTACTTCCTGATTCGGAGTTTTTTTCACACTGATGAATAGTGACACCTCTCTGTAATTGGCGCCCCTAACCAGGGCGCCAATTTCAGAATTGAAGACTGCCCGAGAGGGCGTCAATTAATTGAAGACATGCACCATGTCGTCAATTCCATTTTCTGGAATTTTTAGAAATCAATAAATCAACGCATTCAAAAATCTATAACTAATAAACCGGATCTTGAAAATTTTGACAGAATAAACTTCTGTGACCCTGAGATTTTTCTCCATCTGACAATGTCTTCGGATTCTGATTCGGAGAAACTTTGGAGAAATGAATAGTGACTTGTGTCCCAGAACTTACAGTTCTGATGCGAAGCACAACTCACTTGAAAAAAATAACTCAATTGGTGTGTCGTCAATTTGAGTTGAACCTATACTTAAATTGAAGACACCCTGGAAGTCTTCAATTAAATGAAGACTGCCCACAGAGTCTTCAATTTGTTAATTGAAGACTGCCCTTAAGTCTTCAATTTCAGAATTGAAGACGGCCCTTAAGTCTTCAAATTTAGAATTGAAGATGACCCTTAAGTCTTCAATTTCAGAATTGAAGACGGCCCTCAAGTCTTCAATTAATTGAAGACTGCTCACAGGGTCGTCAATTCTGTTTCTTGAGAAATTAAAGTTATAACATTAAAAAAATTCATATATGTGAAACTAAAACTCAGTAATTATATCTGAACATATTTTTGGACTCCCAAGTAATTATACTAAGTATTCATATCCTTATTTTTGAATTTCGAGAAACTTTTTCAAAATGAATAGTACTTTGAGTCACAAAACGTATCTGCCAGGTGAAAATCACAGAATTGAAGACGGCCCTTAAGTCTTCAATTTCAGAACTGAAGACGGCCCTTAAGTCTTCAATTTCAGAATTAAAGACGGCCCTCAAGTCTTCAATTAATTGAAGACTGGGTAAAGAGGCGCCAATTTCATATATATATATATATTTGAAAAATCAAAATTTTGAAAGATTGGGCAACCCCCAGACGCCAATTTCAGAATTGAAGACGGCCCTTAAGTCTTCAATCTCAGAATTGAAGACGGCTCTTAAGTCTTCAATTTCAGAATTGAAGACGGCCCTCAAGTCTTCAATTAATTGAAGACTAGGTAAAGGGGTGCCAATTTCATATATATCTAGTTTTTTTGAAAAATCAAAAATTTGAAAGGTTGGGTAACTCCCTGGCGTCAATTCTTTAAATGACGACTTCCAGGACGTCTTCAATTAAATGAAGACATCCTGAGGGGCGCCAATTTGATATATACATATATAAATTTCTAAAAATTGAAAATTTGAAGGATTAGCAAACCCTGAGATGCCAACTCAGTAATTACAACTTCTGATCTTGATTTGTCTCGAGAATTATGCAAATACAACCCTAATCCATACTCCTGCATATGATGAGTTCTTAAAATTTCGTTCCATGAAAAATCTAATTGTGTATACCCTACATGGTCAAACCTTGAATCTCTTAAACTATCATTTGGGAGTGTAGGAACTAAGTGCCATGCAGGGTAAAGTGCTACATTGTGGGAGCCACCTCTTGAGACCGTACAGCGCAAAGTGCTACATGACGGGAGTCACCTCTTGAGCCTGTAGGGGCCACCTCTAGAATCCTCCATAACCAAATGACTAGTTAATCTTGTCTGAAATACTACGTTTCTAAATTCTTGAAATTACATATTGACTATAAATGAGAGTGGATGTCAAAGGTAATACATGAAATATTGTGCATATAGGGCCCGGTCTGGTCCTGGGAGGAGCACCCGAAGGTACTTGTGCCCATGGGAGTTTATTGACCACGATGTTTAGCATTACACTGGAGTACTTGCTTGACTTGAGACACTCCACCCCTACTCTCTCTCTCCTTACTTACTTGACTTGCGTGGCCCGAAACGGGCAATACTTGACTTGTGGCCTGAGAAAGGGCAAAATACTTACATGATAATAGCCAATTCTACTGATACGTACTTGACAATACTTGCTTGAATTAAATTTTTACTTGATATACTTGTACATGAGTTCCTTCTCATACCTGCGTTCATACTTGTACACGAATCCCCGCTTGCCCGAAGTGGTATTTACATCTATAAATTCTTGAAATACTGCTTGTCAAATACTTGAAATCTTGTTATACTCTCTTTATATAGTTGTTGATCTCTTATTGTTCATCATGCCTAGATTTACCTGTATACCTGATTTTTTTATTATACGTACATCATGCATAGCCATACTGAGAATACATGCAAATTGTAAATCACGTAAAGATTGCTCGTATTTGAGATGTAATTCCTATTGAGCGATTCGCTCATCCAGTTACTTCCTAATATTTTTAGGTGATTCGGATAGCGACAAGAATGGGTTTGAGGCCGAGTGAAGAGTGCTAGAACGCCATCCATTTATCATTAGCTAGTCGAGTCTTTGAATTTATTTGAGTCTACCTTGTATTCCCAGTTATGTCAGTTAGTGGTATAAACTTTGTGTTAAGTCGTGCAGCCTAATGTTTGGCTTTCTAAATTTAGAAATTTATCATGGACTATCTTTATTTCCTTTGATTAATCAAATAAACATCACTTGGACTATGGGAATTTATTAGATTTTTAGTCATTTGCGCACTCCAAAATTTTATATGTTAAAATTCTTATCGCTCTAATGACACGATCTATATAGACGCGTCACGCATCCGAGTATCTTCCGTGCTCGGGACGTGACAGCGCGTGTGGTTCACTACTCGGCCAACATGATCCATATGATGGCCGCATTCTCCCTCTCCGATGTTGAAGCAGAGGAGCCCAGCACCAATCAAGGCGAGCGTTCGCTCTGGTATCCGGGGTGGAGTCCCTGGCATGATCGCAGACCCCTCTCCTTCCCCAAGGAGAGGACCCGGCGACTCTTTGATGTCCTCGTCGAGAGGGAGAAAATCATGCCTCATGATTCACCGGCAGACTACACTCACTAGGACTTTAGTCACCCCAAGTACTGCCCTTTCCACGCCAGAATCTGCCACGCGATCGAGTCTTGTGAAGAAGTTCAGTACCTCATCCAGGAACAGATCCAGTGGGAGTAGATCGATGCTAACGAAAATTATGTGGCCCTTGTGAGACTTCGACAAGCTGTTGAAGAAACCCTGAGCATCCCCAGGGATGTGCCAGAATGGCTAGACTCTCCTCAAGAAAATGGGCATGGGCTGCCTTACTAGCATACCCCAGAATGGCTCGAGTTTCGGACCGATAATCAGGAAGCTCTCGATCGATTATGAAGGCGCAGGGAGCGGGATGCAAGTCAAGAGACTGGGCGAGTAACTTCTCGGTCAACGTCATCCATCCTCTTGCTACTCCGGCCCCTCCGGACTCCCAGACACCACCAGCCAGCCAGCCGGCCCCTGCCACTTCGGCCATGCAACGGCGGCCCTGGCATGAGCTGGAATCTCTCCCTTTCTCCAGAGAAGACACCGCCAGGCTCCTCCGGGTCCTTCTTGGCTAAGAGAATGTCCTCATGGGCGAGACGATGATAGGCTCCTCAGGTCCCTCTCGCTCTCCCCTTGCCCTACCTCCATCTTTGCAATACGGGGATAGGAAGGGAAAGCAAAAGTAGGGTGAGGTCCCGGCCCAGCCGTGTCATGTCCCCTCAGCCGCGGAGCCATTAGGCCCTCCCCGCATGCCCTGCAACCCGATCCAGATTGCAAAGAAGACATCTTCGGAGTCTTCAGCGACTTCAGCTCGTACGTCGGGCCCGCAGCCATGAGGCCTAGTCAATGCGCAAAGTCGGGGTAACTACCCAGAGCGGTAATACCCTACGGTACCTTCGGCTGCCACCGGACCTTGTTCCCACCACGATTGCAAAGGCAAGTCTAAGGAGCAAGACACCAAGCCCGTCTCCCGGTCCCCCTCTCAGCAAAAGACCCCGCCACCGCGGGTAAGGCATCAAACCGCACATATGCCTTCGAACGCCGGCTCCAGTATACCGACTCTGCAGAAGACACCTCCTACGCCACCGCGGCTAAGGCATCAAACCGGTCATACGTCTTCGGACGCCAGCACCAGTCTGCCGGTTCCTCGTACACTCCTATCGCCACCGCGGGTAAGGCATCAAACCGCGCACACATCTTCGGATGCCAGTCCCAGTATCCCAGCGTACCAGGAGTTACCACCTGAGGTAATCGAGCAGGCGATCAATGCCACCTTCCAGATACAACAAGCGGAAGGCGCCTGGATTGAAATCCGGGCAAAGAAAGGTCGTAAACCTCACCCCGCCAAGGCACCGGCTCGGCGATATCCTCATGGGGATTTATCAACTCCGGCTCCAGCACATCTCCCTCCTACTCCCCTGGAGGCGGTCATCGCCAAGAAATAGGAAAAGAATAGGAGGAAGAACCTTAAAAGGTAGCTGTGGACGTATAAAATTGCACGTCCATATATCCCGACCAATCTAGCATCAACAACAACTTCAACTGAAGAAACTGCGGAGAAGACGGGCAATCCGGACTCTCCGAATAAACACACACACTGCCGTGAAGCCGTCTCCGGAGTCACGACAGCGAAGAGAAATCAACTACCAGGGAGCTCACAACCTGTGGGCCCCGAAGAGAACTAAGTGGACCATTAATCGGGCTCGAAAAGGGCTTAAGTCTCTCTCAACGCCGCACACCCTTGCCCCTCCAACGGCACTCCCTTGTGGCGCTTCAGCGGCACACCCCCCCAGCGCCCCTTCAGCGGCACGCCCAGGCCAACATCCAGCGGCACACCCTCCAGCACCCCTTCAGCGGCATGCCCAGGCCAGCCTTCAGCGGCACGGCCTCCAGCCCCCCTCAGCGGCACAGGATGGTGACCCCTCAGCAGCACAGCATCCAGCGTCTTCAGCGGCACGCCTGCAAGGCCTGGCAGCTCCGTCAGCGGCACATCTACAAGCCTCTCCAATGGCACGCCTTGGCAGCTCTCCAGCGACACACTTGCTGTGTCTTCTAGCGGCACGCCGTTCTAGCTCCTCAGCGGCACGCCCTTACCAGTGCACCCGGCGGACGAGATCTTATGTCCACACCCTAAAGATCCTTGGCGCGCAGTGGGCTCACTGAGGTGTCATCCAGGGAGGGAGACACGCTGCCTACCTCCTGCCATTGAAGAGGGGAGAGTCAAATCCCCATTCAGGCCAGTCACTTCCCGCCATCGCCGTTCGTGCTTGAACGCTCCCGCCACTGGGAGTATAAAAACCTTCTCCCCCGGCGAACGAAAAGAGAGAGGAAGAAGATAGAGAACCCACCGAGAAAAAAAAAGCTAGAGCCCGTCCGACAGAAGAAGAAGAAGAAGGGAAGAGGAAGAAGGGAGCTCTGCCGTGGGGTCCCCCTCCGACGACCACCAAGGAGAGAGAGTAAGAGAGAGAGAGAGAAAGAGAGATGTAGCAAGGGGAGTGGGGAAGGCCAGAGAGCCGTCGCCTCTGCTCGACCCTAACTCCCCATTTCCTCCTCTTCATGCTTTTCTTTTTCGTCTTTCCTCTCTCATCGTTGTATCTTCTACCCCGGTGTTTTGATGTATACATGTCCGATTACGGCCTCCCCTCTTTATAAATGGAAATCTTTCCTCTTTTCTGGGTTTCTTGATACCGTGTTCAGTTCATGCCTGGATGTATGTGTTTGGACGCCTCTTCCCCCACCTTCCGGTGATTTGGTCCCCAGCGTGGGTCTTCTTCCCCCTGTCACGGTTCTTCTCTTCTAAGAACGCCCAAACATCAACACCACCATCGGCTTTCCTCTCTTCTCCAGCCCCAATCTACCCAGCCAACTCCCAACCTTCACTCCCTTAGACCAACCTCCCCTTTTTTTTTAACTGAAGCTTCCCCTTTTGACAAGCCAAACCAAGACCCGGGTCCTTTCCCCGTTGGCTCCATCCTACTTAGTTAGCCTTCAGCCTTCAGTCCTCAGGCGATACACCTTGCTCAGCCCTCCACCGACACACCCTCAACGCGGTGCAGCCTCCCCAGCTCCCAGCGGCACGCCCTGGCCAAACCCTTTGCCGGTATGCCCCCCCCTTTGGCAACCCCTCGCCGGCACGCCCCTACGGGTCTTCCCTGGCACGCTCCAGGCTACTCTTCACCGACACACCCCCAGCCTCCCTAGCCCGGTACACTTCCCAGCCGCCCCTAGAGGGGTCTCTTGTCCATCGTTGCTTTCAGGTTTTTCGAGGTTTTATTAAAGGTGCTGCCGCTCTCGGGCGCCCACCCCCGGTTGTCGGGTTCCGCCACTCTTTGTGGGCGCGTTCCCTTTCTCTCCCTTACCACTCGGGTCAAGGGGAGATGCTGCCGAATTTTTGTTAGAAATAATAACACGTTGAAAAGGCAAAAGGAAGCAACAAACAAGTGGAACAACAACACGTCAAAAAGGACTAAAGGAAGTAACAAACCAATGAAATGAACAACGGTAAAACGCTTCAACCAAGGCAAGGGAACCACAATCGGCACAAAGAGGACCGAACCGAACGACAACTAAGCAACTTGAACACCGGTCCTCAGGGAAGAAAGAATGGAAGATAATCAAGAGAAAGGAAGGGAGAACTCACACAGACCATGTATAATCAAAGAAGGGAAGAGAGGAGAAAGCATAAAAGAATAGAAGAGGGGGTGGGCCTCCCACGACCCTTGTCCGGCACACCTACCCTTGGTCTTCCCCGGTGCACTCCACCCTTCGTTTTGGCCGGCACACTCTGGCTGCGGCCTTCTCCGGAACGGTCTAACCCAACCCTAGCCCGGTACGCCCTAACCTCCCTTCAATGACCCTTCGCCGGTGCACCCTTCAATGCCCCTCGATGGTATGCCCTTCAATCCCAACCTCCACTGGTACGCCCGTCCTTGCTTTGCCCTTCGCCGGCACACTCGGCCAGCCCCTCGCCAGTGCACTCCTCATCACATCCCTCCCCGGCACACTCTTCCCGACTCTCCCCGGCACGCCTTGCTCAGCCCTTCGCCGGCACACTCTCCCTAGCCCAGCGGCACACCCTTCCTCCATTTCCAATGGCCCACTCCTCCAAAAAAATATGTAAAAAAGTGGGGAGGGGAATATGATAACCATGATGATCAAAACAAATATATATATATATATATATATATTAAAGAAATAATAACAATAACATATAAGGATAAGGACAATAATAATAATAATAATGATAAGAGGGGGAGGCTATAATAAATAAATAAATCTAAACATATGATAGATAAACAAAATGAGAAAGATGTATAATCGATAATAATGATAATAATAACAATAGTAACAACAAACAAATAAAAAAAATCATCCAAAAGTGTATAAACGGAAATAAACAATAAAAATTATTCAACTAAAATCTTGGATAAAAAAAATGAATGATAAGGTCCACATTGCAGCCCCATCTCTCCCCGTGACCCGGTGCCGAAGGAACAATAATGCCGCCCTTGTAGGCCGAGCCTGAGTCCTGGGAGTTATCCCGAAATGACCACGACCCGACCTTGTCAGGGGCCGACATCCCGATTAAATCGGACCCATCTCTTAGGCCGGATCCTTTCCGAGCCAACACTAAAAATTGCCATGCATTCGGCATACATTTGAACGGGTTCGCCTCGATTCTCGTCACGTTTCTATTACGGACTTGGGTCCGAACATGAAAAGGTTCGTGAATGACCGACATGGCCGATGACTCTTATCCCGATGCGGATCCTTAGTGTGATTTATTCCCACTTACCATTGCGCAGTTAGTATTCATTCTTTTCGGCCGCAGGGCCCCTAATTTCGGCAATTAATCAAAGGTGTTCTCCCGTGCGGGGGATGTAAATGACGTCGCGACCTTTATGACGCGACGGTATCTTGTCCCGACACGAACTACACAATCCTCTGACTGAGTCAGATCGAGCGCACCATGGGCTTCCTTGAAGCCCGAATAAATCGTCACTCTGTGACTGGCACGCCCACACACTTAATAAACGCCAATAAACGAATAAGCCGTAGGTTTAATAAAAAGTGCGTCCACAAGTCTGGCACGCCCGGTGGGACCGATCCACCCTTCATCTCTTTGTAGAAATTAGGGGCCCTGCGGACCCCTTCTTGTAATACTAATTGCGTTATTTTTGCAAACGCAGGAAAATCACACTTTGGCACTAAGGGCGTGCCAGACTTGTTTGCGACCTTTTCTTTCTTTCGCAGGTCGATCGACCAACTGACTGACTGGTAGTCAAATGATCGATTGACGACGCAGGTGTGCCAGTCACATGAGTGACGATTTTATGATGCGCTCATTCTGACCCATGTCGGGCGAATGCGAGGTTCGGTCGGGACCAGCAGTCCGCCATACCATAAAGGCTATGGCGTTAATTACATCCCCCACGAGGAGGGAACACCATTGATTAATTGCCGAGATAACGGGCTGTCGAAGCCGAATTAAAAAGAGCTACATGATGAGCATGACGAAAGCATGTAGGATGCATACATTTATCGTGCAGAAGATGCATAATTCATGGGATTATGGAACCTCGGTACGTGGCGGAGGGCATAGGTCCGAAGACCACTATCGCGCATAGCGAAGACTTCCGACCAGACGTAATCTGGTTTTCTGTCGACGCCATTTAATATACCCGAGGATCTATGCATGCATGCGCACATGGCGTTCATGACTATATTAAGCATGATAATGGAATTCATGGAAGCAAATGGTGATCAACCACGTTTATTACCCCACCCCCCATCAAGGAACGGGAGAACGACACAAATATAATAGCGAAAGCAAAGTGCTAACGGACATGGTAATGAAGATATGATAACAATATAGTTCGAGCTCGCTTGGCCCTTCCTTTATTCAATTTATTACCAATTGTGGTTTATTAACACTGACCGTGAGAGACGAGAATCGCTCCGGGGGCAGAGGTGTCAATTCTGGAAGCGCCATCAAAGTATAGCTGCCATAAGGTAGGTTGTACTTGAACGGCTTCTAGGGTTTCATCTTCAGGAAGCTCCGGCTCCAACGGGCAATCCCCGGGCACTGGGTGCTCAGCGAAGAAGTCTGCAATAGCTTGGCCCTTGACAGCCTTGCGCGGCACGTAGGAGATATCAAACTCCATAAGGATTACCGCCCATTTGCCCAGGTGACCTTTGAGTGCCGGTTGAGACATGATGTACTTCAGGGGATCCTCTTTGGATACCAAGTTGATTTCATGCAACAACATATAGTGTCGGAGCTTCTTAACTGTGAAGATTAGTGCCAGACAGATCTTCTCAATATAAGTATATTTCTCTTCAGTTCTGACCAGTCTCCGACTGAGGTAATAGAGGGCTTGCTCTTTCCCTTCTTCATTATTCTGGGCCAGCATTGCCCCCAGAGAATTATGTGTAGCTGCTATATACAGTATCAATGGTCGTCCTTTCACCGGTGCGCCCAGCACTGGAGGAGTTTTCAGATGGTCTTTCAGCTTGTCAAAGACCGTCTGGCAATCTTCATCCCAATAAAAGGGAACCTCTTTCATCATCAACTTGTGAAAAGGCTGGCATCGCCCTGACAAATTGGAAATGAACCGCCGGATATAAGCTAAGCGGCCCTATAGTGATCTCAGCTCGGAGATGTTCCTTGGCGGAGGTAACTCCTGAATTGCTTTGATCTTTGCGGGGTCTATCTCGATTCCCCGATATCGGACGATGAAACCCAGGAATTTTCCGCTCGACACTCCGAACGCACATTTCATGGGGTTCATCTTTAGCTCATGCTGCCTCAGCCTCTGAAAGACAATCCGGAGGTCTTGTAGATGATCTTCTTTTCTTTTGGTATTGACCACCAGGTCATCTATGAAGCATTCGACCTTGTGGTAGAGCAACTCGTCAAAGATTTTGGTCATTGCGCGCTGATAGGTTGCACCAGCATTTTTCAGTCCGAACGGCATTCTCTTGTAATGATAAATGCCTTTAGGAGTTCGGAAAGCAGTATGGACTCGGTCAGGCTCCGCGATCCAAATCTGATTGTAACCGGAAGACCCATCCATGAATGACAAGGCTTCATGGCCGGTTGTAGCATCAATCATGACCTCGATTATTGGCACCGGGAAGTCATCTTTGGGGCAGGCTTTATTTAGATCTCGGAAGTCGACACATATCCGGATCTGTCCATTCTTCTTCTTCACGGGGATGATATTCGCCAGCCATGTAGTGTACTGGTTTTCTTCAACAAATCCCACGTTAATGAGCTTGTCGACTTCAGCACAAACTTGGGTGATGAGCTCTGGCCTCATGCGCCGTGGTGGTTGCTTCACCGGCTCGGCCTCAGGGCTGATTGCCAACTCATGTTACGAGACAGCGGGGCTTAGACCTGGCATCTCTTTGTAAGTCCAGGCGAAGCAATCCCGGTACTCTAGCAGTAGCTGGATGTACAGCTCCCGTTCTTCTGGGGACAGTTGGGCGCTGAGGAAGGTGGGCCTAGGGTCCTCCTCATTTCCCAAGTTGACTTCTATTAGTTCATCGACTGTGGCCTGGCCTCCGTCTTCTATCTCCGGAGGTGCCGGTTGGAGGTCAACGAAGTCTGGAATACCATCTTGGGGTCGAGTACTTCGACTTCCTCGTCGGATATCGCCAGAGCCTCATGAGGTTTCTTGATTTCTTGTGCTAGCGGCTGGGTGGATTGTTCTATTAGCAAATCCATTGCCGTCGCAGCTTCCAAGGGTGAGAGAGCAGCCTTGGTGTTTATGAATGAGGTTGTAGCCATGATGGGCTGGTAGCTGTTTACTGCCGGACTCGGACAGCATACTGGTTTTATAGCAGAAGCTGAGGAAGTCTCGCCTTCTGGGACCCTTGTATCTTCCGCAGAAGTGGCTTTTTCTTTCCTGGTAGCTGGCTCCCCTTGATTGGAGTTGACCAAGGCTTCCCTAATTGGCAGAAAGGGTGTTGAAGTTGTCATTAGTAGGACCCCTGTGGAGGGAGAAACTCCGGCTTCTTGAATGTCTTCGGCTTCGCTACTGCTAGCCGTATCAAATTCGGCTTGAAGGGCCACTTCTTCAGGATGAACCTGCTCCCAGCATCGGCAAGGGGCCGAGGTTTCTACTTCTTGATTCCCGGACCGAGCCAGTTCAAGATATTCGGCTTCCACCAGATACTCATCAAAGGTTGCCCCCAGAGGGCTATCTTCAGTAGGATAGAAGGCGGAGATAGTATCCACCTCGAACCGCCCACTGTAATAATATTCCTCCAGGGTGAAGCCCAACCCTGGATGTTGAGAGACACGTCTCATTTCCTTATCCAGATTTGTAGGATACCACATCTTCTGGAAAGCTTCTTTGCGCTTTTGAGACTGATCGGGAGGAATGTGTTGCTTCTGAAACATCTTGGCCATCCGATCAGTTGTA
This sequence comes from Amorphophallus konjac, assembly GCA_022559845.1. Classification (NCBI taxonomy): domain Eukaryota; kingdom Viridiplantae; phylum Streptophyta; class Magnoliopsida; order Alismatales; family Araceae; genus Amorphophallus; species Amorphophallus konjac. The sequence goes on from CM040127.1 coordinate 251,226,523, forward strand.
AATGCCAGGCCTTGGACAGGAACCCGCGGGTTGGCTAGATCTTCAGGGAGGCTGCAGTCTGTGTCTTCCCGAGTGGGATGCTCCTCAGCTGCATAGAACAAGCTGCTGAGCCCATCTTCCTGTGTCACCTCCCAAACTTTGAAAGGTTCGACAGTGGGGTCGTTGAGGCCGAGGACTGGCTTGGTGAGGCCGGCCGGGACTCTGATGTGGGCGTACTATCGATTGACCTGCACTCCCTTAGCTTTGGGGTATAATGCTAGGGGTGTGACCCTGTCGACATCTCCAGAAGCGGTGATGTGGGAGACCACCTTCGGCTTGACATATCCGCGTGGCGGTGGTGGATACCAACCGTCACCCGATCTATTCTTCGAGGCCCCTATGGGGGCTTTAGCTTCAGAAACCTTCCGGGGAGGCCCCGTATATAGGTTGGCGTCTGCCAAGTGACATTCGAATACCTCGAACGGGTGGAGATCAGCAAATATCCTCTCCTCCTTCCCTTGGAGGCTGTATTTGATGCATTGGTGGAGCGTGGAGGGCACCACCATATTCTCATGCAGCCATGGGCGGCCGAGCAGCGCCTTGTAGGAGGTGCGAGAGTCAATGACATGAAACTGTACTATTGTAGTAAAATCTGCCAGGGTCAGCGTAAATTCTGCCACTCCCATAGATACTTCACATTTTTGGTTGAAGCCAGCGATACGCATATCCCCGACTTTCTCGAGATGCACATTAAAGTGGTGCCTCTCGTATATTCTGTATGGCAGGATGTTGACTGCTGCACCGGGATCAACCAGTATTCTATTTAGCTCCCTTCCATTCAGGTGCCCTTTCATGTATAACGGCCTGTTGTGGCTAGCAGTAGGTAGTAGCATGTCTTCCGGAGAGAAGGTCATACTGGCTTCTGGTATAGCCTCGGCTATGCAAATTTCAAAATGAGCAGGTGTCTGCAGAGCAGTGATGATCGCCTGTCGAGTTTCTTCACTCAACGAGAGAATTTCCCATATCGTAAATCGAGCGGGGAGCTTTTTGAGCAACTTCATTATTCGGCTCCCAGCCCGGACATTGGAGAGCTTCATCTCTTCAGCCCATCTGGGCTTGGGGAGGTTTTGATTTGTGGGTCCAGACGGACCTGCTTCATCTTCCTCGGACTCGGCATCGTCTTGGCTGGCACCGGCTGTCGGGTCTTCTTTATTAGTTGCTGTAGGGCAAGCTCCATCTGCATTTGCATCCTCAGTAGATTACGCTGGCTGCGGGTGAATGGCCCCGGGTGTAGGGTTAGCCTCTTGATAGGGCTGTTTCCCCTTTGACATTTTCATAAATTCAAGGAATGAAGGGACTGCCTTGCCCCCACTTTTGTTGTATAGGCCTGACGGAGGGGAGATTTGAATTCCCTTAACCTCCGGCGGAGGTGTCTTGTAGAGTTGCTCCCCTCTGAACATGATGTTGTGGTTGGGTGGTGGCTGGCGCCCCCATCTTCGGCCCGACCGAGTGGCATGTGCAGCAGTTGCGGCCTCGACTTTGCCTCCCCCAGCATGGGGTGTGAAGCAAATTTCTTCTTCTTCCTCTTCTCCAGGTAGGTTGAAGAGTGCTGATAGAGTATTGCAGGAGACAACCTATGCTTTATTGGCCCCAGTGGCCTTTCTTTTCTTCTTCTTTTGCTTTCTCTTCTTTTTGGTTTCTGCGGGTGCCTGCCCCCAGAACAGGCTGCCCTCTTCAGGGGATGCTGCTTCAGCTTCCTCCACCTGTTTGAGTGAGAGTTGTTCCAGCTCTTGTCATGGGACGTGGTCCCGTACCAGCAGAGGTTTCAATTCGGGCTGCACATATTCATCTAGCCCTTCAATCAAGTGCTGTAGTCGAAGGACCCCAGGATTGGTTTCCTTGATTACTGGTAGCAGAGTCTATCTCCTCCTGTTAGGTGTATATATTCTGATGGCTGTAGGTGGAGTGACCCATACGGGTGCTACCACTGGCGAAACAGGCCGGGGTGTAACGCCACGGATATGTGCCCCCTCTTTCGGGTGAGGTGCCCTCTTCTTCTTGTGCTTTACAAGGATCTGCTGCCACCCCTGCTGTTCTTTCACGGGCTCCAAGAAATGGATTCCGTAGGTGCTCCGTGTGCTTGCTTCAGAGATCTCCTCAGGTAATGCTTGGTAGAGGGAGACCATGTTGACTGCTGCTCTCCTGGGAGGAGCTTCATGTGGCTGAGGAGGGTCTACTTTGTACTCTCCCAGCTCTATTTCATTCTTCTTTACCATTCCTTCGATGATGTCTTTGAAAACATAACAGTCTTCAATTGGATGTCCCAACATCTGGTGGTAGGGGCAGAATCTTGGACTGTCTTTTCTTTTCAGGTCCTCCGGCCTCCTTGGCTCAGGCAGAGTGACCATGCTGTATTCTGTTACCCAGTCGAATAGGACTCGGGTCTTGTCTTTTGGAAAGGAATAGGCTTTCTTCATTTTGTCCCTGAGCGAAGGACCTTCTTTATCATCTAGAGCTTTCGCAGGCTGTGGGGGAGCCACCTTCTTGCCTTTCTCCTTCTGCTGTTCGAACGCCTTGATATCAAGCGCATTCGCTTCTTTAGGTGTGGGGCGCCGTTCCGCAGCCTTGCCTTTCTGGGCTGTGCTGGCAGCTGACGTCGGGACAGGCTTGGCTAGGAAAGCCTCCACTTCGGCCACCACATTATTCAGCCGGTCGAACGACCGTATTTCCATTCCAATCATCTTCTCCAGGACCTCCCTCCTGAGGTTTTGTTTGCATATTTGTACCGCGTCCTCCTGATGCGGGGGCCGCTTACATCTCATTCCGAGGTTCCTCCACCTCTTGATGTAATCAAGGGCTGTCACATCTGCCCTTTATTTTGTTGAGTAGAGTTCGACCACTGAGACCTCCCTCTCTATGACATGGAATCTTTCTATGAACTTTCTCTGCTTATCCGACCAATCACTGATTGACCCGGCGGAGAGGCTAGAGTACCATTCAAATGCGAGCCCTGTCAGTGAGGACCCGAAGAACTTCAGCAAATATGACTCGTCGGTGGCCAGATCACCCATAACGGTCATGTAATATGCAATATCCTCTTTAGGGGACGTTTTCCCGTTGAATTTGTCAAACTTAGGCGGCTTGTTAACCCCCGGGGGAAGTCGTTTAGCCGCATGGTGTTGCGGGTAGGGCACCCGATAGGCATCAAATGCGACATAGTCACCTTCACTTTTCTCTGCGAGCTTCAGCTCGATCATCCTCTCCACCATCATCCGGTTCACGACCGTGGGGTCAACCGGTTCTGGATAGAAGTGTGCCGGCTGCAAGTATGGGGTGACTAGGGTGGTCGCCTGTGGAGGATGCAGCAGCGGGGGTGTCGGGTGCACCTGAGGGAGCACCGGAGGTAGCAGCGGCTGAGGCTGTGGTGGCCACTGTTGTGCTATCGCCATGCTTGGCTCTGATGGCTGGGACAGTGTATAGAGCGGTGAAGGGTCGTCGCGACGAGCCGCTCCCCGAGATGACTCACCCTGGACTTCGGGTGGTTTAGAGGCCGATGAGTGTTCAGTTTTTTCCATCAGCTGCTTCTTTAGAGAGCCTATCTCTTGTTGATATTTTTGTAGTAGCATCAGAACTGATGGGTCTATGGTGGTGGGGATAGCCTCTGTTGTCTCCCCGGACGTACCCTCAGGCAGGATGTCGAGGAGGACGTCATCTTCTTCTTCCGCCGTCACCACATTAGCGGTCAAGACGGGGGCCTTGTCATCCCAGTGGGGATAGACCTGTGACTGTTTCCCTTTAACCATCATCAGAAGCTCTCTTGCTGCTTCTGTTCTGCGGGTAGTTGGCCCCGGCCGTGCGGCCAATTGAGCCAATTCTTGGGGGTCTTCAGGAAGCTCCCCATATTGGTTAGATATACCAGCCATGTTACAGGTGAAAACCAGCATCCTTCTCTTTTGTTGATAGACCCTCCTTCTAGCATGCTGCGGGAATATCAGTCTTTCAAACACAGAGATCCTTCTTCTTTCTTCCCGCTCGGGGAAGGCTTCATCGGCTTCGACCTCGAAGCCGTCATTATATCCATTGTCGTCGACTGACGACACCATCATTCTATCTCCCATATCTCCTTCATCTGCCATTGATGGGCAGTAGTCTTCCTCAGTGGCGACTGTCTGCATCAGTCGCTGCTGTCCGAGTGAGGGGTTGCCTAAGCCTCGAAAATAATTTCTGACCAAGCAGGTCATCTCTTCTCGACCCCGTTCTTGATGTAGGACGGGGGGTGATTGTCGACCTCCAGCGGGAGGGATATTGATGCGGGACGGGACCACGGACACGACAAGCTCGCGATCGTCCCTTAACGAGGGAAGCGTCGGATGTGCGCGTTGAGAAACCGGCAAGAGCTAGGGTGGTCGGCTCTCTCTTTCGTGCCCGGATCGGGTCACGGGACGGTAACGCTCTCTCTCGCAGCAGCGGTGATATAAATAGAAAGCGAGCTAATTACCCTATCATGCTCTCTAGCAGCGGCATAAACAAGCATGTATGAACTTAAGCAAAATGCCAAGTAAGGGAGCGAATGCGATACCTCCACGCGCTCGGCGTGGGGAAGACGGACCCGGCCGAAAACTCGTACTCCTGGAAAACTTAACACACAATAATTACAGCAATGGGAACATGCCCACTCCATGCAGGGAGGTAAAGGGCTATACAAATGGGCCTGGGAGGACCGAATTCGGGTTGACGGGCAGCTTCGGGTGTTGATTCGGCTACACGCGTGTTCACGACCGTGGGGCCCACGTGCTGTCCGAAGGGGCCATGTGGGACCCGGTGGTACCGCTGTAGTGGAGACACTTGGAGTAGCGCTCCTCGGGCTGGCGGCACGCTGGTTCGCCGGCCGGAGGCCGGGCGGCTCCGTTCGGCACCGGTCGGAAAAACCGATCGAAAATCTGCCGGTTCTATATTTCAGCGCGCGCTCCGGCGAGAACGGACGCTGCGATCAGCACCGGTGTCGGAATGTGACGAGATCAGAGCCATTGGAAAGCTGCTTCAAAGTACCACAATCTAGTGGCCTTCAGAAAAATTTACCAGATTTGTACTTTGTGTTGGCAAATTTTATATGCTGCTGTTGTACAGTAACCGAAGACTCAGATCTGCAGAGAACTTTCCTGTTGATTGCCTTTGACCGTAAAGTAGATGTCATAAAAAATTCAGATCAATCCAAGCTCGTGGCTGAGACAGATAATTCGTGGAAGCTGCTGTGGTCGGACGAAGACAGAACTACAGAGGCGGCTCGATGGCGGCACGAACGGCGGCGGCGGCAGCACAGACGATCACCGGAGGTTGAGAGAGATGATAGAAGGTAGAATCACTCTAGAACTTGAGGTTGGAGGAGAGGAACCAGGGGGAGAGGAGCTGGGGGCGCCCCAAGGCTTCAAGCATTCAACAAATTTCTGATTTTTCATTACTTTTCTCATAAAAATACAAGCTTATATATGTTTTACATCAAATGCAATGTGGACCCTTAGATCTAGGGAAGGGGAATCAAGGGCTGGGATTAAGTGTGAATCACACACACAAAGTAATAATCTAATAAGGGAGAGGGGCGCCCCCTTGACCATATAGTAGAAGGTTGAATGGGTGGTTGAATGGTAGGTGGCCTACCTTGGACAAAATGGGCCACTTGTCTACCCATGTGGCATATGACTAGTCCAACCTTCTAGATGTCCACCTAGGATGGTTGACCAGCCCCACAAGATGACATGGACCAATGGGAAAGGGCTGAGGGCCCCCTTGCTGGTCCTACTGACAAATTACATAGAAACCCACACAATCTACGGGAGTGACGCATTGGCCGATAAAGCCGTACAATTGCGCGTATACTTTCCCGTGGATATAAAAATAAACTAAAGGATATAAATGCAATATGAAAAGATACTGGCTCGGTGTCGATTCCCATCAACTCTCCCCGGGTGGGAGGAACTCGACCCCGTCGAGTAGGGGTAGGGATGCTTGAGTACTCGACGGATCCGTCACCGTGCCAAATAGCGCGGGTATGCTCCGCTCCAAGTGATCGTCACCGACTCATTCCATATATACTCGATATGCGAATTGCTATGGGCTAAAGGTGGTCACTCCGAAGGGGCACTCTCAAAAGGGAAGAAAACAGCTTGAAGACTCACTAGGAATCACCGCTGAGTCCCTATAGGTGACTAATCCGGGTATAGATGTGGAACCGATCCCATACTCATCAAGTGAGTCGACTCGCCTCTTACTCATAAGAGACCGACAATGAGCTTGCACAAGACTCATGCAGACTTACCATGCAATACACACAACAATCGACTCGAAACACACCACACAAACAAACCACACAAGAATACACACTGACTCATGCACGACTCGAGACTAAGGTGGTAGCATCAAGCCCACTAGGTGGCCGCATCCTGGGCGGCAGGAGAGCTGTCCCACTCTTCCCCCCCCAAGGCATAGTACCCATCGGCTAGTGCCTCATCGGCCACGTAATTGACACACTCAAGCTCGGGAGGTGCGGACTCTCCAACACCTAAGGCTAGGGTGGCGCGAGCGGGACACTCGCTGGCAATGTGGCCAAATCCATGACAGTGGAAACACTGCACTCGCGATCGACTACTCTCTCCGAAAAGAGGGGCCTTACCCTTATCATCCCGTCGGGTAGGGGGTGTAGGCTGCAATGGGGGAGGTGTAGGTGCCTTGGACAATAGTGGAGGGGGTGCCGGTGCCAGAGGACGGGCTATAGGAGCTGGGGGACGGGTGCCGGTGGATGGGGTGGAGGTAGATCCCGTGGTGGGGGAGGTCGAGGTCTAGGAGCAAAGTGCTCCTGACGGGCGGGCTCCTGTGGGCGAGCCATGGGTCCCCTCGGGTATGAACCTAAGGAGCCACGGGAGTCACTACGGGGAGGAGCGGGGCTCCACCGGGGAATAGATTCGAACTCACCCTCGAATTGCTCCATCTCGAGAGTAACTTGGTATGCATCCTCCAGCTTGTCCACCTTGCGGCGGAGAAGCTCATACCGTAGGTGTGGGCGTAGACCACGCCGAAACCGAGAGACGGTAAGGGAATCCTCCTCCGTGGCATCGCATCGCAAGTAGTACTCATCAAATTCGGCGATGTAATCCGAGACGGACCGGTCTCCTTGGGTGAGACTTTGCCACCTCTCTATAAGACGCTGGCGGTAGGAGGTAGGGAGGTACTTCTTCCTAAGCTTCTCCCTCATCTCGGTCCACGTATCGATCGGAGGTTCATGACGATGAAACAATAGATTCTCCATGTTCCTCCAATATGTTTGGGCTTGGCCCAAAAGTTTCATCCTAGTAAACTTGACCTTCCTTTGGTCCGACATCTGGAACCACTCAAAACATCGATCCATGCCAGCCTCCCAATCAAGATAGACCTTTGGGTCTAAGGACCCGTCAAAGGTGGGAGGGCCGGCCCGAACGGTCCGAAGGGCCCTGATGAGGGCATCTCCCGACACCCCTCTAGCTTTGATCGCCTGCACACTCTTGATATGGATTGATCATGATCTACACTTGTTATCTTCATTTCCCAAGTTTCATTTTATGTATTTTCTTTTTATTGAGTCCTATCTTATGTATTTTCCTTTATTGAGTCATATGGTTTTAGTCCATTTCCCTTGTTATGTTTAATTGGGCCTTATTACTTTAGTTATGGGCCCATAGGATTGAGTCTAGGATATGCTCGGTCTTTTATCTTATTGTCAAGGGTATTTTGGTCATGTAAAGAATGGTTGCCTATATATAGGCCCCATCTCTCCGCTTGTATTCAACTTTTGATGAATATTGAAGAAAACCCTTTCAAACTCTCTCAATATCTCTCTCTCTCTCATTATCTCTCCATTCTCTCTCCTCCTCTCTCTAAATTTCGAAATTCACTCTCTCTCCTCCCCCTCTCAACCACTTCCAACCCCCACCTACCTCCATTAACTCCCCACAACTTCCCACAACCCCTCTTTAATCCTCACCTAGTCCCAAGGAAGTTCCACCACTCAAAACCCCACCCTCCAACCACCACCTACCCCTTTCACTTCCCTAAGCATATCTCCACCTTCCCAAGGCTGAATTAACTCATTCCAAAGCCCAAATTCGAATCTCCCCTTCCCTCCTTGCTCCCTAGGTCGCACCCCTCCTCTCCCCTCAAGCCAAGTTCACCCCCTCCTCTCTTCTCCACTCCAGCTTTGTGTGCAGGCCGACCTGCAGTTTAGCACTCTGTTGCAGTGATGTCCACGACTGCATCCTGGTTCTGCTGGTGGCGTGGCCTAACTTTCTGGAAAGGCCTCCCTGTGCTCTTCGCAGGCGAGGTGGAATCACTCCATTCCGAGTTCGTGGCCGTCCGTGAAGGCTGTTCTTCCCCGACTGCGCAGAACCTCTCAGACCAGGAGCCAGAGCGGCAGAGAAGACTCTCCCACGACAAACCTTGAAGGAACCAGTCTTCGAGGTCTTCTACAAAGTTCTTCCTCCCCCTGTCAGCGTCCAGGAACAGAAGGCGGAACCCCGTTCGGCATCTGAAAACCAGAGATACCAATTTTCTACCACACCCACGCCGGTCTGCCTCCTCACAGTCTGCACCGACCACTGTCCACTTCTCTGGACACCCAGCTCATCTCCAACATCAGAAGACTTCTCCGTTTGTTTTTCTGCAAAGTAGACTCGTCCACGATTCCAACGAGTCTAGCGGTGCCAAATTTGGAGCTCAGGAGCGATTGTGGCAGCTTCTGCAACCTGCTGTTTCAGACTGAGCTCGGCCAGAGACCAGAGCTGCATCCATCTTCCAGTCGCTGGAGCAGTCAGCCCCCAGATCAGAACATTGTCCAAAAAATTCAAGCCACACCCCTCTCCGGTTAGCAAGCTTTTGGCGCAAGTTTCATGAGATTCCAAGTTCGGTGGAATTATTGGCAGCATCGACATCGGCCCTCTGTCCAGAATTACAGAAGCTAGGCAGAATCGGCAAAGCTCGGAAAGTCGACTCTATCTCGCTCGTTCCCCTCCCCGCTTGGCCGGCTGAAGGCCCCTCCCTGCGTGGAGGTAATTTTTGGTTGTAATACATTAACTCCCACCCCAAGATCCCCCCCTTGCAAGGGGCGTAGTGCTGTACCTCTTCACATTTTCAGGTCAAGCTCCATCGCCGCGGCGATCGGGTGTATACCCTCGCCTCCCGGCGCGCCCTCGTCTCCGAACGGGATCGGTGTCTTCACACCGATCAGGTGAGCTTCTGATCACACCCTTGTAGCTTCATTTCTGCAAATGTAGTATTGCCTTGAATGCCCGTCGGACGGTAAGAGAGTGCTCGGAATTCATTTTAAGCAATATCGTGCCCACCGCGGCCCGTGAGTGAGTGCCACCCCACACCCCGCCTTGCGGGCCAGCCACCCACAAAGTTGGGACTCCCAGGCCCATTGGAGGTCAGCCTTAGCATTGTAAGTCCATTAGGACAATTGGGTCCCGCCTTGGACCCTCACCATCATCTCCCGGACCCACCGGATGAACGTGTGAACCGAGTGAGCAGAAATCGTCGTTGTGAGAATCATTGAGCGCTTGTATGCTTGCGGGTCTAAGTCCTAGGGTCACCTTATCATATTTAGTGGTCTTTGGGCTGTGCCACATCAGGCCCGTTCATCCATATCTTGGTCGTGGGTACGCCGTATAGGACGACGATCATGACCATATCCCCGATGCTCATTCTCAGACTCATAGTCATGCACCTCGGGGACTTCATGCCTCCTATTAGCTATCCCTTGACCCCTTGGAGTTGCGGGTTGTTGACCCGGCTCCGGTTGACCTTGTGTAAGTGGGACGGGTGCTTGGACTGGGGCAATCGGTGGTGCCTCGGCTGGGCCTCTCTCTAGTGCGGTGACTCTCCCGACCAATCCCTGAACGGATTGGCTAGACCCAGCGGCCCTATCCTCTACGGCCTTCATCCTCTCTTCTAGGCGGGTGCCTAGATCATTCACTTGGGTACTCAACCCTTCCATCCTATCCACTCAGGTGCTTAACACTTCCATGCGATCACTCAACCTCTTCTTCCTCCTTCGGGGGCAAGCCCCTTTCTCTTCTCACTTCCGCCTCATTGTTCACAAGACGACGACGGATGGGAGTTAGCTGGTGGGCGGGTCGGGTCCGCTTGGGAACCCACACCTGTTTAAACTTCCTCGGCCTGGGTGCCGGGCTTTCTTGGCCGTAGTGGCCGGCTTCTTCTATTTCTGCCCTCCTTCCGGTGAGGGCCTGATAGGCATTGTGGACAGGAATGTTGGGGATGACTCGGTCCGGGGTCACTCGTGCAGTGCGTCTGTCGAGGAAGATGCGCATACCCCCGACTAGCATAGATTTCCCGGACTGAGACAGAGTTCCGGTGATTACAGCAGCATTCTTGCTGGCCTGGCAATGCTGGCGTCCTCCAGGGTGTTTGTTGATGACATTGGGGTGGGTCCCATGTATGACGTGGTGCACCAGACAGCTAGCGGCCGGGGCCGGACTTTTCGACAAGTCTTTGCAGTAGGGAACCTCCAAAGGCTCCATTTTCTCTACAGCTTCCTTGACAGGTTCTGGGGCCAGCATATCTACAAAGGCTAACCCCAAAAAGTTTGGGAAGCCCACAGCGGCAGGGAAGCTGCCGAATTCCATGGGTACTACCAGGTACCCTTGCACGTGTCCAGCGACAATCGAAAGATCGAAGTCAACGCCAGCTATCCCGTTGATCGTCATTGATCTGCCTGCAAAGACAAACGAAGCAATAATCAGTATCCTTTGAGAGGGCTTCGAAGCCCGAATATCCCGGCAAAGAGATGAAAGGTGACACTGGTCCCACCGGGCGTGCCAGACTTGTTCGCGACCTTTTTCTTTCTTTCGCGAGTCGATCGACCAACTGACTGACTGGTAGTCAAATGATCAATTAACGACGCGGGTGTGCCAGTCACATGAGTGACGAATTTGTGGTGCGCTCATTCTGACCCATGTCGAGCGAATGTGAGGTTCGGTCGGGACCAGCAGCCCGCCATACCATAAAGGCTATGGCGTTAATTACATCCCCCACGAGGAGGGAACACCTTTGATTAATTACCGAGATAGCGGGCTGTCGAAGCTGAATTAAAAAAGCTATATGATGATCGTGACGAAGGCATGCAGGATGCATACATTTATCATGCAGAAGATGCATAATTCATGGGATTATGGATCCTCGGTATGTGGCGGAGGACATAGGTCCGAAGACCACCGTCGCGCATAGCGAAGACTTCCGACCAGACGTAATCCGGCTTTCCGTCGACGCCATTTAATGTACCCGAGGATCTATGCATGCATGCACACATGACGTTCATGACTATATTAAGCATGATAATAGAATCATGGAAGCAAATGATGATCAACCACGTTTATTACTGACACGGCGCGATAAAGCGTAGGCATAGCATCTTAATCCGACGCGGTCATCATAAATGCTAACACGGCGCGAAGGCTTGAGGGCGCGCCGGTTTAGGGTGCGCCGGAAAGGCGCAAAGGAAAAAAAATTGAATATGAGCCTAACGTTAATCCGGCGCGGGGGGGTACCACGCCGGATTAGGGCGCGCCGGCTAAGGGCGCGCCGTTCAACCCACCCTTTTTATGAATTTCGCAACTATTGAGTTTGTTAAGTTTTTGGTGAGGATTCTGAAGTTATTTGGGGCCAATTGTTTATTAGAATGAAGTCCAAAACTTTGAGGGATGGTATGACAAGTCAGTGCGAGGTTCGTACTCGAGCACCGAGGTGATTGAGTCCAGAACGATCGTTTCATTAGGGCTTATTTAATCTTAATCTGTCCAAAATTGGACAGCATCTCCCCTGAACCCGAAGAGTTGCAGGGGAGAAGCGGGGTCATGTTCACCTATGGAACAAGCCCCTAAACCGCCGGTCTGCACAATGGCAGCCAGCAAAATCCCATCGGATAAGGTGCCCCGAGGACTGGCCTACAAGGGACACCAAAGCTCCGTGGGTGGAGGCAACGGATGAGGCGACTGATAAAGGAAGCGACACCCCGAGGACAAGCCTACAAAGGGGTGGGCGACTTACAGCACGCACTGCATCTGCTGAGGAGACAGAGACCTTCAGGGGAAGGGGTTCCGAGGACTAGCCTGCTAGGAACGTTCACCCTTTGGCCACCACAGAGCCCCCGGGGGACTGTGGGTTTGAGATTGTTGGGTTAAACCCCTGTTATTGTCTGCCGTGGCCCTGAGGGAGCGTTTACCATTAAGAGGTAAGGCTCTCGACCACCCAGCACCTCTGTGAAACCATGGGGAAAAGTTCCCCTCCCCGGATGACCGAGAGGAAATCAACGGAACTCAAGCGGTGGAGAATCACAGATGAGAGAAGGGGGATGTTCGTTACCACCGGGCTAGCAATCTTAGGACCAAGGTATTGACTGCCGTGCGATTGGGCGGTTGACGATTGGCAATCATATGGAGGGACAATCGGGAACATAGTCGAGATAATTCGGCCACACGGACATATATTCAAGCAACTGGACTGCGATGGTTACGAGACGAGCGGTCTCTAATTCTCATGCGAAACAGGGCAACGCAAATGAGAGAAGGAGACCAGAGCTCGTGTTGAAATGGGAAGAGACATGTGCACAAGCACAGCTCTACCCTCCTAGAAAACGCAAAGGCCGTCGACTGAGAAGCAAATATAGACGGGAAAGCCCCGGGGAGGGGTTATCTCTGTAGCCCTTGATATTTCAGGGCATAAGCGAAACCGGAGAAAATCGAAATCATGTGATTGTGCATGGACGGACGCCCACAGAAACCCTCTGAAGGAAATCGAAATGGGAGAAGAGAATAAGGCACGGGCCATTCAACTCACCAACATTCATGTATACATATGTATCGCTGCCCGGCGAGGAAACTATATACATATATTACAATTCCGATGCCGGCACTATGGAACGGCCACCGATTCGCTTACAGGGAAAACCCACAAGAGAGCAGCAAGGAGGAGGGATGGCGAAGAAGGAGAGAGGAGCCGGCTCATATCATCGCCCTCCCTCAGCCTTCTCGCTTACATTCATCAGAGAGGTAGTGAAGCGAGGGAGAAGACGAAAGAAATCAAAAACGACTCGAACTCCCACCTGTTCCAGGGAACAGAATGTCGGAACGAAACCTTCTTCTCTCCCTCTGAGGAGCTTTAGATGGGGACGAGAGATGGCCATCGAAGGGTGCATGCGAGGAACCTCCACTCCTCTCCGAGAGCCCTCTTCCCTTTTTTTTCTCTATTTTTCTTCAAAGGCCTTGTCCTCCTTCTTTTTGTTCTCGAGCCGCCACATATATAGGGGAACAAGTTCGAATGTTAAATCGGCGTGGGATTGGCGCGCCGGGAAGGGACTTCATCAACCTATCACGCTGGGATTGGAGGGCGCCGGTTTAACGGGCGCGCCATATAAGGGCGCGCCGTATTAACATTTCCCGCGCACTGCAGGTTAGCCGATGGATCCGGGGACGATCCCGGAGGTCATCGTGAACATTATCTCACCAATGCCCATCGAAAGCTTGATGAGGCGTTTTATCGAAGCCCCTCGGTTGACGTACGGCCATTCTCGAGACTCCAGATAGCTTTAGTTTGGTCACGCGGGTTTAACGCTGACATGGCCTTCGGCTCTACGATCCATGCCGTTGGCTCGGTCTGGCTCGTACCCAAAGCTCCCTAGGGGGTTGGATAACACCAGGGATAGTTCCGCTTGCGCTGGGTGATCATTCGGCCACTAAAGGGCCCATCTTGGCGGGAAGCCGTACCCGTGCCGGGTGATCGGGGTCTTCTACCGACAGAGCTTTCGGTCCTCCGTTTTGGAAAGCCAGGGGGAACTCCTTTGTCTTCAGGAGAGCCTTTTCATGTGGTGGGGGACCACCGGATAGACCATCGTCTTGATCGGACAACGGGTGTAGTGGATGCAGCACGATAAAGTCGATGCCGGTTCATTGGGCAGGCTTGGTCGCACTGCCGGTTGGTTGTGGATTCATCTCGGCTCTCCTGAGGTGAAGTCCCCACGTCCATACAGAATGACTCGAGGCTCTGGCAGCTTGAGAAATCCTCGATGTGTTGATCTTTATCGGCTCCCGCGCTTCGGTGGGCCGGGTCATTCGTCCTTATGGCTTGGTCGCCGACGATCATATTTTAGGTGCCAACAAATGCCCCCCAGACGTGGGTGTTGTGAGCAAGGCATGAGTGCAGCAAGACCCACGGATGAACTTCATCTGGACGGATCTCTTCTTCGGTTGACAGGAGCTCTGGATGGCCCTTAGTTCGGCACGGATGTTAGTTCGGCGCCGTTTACATTTTAACCCGACGCGCACATGGCCCTTGGGCTTTTTAATCCGGCGCGGTCCCGGGCGTTTCGACCACTAATCCGGCGCGCTGTTTTGCTTTTGCCATGTTAAATCGGCGCGGGTAGAAATGGCGCGCCTTTTATCTATTTGGACCGCCGGGTTAAACATCCGGGACCACCTCCATATAAGGCTTTCGCCTATGTTTTTTTTTTCTTCATCCCTCATTCGCACAAACTTTTTCTCTCTCTTCCCTCTCTTCCCTTTCTCCGGCGCCGAGAGTGGCAATTTTCCTTCGGGTGAGTGGGGATGCTGTCCATTTGGGGTTTCAAAACCCTTTCTTTGGGCCCCGGGAGGCTTCTAGCAGGGCTTGCCCTCGGAGCTATTCCCCCGGGTGTTCCTCTTGGCCTCGGTGCGATGCCGATGGCTGCCTTTTAGGGACCGTTCCTCAGTGGACGCGTTCCCGCTTTTCTTTGGCAATCCCCTATGCTGGGGAGACTGCCAAAATTTTGTCAGAAGTTCGCCTTTGATCAGCTATTTTCTGACTTTACTTTTGTTTGATATGCCCTTTTTGCTGCTACCATGGCATCCAGCTCTTCTTCTCGTGCCATAGTGACATGGGAGAACGTCAATTCCCTCGACTGGGGGCACGGCCAGGTGGCCATAGTTGCGGAGTCTTCGGATTCCGAGACAGACACTGTGGACACCAGCCGTCTCCTTATCCTCGGGGGTGACTCCTTTCATTATAATAGAGAGGGCGTGACCAGGAGGGATTATCCCAAGGACAAGCACCTGATGTCCCTTCTTCAATGCTTCAACCTTCAGGGGAAGAGGGACGTATTCGCCGTTCGGAAGGTCGAGCAGGCCTTGCTGGTGGAGAGAGACAGCCTGGCCGAATGTGTGATGCGGGGAAGACCCATCTATCTCCCCAGGGAGGTCAGGAAATGGAGCGCTGTGCTGGGGCTGCAAGACCTGGCTCCGGCAGACGGATTGCTGACTAGAGCTCCCGAGCTCGTACCCGCTTGGTGGAATGACTCCGCGAGCAGAGTGGATCGTGAGAAGCCGATCTTTGGTTTATTCCTTGCCCCGTTGAGATGGGGATATAGAGATGAATCGTTCTTGTTGGATTGCTTGGCGGTTCGCTTCAAGCACCAGATATCAGTGGGGTGGTTCGCTGAGCTGAAAGCTACAGACGTTCATGCATTCAGGCCCGGAGCAGTGGAGTTCACAGACTACGTGCTGCATCATTATGCTCCTCTTCTGACCAGGGCCGGCATATATCACAGCGTGTACGCTTCAAGGTACCGGTACCCAATCTCACGGGGCTTGTGTTGTGGAATGATCGAGGTATTTTGCCCCGAATATAACACTTTCTACACTTCAGAGGGGGAGACCTCTTTAGACTTGTGAAGTCTATCGCAGCTCAGCGGCCTACCCATTGACGGGGAACCGTATGAAGAAGTTTGTTGGCATGACTGGTTGAAAGACCAGACCAACGGTGACGGTCGGTATATGGCGGGCTACGCCTATCGGTATCTGATGAAGGCGTATCGCACCCTTTTTCATTCATCGCACGATACGAGGGAATCTCGAAAGCCAGGCGAGAAGCGAAGAGTGCGGATGGGCGCCTGCTTCAATATTTCTTCCAGGGGAAGAATAAGTATGAAGATTTTCCTCCAATAGCACCCATGGCCCAGAAGCGGAAGAAGAGGGTGCGACGCCAGGCCGCTTCATCATCTTCTTCGAAAGGAGGGCAGGGGGAAAACCCAAACCCTACTGGTGTTGATGCAGTCACTCACTGTGCTGCATATCTGGTATATTGGCTTTGTTCTTTCGCTCTTCCTCAAGGTGACGAGAGTGTGATTCGGGCGGAGGCCTTTTATCCGGCCTGTCTTATGGCTTGGGGCATCAAGCTGTCCCTTTGCCCAGTGACTTTGTGCCTCATTTACAAGATGTTGGGAGACTTGCACAAGACGCGTCTCCCCAGAAGCCTTCGGACGGTTGGTCCGTAACATTTCTTTAATGCTTGGGTCTGCACCCTGTTTCTGGAGGTAGCTCCTTGGGCATTACAAGTGGTTCCTCTGGTCCCGCGTATGATAGAGTTTGCGAGTGCTGAGCCATCTTTACTAGCGGAGCAACTCTACGCCATTCGGGGTAAATTGGCCCGTATTCCCATGGATTCGCCTGGGGCTCTTCATTTCTGGAGCTTAGCTGCCCATTCGAGCCCGCTGACGAACAGGACGAGGTAGTGCAAGTTGTTTGAGACTGAGGAGTACATCCATCCGATTTCCAAGGCCAAATATACCAAGCCTATTCTGGAGCTGGAGTTGATTGATTGGGCACTGGCCATCAGGCCTAGTGTCCTTGTATTTCGCAAGAGCGGCATTCTGTGGTTGGAGCCGTATTACCCGTTCCGCTTCAGTCGGAACTTTGGCTACGACCAGCAGATTCCACATTCCTCTTCACAATTTGCATTGCCCAACAGGCATAGGGCCGGGCATGTTTCAAACGACGATGCCCGAATATGGTGGGACTTTTTCCATCGTCGTGAAGACGTTTCTTTTCGGGTGCCCGCCCCTGCGCGCTTCCCTCGCGTCACGCCTGAATACGTCAAGTGGTGGAATGCGCGGATGGGATTTTACAGGAACTCCCGGAGAGAGTGCTGGGCCGTGGCGGAGCACAGGTTTTTAGCTTCCCAGCCGGAGCGAGTTCTTGACATTGAAGCCTCTTATTTGAAGAAGTTGAAGTCTTGGACCAACACAGAAGTGAAGGCCTATATGGAGGCCCGCAAGCTTGTGAAGGGCCGCAAGACGAAAGTTGAACCGAAGCTGCCCCCGATCAACAAGGATGATTATGTGAAGACCCTTTGGGGTTTATGCCGGGTAAGCAGCGAGAGGGTGATTCTCCAGCAACTCCCTTTACCGGTAGAGGAGCCCATCGTGGCTGTGGCCGACTGGCGCCCCGAGGTGGATAGATTGTACCCCTATCGGACTTTCATTCGTAGGGAGGACAGGCGGGATGCCTTATATGACAACACTCCCTGGCTATTCGCGCTTCTTCGGTCGCATGGTCTGTCGGTGGGCGGCCCGAGTGAAGCCATCCTGGACCATCCTCTTCAGATTTCATTCAAATATGCAGACAGGTGGGGGCTGGACCATCTGAGCCTGTATTATCTCCTATCCTCTCGTGGTCATGAGGATCTGGCACTGCTGGCCGAACCGAGCGAAAAGATTGGAGATCTATGCTGGCTTATTCGCGAGGCGGCTTCGAAGGACAAAACGCCATCGCTATTTTATTGGCCTCTCTTCCCCTTCTATACAGGACCGGCAAGTATGTTTCATTTATTCATTCAGGCCTTTTGGCCAGCTTCTCCTTTCATTGTGATGTGTCATTCTCACCTTCGTGCATGTGCAGTCCGACCGACTTCGGAGGAGACCCGACACTTCAGGGAACTGATCATAAAGGCCCAAAAGCCAACATATTTTGAAGTTCCTGAGCCTGCCCTGACCACGACGCCACTGCCTCCTGGGGATTCGAGGAAGAGGACTCGGTCTCAGCTGAGGGAGGCCGTCGGAAAGGCAAAAGAGGCGGTGACCCGGGTGACACGGGCACGCCGAAAGAAAGCTGCAGAGAAGGAGTCGGCAACCGTCCTTCCTTCGGTTGTATCCTTTGAAGAATTTGAAGCTTCCCGCGCACAAGGGCTAGAGGTTGAAGGTAGGCTCTTTTTCTCTTCAAAGTGCATTAGCTTGTTTCGACTGCCTTGGCTAGCCCATGCTGACGGTTGCTGACACAGTTGCCGTGGTCGTCGGGCTGGAGGCGACGGTAGATGTAGCGGCTAGGGATGGGGCAGAGGAACTCCCTACTTGATGTGACACGACCTCGGACCTAATGCAAGCAAGCACAATCGCATTCAAAACGGGCCAAATTGGGCCACCGCTCTATCGTCACTCACCCAAGCCCGGGGTGACTTGGCAATGCCAAGGTGAGGTTGAGGGGTTGGGCCCTTGCTGGTAGAGGGATAGCAAGGCCAAGATTTGATTCCCAATAGATTTGTATGTCCAATTCAACGGGGCCGACGAAGTGCCGAAGGCACCGGTTGCACTCTTCCCACGGTGATCACTCAAGGCAATGGGGCTTGAGGATCGGGCTCTCACTCGCATAACCAGCGGAATTAGAACTAATATTGAAAGACAAGAACTAAGTGGAGTGAAGGTTTGAGCACTTACTCGATCGGTTTGAAGAAACCGGTCCCGGTCGGAGACGAGGGCGAGCGGGGAGGCGAGTGGATCCCCACACGCCGCGGCGGTGTCGCTTGACCTGTCCAAACAAATTACACCACTACACCTCTCGCAGAAGGGGGAACTTGGGGTGGGGGTTAATGATATTACATCAATACTACCTCCACGCAGGGAGGGGCCTTCAGCCGGCCAAGCGGGGTGGGGAAACCAAAGCAAAGAACGAGGAACAAGGGTGGACGCCGAATCTGCCTGCTGTCTGCGAATCAGGACAGAGGGTCGGTGTTGCTGTTGTAGATCTTGCTCAGGAATTTCGCTGATGGCGAGACTGACAGAGAAATCTTCGTAACAGGAAGGGGAATGCCTCAGAATTTTTGTAAATTCTTCTGGAGTGGCTGCAGGTCGGGGCAGGAGCTTGAACAGGGCCTCTGTTTCTCGGACTAGCAGGGGCAGGTCACCAACAGTAGGATGCAGAGGCTGTCTTGGCCGCTCCCGAGCTCCAAATTTGATGCCGTCAGCGCCGTTAGAACCGTGGGTGAGTCCTCTTTGCAGAAAAAGAAATGGGGATGCCAGAAGAGAACGGAGACGATCTGTGGAGCCAGAAGAGTGAGGAGGTGTCGATGCAGACTGGGGAAGGCAGAGCCGCGCGACCGTGGAAGAAAATTGGTAACTTCTGTTCCCGAATGCTGAATGGGCTTCCGCTTCTTGATTCTGAAAGTAAACAGGACGATGAAGAACTTTGAAGAAGGACTTGAGGACTAATTCCTTTGGGGTTAGTCGTGGCAGAGCTTCTAATCTGGATCAGGTCCTTAGCCGAGGCAGAACCGCGCAGCTGTGGGAGAATGGACCTCCAGGATGGCTCGGAGATCGGAAGAAGACGAAACCACTTCGGTTGCGAAGGCGACTGGCAGACGCTTCCGACGATGGCTCTTGGCTCTTCAAACCCATCCGGAGGTGATCGTGGTGGCCACTGCAAGCTGCTGCTCTGCTGTAGATCTTCAGTTGAGAGCTGTAGGTTGATGATGATGGGGGGGAATGGGGTATATGGGAGGGGAAATGGGAGTGGATGAGTGTGGGGAAAGCCCGGGCTGTGAGGGGGTCTAGGAGGGGGTGTTCTAAGGTGGGGGAAGGGAAGAATGGGATCTGGAAGGGGGTCTAACAGGGGGTGGGAGGAGGAGCTACGAATTTGGGAAGGTGGGTGAGAGGAGAAAGTGAGGGGGGGGGGCACAAGTGAGTGGAGGGAAGGGTGGATTTCAAATTTGAAATGGCCTTGGAAGTTGTGGGGTTGTGTGAGGAAGGGGTTGATTGTGTTGGAATGGGGAAAGTGGTGTTGGAATGTGGAAGATGGTGTTGGAATGGTGAGGGATCTTCTTGGGACTAGGGGGGTGGAGTAATGGAGGCCATGGGGAAGTGGAGGGCTTTAATGATGGTAGGTGGGGGTTGAGGTGGTTGGGAAGGGAGGAGAGAGAAGAAAATTTGAAATTGGGTGTTGAGGAGAGAGAAAGTGGAGTAAAAAAAGAGGGATTAAGAGAGGGAAGGGTGGGGAATCTCTCCCCCAGGGTTTCTCACCCAAAGAATGTTGGAATCACTCCACTAAACTAAGCTTTAGACTCTCAAATGGTATTTTTTTCATTGATTGATTCATTACCTCCAAATGAAGGAAATGGGGCCCTATATATAGGAAACTCACATTTTACAATAAGTCCCTTACAAAAGACTCAATAACAAATAACCGAAGGGGTAGGGGGGCTCATGGGCCAAGCCCGAAGAATTGGGCCCAATAGCACATTACACAATCTAATGACACTCAAACTTAAGAAAATAAATGCAAGACCTAGGAACATGACTCAAATAAAAGGGAAAATAGATCAAATGACTCAAATAAAATTACATAGGACTCAAAATTAAATGACTAAACTATGTCGGATGCAACCGGGGCGAGGAGACGAGCTGTGAACGTGGGCATGGGAGGTGATGTCCCCATCATACTCCCAGGATGCGAAGAACTCGACTCCGTCGAGTAAGTGTCCTTCCCTCCTTGGAGGGTGTAGAAGTGGTACAGCCCTCAAGTCTTCCGAACGAGACTGATCCATGCACCTGCCGAGATAGCGCTCGTATACCTTGCTCCGAGTGGTAGTGACTTGTTCATCCAATATTTGTTCAATTTGTTCACGCTGGGCTCTCTTGGCTGGTGGTCTCTCCTCACGGGTGGGTGCTCTCTCAAGGGAAGACGTAGGCTCAATCTCCTCACTAGGTACCACCGTGGGTCCCTTATATGACACTAGGTCGGCAACATTGAATGTGGGACTTATTCCATACTCCTCAGGGAGATTTAACTCGTAGGCATTTGCACCAATGCGCCTCAAGACCTGGAAGGGACCAGCCCCACGTGGCCTCAGTTTAGAGTTGGCTCCCGGAGAGAGCCTCTCCGTCCTTACCATCACAAAGTCACCCTCATGGAATTCTTGGTGACGCCGATGAGAGTCGGCCCGCCTCTTATAAGCCTCATTCTTTTTGCTTATGTGCTTGCAAAGGCTTTCATGTAATTTTGTGAATGTTGACATTCTAGGGGTGATGGGTGGACCTGGGCAACCAAAAGTAGACCAATCATGCTTTGATGCCAAGAAGACTTTGATGGATTTTGGAGGGCCGGGACAATCATATGTGGACTTATCATGCAAAGTGGTGATGAATGTAGGGGGACCTGGACATCCGTAGATGCTTTTGACATGCTTAAGACCCATGATGCATGAAGGTGGACCATGACATCCAAATATGGACCACTCATACTTTCTACTTGACATGTGGGTGATATGAATGAATAGACCCAATATAGTGTTCATGCCAAGGGGTATGGTAAGCCTAGACACATGCATGCTTTTCCCAAAGGTGACTTCCATGTGTATAGGTGTGGGACAACCCTTGAACTCCCATTGGAAAGGATCGAATGGATCTAAGAAGGTGGTCATCATGGGGTGGGGCAAAACTTTATTACCTAGGGATATGTGGCCCAAGGTCATAGCTCCCAAGGAGTAACCCGGGTCTAAGATGGAGTGAATTGGGTCAAACATTGTGAGTTGGTTTAGGGAAAGGTGGGTGGTGGATAAAGTGTTTGGGTCACACGAGTCTCTTGACTCCCATTGGAATGGATCATATTGATCATAAAATGGGTTACCTAGGGGGAGGAACTCCATGTCCTCAAGATCCTCAAAAGGTGCTAAGTCATCCTTCTCCATGATAGTTGGGCCAATGTTCTTGGCAAGTGGGTCAGCCATGAGTGGAGGGCTTGACTTTCTACCCGAGATAAGAAGCTCTAAATCGAGGAGAAGGTTGGGCTCATCGGGTGTAGGTAGGAATAGAAGGAGGTCGCTAGTGTAGCAACCAATGGTGCAAACCGAGGTGATAGACCCTATGCATAGGTGTAGGAGGCTAAGGCTCCTAGGTTGTTCTACCATAGGTGTCAACATGCTAGTCATCTCTAATTGCCATGCTATGCCCTTGAGAAGGTCCTCTAAGGTCTCCACTTGATAGGATGCTTGGATTGTGATGTGATAGGAGAAGAAGGGCACTAAGGGAAGGTCTTGTTCTATGGGAGGGAAAACATGGGCCCGGATCTCTCTAATTGGGCTCTCCTTTAGCCAACTAACAAGGGGTTCCCCTAGGATGAGATTGACTCCAACTAAAGATGGTGATGTAAGGTGAAGACCCTCGTATGTTGTTTCTTCTTCAACTTGGACTTGGGTTTCCTCCAAGGTGGAGAGTGGGTTTGGAGTGTTCACCACTATGGGGTGGGGTATGGGTTCTTCTTCCAAGGAGGTGAGAGGGGCTTTTGAGGGTGTGGTGATGATTGGGGCATGGTGTATCCGTGGTGGTAGGTAGTGGGAAACTTGGGTTAGGATAGGTGAGGGTAGTAGTGGAGGCTTTGGTGGGAGTTGGATTGGGGTAGGGAGAGGAAGATGGGTGGGTTGAAGGGGTTTGGGTTGATTTGTTTTGGGAGGAGTGTCTCTTTTTGGGGGTGATGGAGTGGTAGTGGTGGGGGTTACCATGGGCTTAGGTGGAGAGTTGGCCATGGGGCCCAATTGGGTATGGGGACCTATGGTTGTGGTGTGGACTTGGAGGTGGGGTGTAAATGTAGTGGTTGGGGTGGGAGAGATGGGAAGTGGTAGGGAATGGGTGATTGGGGTCTTGGATTGACCGGGTGGGGATGAAGGAGTTGAAGTGCTCTTTGGGCTTTTGCGATTTGAGTAGGAGGGAGAGGGTTGGAGAGTGTAGGTTTTTCTAAGCTCGACCTTCATCTCATCCCAAGTGCTAATGGGGGCCTCCCTGTGGATCCTTCTTAAACCTTCCACAACTAACCAATGAGTTTTAGCTTGTTTGGAGAGGTGTGCCTTGGCTAGCCTCATTCTCCTTTCTTCGTTCAAGGGGCAACTTTTAAAGAATTGGTCTAGGGAAATCTCCCAATCTAGGTAAAGGCTTGGGGTGTTGGATCCATCAAAGGCGGGGGTTTTGATTTTCAAGTGTTCTAAAAATATGGTTTCTAGATTTCCCCAAAGGTCACTCTCATTCACTCTTGATGCATGGCTATTTCCTTCAAGTCGGTCGAGTCGAGACATGATATCTTCAAGCCGATTAAGGACATTAGGTAGGGCTTCTATGATAGAGGTGTTGCTACCCACTTTGTTGGCAATGGAGCTTCCATGAGGATTTGGGCTTCTTGGGAAAGTTGATGGGGATGGATATGACGGGTATGAAGTGGCCATTCTAGTGGACATGGGAGATGCAACCGAGGACTCTAAATGCATAAACATGCCCTAGGACCAACTTGTGGAGAGACAAGTTGTGAACTTGCTCTGATACCACTTGATGTGACATGACCTCGGACCTAATGCAAGCAAGCACAAATCGCATTCAAAACGGGCCAAATTGGGCCACCGCTCTATCGTCACTCACCCAAGCCCGGGGTGACTTGGCAATGCCAAGGTGAGGTTGAGGGGTTGGGCCCTTGCTGGTAGAGGGCTAGCAAGGCCAAGATTTGATTCCCAATAGATTTGTATGTCCAATTCAACGGGGCCGACGAAGTGCCAAAGGCACCAGTTGCACTCTTCCCACGGTGATCACTCAAGGCAATGGGGCTTGAGGATCGGGCTCTCACTCGCATAACCAGCGGAATTAGAACTAATATTGAATGACAAGCACTAAGTGGAGTAAAGGTTTGAGCACTTACTCGACCGGTTTGAAGAAACCGGTCCCGGTCGGAGACGAGGGCGAGCGGGGAGGCGAGTGGATCCCCACACGCCGCGGCGGTGTCGCTTGACCTGCCCAAACAAATTACACAACTACACCTCTCGCAGGAGGGAGAACTTGGGATGGGGGTTAATGATATTACATCAATACTACCTCCACGCAGGGAGGGGCCTTCAGCCGGCCAAGCGGGGTGGGGAAACCAAAGCAAAGAACGAGGAACAAGGGTGGACGCCGAATCTGCCTGCTGTCTGTGAATCAGGACAGAGGGTCGGTGTTGCTGTTGTAGATCTTGCTCAGGAATTTCGCTGATGGCAAAACTGGCGGAGAAATCTTCGTAACAGGAAGGGGAATGCCTCAGAATTTTTGTAAATTCTTCTGGAGTCGCTGCAGGTCGGGACAGGAGCTTGAACAAGGCCTCTGTTTCTCGGACTAGCAGGGGCAGGTCACCAACAGTAGGATGCAGAGGCTGTCTTGGCCACTCCCGAGTTCCAAATTTGATGCCGTCAGAGCCATTAGAACCGTGGGTAAGTCCTCTTTGCAGAAAAAGAAACGGGGATGCCAGAAGAGAACAGAGACGATCTGTGGAGCCAGAAGAGTGAGGAGGTGTCGATGCAGACTGGGGAAGGCAGAGCCGCGCGACCGTGGAAGAAAATTGGTAACTTCTGTTCCCGGATGCTGAATGGGCTTCCGCTTCTTGATTCTGAAATTAGACAGGCCTATGAAGAACTTTTAAGAAGAACTTGAGGACTGATTCCTTTGGGGTTCGTTGTGGCAGAGCTTCTAATCTGGCTCAGGTCCTCAGCCAAGGCAGAACCGCGCAGCTGTGGGAGAATGGACCTCTAGGATGGCTCGGAGATCGGAAGAAGACGAAACCACTTCGGTTGTGAAGGCAACTGGCAGACGCTTCCGACGATGGCTCTTGGCTCTTCAAACTCTTCCGGAGGTGATCGTGGTGGCCGCTGCAAGCTGCTGCTCTACTGTAGATCTTCAGTTGAGAGCTGTAGGTTGATGATGATGGGGGGGAATGGGGTATATGGGAGGGGAAATGGGGGTGGATGAGTGTGGGGAAAGCCCGGGCTGTGAGGGGGTCTAGGAGGGGGTGTTCTAAGGTGGGGGAAGGGAAGAATGGGGTCTGGAAGGGGGTCTAACAGGGGGTGGGAGGAGGAGCTACGAATTTGGGAAGGTGGGTGAGAGGAGAAAGTGAGGGGGGGGGCACAAGTGAGTGGAGGGAAGGGTGGATTTCAAATTTGAAATGGCCTTGGAAGTTGTGGGGTTGTGTGGGAAAGGGGTTGATTGTGTTGGAATGGGGAAAGTGGTGTTGGAATGTGGAAGATGGTGTTGGAATGGTGAGAGATCTTCTTGGGACTAGGGGGGTGGAGTAATGGAGGCCATGAGGAAGTGGAGGGCTTTAATGATGGTAGGTGGGGGTTGAGGTGGTTGGGAAGGGAGGAGAGAGAAGAAAATTCGAAATTAGGTGTTGAGGAGAGAGAAAGTGGAGTAAAAAAAGAGGGATTAAGAGAGGGAAGGGTGGGGAATCTCTCCCCAAGGGTTTCTCACCCAAAGAATGTTGGAATCACTCCACTAAACTAAGCTTTAGACTCTCAAATGCCATTTTTTTCATTGATTGATTCATTACCTCTAAATGAAGGAAATGGGGCCCTATATATAGGAAACCCACATTTTACAATAAGTCCCTTACAAAAGACTCAATAACAAATAACCGAAGGGGTAGGGGGGGCTCATGGGCCAAGCCCGAAGAATTGGGCCCAATAGCACATTACACAATCTAATGACACTCAAACTTAGGAAAATAAATGCAAGACCTAGGAACATGACTCAAATAAAAGGGAAAATAGATCAAATGACTCAAATAAAATTACATAGGACTCAAAATTAAATGACTAAACTATGCCGGATGCAACCGGGGCGAGGAGACGAGCTGTGAACGTGAGCATGGGAGGTGATGTCCCCATCACTACTGCTCCCGTAGAAAGGGATCTGCCCTCTCCAACACCCAGCCAGGAGATGGAAGGTAATCTATAGTTTAGTCATGATAGCACCGCAAATCTTCATGTCTTTAGCTAGCTTGACCCCTTCTTGCCGTAAATTGCAGTTGATATACAACCGTCATTGCTTCCGGGCTCGGAGGGTGTAGAGGAGGCGATCCCCTCGGGGCAGGGCGGACCTGCTCTTGAGGTATCATCTATTGTTGCCCCTGGTGCGGAGAGCACCGGGGAAGTTCCTGCCGAGGGTGATGCTCCAGCTGGCGAGGCTCCTGCTCCGACGGCGGAGCGTCCTGAGAGAGCAGAGGGGTCCTCTTCCTCTGAGCAGGTAGATTATGGTGGCGGCTCCAGTGACGAGGAGCTCTCACTGATTGATCTCGAGACCGATGACGCCGGGGCGTCCTCGGCCTATGAAAGTGATCATCTGACTTTCAGCCCGGCCCGGTTGTCGTGGGGCGGTCTCGAGCCGTCATTATCGCTTGAGAGTGAAGAGGCCGGTGACGGGGGAGCTGCTCTTAAAGATTTGAGCTTAGTACCCGCTGAGGTAAGGACCTGCCCAGGGTCGGTGTTTGCTGTTCTTCTTTATCTTCCCTCCAGCCTCATTTTTTTTTAATGTATATATATTTCTGATGCAGGCTGCGGTGGCGCTGCCAACCATGACGGTGCAGATACCACTCCCGACTCTGGGAACGGGCCATGCAACTCTTCCGTCCATCATGCGGCCTATCGCATTGCGATACCCCAAGGACTATGCAGCGGCAATGGTTCCAGTCGGACCCGGAGCACTTGTGGAAGTTGGTAGTTCGGCGGCAGCCGGGGATTCTCAGCCAATGGAGGCTGCACAGCAATCAACTCTGGAAAAGGATGGTCTTCCTGAAATAGAAGTCGGAGAGATCATTGAAGAGCAGATGTCTTCGACTCTCGATGTTTCTGTTGCACCTCCATCCCAGGGGGCAGGAAAAGAGATTACTGTTATTGAGGCTCCGGCCACCATATCTGCCAGCACGCTTGTTCCTCACAGCAGTGGACTGCAGCTCATGCCATCGTCATCTTCCGGGACGGCCGATGATATCTGGGCTGCCGTGGATAGCAGAGTGGAATTTGAACTGCCCGAGACGTCGCCACTTGGTCTTCAATCTTCAAGTGACTTTGTGTGGCAGTTTCTGGGGACCCTCCAGCAGACCGTAACGGCCAGCAGGGATTTAACTTATGTTCAGCTGAGGGGCTTGATAGAGCATCTATCCCGCTCGCTGTTGGCCTTTGGTTGTCCCATGGACGACTAGACTCCACGGGTGATCCTGCTCCTGAAGTATGTAAACAGGAGGGAATTTCTAGGTCGGGAAGCAGCTGACCAGCTGGCGGCCATATCATTGGAGCGGGCTGAAAGTCGAGCAGCTCTTATTTCTCTGCAAGAGACTGCGGCGAGGATGAGGGATGAAGTCACTGCCTCTTTACAGCGCCGAAGCTTCTTGACGGCCCGGATGGCGGCATTATAGACCGAACTTTCAAGGGTAGAGGCTGAACTTGAAGAAGTAGACCGTCTGGGAGTCCAGAGGGTGGAGGAAGCAGAGATGGCCGAGGGACAAGCTGCTTCCCTCGGGGAGAAGCTATCCGAGCTGGAGGCCACCGAGTTCAGATTACAAGAACTGACCCGTCATCCTTCCCTGGGTATTCCTGCGCTGGAGGACATCTTCCGACGCCCTCTGCCGTAGTCTTTTTTTTTTTATTCGCTCCCTTTTTGACGCACTTCATGTACTCCGGGGGATGGCCCATGTAACATGTACCTTTTACTTCACAGTAATGGAAAATCCCCATCGTGCTTTTTGAATGAAGACTCCATCTTGTCATTATTCTTTTCTCTTCCATTCGCCCGTTGTTTCTAATCCGAGTGTATGAGTCACTAGGGCAGGAGAGCGCTCACGCATTCAGCAAAGGGGTGAGGTGTTCGCTCCACCGCGCCGTGACTTTTCTCGAGACTAACAATGGCCTATGCCAGCCGAGAGTCCGGGGGACTCAAGAGGGTATATCAAAACTGATAGGTAAGCGGTCCTGCCGAGGATGGCAAGACCCGAGAATGGGTAGCGACCGGTCCTGTCGATGATGACGAAGGTCGAAAAAGGGTAGACGGTCTTGACAATGATGACAAGAACCGGACTAGGGTAGCGACCGATCTTGCCGATAGTGGCAAGGGTCGAAAAGGGTAGACGGTCTTGCCGATGGTGACAAAAACCGGATAGGGTAGCGACCGATCTTGCCGATGGTGACAAGGGTCGAAAAGGGTAGACAGTCTTGCCGATGGAGACAAAAACTGGATAGGGTAGCGACCGATCTTGCCGATAGTGACAAGGGTCGAAAAGGGTAGTCGGCCTTGCCGATGGTGACAAAAACCGGATAGGGTAGCGACTGATCTTGCCGATGGTGACAATGGTCAAAAAGGGTAGACGGTCTTGCCGATGGTGATAAAAACTGGATAGGGTAGTGACCGATCTTGCCGATGGTGACAAGGGTCGAAGAAGGTAGACGGTCTTGCCAATGGTGACAAAAACTGGATAGGGTAGCGACCGATCTTGCCGATGGTGACAAGGGTCGAAGAGGGTAGACGGTCTTACCGATGGTGACAAAAACCAGGTAGGGTAGCGACCGATCTTGCCGATGGTGACAAGGGTCGAAAAGGGTAGACGGTCTTGCTGATGGTGACAAAAACCGGATAGGGTAGCGACCGATCTTGCCGATGGTGACAAGGGTCGAAAAGAGTAGACGGTCTTGCTGATGGTGACAAAAATCGGGTAGGGTAGTGACCGATCTTGCCGATGGTGACAAGGGTTGAAAAGGGTAGACGGTCTTGCCGATGGTGACAAAAATCGGATAGGGTAGCGACCGATCTTGCCGATGATGACAAGGGTCGAAAAGGGTAGACGGTCTTGCCGATGGTGACAAAAATTGGATAGAGTAGCGACCGATCTTACCGATGGTGACAAGGGTCGAAAAGGGTAGACGGTCTTGCCGATGGTGACAAAAATCGGGTAGAGTAGCGACCGATCTTGCCGATGGTGACAAGGGTCGAAAAGGGTAGACAGTCTTGCCGATGGAGACAAAAACTGGATAGGGTAGCGACCGATCTTGACGATAGTGACAAGAGTCGAAAAGGGTAGACGGTCTTGCTGATGGTGACAAAAACCGGGTAGAGTAGCGACCGATCTTGACGATAGTGACAAGGGTCGAAAAGGGTAGATGGTCTTGCCGATGGTGACAAAAACCGGATAGGGTAGCGACCGATCTTGCCGATGGTGACAAGTGTCGAAAAGGGTAGACGGTCTTGCCGATGGTGACAAAATCGGATAGGCTAGCGACCGATCTTACCGATGGTGACAAGGGTCGAAAAGGGTAGACGGTCTTAACGATGGTGACAAAACCGGATAGGGTAGCGACCGATCTTGCCGATGGTGACAAGGGTCGAAAAGGGTAGACGGTCTTGTCGATGGTGACAAAATCGGATAGGGTAGCGACCGATCTTGCCGATGGTGACAAGGGTCGAAAAAGGTAGACGGTCTTGCCGATGGTGACAAAAACTGGATAGGGTAGCGACCGATCTTGCCGATGGTGACAAGGGTCGAAAAGGGTAGGCAATAGATGTATATAGGCGGGATATCGGATGAAAGTTCCCCGTCGACCTCGTAAAGGGGTCTTCCGGATAGAGAATGAATCATCACTATTCATCATTCAATTTTTTTATTCACATTACTGACCTAAGCGCCCTTTTGGGTTTTCGCCGAGGCCAGCCCCCTCTTGCTTTTGCCCGCGCGCCCTTTCCGGTTTTCACACGGTGGGGTACCCGATTTTGCCTGCGACGCCCTTTCGGGTTTTCGCCACAGCTGGGTTATAGCCATTTTTGCACTTGTCCTGATATAGGAACAAGTCTGGCGGGGTATCTCTATTTTTAACCCCATTTTCTTTTCTTTCTTTCTTTCTTTTTTTTGAATCTGGGATGCAGAAAAACTAGACCGCGAAAATATTGACTGACCTTGTCGATGATGACAAGGATTGGACCCTGCTTCGGTCTGTCGACACTGGTTAGATATTGAAGCAAAGGATACGGTCTATTAACAAGGATGAAAGATCCGAGCTAAGGGTAAAGATCGACCGGTCTCGCCGATGATGACGAGGGTCGAATGTGGGTTTATTAATCTGCATAGGTTATCGTCGAAACAAAGGTGGGTTTATTAGCGAGGACGGAAGGTCCAAGTCCAGGGGTGGAGATCGACCGATCTCGCCGATGATGATGAGGGTCGACCATGGGTTTATTCATCAACATGGGTCAGATGCCGAAGCAAAGATGGGATTATCAACAGGGACGTAAGGTCCAAGTTAAGGGTAGAGATCGACCGATCTCGCCCATGACTACAAGGGTCGAATATGGGTTTGTTAAAGGATTTCCGGTGGGACTTTGATGGTTGTCCCTTTTGGAGTTTCATTGGGTGGAAAATAGGAGAGGAATTTGGAAATTACCACTTTACTGACTCAAGCGCCCTTTCGGGTTTTCACCGGAGCCAGCCTCTTCTTGCTTTTGCCCGCGCGCCCTTTCGGGTTTTCACGCGGCGGGGTACCCGATTTTGCCTGCAGCGCCCCTTCGGGTTTTCGCCACAGCTGGGTTATAACCATTTTTGCACTTGTCCTAATATAGGAGCAAGTCTGGCGGGATATCTCTATTTTTAACCCCTTTTTTTTGATATGTATAGGGTGGCAGGTCGAAGTGTTATGTTCGACTCCTGGTCGAAAGCAGATGGCCCGTAGTGGCAACAATGTGAGAATGCCAGCTAGAACACAAAATCTTCGGCCGACACAGGTTTATTTGTTAGCGCGGAGATAATGCTAACGCAAGGAAGGGCTTTCGTGCCAGTCTGAACTTAAGGCTCGTAATGGCGGTGCGGCGTATCCTTTTGGAAGCTCGATCAGGGCGGAATGCCACTAGACCAAGGAGAGGGTAGTTTGATCAGGGCGGAATGCCACTGGACCAAAGGGAAGGGTAGCTCGGTCAGGGCGGAATGCCACTGGACCAAGGAAAGGTAGCTCGGCTAGGGTGGAGTGCCACTAAACCAAGGAGAATGGTAGCTTGGTTAGGGCAAAGTGCCACTTAAACCAAGGAGAAGAGTAGCTTGTTTAGGGCGGAGTGCCACTAAACCACGGAAAGGGTAGCTTGGTTAGGGTGAAGTGCCACTAAACCAAGGAAAAGGGTAGCTTGGTTAGGACGGAGTGCCACTAAACCAAGAAAAGGTAGCTTGGTTAGAGCGGAGTGCCACTCAACCAAGGAAAGGGTAGCTTGATCAGGGCGAGATGCCACTAAACCAAGGAGAAGAGTAGCTCGGTTAGGGCGGAGTGCCACTAAACCCAGGAAAGGGTAGCTTGGTTAGGGAGAAGTGCCACTAAACCAAGGAGAGGTAGCTCGGTTAGGGTGAAGTGCCATTAAACCAAGGAAAAGGTAGCTCGGTTAGGGCGGAGTGCCACTAGACCAAGGGAAGGTAGCTCGGTTAGGGCGGAGTGCCACTAAACCAAGGAGAAGAGTAGCTCGATCAGGGCAGAATGCCACTAGACCAAGGGAAGGTAGCTTGATCAAGGCGAGATGCCACTAAACCAAGGAGAAGAGTAGCTCGGTTAGGGCGGAGTGCCACTAAACCCAGGAAAGGGTAGCTTGGTTAGGGCGAAGTGCTACTAAACCAAGGAGAGGGTAACTCGATCAGGGCGGAGTGCCACTAACCAAGGAAAGTAGCTCGGTTAGGGCGGAGTGCCACTAAACCAAGGAGAAGAGTAGCTCGATCAGGGCAGAATGCCACTAGACCAAAGGAAGGTAGCTTGATCAGGGCGAGATGCCACTAACCAAGGAAAGGGTAGCTCGGTTAGGGTGGAGTGCCACTAAACCAAGGGGAAAAGTAGTTCGGTTAGGGCGGAGTGCCACTAAACCAAGGAGAAGAGTAGCTCGGTTAGGGCGGAGTGCCACTAAACCAAGGAGAAGGGTAGCTCGGTTAGGGCGGAGTGCCGCTAAACCAAGGAGAAGAGTAGCTCGGTTAGGGTGGAGTGCCACTAAACCAAGGAGGAGGGTAGCTCGGTTAGGGCGGAGTGCCACTAAACCAAGGAAAATGTTAGCTCGATCAGGGCGGAGTGCCACTAACCAAGGAAAGGATAGCTTGATTAGGGCGGAGTGCCACTAACCAAGGAAAAGTTAGCTCCAACCGATCACTCGGGACATGTCGGCTGCGCTGCATGATACAGCTTAATGTATTTTCCGTTGAGGGGAGAGAACTGAATGACTCCTTTGTGGTCTACAAGGACGTAGGCACCCCCTTCATATACTCGGCGGACGATATACGGCCCGACCCAGTTTTCGACCAGCTTCCCTTTGGGGTTGGAGGCCATCACTTCTTTTCTTTTGACCATTACCAGGTCTCCTTTCTTGAATTCTCGACCCTTGACCAGCTTGTCAAAAGCACGGGCCATGCGAGCTTGGTAGAGTTGGATGTTTTGCTGTGCCCGAAGGCGTTTTCCTTCGAGCTCAGTGAGCTCCTCCAATCTTCTTTCTGCATTGGTCTGCTCACCACTTACTAGTCTGTGTTGGATGGCAACTCGCAATGAAGGAACTTCAAGTTCAATGGGCACTACAGCTTCCGACCCATAGACGAGGGAGAAAGGTGAACAGCCGGTTGGGGTCTTGTAGATAGTACGATAGGCCCAAAGTGCTTCATACATCCTTTCTTCCAATCTTTTTTATTAGACTTGACAGTCTTTGCCAGCAATGTACATAATGTCTTATTAAAGGCTTCTGCGAGTCCATTGGCCTGAGGGTTGTAGGGGGACGATGTCCTCCAATCGATTTTGTATTTTTCGGCCAGCCGATAAACCTTCTGGTTCATAAAATGACTGCCATTATCAGAGATGATTCGGCTGGAGATCCCGAACCAAAATATTACATTCTGCCGGAAGAACCTTGCAACTAGTTCTCCCGTCACATCTCTTAGTATTATTGCCTCCGCCCATCTGGAGAAGTAGTCTGTAGCTGCTAAGATGTATCTGCACCCTGATGAAGATGCTGGTAGCGGCCCTACTACGTCCGTGCCCCACTGAGCAAACGGCCAGCTTGGTAGGGTGGGATGCAATGGCACTGGAGGTCTTCTTGCCACATTAGCATCTTCTTGACACTTCTGACAAGCTTTGGCAAACCTACAGCAATCGTCAAATATAGTGGGCCAATAGTAACCCAGTTTCTTTATCTCAATTTTCATCTTCGGGCCAGCCTGGTGTGCTCCAGCTGATCTTGCATGGACCTTTTGCATCACCTGTCCTGCTTCTGCTGAAGACAAGCAACGGAGTAGGACTTTCCTTCGGGCATCTGCCATAATTCGGAACAAGGTCCCGCTTCTCATCTCGTAAGAATCCTTGATCCTCAGGAGCTTCATTCTCTGTTCCTTTTCTTTTGGAAGTTGCTGGTGTTGAAACCAGTGTAGGAGATGCTCTCGCCAATCGGGCTGCTGAACCCCTTCGATGACTGCTACTTCCATCTCTTGTTCGTCGGCCAGGACCTCTGTTACGCTGGGGACCTGTCGGTGGTTGATCACTATTATATTCAGGCTTGTGTCTGGCGGGACCGCCAATGAACTGGCCAGCTTAGCGAGGGCGTCTGCCTGAGCATTCAGGCCTCGATTGATGTGCTTGATGCTGATGAAGTAAAATCTTGACATCAGGCAAGTTGCCAACTGGTGATAGGGGAGGAGCTCGAGCTTTCGCACATCGAACTCTCCTTCCAGCTGTTTTATAACCAGCATGGAGTCTCCGAATGCTTCCAACATCTGAATTCCCATAGACAGAGCAATTTGCAACCCGATTATCAGGCCTTCATATTCCGCTTCATTGTTTGTGCATTGCTTATTTATGGAACAGGATGTATGCACCACTTCTCCTTCGGGGGATTTCAGGACTATGCCTGCTCCTGCCCTGACTCTGGCTGATCCGATGGCGGAGGTGTCAATTCTGGAAGCGCCATCAAAGTATAGCTGCCATAAGGCGGGTTGTACTTGAACGGCTTCTAGGGTTTCATCTTCACGAAGCTCCGGCTCCAACGGGCAATCCCCGGGCACTGGGTGCTCAGCGAAGAAGTCTGCAATAGCTTGGCCCTTGACAGCCTTGCGCAGCACGTAGGAGATATCAAACTCCATAAGGATTACCTCCCATTTGCCCAGGCGACCTTTGAGTGCCGGTTGAGACATGATGTACTTCAGGGGATCCTCTTTGGATACCAAGCTGATTTCATGCGACAACATATAGTGTCGGAGCTTCTTAACTGCGAAGATTAGTGCCAGACAGATCTTCTCAATATAAGTATATTTCTCTTCAGTTCTGACCAGTCTCCGACTGAGGTAATAGAGGGCTTGCTCTTTCCCTTCTTCATTATTCTGGGCCAGCATTGCCCCCAGAGAATTATGTGTAGCTGCTATATACAATATCAATGGTCGTCCTTTCACCGGTGCGCCCAGCACTGGAGGAGTTTTCAGATGTTCTTTCAGCTTGTCAAAGGCCGTCTGGCAATCTTCATCCCAATAAAAGGGAACCTCTTTCATCATCAACTTGTGAAAAGGCTGGCATCGCCCTGACAAATTGGAAATGAACCGCCGGATATAAGCTAAGCGGCCCTGTAGTGATCTCAGCTCGGAGATGTTCCTTGGCGGAGGTAACTCCTGAATTGCTTTGATCTTTGCGGGGTCTATCTCGATTCCCCGATATCAGACGATGAAACCCAGGAATTTTCCGCTCGACACTCCGAACGCACATTTCATGGGGTTCATCTTTAGCTCATGCTACCTCAGCCTCTGAAAGACAATCCGGAGGTCTTGCAGATGGTCTTCTTTTCTTTTGGTCTTGACCACCAGGTCATCTATGTAGCATTCGACCTTGTGGTAGAGCAACTCGTCAAAGATTTTGGTCATTGCTGATGGGGACATCACCTCCCATGCCCACGTTCACAGCTCGTCTCCTCGCCCCGGTTGCATCCGGCATGGTCTAGTCATTTAATTTTGAGTCCTATGTAATTTTTATTTGAGTCATTTGATGTATTTTCCCTTTTATTTGAGTCATGTTCCTAGGTCTTGTGTTCATTTCCCTAAGTTTGAGTGTCATTAGGTTGTCTAGTTAGCTATTGGGCCCAATTCATTGGGCTTGGCCCAAGGGCTCTCCCCTACCCCCTCGGTTATTTGTCATTGAGTCAATTATCAGGGACTTTTGTAGAAATGTGGGTTTCCTATATATAGGACCCCATTCCCCCCCATTTCAACTTAATGAATCAATGAATGAAAAACTTACCATTTTGAGAGTTTACACTTCTTATCTAGTGGAGAGATTCTATTTTTTGGGTGAGAAACACTAGGGGAGAGATTCCCCACCCTTCCCTCTCTTAATCTCTCTTTTTCACTCCACTTTCTCTCTCCTCAACACCCAAATTCAAATTTTCTTCTCTCTCCTCCCTTCCCAACCACCTCCACTCCCCACCTACCCCATTTAAGCCTCTTCCCATTCCCCACAACCCTCATCAATACTCCATCCCTTCCCAAGACCCCCTCCACCAATCCTCTCCTCACCATCCAACCCCCAACTACCCCTCCCACTTTCCCAAGCACCCTTCCCACTTTCCCAAGCACCCTTTCCCTTCCCCAACACAACCCCCCCCATTCCCAAGACAAACAAATTAACCCCACCCTTAAACCCATTTTCAAATACCCTTTCCCTCTCACCCACCTTCCCAAATTCGCAGCCCCCACTACCACCATCTGTTGGACCCTCTTCCAGACCTTATTCTCCACCTCCCACACCTTAGAACACCCCCTCCAAGACCCCCTTACAACCAGGGTCACTCCCACACTCATCTACCCCCTTCCCACTTTCCCAAGCACCCTTCCCACTACCCCAAGCACCCTTTCCCTTCCCCAACACAACCCCCCCCATTCCCAAGACAAACAAATTAACCCCACCCTTAAACCCATTTTCAAATACCCTTTCCCTCTCACCCACCTTCCCAAATTCGCAGCCCCCACTACCACCATCTGTTGGACCCTCTTCCAGACCTTATTCTCCACCTCCCACACCTTAGAACAGCCCCTCCAAGACCCCCTTACAACCAGGGGTCACTCCCACACTCATCTACCCCCTTCCCCTTCTTCTTTCTTGGTCATTGGAAGCTACTTCAAAGTTGCAGTTTGCTGTCCAGAGGTTGCAGATGAACTAGCAACTTGCATCGGCCACCACGACTTCCTCCGGGTGAGTTTGAAGACCCAAGAGCCATTGTCGGAAGCGTCTACCAGTCTCCTTCACAACAGAAGTGGTTTCATCTTCTTCCGATCTCCGAGCCGTCCAGGAGGTCCATTCTCCCACAACTGCGCAGTTCTGCCTCGGCTGAGAACCTGATCCAGATGATAAGCTCTGCCATGATGAACCCCGGAGAAATCAGCCCATGAGTTCTTCTTCAAAATTCTTCATCGCCCAGTCTACTTCCAGAATCAAGAAACAGAACTTCATTCGGCGTTCGTGATCCAGAGTTCTCATTTTTCTCCCTCAGCTACGCAGATCTGCTACCCACAGTCTGCACCGACCAGTTGCCATTGTTCTGCATCCCCTAGTCTTCTCTGACATCGGTTGGCTTCCCCGTCAGTTTTTATGCAAAGAGGACTCGTCCACGATTCCAACGACTCTGGCGGCGCTTGATTTCGAGGTCGGGAGCTGCCGGGGCATCCTCTGCAACCTGCTGTTGGAAACCAGGAGCTAGCTCTACAGAGATCCTGATCCGGAGAGAAAGCTTCACCACGACAATCCCCCGAGGAATCAGACCACGAACTCTTCTACAACGTTCTTCCTCTCCCTTTCTACATTCATAACC
Organism: Amorphophallus konjac; assembly: GCA_022559845.1. Lineage (NCBI taxonomy): Eukaryota > Viridiplantae > Streptophyta > Magnoliopsida > Alismatales > Araceae > Amorphophallus > Amorphophallus konjac. Next base: position 251,263,223 of record CM040127.1, read on the forward strand.
AAGAAGCAGAACTCCGTTCGGCATCCGACAGCAGAAGTTACGAATTTTATTCCTCAGGCGTGCGACTCTGCTTCCCACAGTCTGCACCGACCCCCACTCACTGTTCTGGGTCCCCTGATCTTTGCTGGCATCTTTCGGCTTCCCCGTCAGTTCTGTTGCAAATAAGACTCGTCCACGGTTCCAGCGGCTCTAGCGGCACCTGATTCGGAGTTCGGGAGCGGCCGAGGCAACCTCTTCTTCCTACTGTTAGTAACCAGTTGCTGTCAGTCCGAGAATCAGCGTCCCTGTTCGAGCTCCTGCCCAGGCCAACAGCGACCCCAGAAGAATTCGGAAAAATTCAGAGGCACTCCAGTTCCGGTAAAAAAGATTTTCCCACTGGTCTCTTCCTCGGCAAAATTCCTGATCACGTTCTGCAGCCACAGTAGCCACTGTCTATCCACAATTACCGAGAGAAGGTAGATTCAGCATATTCACTTCATCATCGTTTTAGCCCTAGTTTTCCCCACCCCGCTTGGCCGGCTGAAGGCCCCTCCCTGCGTGGAGGTAGTTTTGATTGTAACTATCATCTTCCCTTCCCCACGATCCCCCCCTTGCATGGGGTGTAGTGTTGTAATAGCTTAAACAGGTCAAGCTACCCCGGCGCGGCGTGTGGGGAACCCACGCTTCCCCGCTCGCCCTCGTCTCCGAGCGGGACCGGTTTCTTCAAACCGGTCGAGTAAGTGCTCCAAACTTTGCTCTAATTTGTGCTTGTTCTTTCAATATTAGTTCATAAACTCCGCTGGCCGTGAATGAGAGCCCGATCCTTAAGCTCTTGTGCTATAAGTGATCACCGTGGGAAAAGAGAGAAACCGGTGCCTTTGGCACTTGGTCGGCCCCATTGTCTTGGGCTTCCACATCCATTGGGAATCAAGTCTTGGCCTTGCTGGCCCTCTACCAGCAAGGGCCCAACCCCTCAACCTCACCTTGGCATTGCCAAGTTACCCCGGGCTTGGGTGAGCGACGAGAGAGCGGCGGCCCAAATTGGCCCATTTAGATTGCGAATGTGCTTTCTTGCTTAAGTCCAAGGTCGTGTCACATCAATTGCACGCTGATAGGTTGCGCCAACATTTTTCAGCCCGAACGGCATTCTCTTGTAATGATAAATGCCTTTAGGAGTTCGAAAAGCATTATGGACTCGGTCAGGCTCCGTGATCCAAATCTGATTGTAACCGGAAGACCCATCCCATGAATGACAGGGCTTCATGGCTGGTTGTAGCATCAATCATGACCTCGGTTATTGGCACCGGGAAGTCATCTTTGGGGCAGGCTTTATTTAGATCTCGGAAGTCAACACATATCCGGATCTGTCCATTCTTCTTCTTCACAGGGATGATATTCGCCAGCCATGTAATGTACTGATTTTCTTCAACAAATCCCACGTCAATGAGCTTGTCGACTTCAGCACAAATTTGGGTGATGAGCTCTGGCCTCATGCGCCGCGGTGGTTGCTTCACTGGCTCGGCCTCAGGGCCGATTGTTAGCTCATGTTGTGAGACAGGGGGGCTTAGACCTGGCATCTCTTTGTAAGTCCAGGCGAAGCAATCCCGGTACTCTAGCAGCAGCTGGATGTACAGCTCCCGTTCTTCTGAGGACAGTTGAGCGCTGAGGAAGGTGGGCCTAGGGTCCTCCTCATTTCCCAAGTTGACTTCTATTAGTTCATCGACTGTGGCCTGGCCTCCGTCTTCTATCTCCGGAGGTGCCGGTTGGAGGTCAACGAAGTCTGGAATACCATCTTGAGGGTCGAGTACTTCGACTTCCTCGTCGGATATCGCCAGAGCCTCACGAGGATTCTTGATTTCTTGTGCTAGTGGCTGGGTGGATTGTTCTATTAGCAAATCCATTACCGTCGCAGCTTCCAAGGATGAGAGAGCAGCCTTGGTGTTTGTGGATGAGGTTGCAGCCATAACGGCCTGGTAGCTGTTTACTGTCGGACTCGGACAGCATACTGGTTTTATAGAAGAAGCTGAGGAAGTCTCGCCTTCTGGGACAGTTGTATCTTCCGCAGAAGTGGCTTTTCCTTTCCTGGTAGCTGGCTCCCCTTGATTGGAGTTGACCAAGGCTTCCCTGATTGGCAGAAAGGGTGTTGAAGTTGTCATTAGTAGGACCCCTGTGGAGGGAGAGACTCCTACTTCTTGAATGTCTTCGGCTTCGCTGCTGCTAGCCGTATCAAATTCGGCTTGAAAGGTCGCTTCTTCAGGATGAACTTGCTCCCAGCATCGGCAAGGGGCCGAGGTTTCTACTTCTTGATTCCCGGATCGAGCCAGTTCAAGATATTCAGCTTCCACCGGATACTCATCAAAGGTTGCCCCCAGAGGGCTATCTTCAGTAGGATAGAAGGCGGAGATAGTATCCACCTCGAACCGCCCACTGTAATAATATTCCTCCAGGGTGAAGCCCAACCCAGGATGTTGAGAGACACGTCTCATTTCCTTATCCAGATTTGTAGGATACCACATCTTCTGGAAAGCTTCTTTGCGCTTTTGAGACTGATCGGGAGGAATGTGTTGCTTCTGGAACATCTTGGCCATCCGATCAGTTGTAAATGCCAGGCCTTGGACAGGAACCCACGGGTTGGCTAGATCTTCAGGGAGGCTGCAGTCTGTGTCTTCCCGAGTGGGATGCTCCTCAGCTGCATAGAACAAGCTGCTGAGCCCATCTTCCTGTGTCACCTCCCAAGCTTTGAAAGGTTCGACAGTGGGGTCGTTGAGGCCGAGGACTAGCTTGGTGAGGCCGGCCGGGACTCCGATGTGGGCGTGCTGTCGATTGACCTGCACTCCCTTAGCTTTGGGGTATAATGCTGGGGCTGTTACCCTGCCGACATCTCCAGAAGCGGTGATGTGGGAGACCACCTTCGGCTTGACATATCCGCGTGGCGGTGGTGGATATACCAACCGTCACCCGATCTATTCTTCGAGGCCCTTATGGGGGCTTTAGCTTCAGAAACCTTCCAGGGAGGCCCCGTATATAGGTTGGCGTCTGCCAAGTGACATTCGAATGCCTCGAACGGGTGGAGATCAGCAAATATCCTCTCCTCCTTCCCTTGGAGGCTGTATTTGATGCATTAGTGGAGCGTGGAGGGCACCACCATATTCTCATGCAGCCATGGGCGGCCGAGCAGCGCCTTGTAGGAGGTGCGAGAGTCAATGACATGAAACTGTACTGTTGTAGTGAAATCTGCCAGGGTCAGCGTAAATTCTGCCACTCCCATAGATACTTCACATTTTTGGTTGAAGCCAGCGATACGCATATCCCCGACTTTCTCGAGATGCACATTAAAGTGGTGCCTCTCGTATATTCTGTATGGCAGGATGTTGACTGCTGCACCGGGATCAACCAGTATTCTGTTCAGCTCCCTTCCATTCAGGTGCCCTTTCATATACAGCGGCCTGTTGTGGCTGGCAGTAGGTAGTAGCATGTCTTCCGGAGAGAAGGTCATACTGGCTTCTGGTATAGCCTCGGCTATGCAGGCTTCAAAATGAGCAGGCGTCTGCAGAGCAGTGATGATCGCCTGTCGAGTTTCTTCACTCAAAGAGAGAATTTCCCAGATCGTAAATCGAGCGGGGAGCTTTTTGAGCAACTTCATTATTCGGCTCCCAGCCCGGACATTGGAGAGCTTCATCTCTTCAGCCCATCTGGGCTTGGGGAGATTTTGATTTGTGGGTCCAGACGGACCTGCTTCATCTTCCTCGGACTCGGCATCCTCTTGGCTGGCACTGGCTGTCGGGTCTTCTTTATTAGTTGCTGTAGGGCAAGCTCCATCTGCATTTGCATCCTCAGTAGATTGCGCTAGCTGCGGGTGAATGGCCCCGGGTGTAGGGTTAGCCTCTTGACAGGGCTGTTTCCCCTTTGACATTTTCATAAATTCAAGGAATGAAGGGACTGCCTTGCCCCCACTTTTGTTGTACAGGCCTGACGGAGGGGGGATTTGAACTCCCTTAACCTCCAGCGGAGGTGTCTTGTAGGGTTGCTCCCCTCTGAACATGATGTTGTGGTTGGGTGGTGGCTGGCGCCCCCATTTTCGGCCCGACCGAGTGGCATGTGCAGCAGTCGCAGCCTCAGCTTTGCCTCCCCCAGCATGGGGTGTGAAGCAAATTTCTTCTTCTTCCTCTTCTCCGGGTAGGTTGAAGAGTGCTGATAGGGTATTGCAGGAGACAACCTGTGCTTTATTGGCCCCAGCGGCCTTTCTTTTCTTCTTCTTCTGCTTTCTCCTCTTTTTGGTCTCTGCGGGTGCCTGCCCCCAGAACAGGCTGCCCTCTTCAGGGGGTGCTGCTTCAGCTTCCTCCACCTGTTTGAGTGAGAGTTGTTCCAGCTCTTGCCATGGGACGTGGTCCCGTACCAGCAGAGGCTTCAATTCGGGCTGTACATATTCATCTAGCCCTTCAATCAGGTGCTGTAGTCGAAGGACCCCAAGATTGGTTTCCTTGATTACTGGTAGCGGAGTCTGTCTCCTCCTGTTAGGTGTATATATTCTGATGGCTGTAGGTGGAGTGACCCATACGGGTGCTACCACTGGCGGAGCAGGCCGGGGTGTAACGCCACGGATATGTGCCCCCTCTTTCGGGCGAGGTGCCCTCTTCTTCTTGTGCTTTACAGGGATCTGCTGCCACCCCTGCTGTTCTTTCACGGGCTCCAGGAAATGGATTTCGTAGGTGCTCCGTGTGCTTGCTTCAGAGATCTCCTCAGGTAATGCCTGGTAGAGGGAGACCATGTTGACTGCTGCTCTCCTGGGAGGAGCTTCATGTGGCTGAGGAGGGTCTACTTTATACTCTCCCAGCTCTATTTCATTCTTCTTTACCATTCCTTCGATGATGTCTTTGAAAACATAACAGTCTTCGATTGGATGTCCCAACATCTGGTGGTAGGGGCAGAATCTTGGACTGTCTTTTCTTTTCAGGTCCTCCGGTCTTCTTGGCTCAGGCAGAGTGACCATGCTGTATTTTGTTACCCAGTCGAACAGGACTCGGGTCTTGTCTTTTGGAAAGGAATAGGCTTTCTTCATTTTGTCCCTGAGCGAAGGACCTTCTTTATCATCTAGAGCTTTCGCAGGTTGCGGGGGAGCCGCCTTCTTGCCTTTCTCCTTCTGCTGTTCGAACGCCTTGATATCAAGCGCATTCGCTTCTTTAGGTGTGGGGCGCCGTTCCGCAGCCTTGCCTTTCTGGGCTGTGCTGGCAGCTGACGCCGGGACAGGCTTGGCTAGGAAAGCCTCCACTTCGGCCACCACATTATTCAGCCGGTCGAACGACCGTATTTCCATCCCAATCATCTTCTCCAGGACCTCCCTCCTGAGGTTTTGTTTGCATATTTGTACCGCGTCCTCCTGATGCAGGGGCCGCTTGCATCTAATTCCGAGGTTCCTCCACCTCTTGATGTAATCAAGGGCTGTCTCATCTGCCCTTTGTTTTGTTGAGTAGAGTTCGGCCACTGTGACCTCCCTCTCTGTGACATGGAATCTTTCTCTGAACTTTCTCTGCATATCCGACCAATCACTGATTGACCCGGCCGAGAGGCTAGAGTACCATTCAAATGCGAGCCCTGTCAGCGAGGACCCGAAGAACTTCAGCAAATATGACTCGTCGGTGGCCAGATCACCCATAACGGTCATGTAATATGCAATATGCTCTTTAGGGGACGTTTTCCCGTTGAATTTGTCAAACTTAGGCGGCTTGTTGACCCCCGGGGGAAGTCGTTTAACCGCATGGTTTTGCGGGTAGGGCACCCGATAGGCATCAAATGCGACATAGTCACCTTCACTTTTCTCTGCGAGCTTCAGCTCGATCATCCTCTCCACCATCATCCGGTTCACGACCGTGGGGTCAACCAGTTCTGGATAGAAGTGTGCCGACTGCAAGTATGGGGTGACCAGGGTGGTCGCCTGTGGAGGACGCAGCAGCGGGGGTGTCGGGTGCACCTGAGGGAGCACCGGAGGTAGCAGCGGCTGAGGCTGTGGCGGCCGCTGTTGTGCTGTCGCCATGCTTGGCTCTGACGACTGGGACAGTGTATAGAGCGGTGGAGGGTCGTCACGACGAGCCACTCCCCAAGATGACTCACCCTGGACTTCGGGTGGTTTAGAAGCTGATAAATGTTCAGTCTTTTCCATCAGCTGCTTCTTCAGAGAGTCTATCTCCCGTTGATATTTTTGTAGTAGCATCATAACTGATGGGTCTATAGTGGTGGGGATACCCTCTGTTGTCTCCCCAGACGTACCCTCAGGCAGGATGTCGAGGAGGACGTCATCTTCTTCTTCCGCCGTCACCACATTAGCGGTCAAGACGGGGGCCTTGTCATCCCAGTGGGGATAGACCTGTGACTGTTTCCCTTTAACCATCATCAGAAGCTCTCTTGCTGCTTCTGTTCTGCGGGTAGTTGGCCCCGGCCGTGCGGCCAATTGAGCCAATTCTTGGGGGTCTTCAGGAAGCTCCCCATATTGGTTAGATATACCAGCCATGTTGCAGGTGAAAACCTGCATCCTTCTCTTTTGTTGATAGACCCTCCTTCTAGCATGCTGCGGGAAGGTCAGTCTTTCAAACACATAGATCCTTCTCCTTTCTTCCCGCTCAGGGAAAACTTCATCGGCTTCGATCTCGAAGTCGTCATTATATCCATTGTCGTCGACAGATGACACCATCATTCTATCTCCCATATTTCCTTCATCTGCCATTGATGGGCAGTAGTCTTCCTCAGTGGCGACTGTCTGCATCAGTCACTGCTGTCCGAGTGAGGGGTTGCCTAAGCCTCGGAAATAATTTCTGACCAAGCAGGTCATCTCTTCTCGACCCCGCTCTTGATGTAGGACCGGGGGTGATTGTCGACCTCCAGCAGGAGGGATATAGGCCAGCCGAGCTCTGTCGGCCGGCTGTTGGAATCTTCGTCCCGCAGTAGGGACGTTGGCTTGATGGGCCGCAGCCCAGAAACTTCTGTGGCACGGAGGATCCGCAACCACCTCTTCTTCCTTCTTCCGGGGCAGGCCCCTTTCTCTTCTCACTTCCGCCTCGTCGTTCACAAGACGACGGCAGATGGGTGTTAGCTGGTGGGCAGGTCGGGTCCGCTTGGGAACCCACACCTGTTTAAACTTCCTCGGCCTGGGTGCCGGGCTTTCCTGGCCATAGTGGCCGACTTCTTCTATTTCTGCCCTCCTTCCGGCGAGGGCCTGATAGGCATTGTGGACAGGAATGTTGGGGATGACTCGGTCCGGGGTCACCCGTGCAGTGTGTCCGTTGAGGAAAACGCGCATACCTCCAACTAGCATAGATTTCCCGGACTGAGACAGAGTTCCGGTGATTACAGCAGCATTCTTGCGGGCCTGGCGACGCTGGCGTCCTCCAGGGTGTTTGTTGATGACATTGGGGTGGGTCCCACGTATGACGTGGTGCACCAGACAGCTAGCGACCGGGGCCGGACTTTCGGACAAGTCTTTGTAGCAGGGAACCTTCAGAGGCTCTATTTTCTCTACAGCTTCCTTGACAGGTTCTGGGGCTTCGACCTCCAACATATCTACAAAGGCTAACCCCAAAAAGTTGGGGAAGCCCACAGCGGCAGGGAAGCTACCGAATTCCATGGGTACCGCCAGGTACCCTTGCGCGTGTCCAGCGACTATCGAAAGATCGAAGTCAACGCCAGTTATCCCGTTGATCGTCATTGATCCGCCTGCACAGACAAACAAGGCAATAAGCAGTAGCCTTTGAGAGGGCTTCGAAGCCCGAATATCCCGGTAAAGAGATGAAAGGTGACACTGGTCCCACCGGGCGTGCCAGACTTGTTTGCGACCTTTTCTTTCTTTCGCAGGTCGATCGACCAACTGACTGACTGGTAGTCAAATGATCGATTGACGACGCAGGCGTGCCAGTCACATGAGTGACGATTTTATGATGCGCTCATTCTGACCCATGTCGGGCGAATGTGAGGTTCGGTCGGGACTAGCAGTCCGCCATACCATAAAGGCTATGGCGTTAATTACATCCCCCACGAGGAGGGAACACCTTTGATTAATTACCGAGATAGCGGGCTGTCGAAGCCGAATTAAAAAGAGCTACATGATGAGCATGATGAAAGCATGCAGGGTGCATACATTTATCGTGCAGAAGATGCATAATTCATAGGATTATGGATCCTCGGTACGTGGCGGAGGGCATAGGTCCGAAGACCACTGTCGCGCATAGCGAAGACTTCCGACCAGACGTAATCCGGTTTTCTGTCGACGCCATTTAATATACCCGAGGATCTATGCATGCATGCGCACATGGCGTTCATGACTATATTAAGCATGATAATGGAATTCATGGAAGCAAATGGTGATCAACCACGTTTATTACCCCCCCCCCCATCAAGGAACGGGAGAACAACACAAATATAATAGTGAAAGCAAAGTGCTAACGGACATGGTAATGAAGATATGATAACAATATAGTTCGAGCTCGCTTGGCCCTTCCTTTATTCAATTTATTACCAATTGTGGTTTATTAACACTGACCGTGAGAGACGAGAATCACTCCGGGGGCAGATGAGCGATTAAAGCAACAAGAGGTTTCAAAACCGGCGCGACCATGTAAGGAAGGTTTATACGGCGCGAAAAAGCGTAGGCACAGCATCTTAATCCGGTGCGGTCATCATAAATGCTAACACGGCGCAAAGGCTTGAGGGCGCGCCGGTTTAGGGCGCGCCGGAAAGGCGCAAAGGAAAAAAATTGAATATGAGTCTAACGTTAATCCGGCGCGGGGGGGTACCGCGCCGGATTAGGGCGCGCCGGCTAAGGCCACGCCGTTCAACCCACCCTTTTTATGAATTTCACAACTATTGAGTTTGTTAAGTTTTTGGTGAGGATTCTGAAGTTATTTGGGGCCAATTGTTTATTAGAATGAAGTCCAAAACTCTGAGGGATGGTATGACAAGTCAGTGCGAGGTTCGTACTCGAGCACCGAGGTGATTGAGTCCAGAACGATCATTTCATTAGGGCTTATTTAATCTTAATCTGTCCAAAATTGGACAGCATCTCCCCTGAACCCGAAGAGTTGCAGGGGAGAAGCGGGGTCATGTTCACCTATGGAACAAGCCCCTAAACCGCCGGTCTGCACAATGGCAGCCAGCAAAATCCCATCAGATAAGGTGCCCCGAGGACTGGCCTACAAGGGACACCAAAGCTCCGTGGGTGGAGGCAACGGATGAGGCGACTGATAACGGAAGCGACATCCCGAGGACAAGCCTACAAAGGGGTGGGCGAATTACAGCACGCACTGCATCTGCTGAGGAGACAGAGACCTTCAGGGAAAGGGGTTCGAGGACTAGCCTGCTAGGAACGTTCACCCTTTGGCCACCACAGAGCCCCCGGGGGACTGTGGGTTTGAGATTGTTGTGTTAAACCCCTGTTATTGTCTGCCGTGGCCCTGAGGGAGCGTTTACCATTAAGAGGTAAGGCTCTCGACCACCCAGCACCTCTGTGAAACCATGGGGAAATGTTCCCCTCCCCAGATGATCGAGAGGAAATCAACGGAACTCAAGCGGTGGAGAATCACAGATGAGAGAAGGGGGATGTTCGTTACCACCGGGCTAGCAATCTTAGGACCAAGGTATTGACTGCCGTGCAATTGGGCGGTTGACGATTGGCAATCATATGGAGGGACAATCGGGAACATAGTCGAGATAATCCGGCCACACGGACATATATTCAAGCAACTGGACTGCGAAGGTTACAAGACGAGCGGTCTCTAATTCTCATGCGAAATAGGGCAACACAAATGAGAGAAGGAGACCAGAGCTCGTGTTGAAATGGGAAGAGACATGTGCACAAGCACAGCTCTACCCTCCCAGAAAACACAAAGGCCGTCGACTGAGAAGCAAATATAGACGGGAAAGCCCCGGGGAGGGGTTATCTCTGTAGCCCTTGATATTTTAGGGCATAAGCGAAACCGGAGAAAATCGGAATCACGGGATTGTGCATGGACGGACGCCCACAGAAACCCTCTGAAGGAAATCGAAATGGGAGAAGAGAATAAGGCACGGGCCATTCAACTCACCAACATTCATGTATACATATGTATCGCTGCCCGGCGAGGAAACTATACACATATATTACAATTCCGATGCCGGCACTATGGAACGGCCACCGATTCGCTTATAGGGAAAACCCACAAAAGAGCAGCAAGGAGGAGGGATGGCAAAGAAGGAGAGAGGAGCCGGCTCATATCATCGCCCTCCCTCAGCCTTCTCGCTTACATTCATCAGAGAGGTAGTGAAGCGAGGGAGAAGATGAAAGAAATCAAAAACGACTCGAACTCCCACCTGTTCCAGGGAACAGAATGTCGGCACGAAACCTTTTTCTCTCCCTCTAAGGAGCTTCAGATGGGGACGAGAGATGGCCATCGAAGGGCGCTTGCGAGGAACCTCCACTCCTCTCCGAGAGCTCTCTTCCCTTTTTTTTCTCTATTTTTCTTCAAAGGCCTTGTCCTCCTTCTTTTTGTTCTCGAGCCGCCACATATATAGGGGAACAGGTTCGAATGTTAAACCGGCGTGGGATTGGCGTGCCGGGAAGGGACTTCATCAACCTATCGCGCCGGGATTGGAGGGCGCCGATTTAACGGGCGCGCCGTATAAGGGCGCGCCCTATTAACATTTCCCGCGCACTGCAGGTTAGCCGATGGATCCGGGGACGATCCCGGAGGTCATCGTGAACATTATCTCGCCAATGCTCATCGAAAGCTTGACGAGGCATTTTGTTGAAGCCCCTCGGTTGATGTACGGCCAGTCTCGAGACTCCAGATAGCTTTAGTTTGGTCGCGCGGGTTTAACGCTGACATGGCCTTCGGCTCTACGATCCATGCCGTTGGCTCGGTCTAGCTCGTACCCAAAGCTCCCTAGGGGGTTGGATAACACCAGGGATAGTTCCGCTTGCGCTGGGTGATCATTCGGCCACTAAAGGACCCATCTTGGCGGGAAGCCGTACCCGTGCCGGGTGATCGGGGTCTTCTGCCGACAGAGCTTTCGGTCCTCCATTTTGGAAAGCCAGGGGGAACTCCTTTGTCTTCAGGAGAGCCTTTTCATGTGGTGGGGGACCACCGGATAGACCATCGTCCTTGATCGGACAACGGGTGTAGTGGATGCAGCACGACAAAGTCGATGCCGGTTCATTGGGCAGGCTTGGTCGCACTGCCGGTTAGTTGTGGATTCATCTCGGCTCTCCTGAGGTGAAGTCCCCACGTCCATACGGAATGACTCGAGGCTCTGGCAGCTTGAGAAATCCTCGATGTGTTGATCTTTATCGGCTCCCGTGCTTCGGTGGGCCGGGTCATTCATCCTTATGGCTTGGTCACCGACGATCATATTTTAGGTGCCAACAGGATGGCAGCTACCTTCGATTCCCAGCCCGTCGAGAGCCACGTCAAAGGTGGCTACCTCGCCGTCCCCCTCGGCTTCGGGAGCTTCCCTCCCGTGGTGGGCTTCCCCAACTTCCTTGGGGTGGCCTTCGCCAACATACTGGACGTGGAAGCGTCTGACAAGCCCAGGACCAGCACTCCCATTGGGGGAGTTACTGAGGCTACTGCCGACCAAGCTTTGGTCAGAAAGAACAACACCGTCCCGACTGGGACACTGAGCTGCAACGTGCACCACGTGCACCAGACTACTGGCCCACCCCGCCAGGGGTCGTCGTCACACCAGAGGAGGCTCCGAAGGAACAATGCTGGCATGATCCCCGGGTGCCGGATCTCCAACTCCGGAAAATCCATGACCGTCGGGAGTGTCCGGGTCCACCTTGATGGGCAGAGGTCTGAAGCTATTCTGGACCGCATCGTGCCGACTGTTCCAGTCCGCAACTCCTTCCAAGGGCTGGAGAAGATGAAAGAGAAGGTGGTGCCCGCGGTCCCAGCCACAGCACCGAAGAACACGCCGGTCCACAAGCCGGCTAAGCTCAAGCAAGTTTGGATCCCCAAGGAAGTCCAGACTACTACACCCGCCCGAGCAGGGCCCAGCTGCATCCGCCCGAGGAGGGCCCGACGAGATGAGAGGGTCGAAGTGATGCCCTCGGCCTACCAGCCGGCATTTTCTACACCGACACCCCCAGAAGATGTCCGCCTCCAGCACCACAGGCGTCGACACCAAGCTGCCTGCTCAAGGCCTACGAATTACACTCCTGCTGCTGCCATCCGCACACAGTCGCCGGTGTCTCCTCTTGACCAGGAATGGGAAGGGGTGGACAAGCCATGCGAAATTACCTCCGAGGCCCGGGGAGCACCCCTTCGGGCCGCCAGAGACTACTGGGGGCAATGGCCTCCGCCTTCCAAGAAGAAGAAACCCGACATGTGCCCAGCGCAGAATCGAGGAACCGCTCTGAGGAGCCGCGTCAGTCCCCTCTGTGGGAGGAAGCGCAGCCCCGAGGATCGATCTTCGATAGACTGGTGTTCCCAAGCAGGCCGTCGAGGAGGATGGCGGGAAGAAATAAAAACTGGAGAATTTACACCTGCAACATGGCGGGAGTGTTTGGTCGGTATGGAGCTCTACCTACCGATCCCGAAGAGATGGCCAGACTCACCGCGAGACCCGGTCCTCTCACAAGGAGAGGGAGAGCAGCAGGCGAAGTAGCGCAGGTAGGCGCTGAAGAGACCCCCTATGAAGAACCCTCCACGGCCCTGGCCGCCAATGTCATCACTACCGGGGACACCAGCGGCGGGCCGTCTACATCATTAGGAGAGACGCCGGCTGACGAGGCAGGGGGTACTCCTAGTCTCCCCACGAACGACCCCGCAATGTTATATATGGTCCAGCAGTACCAGTGGGAGATCGAACTGTTGAAGAAGCAATTGAATGAGAGGTATGCACAACCCTCTACATCCGGGCAAACCGAGGCTTTGCTCGAAGCGCCCGGGGGCAATGGGCAGTCTTCCGAAGTGCCTCTGCAGGGGGCAGCACCTTCGCTAACACCCAGCTATACTGGGGCATGCCCCCGCAACAGGTAAAACACACAACACCGACTCCGCCGCCAGTCTTGCCCTTCCAAGGATCTCTTATGGCCCCGCAGGTGACAGTGTTGACTACCCCAAGGGCACAGCCTGCCCACTTTTACCCAAACCTAGTCGACCCTTCAACGGTCAGCCGGTTGATGCTTGAACAGATGATCGACATGAAGCTGGCAGAGAGGGGCGACAGCGGTTAGACGCCATTTGATGTTTACCGAGTGCCATACCCGGCTCATTATGCCGCCAAGAAACTACCGGTCGGCATCACCAAGCCTCCAAAATTTGAAAAGTTCAACGGGCAAGGGTCTCCCTGGGAGCACATTGCCTGTTATGTGAATGTTATGGAAGATTTGGCTATAGATGAGGCTTATCTCCTCAAATTCTTCGGCTCAACACTCACCGGGCTTGCTTTTGAGTGGTACTCGAGCCTGCCCGCCGGGTCCATCATTGATTGGCCCGATATGTAGAAAAAGTTCAAAGAAAGATTTTATATTGCTGAGGGGGAGGTCACTGTGGCAGAGCTCTATGCCACAAGGCAGAGGAATGATGAGTCTGCACTCGACTACATCAAAAGATGGAGGAACCTCAGCATGAGGTGCAGGCGTCCCCCACATCAAGAGGACGCAGTGCAAATCTGCAAGCAAAATTTGAAGAAAGAAATCATGGAAAGGATGATCGGCATTGAGGTCAAGACATTTGACCGCTTGAACAATATAGTAGCCGAGATTGAGGCATTCCTTGCCCGGTACTCTTCCACTCCAGCCGCATCAAGCTAGAGAGCCAGGCAGGTCGAGAAGAAGCCAGCTCCCCCGGAAGTGCATGCACTAGATTTCCAGACTTTTGAGAAACAAAAGGAAAAAGCTAAAGGGGTTGCCAACCCTCCTCCACCCAGAACCACAGAACGGCGGGAAGGCCCCTCGCTGAGGGAGAAAATGAGAAATAAGCTATACTCCTTCTCTCGAGACAAGTCCCGGCTCTTGTTCGAGTGGGAAACCAGCTACAACAAAATCACGTTGCCAGAACCAAAGAGGCCCGGTGACCTGAAGAAGAAGGATGACCCGCGCTTCTGCCTGTACCACCAGATGCTCGGGCACACCATTGAAGACTGCTACGTCTTCAAAGACGTCATTGAGTCCTTAATCAAGAATGGGGAGCTGGATATGGGGGAGCACAAAGTAGACTCTCCGCAGCCACATGAGCTGCCCAATTTGGCTCCCACCGTCAATATGGTGTCATTGTACCAGGAGTTGCCCGAAGAATGGGCGGAGGCAAGTACCCGCGCCACCTACGAAACTTTTGTCTCAGGACCCGCTCAAGACCAAGGGGGCTGGCAAACTGTACCTAAGAAGAATAGAAGAAGACGGACCCTTCGGCCCATCCCAGAAGTTCATGTGAGGGGTGTCACACCCCGGCCAACACCGCCTCCAGTGAACCCCGTCTAGCATGACACAGCCCCTCGGCTAGTCATGAGGCGGCCGACCCACAACAAAAAGAAGCATATCCCGATGCGGGTGCATAAGGAAACCAGCCCGGCAGTTGAAAGACTCCAGGCTCTCATTGATGGGCTCGAAGACTATGAACAGCCCGAAATCTAGCCCGTGGAGCTGAAAGAGTATGTCCCCTGGGAAGAGTTCGAATCACTTGAACTGGCTCCAGGAGCAGAAGCTGAAGCAGAAAAAGAACCTCCGTTGTGGGGTGAACTCCCCCAGGAGGAGCCACCTACTACTACAGAAAAGAAGAAAAAGAAGAGAAGGCCCAAGAGCAAGAAGAAAAAGGGGTCATCGTTGCCTGCAACACCCTCTCAGTGCTGTTTGACACCGCCCTCTCCCTGGAAGAAAAGGAAGAAGAGCCACCCCATGAGCCAACGGAGGTGGACCAGGCCGAAGCATCCCCTTCCGAACACGCCACCAGGTCGGGAAGGAAATGGGGGCGCCCTCCTCAGGATAACCTTAGCATCATGCTCAGGGGAGAGCAGCCATACCAGGTCCTGAGCCCAGGGTTCGAGGCACCGAGATCCCTCCCCCGTCGGGTCTGTATCCCGAAGGGTCCATAAGCCGGGGCACTCCCTCATTCACCAAGTTTCTGCTGGCTCGAGCGGAGAAGCAGGCATGCCCTCAAGAATCCCACTCGGCTAAAGAAGTAGACAGCCTCCCAGCTCCATCATCGGTGACCCCTCCTCAGCCGGAGGAAGAATTTGACGGTGTCCCAAACCTTGCCGAATTTATGAAAGAAAAGGAGGAAGCCCAGCAGGTCCCGCAGGCTCAAGGAGCCGCAACGAAGCCAGTAAGGAAGGCGCCCTCTGATCCAGCACCTTAGCTCCAAGGTGGGGGAAAGCGTAGCAAGGTCGAAGAAATGAAGCTACTCAAGGTGCGGGCTGCCGACCGGATAGTTAGACATCTCAAGAAGATCCCGACCCGGTTCACCGTCTCGGAGATGTTGTCCTTAGATGAAGAAACCCGGCAGGCCATTATTGCCACACTCCAGACACCAGAACACCTCGAAGCTTGCCTGGCAGAGGTACCACCTGAAGTGGTCATGGACTTCACAGAAGATGACATGCTTCTGCCCACCTGTAGTCATAACCGACCGCTCTACATGAAGGGGCAACTAAATGGGCAGCCTATCAACAGGGTCCTGATCGACCCGGGAGCGGCAGTGAATATACTTCCCTACCGGGTGTACCAGAAGCACTACTTTGATGTACACCTGGTCAAAGTCAGGAACGTCAGGATTACTGGGTTCAACCAGAAATGCGAGGTACCCATGGGGGTCACAGAATTCAACTTGACCTTTGATGACTTCACCACCAAGATCTAGTTCTACGTCATCAACTCCAACACCTCCTACAAGGTGTTGCTCGGCCGGCCTTGGCTACACCAGAACAGGGTGGTGCCTTCCACCTTGCACCAATGCATCAAGTACCCTTGCGAGGGGAAAGAAGTCAGAATCTTCGCCAATCTCCACCCGTTCGAGATGTTCGAGTGTCATTTGTCAGATGCCAATATGTACTTAGAAAAGGCGAAACAAGCTCCTCAAGTCACCTAAGACAAAGAAAAGAAGAAGGTGGAGTCGGGTGGTTGGTTTCCTCCACCGCCCCCAGGCTATGTGGCTCCCCCACATGTACCATTCATTGCGCAAGAAGGAGGCATATTCAGGATAGCTCCTCTCGCCATCTATCCTACACCGGGGACACCTTGCCTCGAAGACCTGCTGGAGGATGTCAGAGTCCCGCCAGGGATCATCAAGCCTATAACAGAAGTTGACTATCAAGTAGCCGAGTAGCTGAGAATTTTTGAGGTGCCTAACCTCGAAGGGCCACCTACTATCTTCTATGTGGCCGGGGAAAAGCCATTCATAGGAGATGATGATTGCCGACTCCCTGACGAATTGCATGACCCACACGTCCCCATCTTGGGACTTCCCCACATGACTGATCGGGCGGTCGAAGTGGTCAGAAAGCAAAGGATTCCCCTCTATCAACCCTTCACCTGGAAGGAGATGTTTGAAAGGATGTGGAACCCACCAAACTTAGATCGGAGGCTGCTGCAAATCACCAAGCACCCTGGCCCTGGCTTTTCACTAGAAGATTATTACGAAACTGACGTTATATCGGTTTCGGCCTTGTCCGACGATGACCCCGCTGAAATTGCAGACTTGTAGGAAGCCCGCCGAGATGTGTATTCCACGCCCCTGACTGAGGAGGCGCAAGACGAAGAAGTGTTCCTTTGGAACCCTCTCTGCCGCAGCTGCACGGGAAAGACCTCCTCCTTTCCTGAAGGGTCGACCTCAAAGGATCACACCACCAGGGCGCCCTCACCCCGACCTGTTGGTGAATCAAGGAGCGATGGTATGGGTCGTGCTCCGGGTCCTCCTCGATGCGACCCCGTCATGTACGCCTTATACCATAGGCAGCAACGGGAGATCGAGATGTTAAAGGCACGGCTGGCCGAGTTAACCTCGCTGGTGGCCGACCTGATCCAAACCTCTCTCCGTCCGTGGGGTGGCAACGTGCCCCGGTCCCGAGACGCCAGTCCTGACGCCTCCGTCTGGTCAAGGAGGGAAGCAAGAAATACGGCGAGCCCTTCAGCCGGGCGGCCAGCCAGGCGAGGCCTGACACTCCAAGAGAAGCTGTAGAA
Source organism: Amorphophallus konjac (assembly GCA_022559845.1). Classification (NCBI taxonomy): domain Eukaryota; kingdom Viridiplantae; phylum Streptophyta; class Magnoliopsida; order Alismatales; family Araceae; genus Amorphophallus; species Amorphophallus konjac. The sequence continues at coordinate 251,280,339 of CM040127.1, forward strand.
GCCCTACTCCTTCCCAAGGGAGAAGACCCGGGGTATCTTTGATTGGGCCTGGAACTACGGCAAGGTCTCCCTCCCGAGGTCCAAGAGGTCGCAGGATGCCCGAAGAAGTGGTGACCCACTGTTCTGCCCCTATCACCAGATACTAGGTCACGCCATTGAAGACTGTTATGTCTTCAAAGACATTGCTCAAGACCTCATTGACAGGGATGAGCTCAGATTGGGAGACTATGTGGTGGCCCCACCGCGCCCCCACGTGACGAGTAGCCCCGGAAGAGGAGTCTATAGAATATCTATTCAGCACCAGGCGCCTGAAGATGCAGCTGCCCCGGCCCCCATAGAGGTTATCTATGATGAGTATATAGAAGATCCCGTGGTGGCCCTGTGCCTTTCTGCGCCAGGGAACCCCACGGACCCACCGGCTATCGCCCAGGAGGAATGCGAGGTGAATGCAGCCTCCATACCCAACCACGGGGAACAAGAAGAAGGGGATGGTGTCCTCGAGCCCGAGGACAATGAAGATCAAGACTTTGTCGATTTATTGCCGGCCCCGCCAGAAATTGAAGATGGCAGCCAGGCCACCGTCGATGAGTTGGTTGAGATCAACCTTGGCACAGAAAGTGATCCCAGGCCGACCTTTCTGAGTGCTCTTATACCCCTGTAGGAGAAGGAACAATATGTGAAGCTGCTGCAGGAGTTCAGGGATTGCTTCGCCTGGAACTACAAAGAGATGCCCAGACTCAACCCTGAAGTGACTCAGCACATTTTGGCCATTGATCCCAAGATAGAGCCAGTGAAGCAGTCTCCCCGGCGCATGAGGTCGGAACTGATAAACCAGATCTGCAAGGAGGTCGACAAGCTCATAAATGTCGATTTTGTAGCAGAAAACCAATACACTACCTGGCTAGCCAACATCGTGCCGGTGAAGAAGAAGAATGGACAGATCAGGATTTACGTGTGTTGGATTTTGTGTCTTCCCTAAGTGTTTTGATGATGAGCAACACTATGTTAATTGTTGTTGTTATTTTTGATCAGATATCTTGCACTTGAGTTATCCATGGTTTTATATGAAAAAGCTGCTAAGAGGTAACACTTCGTGTGTTCGTACAAGTTCTGTCTTCGTGCTGTTTTCCTCAAACCTCATGTAATTCTTGCTTCGCGTTTTCACCTCGTGTCGAGTTAGCCATGTTGTCGTCTGATTGAGTGTTGTCTCTCACCTCGTGCAGTCTTTGTTTACTGTGTTGTTTCCATGTCATCCTTAGCTCATGTCATCCGTTTGTATTCCTGTCTTTGAGTCCACTTTCGCTGAGTCTCTAAGTCAGTCTAAGTTCAAGTGTTCGTTTCACTTCGTGTTGTTTTCTCTTCTCATGTCTTCGTGTCGTGTTCCTGAAGCTGCTCTAAAAGTTCTGATGAACTTCGAGTAGTTTTCCTATAGACCTCGTGTCGTTCCTACTTAGTAACCACACTTCGTGACGGTTACTGTTGTCCATGTCTTCGTGTTGTGTTTACGTCTTCGTGTTGATCTGTCTTCGTGTCGGTTTCTATTTTTCGTCCTTAAGTTGTGGTCAGCCCGTGTTGTTTTCATCTCGTGCTGTTCTTACTGGCTTCATGTCATTTTCTATGTAGTGTGTGTTTGTCACCACTATACTTCGTGTTGTTTTCACTTCGTGTCAAACTTCACTTCATGTTGTTTTCACTTCGAGTCGTTTCTTTATATTCTATCTTCGTGTTGGTTTCTCGCTTTAGACTTCGTGTCGTTTTCGCCTTGACCACACATCGTGTTGCCGTCCGTAGACCTCGTGTCTTGAATATTTGCAACCACTTCGTGTCGGTTTCTGTCGTTAGCCCGTGTTGTCCTCGTGTTGATTTTGCATTCGTGACCGCGTGTCTCTTTTGGCTTATAACCTCACCTCGTGTCATTTCCTTCTGTGTGTCTGACCTGTTACAGAGTATCTCGTGTCGTTCTTGTGTCACTTCGAGTAATAGTCACGTCGTGTTGTTACTATATACCTCATGCAGTTTTGGTTTTTGTGGCCATGCAGCGTATTAATGGATTTAATCTCATTACAGGTCCGAGGAAGAACATTCCACACTCCTGGGCTGCACGTGATCCGAGACAAGAGGAACCAATCTGATAAAGGCACGTGGCAGGAAGATTCTGGATCGAGCGTGGGAGGCACACGCGTTTTGTGCCCTATCCACCTATTGTTACTGCTATAAATAGAATCCTTCGTCCTCAGATGAAGGTGATCGAAGAAGAGAGGCATAGAAGAAAAAACAGGAAAATAGAGAGCCCTTCGATCCAGGAAAAGAAAAGAAAGAAGAAAGAATAGCAGAGGAAAAAAGAGAGAGAGCAGAAGAGTGATCAGAAAAGTTGTTCTGACTTGCAGATCAAATCCGAAGTCTATTGCTCTGTATTGAGCTACATTGTTTCCATTTTCTGGCATTTGATTTCCTTCGTTCGTATTTTTCGTTTATTGTTCTTACCTTTCTTCAACTGTCCTTGTTTGTGTTTCCGATCCTCTGGACTGAGGTCGGGGTCCTCCTGTGAGATCAGGAGAAGGGAGAGTCAATCTCCAGTCTGCAAGGAGCAGGTGAGCTGCTTGTAGGTTCCCTCCGGGTTGAGAGGAAGAGGGGTCTTCGACCTCTGGTTCACTAGTAGCAGGGCTGCTACTAGTGAGGTTCCCTCTTGGTAAAGAGGAAGAGAGACGTGAGTCTCTGGGTTCTAGTGACTGCTGGTCGCTAGAGGTTCCCTCCGGGTAGGAGGAAGAGGAGAGGTTGTTCTCCTGGGAAGCTGTGTATCAGCAGTTGTCTGGCAAGCTGTGTTGCCCAGCCATTAGTGAAGCCACACTCGGTTTGAGTGTGGGGTGGATGTAGGTCTGAAGGACCGAACCACCTTAAAATCCTCTGAGTCCTTGTGTGATCGATTGTGGTAATATTGTGGTATGCCTTCTATTTGCTTGAGCTATTAACTGCACTGCATCATTTTCGATAGTCAGAGCTCGAGGTTATTTGCGTTTAGCAATATACTCTGCAGTATTTTTTAATTCTACGAAAAACAGTGATCTATTCATCCCCTCCCCTTCTAGATCACTTCATATTGTACTTATCAGCGTGGACTTCCGCGACCTGAATAAAGCCTGCCCGAAGGATGACTTCCCGGTGCCTATCACCGAAGTGATGATTTATGCAACCACTAGCCACAAGGCCCTGTCTTTTATGGACGGATCATCCGGCTATAATCAAATTTCGATAGCCGACCATGATCGGATTCACACAGCCTTCAGGTCGTCTAAGGGGATATTCCACTACAAGAGGATGCCCTTCGGCCTCAAGAATGCCGGCGCCACATACCAGCAAGCGATGACCAAGATCTTCGACGAGCTACTGCATAGCAAGGTCGAATGCTACATTGACGATCTGGTCGTCAAGACCAAGAACAGAGGTAATCATCTGAGTGACCTCAGGGTCGTCTTCCAGAGGCTCCGACAGTATGGGCTGAAGATGAACCCCGTGAAGTGCGCCTTCGGCATTTCCAGTGGGAAGTTCCTCGGCTTCATTGTCCGGCACAGAGGGATCGAGATTGACCCCTTCAAGATAAAAGCCATCCAAGAGCTACCTCCTCCGAAGAACCTGGGAGAGTTGAGGTCTCTGCAGGGTCGGCTAGCTTACATCCGCAGGTTCATCTCCAACCTATCGGGACACTACCAACCCTTTCACAGACTAATGATGAAGAATGCACCCTTTAGCTTGGGTCACGAATGCCAGCACGCATTCGGCCAGTTGAAAGAGTACCTGAAGACCCCGCCAGTCCTGGGGGCACCTGTCAAAGCCAGACCACTTATTCTCTATATAGCGGCTACCGAATATTCACTGGGGGCAATGCTTGCCCAGAATAATGACGAGGGGAAGGAGCAGGCTCTCTACTACCTCAGTCGAGGATTGGTGGGAGTAGAGGCCAAGTACACCCTGATTGAGAAGGTCTGCCTTGCCTTGGTCTTCGCAGTCAAGAAGCTAAGGCACTATATGTTGTCCCATGAAGTGAGTCTAATATCCAGAGCCGATCCCATCAAGCACATTCTCTCCCAGCCAGTACCGAAGGGGCGCCTTGGCAAATGGGCCATGCTGCTCATGGAGTTTGACATCACCTACGTGCCGCAGAAGGCCATTAAGGGGCAAGCCGTCGCGGACTTCTTCGCAGCGCACACTGTGCCTGAAGACTCCCCGTTGGCCACAGAGCTACCCGAAGATGAAACCCTAGAGGTGGATCAGGTCCAACAAGCCATTTGGCAACTGTACTTTGACGGGGACTCAAGGACATAAATGACGCCGTCGGACGCACTAAGGTACGGGCCGGCATCGTCCTCAAATCTCCAGATGGGTAAGTATTGCACACTTCCTGCTGCATTAACAAGCCCTGCACGAATAATGAAGCAGAGTATGAAGCTCTGATCATTGGCCTCCAAGTGGCCCTCCAGATGAAGATTAAAATGCTGCAAATATTTGGCGATTCATTACTAGTCGTCAGGCAGGTCCAGGGGCAGTTTGATGTCCAGAAACCCGAGCTGCTCCCTTACTATACTAAGGTAAAAGCACTCATGGAACGGTTCTACCTCCTTGAAATAGGCCACGTCGCCAGAGGAGACAATGCACAAGCCGACGCCCTGGCAAAGCTAGCAAGCTCTTTGGCAGTACCGCCAGATGGATTGCTCAACATCCAAGTGATAAATCAGCGCTAGGTGCCCAGCATGATAGAAGAAGGGCTAGAAGAAGAAGAACTGGAGGTCGCTGCAACAGAAGCCGTCGGCCTACCTGACTGGAGAGATCATCTGATGTAGTGGTTCAAATACCAGCAATTGCCCAAGCAGAGGGAGGAGAAGATCAAGCTAATCAGAACCAAAGACTCTTATGAGCTCCGAAATGGAATATTATTCCGAATTGTGGCCGACGCCAGACAAAAGCTGCTCCTCCGATGCCTATCCCTTGAAGAGGCATGGAGGGTTATGAAGGAAGTACATGCCGGGACAGCTGGTGCACACCAGGCGAGACCGAAAATGAAGATTGAAATAAAGAAGCTCGGCTACTACTGGCCGGCAATGTTTGACGACTGCTGCAAATACGCTAAGTCATGCCAGAAGTGTCAGGAGCACGCCGCGGTACCTAGAAGGCCACCCGTGCCGCTGCATCCAATAGTGCCCAGTTGGCCATTTGCCCAATGGGGAATAGACGTTGTGGGTCCCTTGCCCGCGTCATCTACCGGCTGCAAGTACATCCTGGCGGCAACTGATTATTTTTCCCGTTGGGCAGAAGCTGTCGCCCTAAGAGAGGTAACTAGAGAAATTGTGGTCAGAATTATCCGCCGCAATCATATTCCGGTTTGGCACGCCTGACTGAATTATCTCAGACAACGGCAGCCACTTCCGTAACCAGAAGGTCTATCGACTGGCGGAAAAGTACAAAATTGACTGGAGGACATCGACTCCTTACAATCCAAAGGCTAATGGTCTGGCTGAAGCTTTTAACAAAACACTCTGCACTCTCCTGGCCAAGATTGTCAGCTCCAATAAAAGAGACTGGGAAGAGAAGATGTACGAAGCGCTGTGGGCATACCGGACCGTATACAAAACCCCAACAGGCTGCTCGCCTTTCTCCCTAGTATACGGCTCAGAGGCAATTGTCCCCATCGAATTGGAGATACCCTCCCTCAGGGTCGCCATTCAGCACGAGCTAGTCCACGAAAGGCAGACCAATGTCGAGCGAAGGCTCGAAGAGCTCTCCAATTTGGAAGGAAAATGGCTTCAGGCCCAACAGAACATTTAAGTCTATCAGGCCCGAATAGCGCGTGCCTTCGAAAAGCTCGTCAAGGAACGCGAATTCAAGAATGGCAACCACGTCATGGTCAAGAGAAGAGACGTCATGGCCACCAACCCCAAGGGCAAGCTGAATGAAAATTAGCTCGGACCCTACGTAGTCCAGAAAGTCTACGAAGGCGGAGCTTATGTAATTGTCAACCACCACGGGGAAGTTCAATTCCCGCCTCTTAATGGGAGACACTTGAGATTGTATCACGCGCCAGTGCCTCCATTCAATGAATGATATTATCCTTCACCCTATTTCGGGGTGGATTTGCATGATGGCTGTCTGAGTGGTTTGATCGTTATTCATGTTTTCAAAAAAAAGGGAGAAAGAAGAAAAGAGAAGAAAGAGAGAAAAAAAAGAAAGAAGAAAAAGAGAGAAGAAAAAGAAGAGAAAAGAAAGAAGAGAAAAAAAGAGAGAAAAAAAGGAAAGAAAAAAAAAGAGAAGAAAAAGAAGAGAAAAGCAAGAAAAGAAAAAAAGAGAGAAAGAACAGAATGAAGAAAGGGAGGCAATGCTGATGATAAACAGATGGTAAAAAAAAGAGAAAAAAGAGAAAGGGGAAAAGGGAGACGGTCCCCCATTTCGAACCATCGCCCCGTGTCGGCGGGGATACCAAGAAGCAAACAGACCACGTCGGCTCCGCCACCTTATTGGCACCTACGATTGTCCCTTTGACTTGGACCTCCTGTCCAGGTCATTGATTAAACAAACTCTTCTCTCCGTCCCCTTCGGGCGGTGAATATTCCCTTTAACTTGAACCTCCTGTCCAGGTCATTGATTAAACAAACTCTTCTCTCCGTCCCCTTCGGGCGGTGAATGCTCCCTTTGACTTGGACCTCCTGTCCAGGTCATTGATTAAACAAACTCTTCTCTCCGTCCCCTTCGGGCGGTGAATATTCCCTTTGACTTGGACCTCCTGTCCAGGTCACTGATTAAACAGACTCTCCTTTCTGTCCCTTCAGGCAGTGAATATCCCTTTAACTTGGACCTCCCGTCTAGGTCATTGATTAAACAAACTCTTCTCTCCGTCCCTTCCGGCGATGAACATCCCTTTGACTTGGACCTCCCGTCCAGGCCATTGGTTAAACAAACTTCTCTCTTCGTCCCTCCGGGTGATGAATATTGCTCTGACTTGAACCTCCCGTCCAGGTCATTGACTAAGTGAACTCCCTTTCACCGTCCCTCCGAGTGACGAATAACCCAATCTCTGACCAAGGCTCCCCGCCTGAGGCCAGCGCGCAGTTCCGATGCTGTGGCGAGACCGGTAATCCGCTCATTTGGCATGGTGGAGTGGTACCCTTGTCCTTCCCCTGGGAGGACGAGCACTCTCCCGTGCCCTAACATGGGTCCCTGTCTGGTTCTCCCGGAGCGGACTACCGCGAAGACTTACACTCTGCCGACGTGTTCTGGCACTACAAAAAAAAAGAAATAAAAAAAAAGAGAAAAAAGGGGAGAGAAGAAGAAGAAAATAATATATAAAAAAAGAAGAGAGAAGAAACGATATCCCCCTGGGGCGAATGCCACGCACACTGAAAGGACATGTGAAACAGTAAGTGTTCTGTTCTATTCAAAGAAGATTAAACTACATGTGCTTCGGGGCATACCCTTGTGTTACATTTCAAGAGACAAAGAGAAGAAGAAAGGAAAAGAAAAGAAAAGAAGAGAAAGGAGCAAGGGAGATCGGCGCTTAGTCGATGCCTCAGAAGATGTCCTCAAGAGGGAGAATCCCGACGCAAGGGAAGTTCACCATATCACGCAGTCGGCCCCTCCGTTCCTTGAGACGGGTGAGCTCGGCCTCTACGGATGCCATCCCAGCCCGGGCAACGGCAAGTGCTTCGCCCTCCCTCTCGACGATCGCTTCGGCCTCAGCAAGATCGGACCTGGCGGCGGCAAGGCAGCCCTCCAGCTTCGCGATCCTATTCCTGAGGGCACGTACATCGCCGGGGCCTTCCTCCAGGGCCTTCATGTGCTACTCTTCGTTGTTACGCCGCGCCTCTAGGATTTGCAAATATTCGTCTGCCTGGGGGTCGAGAGGGATGCGCTCATCGAGAGCCTGGGTCTCGAGGAATTCGTGGCGTTTGACATACTTTAGCAACAACAAAATTCACCGCGACCATTCCTCTAGTGGGTAGCCCAACACTTGCAGTTCCCCGGTCAGCTGCGTTACTATACTCTGCACCTCCCGATATGACAGGAAAAGGTTGGCGAGGAGCATCGTCCACAGCGTCACTAGGGTCTGTTGGACTGGCGCACCTGACGAGGTGTGGCTGACCGAAGGCACAGCTGGAGGAATGAATTCTACGGAGCTGTCCACCTCCGCCCATAAATCGGCATCTACCGCGGCTGAAGAAGATGGAAGAGTAAGAGTCAAGTCGCCTGGCCGTCGTAGTTCGGCAGACGACTCCTGGCCAGCCACCGCTAGGGGAGTGGGCGATATGACCGCCGAGTCACTTGGCGCCGCCATCGTTCAATGTTGTTCCACCCTCCCTCTCTCCACCAGGTCTGTCTACGCCGCCACTTCGCGGGCCGGGAACTTAAGTACCTCGGATTGGACCAAAGGAGGGGCTTCAAGCAAAGCTGGCCCCGAAGCCATCGTCGGTCAACCTCTCTTTTACGTCGGGGACCCCTCCAGGTGCGCGAGAAGTCCCGCGAATATCTTCTTCAGGAGCGGGTCCTCCACCTAAGCCGGGATCTTCGGGAGAGGCAGAATAGGAACCATAAGCCAGGGCCTGGCTCTCGCTTGCACCAGTGCTGCAAAGATCTCCACCCCCGGGCCCAAGACCGAGGTCAGCCTCTCCATCGCTAACGGACCAACGATCGGCCTCCGTTTGGCGACGGCCTTGCGGACACGGACAGGTGTCTTCCCTGGTGTCGGCGCTACCTGACCATGTGAAGCAGGGTTAGCCATCGGCTACCTAGAACGAATCGTTCAAGAATGAAAAGACAAGGAAGTGTCGCGAAGCTCACGTGCTTACCTCGGCCACCGGGACTATGCTACCTTCGGGCGCTATCTCCCCCTCCTCCAAAGGCTCATCTATCGGTCCTGGAGCACTTAAAGTCTCCGCGGCCGTTTCCCTGCTGCAAGGCCTCGAACAAGAGTGCCAGCTTACCCAGGCCCGCATGAACTCCTGTCAGGCGGTCGGCCGGTGCGTCCGGGGCAGCTCCCTCCACGGCCTCTGGCTTGCTTGGTTCCTGAAAATGTAGGAGTAATAGGAATAAAGTCAGTGGATGACCATGAAGGAAGTCCTGCACGAACAAGCTCACACTTACAATGGCCCTCTCCACTAAACTTAAGGAGCTGGCCAGTAAAGGGGCCCTCAGAACCAGCTCAGGAGGTTCAGACGCCTCAGATACGCCCTCGTCGGGAGCCACTTCATCGGAGGAGTAGTCGTAATCTACCTCCTCGCTTGACGAAGACTCGGCCTGGGCAGGTTCTTCCCTCGCTGGCAAAGGGGCCTCCACCCCGAGGTCGATGATCGGTGCATCCTCACGTGGGCCGGGCAAGGGTGGTACGCCAGACTTCAACCTCTTCCTCACATATTTGCGCATCATCGAGGGATGCAGATGGGACCCTAATGGCCCGATGATTGCTGCGCCAATGTCTGCCATATAAAAGAAAGGGCGTATCATACCAGAGCCAATGGGCTCCTAAAGGATGAAAGAAGTTGATTAAGTTGACAAAGATGACTACCCCCGTTGGCTTCTGTAGTAGGAGGCGGCTCACGGGTGGTCTCCTCAACGGGCAATGTCGTCCCAGGGGCTGCAGTCTCGCCCCCGCCCGGAATCGGCGCGGGTGTCGACTCCTCCGTACTGGCTGAGAGAAAGAAATACACATGTCATATGCGCATAAAAGTCTCACCCCGTGAAGCAAATAAATCATGAAGAACATCAGTGGTCGATGAGTCTCACCGGCATGGCGGCTCGGCTCGGCCCGAGTAACTTCAACCTCTTCGAAGGATAAAATGGGAGGCACTGGAGAGATGGCCGCCGAAGCTGGGGTAACCTCTTCCCTCCTTCGCTTCCCTTCTTGCCGCCCGGTCGCTTTGGCGGCAGCCAATGCCTTCTTGACAGGTGACTTCTCCCGAGATCTCTTCTTGACCTGTGGCGGGGGAGTCGGAGTCTGCGTCGAAGGTGTCCCTGCTATGACCCCGGCCTCCACCACGTCAGGGATGGGCACAGGTGCTGGCTCCTCCACACCATGGATGGGCACAGGTGCTAGCTCCTCCATGTCAGGGATGAGCGCATGTGCAGGCTCTTCCACAGCAACTGAAACAAAAAGAAGAAGCATTCACGTGTAAAGACCTTGCCCCGAAGTGAAGACGGATCCTGAAGGACACGGATGGCTGGAAACTCTAACCGGCGGACTAAGTCGGCTTGGCTCGGGTGACTTCAAACTCCTAGAAGGATGGAATTCGTGGCATCGGAGGAGTAGTCGCCGAAGCCTTAGCAGCCTCCATTTTCCTCCGCTTCGCCTCCCGCTGCTCGGCCACCTTGGCAGCATCCACTGCCTTCTTCACAGGCGATTTAGCCCGGGACCTCTTCGTGGCCTTGGGCAAGGGAGTCGTAGTCGGGGCCGGTAACACGGCGTCAAAATAGGCGGGCTTCTGGACGAGTAGAAGAAGATTCCGGTACGTCGCCATTTGGGGGCTGTCAGGATGGTCTATCAAAAGAAAAAAAATCTGATCAGCATTCGATACCCTGCAATGGTCACGACGATAAGGGATGAAAATAAAAGGAAAAGGGAAGATCAAATACCATGAGGACCAGTATACAGCCGAAGTGTTATCGGCCAATAGCTCAGGGACGGCTCCTTGTCCCGGCGTGCTGCCTCCCGGACTAACTAGCATACGTCCTCAACCTTCTGGCAATGGTCGGTGAGGGCCGCCAGGTCTGCATGTTTCTTCGATGAAATGTGGCAGAAGAGATTGAAGTGGTCCATACCCCACCCGTCAGCATAATAATATGAGATCTACAGACGCTTGCCCAGGATGGCGGCCGTCTGATCATCAATCTTCAGCCCATTCACTCGGAGGATGACGTACAGGCATGTGGTGTCTTTGTAATTTTCGGGCTTCCTCTCCTCCCGCCTCATGAATGTACGGTACGGGCAGATCGGGTCCCTCTCCGGACGCTAACTCTTTGCGGGAGAGCCCTCTTCTTCCATCGGGAGCGGATAATTGACGAGCTCCAGATGGTCACTCCCGATCTGGCAGAGATCCCTCAGAGTCTTCTTGAAGTCATCTTTTGCCACGGGGGGTAGTTTGGCATGCGGTGTCAGCTTTGCTTCTCGAGCTTCCCGGCGGGCGGCCAAATACGCCACCACCTCCTTACCTTTCTTATTCTGGAGCCGGAGGAGGTGCTTCAGATCGATGTAAAGTACCGGCACTGATTGCTTGCTCAGGAACTTCCTCTCCGCCCCGTCCCAACAATCGGTCTTGCACAACCGATAGAAGGCCATCCGGGCGTTCCACCATTTTACGTACTCCAGAGTCACCCGGGGAATACGGCCGGGGGCTGGCACCCAGAAAGTCGCAGAGTCCGCCCGATGGAAGAAGTCCCACCAAGTTTTGGCATGCTCGGCGGTCGAACTCCCTCGAAGGCTTCGTGTAGGCAGGCCGAACTGTGCACTGTGGACAAGGATATGCTGATCATATCCGAAGTTTCGAGTGAAGCGGAAGGGGTAGTATGGTTCCAGCAACAAATTATCCCCCTTCCTGAACGCCTGTACACTTGGGCGAATAGATCAGTCCCTGAGCTTGGGCTCCAACAGCGGGCGGACCACATTCTCCTGACTGATGGGGTGGACGTACTTCTCCACCTGATCGTCCCTGCACTCCCTTTTGTTGTCCACCAAGGGGCTCGAATGTGCGGCCAACGTCCAGAAGTGGATGGTGACGGCCGCTTCTCGTGGGACTGTCGTCAACCGGCCCCGAATATCATATAGCCGCTGGGAAATAGACCCCGGCTACGCGCTGGCAAACTCCAGCATCCGCGGTACCAGCCCCCAGTCATGAAGGGTGCGAGGGGCGAACTCTGGAAATAGCGAGTGATGGGGACATCGAAGCAAGACCGGTCACATTTTGTTTGCATTTATGTCCTTTTATATTTGTATGTATAGCCTTGTGTTATATGGGTACACAATTGTAAGTCTTGGTGGGTTTATCTGCAAATTGTCAGTAGGTCCAGCTAGGGGCCCCCCAGTCCTTCCCCATTGGTCCACCTAAGCCATGTGGGGCTGGTCAAACCATCCTAGGTGGCTTCTAGAAAGGTTGAAAGTCAATTAAACACATGGGTGACAAAGGGGTTAAAATGTCAAAGGAGGCTACCTACCTTGTCTCTTGGTCAAGGGGGCGCCCCCCTCTTTAGGGGTTAATTTAATTTTAAAAATTATGTCTATTAGAACTAATTAGTTCTATACCTTGTATACCCCTCCCAACCCTAGATCTGAGGGCATTAGTGGTCATTTTCCATTTATTATATAAGGCATGTAATTTCCATTTGTGTTAATTAATGAGAAGAAAAAATTGAATGTGCATTGGAGCAGATTTGCGCCCCCCCTCTCTCTCCTCTGGTTCCTTCCTCTTCCTTCAAGATTTCAAGGTGGAAGCCCCTTCTATCTCAGCCCCTCTATCTCTAGATTCATCTCTGGTGCCGTCGCCGCCGTTCGTGCCGCCATCGAGCCGCCGCGAAGCCACTTCCGAAGTGCTGTCCAAGGTTCTATTCTGCTGGACAGAGGTTCACTGCGGGATTTTTAACTCCCAACTCAGACATCATCTAGAGTTTAGATGTTCAGGGTTGGTTTCCCACTTGATCCCCAACCTCCATTAAAATTATCCCGTCATTTCACCTTCTTTTTATATTTTTCTATTTTCGTGTCTTTCTGTCTTCCTCATCTGTCCCTTTTTAGATCTGTGTAGCAAAAGCTTAGTTATTCCTCATTTCGACCCCCTTCTTGATTTTTTTTTGAATCCCCAAATTTATTGGAGGATGTGTCCACCATCCCCATCCTCCACAAATTTTCGTCGAATTTTAAAAGCCCTCTACCTATTTTTGGAAATTGTGTCTTTCCCCCAAATTTAGATCTGTTCCTACTGTCCAGATCCGACCACCCGGTACTATAAAATACTTTTCCCCAGTCAAATCTCCACCAAACCTTTCATGAGATATATCCACGTTTTCCTCTCTTCGCCCTCTACAACTTTTGTGAAGAGCCTAACATCTGAATCGGAGGTTTACATCACGGTCACCGCCAACTCTCAGGAAAACTTGGTTCTATCCTAAGTTTTCAGATCATGTGAGTCAGCAGCTTGAAAATTCAACAAAGGCCATCAACGGGAAATTCAATTTTCCTTCTCTGGCCATAGATCGAAGGATTTCAAGCCAGCTTTCCAACGATACCTCTTGTGCGTCGATCCAACGTCGGGAGTGACCGCAGCAGTGGATTTCGTCGGGATGCGCGGGTCTGAAACAGCAGTTCAGATCCGTGGGTAGCAACTCCGACGAGTGAAGATCGGAGCTGCCCTGCCTCCGACCGGCGAACTAGCGTACCGCCATCCCAGGGAGCGCCCCTCCAGGTGTCCCAACCATAGTGGTGCCACCTCGGTCCCACGCGGCCCCACTGACCAGCACGTGGGTCCCACGGTCGTGAGTACACGTGCCGCCGAAGCTCCACAAGAAGCTGCCCGTCAACCCGAACCCGCTACTCCCGGGTCCCATTGTGTCGCCCTTTACCTCCCTGCGTGGAGTGGGCATTCATATTCATTACTGTAATATTTGTGTAATAATTGTTTCGGGAGTATCAATTCGGCCGGGGTCGTCTTCCCCTCGCCGAGAGCGTGGAGGTATCGTGTTCGCTCCTTACTCGGCACTTTGCTTAGTTCGTATATACTTTATATGCCGCTGATAGAGAGCATGATAGGGTAACTTAGCTCGCTATTTATTGTTATTCACTGTTGTGAGCGAGAGAGAGATACCGTCCCGTGACCCGATCCGGGCACGAAAAGAGAGCCGACCACCCTAGCTCACTGCCGGTTTTTCAACCGTGCACGTCCGACGCTTCCCTCGCTAAGGGACAATCGCGAGTTTGCATAGAGTCCAAGGATCGCATTTCAATTGGAGTCGAGTCCGTGGTCCGTCCCACATCAGTTTGGTATCAGAGCCACGTTGAGTCTAGGGTGTCTAAAAAAAAGTTTCATTTACGTCTAGTCATCGTCTAAGTCGGTCTCAGTTGCATTTCATCCCAATAACCCGGTATATCAAAAGGTGTTGTCCGAACGTTAGGCAACGCCTATCGGGAAGGTCGCACACATGCGCGAGTGATCTTCGGATCGATTAACTCCGCCACGTACCGAGTCTTGGTTAAGTCTAGGTGCATCATCTTTGCTTTAGTCCATGTTTGCATTTGTCAGTCTAGTGTCTTGTCACCGTGTGCCTGCATGTCCACTACTCGCCACCCCCATGGCCGTTCCCCAAGACCATGTGTCCGAGTGGTCATCCCTGGTGGCCCAATTCAATGCCTTCATGGCCCGACCCTTGGATTTCACCCATCTCATTTCTAAAGCCACCCTACCCAATGGGTCCACAACGGAACTCCATTTCATTCATGGGGAGTCGGATAATTAGGTTTCTCTTGATATCGTGGAGTCCCTCTCCAAGACGGGCAAAGATTATCCGCGATGGTGATTTTGCTTTCGTCGAGTTCGAAAGGATGATCGGCTCTGATTTTTACTGCGATGGCGCATGGTGCAATATTGGTATGCTAGCAGGACCATGTAATTTATTAGGGCGACCATGGTTGGAAGAGAGGAGAGCGATCTTTGACCGGGATAGGAGGACCTGCACCTTATATCCACCTCACCTACCCGGAGAGTTCATCTTCCACGACGGCATTCAGCCGCCCACCTCTTTGTCACCAACCTCCCACCCCTATCAGTCCGCTCCGCCTACGGACTCATGCTCACCACCTCTCCCGGAGCCCAACCATGTGGGTGCTAGTCATTTCTCCGATCCGTGTCCTTCACATTCCCCTACCATAGAGGACACACATACTGAGAATGTCCCACCCGGGCTCATTCTAGTGAGTTATGAGGCTGACCAAGAGTTGGTCGAGGAGTACCTTGCTAATGTTTTGGGGTTAGAGAGTGAGCTAATAGAGGGCCAGGGACTGTTAGTCACCCCACTCACACCGGTCATCCCGGACCCATCTATTTCGCCCACTTTATCCTCGGTGGATCCCGCCATCCCACTTTTACCCGTCTCTCCTACGGTAGTGCAACCACTGGAGACCACCGTACCACTGTCGACACCCTATGGTGACACGGTATGGTTTGATTTCTGCCATGCGTACGAGAGACAGTGTCTGGACTTCATTTTTGTCGTGCTTCACACTAGCCATCCAGATTATATTCCCGTCACCCATCCCCTGATCCTCCCACATTTCTATACCCGAGGACGAGTCTTCTCGAACCGGAGACGGTTGACGAGGGATGGAACTTATGGCATTAAGTTGTGGGTTATTCTTTCTTTACACCTAGTGTATGTAGACGGTGACCGTCCTCCTTATCGAGTCTTCCTTCGTGTGTCCCTTGTGTTGTGTCTCCGTGTCATCAGTCATAGTAGTACTAATAATGTTCAAGTTTGTCTATAGTCATGAATGAGTCAGTTTCGTCTTTGTGTGGTTTATTTTGTGTGGCTTATTTGTGTGGTTTGTGGTCTGTCGGAGTCTGCATGCGTCATGTGCAAGCTTATTGATGTCAGTCCCGTATGAGTGAGAGGCGAGTATGGGATCAGCTCTACATCCATGTCCCTGATCTAGTCACCTACAGGGACCCAGCGGTGATTCCTAGTGAGTCTTCGAGTCACCTCCTCCCCTTGAGAGTGACCCCACCCCGGAGTGTTCCACCTCTAGCCTCTTCCCGTAGCAGCATGTGCATATCGAGTATATACGGAATGAGCAGGCGACGATCACTTGGAGTGGAGCGTACCCGCGCTACGTGGTACGGTGACGAATCCGCCGGAGCTATTCGAGCAGTCGCCCCCATTACTCGACGGAGTGGAGTTCTTCCCACCCGAAGAGAATTGATGGGGACATCGAAGCAAGACCGCTCACATTTTATTTGCATTTATGTCCTTTTATATTTGTATGTATACCCTTGTGTTATATGGGTACACAATTGTAAGTCTTGGTGGGTTTATCTACAAATTATCAGTAGGTCCAGCTAGGGGCCCCCCAGTCCTTCCCCATTGGTCAACCTAAGCCATGTGGGGCTGGTCAAACCATCCTAGGTGGCTTCTAGAAGGGTTGAAGGCCAATTAAACACATGGGGGGACAAAGGGGTTAAAATGTCAAAGGAGGCTACCTACCTTGTCTCTTGGTCAAGGGGGCGCCCCCCTCTTTATGGGTTAATTTAATTTTTAAAAATTATGTCTATTAGAACTAATTAGTTCTATACCTTGTATATCCCTCCCAACCCTAGATCTGAGGGCATTAGTGGTCATTTTCCATTTATTATATAAGGCATGTAATTTCCATTTGTGTGAATTAATGAGTAGAAAAAATTGAATGTGCATTGGAGCAGATTTGCGCCCCCCCTCTCTCTCCTCTGGTTCCTTCCTCTTCCTTCAAGATTTCAGGGTTGGAAGCCCTTCTATCTCAGCCCCTCTATCTCTAGATTCATCTCTGGTGCCGCTGCCGCCGTTCGTGCCGCCATCGAGCCGCTGCGAAGCCGCTTCCGAAGTGCTGTCGAAGGTTCTGTTCTGCTGGATAGAGGTTCACTCTGGGATTTTTTACTCCCAACTCCGACATCATCTGGAGTTTAGATGTTCAGGGTTGGTTCCCCACTTGACCCTCAACCTCCAGTAAAATTATCCCGTCATTTCACCTTCTTTTTATATTTTTATATTTTCGTGTCCTTCTGTCTTCCTGATCTGTCCCTTTTCAGATCTATGTAGCAGAAGCTTAGTTCTTCCCCCTTTTGACCCCCTTCTTGATTTTTTTTTGAATCCCCAAATTTATTGGAGGATCTTTCCA
The DNA here is from genome assembly GCA_022559845.1 of Amorphophallus konjac. Lineage (NCBI taxonomy): Eukaryota > Viridiplantae > Streptophyta > Magnoliopsida > Alismatales > Araceae > Amorphophallus > Amorphophallus konjac. The sequence continues at coordinate 251,297,221 of CM040127.1, forward strand.
CCATCCCCATCCTCCACAAATTTGCGTCGAATTTCAAAAGCCCTCTACCTATTTTTAGAAATTGTGTCTTTCCCCCAAATTCAGATCTGTTCCTACTGTCCAGATCCGACCACCTGGTACTATAAAATACTTTTCCCCAGTCAAATCTCCACCAAACCTTTCATAAAATATATCCCCGTTTTCCTCTCTTCGCCCTCTACAACTTTTGTGAAGAGCCTAACATCTGAATCGGAGGTTTACATCATGGTCAATGCCAACTCTCAGGAAAACTTGGTTCTATCCTAAGTTTTCAGATCCTGTGAGTCAACAGCTTGAAAATTCAACAAAGGCCATCAACGGGAAATTCAATTTTCCTTCTCTGGCGATAGATCAAAGGATTTCGAGCCAGCTTTCCAACGGTACCTCTTGTGCATTAATCCGACGTCGGGAGTGACCGCAACAGCAGATTTCGTCGGGATGCGTGGGTCTGAAATAGCAGTTCAGATCCGTGGGCAGCAACTCCGATGAGTGAAGATCGGAGCCGCCCTGCCTCCGACCGGCTAACCAGCGTACCGCCATCCCAGGGAGCTCCCCTCCAAGCGTCCCCACCATAGTGGTGCCACCTCAGTCCCACGCGGCCCCACTGACCAGCACGTGGGTCCCACGGTCGTGAGTACGCGTGCCGCCGAAGCTCCACAAGAAGCTGCCCGTCAACCCGAACCCGCTACTCCTGGGTCCCATTGTCTCACCTTTTACCTCCCTGTGTGGAGTGGGCATTCATATTCATTGCTGTAATATTTGTGTAATAATTGTTCCGGGAGTATCAGTTCGGCCGGGGTCGTCTTACCCACGCCGAGAGCGTGGAGGTATCGTGTTCGCTCCTTACTCGGCACTTTGCTTAGTTCGTATATACTTTATATGCCGCTGCTAGAGAGCATGATAGGGTAACTTAGCTCGCTATTTATTGTTATTCACTACTGCGTGGGAGAGAGAGATACTGTCCCGTGACCCGATCCGGGCACGAAAAGAGAGCCGACCACCCTAGCGCACTGCCAGTTTTTCAACCGTGCACGTCCGACGCTTCCCTCGCTAAGGGACGATCGCGAGTTTGCATAGAGTCCAAGGATCGCATTTCAATTGGAGTCGAGTCCGTGGTCCGTCCCGCATCAGTTTGGTATCAGTGCCAGGTTGAGTCTAGGGTGTCTAAAAAAAGTGTCATTTACGTCTAGTCATCGTCTAAGTCGGTCTCGGTTGCATTTCATCCCAATAACTCGGTATATCAAAAGGTGTTGTCCGAACGTTAGGCTACGCCTATCGGGAAGGCCGCACACTTGCGCGAGTGATCTTCGAATCGATTAACTCTGCCACGTACCGAGTATTGGTTAAGTCTAGGTGCATCATCTTTGCTTTAGTCCGTGTTTGCATTTGTCGATCTAGTGTCTTGTCACCGTGTGCCTGCATGTCCACAACCCGCCACCCCCATTGCTGTTCCCCAAGACCATGTGTCCGAGTGGTCATCCCTGGTGGCCCAATTCAATGCCTTCATGGCCCGACCCTTGGATTTCACCCATCTCATTTCTAAAGCCACCCTACCCAATGGGTCCACAACGGAACTCCATTTCATTCATGGGGAGTCGGATAATTGGATTTCTCTTGATATCGTGGAGTCCCTCTCCAAGTCGGGCAAAGATTATCTGCGATGGTGATTTTGCTTTTGTCGAGTTCGAAAGGATGATTGGCTCTGATTTTTACTGCGATGGCGCATGGTGCAATATTGGTACGCTAGCAGGACCATGCACTTTATTAGGGCGACCATGGTTGGAAGAGAGGAGAGCGATCTTTGACCGGGATAGGAGGACCTGCACCTTATATCCACCTCACCTACCCGGCGAGTTCGTCTTCCACGATGGCATTCAGCCGCCCACCTCTTTGTCACCAACCTCCCACCCCTATCAGTCCGCTCCGCCTATGGACTCATGCTCACCACCTCTCCCGGAGCCCAACCATGTGGGTCCTAGTCATTTCTCCGATCCGTGTCCTTCACATTCCCCTACCATAGAGGACCCACATACCGAGGATGTCCCACTCGGGCTCATTCTAGTGAGTTATGAGGCTGACCAAGAGTTGGTCGAGGAGTACCTTGCTAATGTTTCGGGGTTAGAGAGTGAGCCAATAGAGGGCCAGGGACTGTTAGTCACCCCACTCACACCGGTCATCCCGGACCCGTTTATTTTGCCAACTTTATCCTCGGTGGATCCCGCCATCCCACTTTTACCCGTCTCTCCTACAGTAGTGCAACCACTAGAGACCACCGTACCACTGGCGACACCCTATGGTGACACGGTATGGTTTGATTTCTGCCATGCGTACGAGAGACAGTGTCCGGACTTCATTTTTGTCGTGCTTTACACTAGCCGTCTGGACTATATTCCCGTCACCCATCCCCTGATCCTCCCACACTTCTATACCCGAGGACGAGTCTTCTCGAACCGGAGACGGTTGACGAGGGATGGAACTCATGGCATTAAGTTGTGGGTTATTCTTTCTTTACACCTAGTGTATGTAGACGGTGACCGTCCTCCTTATCGAGTCTTCCTTCGTGTGTCCCTTGTGTTGTGTCTCCGTGTCATCAGTCATAGTAGTACTAAGAATGTTCAAGTTTGTGTAGAGTCATGCATGAGTCAGTTTCTTCTTTGTGTGGTTTGTTTTGTGTGACTTATTTGTGTTGTTTGTGGTCTGTCAGAGTCTGCATGCGTCATGTGCAAGCTTGTTGATGTCAGTCCTATATGAGTGAGAGGCGAGTATGGGATCAGCTCTACATCCATGTCCCGGATCTAGTCACCTACAGGGACCCAGTGGTGATTCCTAGTGAGTCTTCGAGCCGCCTCCTCCCCTTGAGAGTGACCCCACCCTGGAGTGTTCCCCCTCTAGCCTCTTCCCGTAGCAGCATGCGCATATCGAGTATATACGGAATGAGCAGGTGACGATCAGTTGGAGTGGAGCGTACCCGCGCTATGTGGTACGGTGACGGATCCGCCGGAGCTATTCGAGCAGTCGCCCCCTTTACTCGACGGAGTGGAGTTCTTCCCACCCGGGGAGAATTGATGGGGACATCGAAGCAAGACCGCTCACATTTTGTTTACATTTATGTCCTTTTATATTTGTATGTATACCCTTGTGTTATATGGGTACACAATTGTAAGTCTTGGTGGGTTTATCTACAGATTATCAGTAGGTCCAGCTAGGGGCCCCCCAGTCCTTCTCCATTGGTCCACCTAAGCCATGTGGGGCTGGTCAAACCATCCTAGGTGGCTTCTAGAAAGGTTGAAAGTCAATTAAACACATGGGGGGACAAAGGGGTTAAAATGTCAAAGGAGGCTACCTACCTTGTCTCTTGGTCAAGGGGGCGCCCCCCTCTTTATGGGTTAATTTAATTTTTAAAAATTATGTCTATTAGAACTAATTAGTTCTATACGTTGTATACCCCTCCCAACCCTAGATCTGAGGGCATTAGTGGTCATTTTCAATTTATTATATAAGGCATGTAATTTCCATTTGTGTGAATTAATGAGAAGAAAAAATTGAATGTGCATTGGAGCAGATTTGCGCCCCCCCCTCTCTCTCCTCTGGTTCCTTCCTCTTCCTTCAAGAATTTAGGGTGGAAACCCCTTCTATCTCAGCCCATCTATCTCTAGATTCATCTTTGGTGCCGCCGCCGCCGTTCGTGCCGCCATCGAGCCACCGCGAAGCCGCTTTTGAAGTGCTGTCCAAGGTTCTGTTCTGCCGGATAGAGGTTCACGCCGGGATTTTTAACTCCCAACTCCGACATCATCTGTAGTTTAGCTTTTCAGGGTTGGTTCCCCACTTGATCCTTAACCTCCAGTAAAATTAGCACGTCATTTCACCTTCTTTTTATATTTTTCTATTTTCGTGTCTTTCTATCTTCCTGATCTGTCCCTTTTCAGATCTATGTAACAGAAGCTTAGTTCTTCCCCCTTTCGACCCCCTTCTTGATTTTTTTTGAATCCCCAAGTTTATTATAGGATCTGTAAACCATCCCCATCCTCCACAAATTTTCTTCGAATTTCAAAAGCCCTCTACCTATTTTTAGAAATTGTGTCTTGCCCCCAAATTCAGATCTGTTCCTGCTGTCCAGATCCGACCACCCGGTACTATAAAATACTTTTCCCCAGTCAAATCTCCACCAAAACTTTCATAAGATATATCCCCATTTTCCTCTCTTCTTCCTCTACAACTTTTGTGAAGAGCCCAACATCTGAATCGGAGGTCTACATCACAGTCAATGCCAACTCTCAGGAAAACTTGGGTCTGTCCTAAGTTTTCAGATCCTGTGAGTCAGCATCTTGAAAATTTGACAAAGGCCATCAACGGGAAATTCAATCTTCCTTCTCTCGCAATAGATCGAAGGATTTTGAGCCAGCTTTCCAACGGTACCTCTTGTGCGTCGATCCGACGTCGGGAGTGACCGTAGCAACGGATTTCGTCGGGACGCGCGGGTCTGAAACAGCAGTTTAGATCCGTGGGCAGCAACTCCGATGAGTGAAGATCGGAGCCGCCCGGCCTCCGACCGGTGAACCAGGGTCCCGCCATCCCTGGGAGCGCCCCTCCAGGCATCCCCACCATAGTGGTACTACCCCGGTCCCACGCGGCCCCACTAACCAGCACGTGGGTCCCACGTTCGTGAGTACGCGTGCCGCCGAAGCTCCACAAGAAGCTGCCCGTCAACCCGAACCAGCTACTCTCGGGTCCCATTGTGTCACCCTTTACCTCCCTACGTGGAGTGGGCGTTCATATTCATTGCTGTAATATTTGTGTAATAATTGTTCCGGGAGTATCAGTTCGGCCGGGGTCATCTTCCCCACGCCGAGAGCGTGGAGGTATCGTGTTCGCTCCTTACTCGGCACTTTGCTTAGTTCGTATATGCTTTATATGCCGCTGCTAGAGAGTGTGATAGGGTAACTTAGCTCGCTATTTATTGTTATTCACTGCTGCGAGCGAGAGAGAGATATCGTCCCGTGACCCGATCTGGGCATGAAAAGAGAGCCGACCACCCTAGATCACTGCCGGTTTTTCAACCGTGTACGTCCGACGCTTCCCTCTCTAAGGGATGATCGCGAGTTTGCATAAAGTCCAAGGATCGCATTTCAATTGGAGTCGAGTCCGTGGTCCATCCCGCATCAGCGAGCAAACCCACGCATTGAAGAAATGCAATGGGCACATGTACCGGGCCTGCCTCGGGAACTGATGGGTGCTGATGTCCCCCAGTGCCTTATATATCAGTCAAAGAGCAGCCGGGCATAGGGACAGCTTGATCCCCCACGCCATTTGACACTCCCGGTAGATCGTGTCCGGCCGAATGACTATCTCGTCCCCGTACGGCATGGCAAATGAGCACAGCCAGTACGTCAGGTATGCGACGCAATGTGTTAGCGGGTCGACCCCCATTGGATTGGAGCCACTTCGGCGTCCTCTGGAGGGGATCTTCACATCAGTCTTGGGCTTGGCGCGCTTCTTACGAGCGACGGCGGTGCCAACGCATGGAAACTCTTCATATTGCTTCAGCCCGTCATAGAAATATTGCAGCCACAGGGTCATGCGAACCCTCTTTCTATCCCCACGGGGAGGCTGCTTCCCGCCATGCGCCAGTTGATATAAATCTCGGTACGCCTTCATGAGATACCGGTATGAATACCTAAGAGAATAATAGCCGTCCCCGTTGGTTTCATCTTTGATCAGGTCGGGGAGGCATATCTCTTCATAGGGCTCCCCGTCAATGGGTAAGCCGCTTAGCTGACTGAGGCTCCACAAATCCAGTGAAGTCTCGCCTTCCGCTGTGTAGAAGGTGTTGGTCTCTGCGCTAAAGACTTCTATCATGCCGCAACAGAGGCCCTTGTGATAGGGTGCAAGGCCCGGATACAGAGGGGGGGGGGTGAATGTATCCCTCTTTAAATATAGCCTAATTAAATCTCTAAGCATAGATATGCGGAATTAAAAAGCTATTGCATAAATATACTGAGAATAGTTAGAAGGATCAAAGCAAGACAACAATTCAAGTAGCCCTCACACGATCCTAAGCAAGCATCTAATGAGCGCAACAATGAAAAGAACACATAAGGAAACTCAGACCACAAGTGAACACCATGATTTTTTAGGTGGTTCGGTCTAAAGACCTACGTCCACCCCTCACTCCAAACCGGAGTGAAGCTTCCACTAGCAAGGCTAGAATAGCAGACTCAGTCTGCAACAATTGCTGTCAAACAGCTTGACAAACCGAGGGAAACAAATCCCTCAACCCAAGCTCTGCAACCCACAGAAGCTTGACACCTAGACTTGCTACCCACAAGACCAGAACCGGAGACGAATCTCCCTTCCTCCAAACCGGAGGGGAATTGCTAGTGACAGCCTGTCACTGGCAAACCAGAGATCACAGATCTCTCTTCCTCTGCGAACCCAGAGGGAACCCACAAGTGACTCCCAGGCTCTTGCAACCCAGAGGTCACGGACCTCTCTTCCTCCACACCAGAGGGAACCACTGATGACACATAGTCACCAGCAAACTGGAGAAACAAATCTCCCTTCTCCTGAGACCACAGGAGGAACCCCGAACCCAAAACAAGGGAATCGGAAGGACAATGATCAGATGAAAGGAAAAACAATAAACGAAAACACAGCGACTGAAAGCTGAAAAATGAAATGCACAAAGTAGCTCTCGCAGGAGCAAACTGGATTGGATCTGATCCAAAGTCCAGTGAAGACAATGAAGCTTCTCTTCTTCTTCACGAGCTCTCCATCTCTCTTTCTCTTTTTCTTTTTCTTCTTCTGCTCTCTCACTCTGGCTCTCAGCTTCTCTCTTCTTCTTCTTTTCTTTCTTCTACTTCTGCTCTCTGCCTCTCTGCTGCTCTCTTCTTCTATCACTCTTGCTCGATCAGTCTTCTTCTGATGGAAGAAGCTCCATATTTATACCAGCAGTAGCTAGGGCGTATGCAGGGCTTGTGCCCTCTTTGTCCTCAGATCACGTGCCAGGTGCCAACCTCGGATCACGTGCCCAGACACCTTTCTTCTCGAAGGATATACATGTCACACAGTCATAAGAAAATATCAGAGAAATGTACAGACTTGCTGGGAAACACAAGACCGCCGTGTATAGACTTAGTATGAAAGATAGAATGTATAGACTTAGAAATAAAGAATGTATAGACTTTGTCTTGAAGGAGATGCACATATGCACTGAAGTGTGTACAGTCTTCACTGAAGGATGTTCAGACTTTAAGTGCTGAAGTGTGTACATAATTGTTTGTCCATGCATGCCACAATGTGTAGACTTAGTGTTTGTGCAGCAGACAATGTATAGACTTATGAACTGATGCAGACACAGGCTGTACAGGCTTAATCGATGCACAAACAAGCGGCGATGTATAGACATGCCAGCAACGAATGTATGGACTTAGTGTGTACGGTAGACAATGTGTAGACTTTAAGTGAATGCATGAGACGATGCATGAGATGATGGGTAAGACGGACACGTGCATGCGAAGGACATTGTACAGACTTTGAAGCATGAACACGGCGCTGTACAGACTTTACAGTGAAGAGTGTATAGAGTTGATAAATGCGTGAGACGCTTAATGAGACGGTCGGATGTACAGACTTGCTAAACGAACGATGCCCAAATGAGACGGTGGATGTACAGACTTAGGCTGTATAGACTTCAACTCAAATATGCATATGAGACGCTGAACGATAACAATGTATAGACTTTGGAAAGCTTGAAGCACAGAGACGCTAAGAAGACGCACCGATGTACAGACTTTGAGATGAATGCATGAACAAGCCGATGTATAGACTTACACAATGTATGGACTTGCCAAAGGAGTGATGCATGAGCAGGCAATCAATGTATAGACTTCATGTGCAGAATGTACAGATTTTCCGAATGCAATGTTCACACGACTGGACGATGTACAGACTTGAGCTATGCAAGCTACAGGGCAATGTATGGACTTTGAATGTGAGTGATGCAGTGATGTATAGACTTTGCATATGTGAGACACTGTACAGACTTTCAGCAACACACGATGTACAGACTTTCTAGGCATGAAAGCAACCGCTATACAGACTTCGTGTGTAATGGCCAGACAATGTATAGACTTGATGAACATGCAAGTGAGCGATGTACAGACTTGCTAAACGATGCATGCGACAATGTATAGACTTAACGATGCAAGCGATGTATAGACTTTGCCAGACGATGCATGCACAAGCCAACCGATGTATAGACTTGAGAGATGCACAACCATGTGCAATGTATAGACTTGGATGAGCTGCAAAGGCTGTACAGACTTGACGAAATGCATGCAGCGATGACAATGAATGGACTTGTGTGTGCATGCTGTATAGACTTGATACCGTGCATGCTGTAAGGCAATGGCTGTACAGACTTGACCGATCTAGCTGTACAGACTTGATGTGTGTGTGCTAGATAATGTACAGACTTGATGCACGAACTGTGCACATGAATGAAGACCACTGTGTAGACTTGTGTGTGCATGCTGCAATGAAATGTGTAGACTTTCTATGCTGACGATATTCAGACTAGACTGCAATGTGTGGACTTCGCAAAAGCATGAAGATAACAGCAGAGAGTGTATGGACTTGCTGTATGCATGAACTACCCTGTACAGTTCATATGCCCAAAGCAGACAATCATTCAGACACAGATGTTCATGATATTCTATCATCAAAATCATAGAGTTCAAAATCATGTCACAGATGTTCAGATAACTCATAGTGTTTGCTATCATCAAAATCACAGGGGCACAACACCTTGGAGATGGGATAGCCGTAGCGGGAGGCGTAGACATTGTGGTAAATGCCAGCCCGGACTAGCAGTGGGGCGTAGTTGAATAGCACATACTCTGTGAACTCTACTGCCCCTTCCCTGAAGCTGTGAGCGTCCTGAAGCCTCAGCTCCCCGAACCAGCCCAGTGCCGGCTCGTGCTTGAATCTGATGGCTAGACAATCCAGCAGAAACGGCTCTTCTCTGTACCCCCACTTTAGCGGGGCCAAGAATAAACCAAATCGGGGTTGCTCTCCCTGGACTCGCCCAGCGGCCATGTCCCACTTTGTCGGGGTAAATTGAGGTGCTCGCACCAATCTGTCCTCAGTCGGTAGCACGGCCTCAAGCCCCAGCATAGGCTTCCATTCCCGGGTGTCTCCTACCATGTACATCAGGATGCTTCGGGGGACGTTGTACAACAAGCTGTCACGAGCCTACAGAATCGCTTGCTCAACCTCCCGCACAGCCCGCAGCTCCTGCCTCTCCCGGGAGCGGAAGTACTTCAGAAATCGGATAAGATGCTTGTCTTTTGGGAAGTCTTTCCGATATTCGCCAGTCCACTCGAAAGTGAAACGGTTCTCGACCCGGGAAAGCCGGGGATAGTCCATCGTTTCGGTGTCAGAGCCCGAGGACTCAGCCAGTGCTGCTATCTCTGCATGCTCCCGGTCCAAATCTCCCACATTAAGCCATGTAACGGCTGGCAGTGGAGGCGGGGGAACACGTCCGGCACCTGCAGTAGCAGGAATAAAAGAACCACTTGGGGCAGCCATTTATCTGTAAGATACAACAAACAAAATATTAGAACAAGCCACGGGCGAAAAGAAATGAAAGCTATAAGGATGCTCTACTACAAGTAAAGTGAATAAGGCGCTGCCAATTTCTGACGAAATTTCGGCAGAGTTTCCCCTAGGCCAAAGGCGTAAGGGAAAATACGGGTGCGCGTCCACAAGGAGTGACGGCCCCAACAAAGTCACGGTGGGCCCCGAAGGACAACACCGGAAGCCCTCCGATCCAAGAAGTCTGCCCCCTCTCCTCGCCAGCATGCCCAGGCAAGTTTCACCGGCATGCCCTGGGACGGCCTTCCCCGGCACGCCCTGGGATGGCCTTCCCTGGCACGCCCCAGGCAGGCCTTCGCCGACACACCCCGTGGTGGCCTTCCCCGGCACACCTGCAAGGGCCCCAGCCCGGCACGCCTCCAAGTGTTGCCCGGCACACCTGGTCCCCGTTCCCCGGCACAGCCTTGGCAAGCTCCACCAGGTGTCACAAATGTAGGGACAGAAAATAAGTGGAAATAAGAGTGAAATGATGAATGAAAATGACGGGGGAATGAGAACTAGAAGGGAACTCTACTACACTTGGAACGAACAAGACGCTGTCAATTTCTGACGAAATTTTTGCAGAGTTCCCCCTAGGCCAGAGGCGTAAGGGAAAACACGGGTGCACGTCCACAAGGAGTGACGGCCCCAACAAGGTCACGGTGGGCCCCAAGGGACAACACCGGAAGTCCTTCGGTCGGAGAAACTCCTCATCTCCCTCCACCGGTACACCGCCTGAAGACCCCTTCGCCGGCACGCCCTATGGCCTTCCCCGGCACACCCCTGGCGGTCTTACCCGGTACAGACCTTGCGCGTCTTCCCGGAACACCCCTGGCGTCTTTTCCGGCACAGCCCGAGGTCTCCCTGCCCGACACACTATTGAGTGCCCTTCCCCGGCATGCTCTCCGGCGCCTTCCCCGGCACGCTTGAGCGTTGCTCCCCGATGCACCTACGGAACCCCTGACCCGACACAGACCTGGCGGGGCTTCCCCGACACACCCGCTTGCCCCATCTCCGGCACGCCCGGTGCCCCTCTCGCCGGCACCATTCTCCACAGAAGAAAAGAAGAGGAGGAGGGAGGAAGGGGGAAGAAGGAGAAGGGAGAGAAAAAGGGAGAGAGAAGAGGCAGAAGAGAGAGCGGGAGCCTAGGGCTCCACCATCCCCCGAAGATGGAGAGGAGGAAGAAGAAAGAGGAGAAGAAGGAGGAGAAGGAAGAGGAGAAGAGAGGGGGAGGGGAGCGCCTCCACGGCAGTGCCCTCACCACGGCGATGACGACGACGGCAGTTGCGGCGCTCGGCGACGGAGAGGATGCAGAAGGAAGAGAGAAGAAAGGGGGGGTCGGTTCGTCTGCCACGGGAAAGAGAGAGAGAGAGGAAGAGTTTGAATGAGAGAGGGGGTGGCCCGCTCGTGCCACCCCCGTCCCTTTTATAGGGTGAGCAAAAAAAGAAGAAAAAAAGAGGAGAAAATAAAAAGAGAGGGGGAGGAATCTTGACAAGAAAAAGGGGAATAAAAGAGAGAGAGAGAAAAAAAAGGGGAGAGAAATAACAATAATAATAAGCAAATATAAATATATATATATATATATACATATATACGTACATATATATACATATGCATGGGTGTGTGCATAAATATATATATATATTTATATATATATATATGTAAATAATGCACAATGATAGATGTCTCCGTGGGAACATCCCGTCCACACGTTCCCATGTGCCGATGGGCGTCCGCACGGGTAAAGACGACTCCACCCCCGCGTTGGCATTAATTCCTTGCCAGTAAATAACTCCTTTTCTGGCGCAAGGCTTCGTACCCTAGCCACTTTCTCTCATGCAAAATCACCGTTGTGGGCCTTACGCCCGAATCAGAAAAATCTCTATCCTTGCGCTGGCATTAGTCCCTTGCCAACGAATAAGTCCCTGTCTGGGGCAAGGCTTCGTGCCCTAGCCACCCGCTCTCACACGATATTGCCATTACAGACCTTACGCCCAAATCGGCAGAAATTCTCCCGGTCCGTTGCGTTAGCATTATCTTCTTACCAACGAATGAATCTTGTCTTTCGGCGCAAGGCTTCGGGCCCTAGCCAACAATTACGTATTATTCACTCGTCAAAAAAAAGAGAAGAAAAAAGAGAAAGGGGCTTAAAATAGAGGTGACCCGCCGGACTTGCCCCTACACGGGGACAAGGGTAAAAATGGCAACAACCCAGCTGTGGCGAAAACCCGAAAGGGCGCCGCGGGCAAAATCGGGTACCCCGCCACGTGAAAACCCGAGAGGGCACGTGGGTAAAAGCAAGAGAGGGCTGGTGCCGACAAAAACCCGAAAGGGCGCTTGTACCGGTAGTGTGGTTTAAAAGGAAAGAAAAGAGAAGAAGAGATAAACAAACCACGTCAGCTCCCGACGCCCCGTCAACACTGAAGAAGAAGAAGAAGAAGAGACAAATAAACCACGTCAGCTCCCGACGCCCTATCGGCGCTGATGATGAAGAAGAAGAGACAAATATACCACATCAGCTCCCGACGCCCCGTCGGCACTGATGAAGAGAAGAAAAGACAAACAAACCACGTCAGCTCCCGACGCCCTGTCGGCACTGATGAAGAGAAGAAGAGACATATATACCACATCAGCTCCCGACGCCCCGTCAACACTGATAAAGAGAAGAAGAGACAAACAAACCATGTCAGCTCCCGACGCCCTATCGACACTGATGAAGAGAAGAAGAGACAAACAAACAACATCAGCTCCCGACTCCCCGTCGGCACTGATGAAGAGAAGAAGAGATAAATATACCACGTCAGCTCCTGACACCCCGTTGGCACTGATGAAGAGAAGAAGAGACAAACACGCCACGTCAGCACCCGACGCTGTGCCGGCACTGATGAAGAGAAGAAAAGACCAGTACACCCACGGGCACCGCCCGGCTCATCCTTCGCCCGCACTACCCGTGGGTGGGGGGCATTTATGGACGTATAAAATTGCATGTCCATATATCCTGACCAATCTAGCATCAACAACAACTTCAACTGAAGAAACTGCGGAGAAGATGGGCCATCCAGACTCTCCGAATAAACACACACACTGCCGTGAAGCCGTCTCTGGAGTCACGACATCGAAGAGAAATCAACTACCAGGGAGCTCACAACCTGTGGGCCCCGAAGAGAACTAAGTGGACCGTTAATCGGGCTCGAAACGGGCTTAAGTCTATATCAACGCCGCACACCCTTGCCCCTCCAACGGCACGCCCATGTGGCACTTCAGCGGCACACCCCCCAGCACCCCTTCAGCGGCATGCCCAGGCCAGCCTCCAGCGGCACACCCTCCAGCGCCCCTTCAGCGGCATGCCCAGGCCAGCCTTCAGCGGCACGCCCTCTAGCCCCCCCCAGCGGCACAGGATGGTGACCCCTCAGCGGCACAGCATCCAGCGTCTCCTGCGGCACGCCTCCAAGGCCTGGCAGCTCCGTCAGCGGCACGTCTGCAAGCCTCTCCAATGGCACGCGTTGGTAGCTCTCCAGCGGCACGCTTGCTGTGTCTTCCAGTGGCATGCCGTTCCAGCTCCTCAGTGGCACGCCCTTACCAGTGCACCCGGTGGATGAGATCTTATGTCCACGCCCTAAAGATCCTTGGCGCGCAGTCGACTCGTTGAGGTGTCGTCCAGGGAGGGAGACACGCTGCCTACCTCCTGCCATCGAAGGGGAGAGAGTCAAATCCCCATTAAGGCCGGTCACTTTCTACCACTGCCGTTCTTGCTTGAACGCTCCCGCCACCGGGAGTATAAAAGCCTTCTCCCCCGACGAATGAAGAGAGAGAGGAAGAAGACAGAGAACCCACCGAGAAAAAAAAGCCATCCTGTAGAAGAAGAAGAAGAAGGGAAGAGGAAGAATGGAGCTCCGCCGTGGGGTCCCCCTCCGACGACCACCAAGGAGAGAGAGAGAAAGAGAGATGTAGCAAGGGGAGTGGGGAAGGCCAGAGAGCCGTCGCCTCTGCTCAACCCTAACTCCCCATTTCCTCCTCTTCATGCTTTTCTTTTTCATCTTTCCTCCCTCATCGTTGTATCTTCTACCCCGGTGTTTTGATGTATACCTGTCCGGTTACGGCCTCCCCTCTTTATAAATGGAAATCTTTCCTCTTTTCTGGGTTTCATGCTACCATGTTCGGTTCATGCCTGGATGTATGTGTTTGGATGCCTCTTCCCCCACCTTCTAGTGATTTGGTCCCCAGTGTGGGTCTTCTTCCCCCTGTCACGGTTCTTCTCTTCTTCGAACGCCCAAACATCAACACCACCATTGGCTTTCCTCTCTTCTCCAGCCCCAATCTACCCAGCCAACTCCCAACCTTCACTCCCTTAGACCAACCTACCCCTTTTTTTAACTGAAGCTTCCCCTTTCGACAAGCCAAACCAAGACCCTGGTCCTTTCCCCGTTGGCTCCACCCTACTTAGTTAGCCTTCAGCCCAGCTCCTTCAGTCCTCAGGCGATACACCTTGCTCAGTCCTCCACCGGCACACCCTCAGCGCGGTGCAGCCTCCCCAGCTCCCAGCGGCACGCCCTGGCCAAACCCTTTGCCGGTACGCCCCCCCCCCCTTTGGCAACCCCTCGCTGGCACGCCCCTGCGGGTCTTCCCCGGCACGCTCCAGGCTACTCTTCGCCGACACACCCCCAGCCTCCCTAGCCCGGTACACTTCCCAGCCGCCCCTAGAGGAGTCTCTTGTCCATTGTTGCTTTCGGGTTTTCCGAGGTTTTATTAAAGTTGATGCCGCTCTCGGGCGCCCACCCCCGGTTGTCGGGTTCTGCCACTCCTTGTGGGTGCGTTCCCTTTCTCTCCATTACCACTCGGATCAAGGGGAGATGCTGCCGAATTTTTGTTAGAAATAATAACACACTGAAAAGGTAAAAGGAAGCAACAAACAAGTGGAACAACAACACGTCAAAAAGGACTAAAGGAAGTAACAAACCAATGAAATGAACAATAGTAAAACGCTTCAACCAAGGCAAGGGAACCACAATCGGCACAAAGAGGACCAGATCGAGCGACAACTAAGCAACTTGAACACCGGTCCTCAGGGAAGAAAGAATGGAAGATAATCAAGAGAAAGGAAGGGAGAACTCACAGAGACCGTGTATAATTAAAGAAGGGAAGAGAGGAGAAAGCATAAAAGAATAGAAGAGGGGTGGGCCTCCCACGACCCTTGTCCGGCACTCCTACCCTTGGTTTTCCCCGGTGCACTCCACCCTTCGTTTTGGCCGGCACACTCTGGCTGCGGCCTTCTCCGGCACGGTCTAACCCAACCCTAGCCCGGTACGCCCTAACCTCCCTTCAATGACCCTTCGCCGGTGCACCCTTCAATGCCCCTCGCCGGTACGCCCTTCAATCCCAACCTCCGCCGGTACGCCCGTCCTTGCTTAGCCCTTCTCCGGCACACTCGGCCAGCCCCTCGCCGATGCACTCCCCATCACATCCCTCCCCGGCTCTCCCCGGCACGCCTTGCTCAGCCCTTCGCCGGCACACTCTCCCTAGCCCACCGGCACACCCTTCCTCCATCTCCAATGGCCCACTCCTCCAAAAAAATATGTAAAAAAGTGGGGAGGGGAATATGATAACCATGATGATCAAAACATATATATATATATATATATATAAATATATTAAAGAAATAATAACAATAACATATCAGGATAAGAACAATAATAATAATAATAATGATAAGAGGGGGAGGCTATAATAAATAAATAAATCTAAACATATGATAGATAAACAAAATGAGAAAGATGTATAATTGATAATAATGATAATAATAACAATAGTAACAACAAACAAATAAAAAAAATCATTCAAAAGTGTATAAACAGAAATAAACAATAAAAATTATTCAACTAAAATCTCGGATAAAAAAATGAATGATAAGGTCCACATTGCAGCCCCATCTCTCCCCGTGACCCGGTGCCAAAGGAACAATAATGCCGCCCTCGTAGGCCAGGCCTGAGTCCTAGGAGTTATCCCAAAATGACCATGACCCGACCTTGTCAGGGGCCGACATCCCTATTAAACCGGACCCGTCTCTTAGGCCGGATCCTTTCCGAGCCAACACTAAAAACTTCCATGCATTCGGCATACATTTGAACGGGTTCGCCTCGATTCTCGTCCCGTTTCTATTACGGACTTGGGTCCGAACATGAAAAGGTCTGTGAATGACCGACATGGCCGATGACTCTTATCCCGATGCGGATCCTTAGTGTGATTTATTCCCACTTACCATTGCACAGTTAGTATTAATTCTTTTCGGCCGCAGGGCCCCTAATTTCGACAATTAATTAAGGGTGTTCCCCCATACGGGGGATGTAAATGACGTCGTGACCTTTATGGCGCGACGACACGAACTACACAATCGTCTGACTGAGTCAGATCGAGCGCACCATGGGCTTCCTTGAAGCCTGAATAAATCGTCACTCTGTGACTGGCATGCCCACGCACTTAATAAACGCCAATAAACGAATAAGCCGTAGGTTTAATAAAAAGTGCGTCCACAGCGGTTCAAGAAACAAGCCGAGCAAGCGGTCGCCCTACAATCACCAGCCGAGCCAACGCCTCTCTAGAGGCTCCAGCGGCTCATTGATGATCTGGAGGAATACGTTCCCCCTCGTCCAACTGGCACTCTCCCACTCGATAGCTATATCCCGTGGGAAGAGATACAGAAGCAAGCCCGCCTCAGAAGCTGGGTCCAAGAGATGATCCAGAAGCTCAAGAACGGTGAAAGACTCCTGATCCCAGAAGAACTCTCTTTGTTCTATAAAGACAAGGAGATCACAACAGGGCAGCTGGAAGAAATGCTTCAGAGCTGTAATATGGTGGCGATTCCACCCCCTGACAACATCAACGCTTCCCAGTGAGGCGAACCGGTGGCCTCCTGAACCAGACAGAGGACTACTGCCCCGCTCGGGCTATAGCCAGCTCCAGAACACATAGGCCATGGCCGAGGTCATGGCCGAGGGCGCGGTAGGGGTCACGGGAGAATTCCCGAGCTACCCCTTCACCCGTCCACCTTTGACCCGGAGTGAATCATCCTCTTTCGAGGAGAGGAACCTGGCCCCGATCCGGAGGTAGAAATTCGGAAAGGATGCGGCATTTTCGATCCTTCCGGCAAGGAAGAGATTGCTACCAGCATCCCAATCCCTACACCAGCTCGTTCCTCCTCCATGGAACAAGCAAGACAGTCCGGTAAGGACGAGCCAGCTCACCAGACACTCCCAGAAGTGCCATCATTGGCACCCCTATTCCAAGAGTCCACAGGTCATCAGAGTCAGTCCTACCCCAGTGGCAAAGGCAAGGCAGTGCAACTCCCCGACGGGGAGCGACGCGGCAGCCCGCAGAAAGTTCAGCCTGACATACTACCCTCCTTAGAGGATGCTCAAGCTCGAGCCGACCGGAAAGTCCTCCACCAGATGAAGCGCTTCCCTGCTAGCATTACAATCTGGGAAGCCATCGCTTGGAGTAAAGAGCTGAGAGAAACTCTCATCAAAATGCTCCAAGAGACAGAAGCCTATGAAGCACATGTCGCGGAAATGAAGGTGGCTGCCTATGAAGCCTTCACAGCCACCGTCTCCTTCACGGAGAAGGACATGCTGATATCCCCTCTATGCCACAACCGTCCCCTCTACATGAAGGGGAAGGTCAACGGGCATGAGGTGAACCGGATCCTAGTAGACGCCGATGTTGCTGTCAACATCATGCCGTTGAAGACATTCAAGACTTTATATCTGACCACATACCTCCAGAAGGTTCAAGCGGTCAAGATATCCAACTTCAACCAAGACACCGAGGACGTCCTCAGTCAGGTGGACGTCGATTTGGTGCTCGATGATTTCACCTCCAAGGTGACATTCTACATCATCGATGACAACACCTCATATAAAGTGCTATTGGGCAGACCCTGGCTCCATGAAAATTGGGTCATCCCATCAACTCTCCACCAATGCATCAAGTATGCCAAGGGCAGGGAACAACACACGGTCTTCGCAGACCCGTCACCATTCACTCCAACGGAATCCAATCTTGCCGACGCTGCGCTCTACTTCGAGGGGATCAGCCCTTACCCCGTAATCAACAGCAAAAGCAACGGCTAGCTCTCAGAGGAAGATGGTGATGATCTCTTCTCCATTGATGAGGAAAAGTCTAAGCTCCATCGACTACGCCTCAACTCCAAGTCGACCCCAGATCGCCCCGAGAGGCGCAAGATCGATTTCGAGGCTAATCTTATTAGCAGAGCTATCGGCAAGAGCATATGCTTGCCACCATACTATATCCAGCTCCCATGTGCATCAGAAGAGCACAAGGTTGAGTCGCTAACGACGTTCATTGTTACCTTCAAGCGCCAACGTAGAAACAAGAAAAAGGCTAACAGGGACAAACTCATTATCTTCTATAAGGGAGACATGGTCCCTCAAGCCCCACCAGACGATGACTTCGGTTGGTCCAATGGAGCCGATGACACCCCTGAAGCCGTCCAAGTACTGGACGACCTGCCGCCGCACATTCGGGAGATGTGTCTGAAGCAACACATCCCCCAATTGCAAGCTTCCGCACAGCGGAGATATTTTCGCCAGCTATGGACACCTTCTCAGGTCCGGGGGCAACCCCCATCCTTTCATAAGGATACTAGGGGACTTGGCTATGACCAAGACTTGGACTTTCGTTGTCACGCCCTGACGCGAAAAATCGAGGGCGCGAGCAGTTACGAGACACTCGTGTCGATCAGAGCATATATAATTTTAATTCTAAGGCAAAGAGATAGAGGTAAAGAACTCTTTTATTCCATCAAAATAAAGGTTTACATCACTAATTTATAAGCCATAAAGGCATGATACAGTTTTTTTTAAATTTCATGGTTCTAGTAAGAGTAACTATTGATTTACATAAATCCTAGGGAAAAGAAAAACAGTCATTCACTCTTGTCCAATCCCTTGTTCATTTTCATTTCCTGTAATAATAAACCAAAATGTAGGGTGAGCAAAAAAAGCTCAGTAGGATTTTATATCTCTAAAGCTAGGCAATCTTTAAGTATTTAACAATTTAAACAATTCGTGTCAGGAAGTAGTTGAACGTGAATTTCAAGTATGAAATTTTGTATACGAAATTTCCAAGTAATTTCAAGATAACAAAATAATTTAAAGATCATGATAGTAGACAAGACGATGGTCATTTCCAGAAATATTGCAAGAACTTTCATGATGAGATGATAGATATTATCATTAAGACAATTCAAGAACTTTCATGATGAACTTTTTGAAGTAGAGCAATCACTTGAACTTTAAACAATATAGAAGTAGAACAATCACTTCTACAAGGATATTTATGATGAACCTTTAAGCAATAACAATATAGAAGTAGAGCAATCACTTCTACCAACACTCATTAGGATTGGCCAAAGTACTAAGGAGAGATCACGACGATATGACAACCCCTCATGGAATATCACTATTTGGCTACACACTTAGGGGTTCTCACGATAGTATGATTGCCCCTAACTGTAATAGACCCTGTATTGGTGAATGCCAGCACCTGATCATTATAATACCGGTTTATATTTGGACTTTGCCTCGCCCGTGGGATCAGATCAGAACCCCTTTATACACTAGCATTTAAATGTCATTTCATTGGGACCCATAGCCCCTGACATTTTTCTATATAATTCCACAATATGGCCAAAGAATTTCAAGAACAAGCTCATTTGTAAACAAGTACAGATCTGGCAAAAATTGTGATAATTACAAAGGAGAGTGGAAAACTCATTTTAGGCATCATGTTTAACGACATTAAGTCGTAGAATTCAAGGATGACGGTAAACTATGAAGGAAGTCAAGTAAATAGAATTGTTTTAAATTTCATAGTCTAATCTGATGTGTATTTTTCATAATTAAGTGTTTTAGGTAGGAAGTATAATTTATAAATTTTAAAATCATGATTTTTGGTATTTACAATTTATTCATCAATGTACTAGTTATTTGATAAGAAAATAGAGCTTATGTACTAAAAATAAGTTTTAATTGCTAGAAATAATTTTCATGTGTCACCTTACTGCTGAAATGATAAGATAGACTTTTCATGCTGGAATTAACTTTTTATCATGCTGAAAATTTTTATTTAACATATTAATATGAATACTTAACATGCTAAATAATCCTCGTACACTAACTTACTGATGAGGTGATAAACATAAGTTTACCATGCTGTTTTCTTAAATTTTCTGATACCAAAATAAAATTTTCATGCTAAAAAATAATTTTTCTACATTTATTTGCTAATTATTTGTTGAGAAAATAGGTTTATCATGCTGAAAATAGTTTTTAAATAGCTTTAGCATACTGAAATTAATTCTAATATGCTAAGATAATCCTGACATACTGTAAATAACTTTGACTTACTGAAAGTCATTTTCAACATGCTGAACCTAATTTTTATACATTACTTTACTAATAACATGATAAAAATAGATTTTTACATGCTGAAAAATAATTTTAAATAACTTTAATATGATGAAAAATAGTCCTAACAAGCGAAAAATAATTTTAACATGTTTGAATTAATTTTATCATGCTGACAGTATTTTTAACATGCTGGAAATATTTTTCATGCATTAATTTCCTACTTATTCGATAAGAAAATAGGTTTAATCATGCTAAAAGTAATTTTCATAACCCAATTTCTGATAATATGACAGAAATAAATGTTATCATGCTGATAATAATTTTTGAAACATCAATTTACTTATAAGCATACTTTTACATGTTTCAAATGAGTTTTATACCTAAATTTTCTAGTAATATAGACTTATCATGTTGTAAATAGTACACACTAAAAATACTTTTATTCTGTAAAAAATAAATTTAACATGTTGAATTTAATATTTAAGATGCTGAAAGTAATTTTAACATGCTAATGCTTTACAATTAAGGTGGATTCCAAGTACTATAATCACATTGGATGGTGGCTAAAGTTTAGTCCCATATTGGAAGTTAGAAAAACTTCCATGGTTTTATATGTTGGAGAGCTTACCCTTGGGTCAGGACCCAAGGGGCATAGGATGTGGGCTTTTGTGCCGTGCCGAGCCGAGCCGAGTCGAGGTGAGGTTGGTTGGCGCTATAGCTATAGATACATATTTTCAAAATATTTATTTTGACCCCCAGTATTCCGGGTAAAATTTTTATGAACGCGCTAGCTTATGCTAGCGCGATCTTGACTATCGCGCTACCCTCTGATAGCGCGTTCAGGTAAATATATATATTTTTTGAAATTATGTATTTTATGAATGCGCTAGCTTATGCTAGCGCGATCTTGAAGATCGCGCTACCCTAGGGTAGCGCGTTCTGGTAAATATATATATATATTGAAATTATGTGTTTTGACCCACTGAGGGTGAAAAAATGCTCTATATGAACGCGCTATGTCGGGCTAGCGCGTTCAAGACGCGCTACTGAGGTATAGCACGTTCTGGACCTGATGAAAAAACGGGAATACCCCTCCAATAAAATGACCATAACTTGCTCAATTCATAACGGAATTTAATAAATGAACTATCAATGGAAAGAGGACAGAAAAAACGAACAAGATGGCATAATTTAATTAAGATTTAGCCTGAGAGATACCTACCTTTTGCGGATCTAAAGAAATATCCCCAAATATAAGAAAACCCTTTGATCTTCCAAATCTTTCTTCAAATCTCCACCAATCTTCGCAGCAGCGTAACGTTAACCTCCAGAGATGATTTGAGGGTCGAATGGGGTTCTATTTATAGTCAAAACTTGACCAAATTTATCAAGATTCTTTGCCTAATATTGCCAAACTTTCCACCCACGAATTAGAAGAAAATTCTAATTTTTCTTCTTAATCTAGCCTTCATTTGGTGTGAAACTAAAAACGGCTGGTCCAAGGTGGGCTGTTAGGTAAGGGTTGATTTTTGAGTCAACCTTCTATAAATGGGGTTATTTTAATCCCTTAAATTGTATATTAAACACATGTTACAAATTTTGGTTTAATTAACCTTTAATAAATCCTTTAATCCATTAATCCAGCCCATTATGGATTATCCAATGGGCCAATTGTAATATTAGTCCATTATATGAACTTTTATTGGGCTTACTATGATTTATCTAAGGGTTAACGCATTTATTTTTCAATTTACCTTAAATAAATTCAAGTAAATTCACTATTCTAGTTTTAAAAAATATAATTTAATTATTTCATGAAAAATTTTAATTGTATAATTTATTTGAAAACATTTATTTCTCATTTTAAATTATCAGGTTTCTACGTTCGTGTCTACTACGTGGTCAATGTCGTAGGTTTGAAACAGCCAGCCAATGACCAGGCTAAAGTCAAGGCAAAATTCGACAGTTCCGGGGACGAGGAAGAGGAGATCCTGATCTCAATCCTCGTCAAAGCCAGCACTCCAGTCCAAGCAGTCGAGGAATCCTCCTCGCCTCCCTGCGAAGATATCGGGGCTGAAGAAGCTCCTCCTGCCACCCAATCTGTCGAAGGACTCGGTTCGACAAACTCTCCTGATGAGGGGGGTATCCAAGATACTAGCTGTGAAGGATTGTCAGCTTTAGCAAGCAACCCCAGGGAAGCTTCAGCAGCACCAATCGGCAACTATCGGTGGGAAGCTAGCGGTCCAGACCAATCCTTGATGGAGTCCAACAACAACAATTCGCCAGTCCCATCAGCGTCAATCGGTGGCATCTAAAATCAATAAATACATGAAACTGACACCGATGATGAGGATTTCATCAACTTCCAACCCTCTCCTCCTGAGTTGGAGAACGGTGGCCAGACGACCATTAACGAACTCATCGAAATCAACTTGGGTGAAGATGAAGACCACCAGCCCACGTTCCTCAACGCTCTCCTCACCGAGGCAGAAAGGCAGAATTACAAGCAACTCCTGCTTGAATACAAAGACTGCTTCGCCTGGACATACAAGGAGATGCCAGGGCTAGACCCCTCCGTAGCGGAGCACGAGCTAGCTATTTCTCTCTCAGCCACCCCAGTCAAACAGCCACAGCGGCGCATGCGCCCTGAGTTGGAACTCCAAGTTTCGACCGAAGTCAACAAAATGGCTGAGGTCGACTTCATCGAGCCATGTATCTACCCGATCTGGCTCGCCAACATAGTCCCAGTGAAAAAGAAAAATGGTCAAGTCCGCATTTGCATCGACTTTCGGGACCTCGACAAAGCCTGTCTGAAGAACGACTTCCTGGTCTCGATCACAGAAACAATGGTCGACATGACCACCACCCATGTATGAAGCCTTGTCTTTTATGGACGGGTCATCTGATTATAACCATATCTGGATGTCCCTTGAAGACAAAAAGCATACCGCCTTCCGATCCCCTAAAGGGATTTTCAATTATAAGCGCATGCCTTTCGGTTTGAATAATGCTGGCGCTACTTACCAAAGGGCCATGACCAAAATATTCGACGAGATGCTGCACAAGATCGTCGAGTGTTATGTCGATGATCTCGTTGTCAAAACAAAAAGGCGCGAAGGCCATCTACGCGATCTACGCCAAGTCTTCGATCATCTCTGACAATACGGGCTCAAGATGAACCCCATGAAATGAGCCTTTGGCGTATCTAGCGGCAAGTTTCTCGACTTCGTCGTCAGATACCAAGGAATCGAGGTGGACCCCAGCAAGATCAAAGCGATATGGGAGCTTCCACCACCCAGCAACCTCACCGAACTCAGGTCATTCCAAGGAAGACTGACCTACATTCGGAGGTTTATTTCTAACCTCTTGATGGCGGGAAAACGCACGTCGTTAATACACCCCGCTACCAAATTAAAATATCCGGCCCATAAATTAAATAGAATAGTTAAATGATGAGACCGAGTCGAATCCACAGGGAGAGTTAGATTTGAGAGTTGAAAACTTTAAGTTTCTAAGATTGAAAACCATGAAATTTGGGTTGAAAACTTGATTTTGAAATTAAGAAATTAATTAAACACAATGACGGAACGATGAAAACTTAGGCTTAAAAATTAATGAAGCAAGTGAAATGAAACACCAAACTTTGAACTCGAGAAAATAAACGTAAATAGATGAACAAAAGAAATAAACAAGACGAACAACAATATCAATTTCACTTAATTTGAAAAGACAAGATTAAATAGAGAGCACAAAAAAGTCAAAGAACAATATCAATGAAATAAATTGGAACCTGAAGGGGCCTCCTGCCCCTCTCTCCTTGATTCTTCAAAAATACCAAAACATCACTTGAACTAACAACAAAAGAGCCAAAAATGTATTACAAAGGTATTCTCCTCAAAATCACATCCCAACCCTCCTTTTATAGGCTTAAATTAGCCCATTCCCTCTCTGTTCTACTCTACGCCTAGCGTTTGCAACTGCTGGTGTGAAGAGAGGCCGATGGCCTGCATGTGGACGTGTAGAACCTGCCAAAGCGCTTGGCCTTGTCGACCTGCCAACCTTGTAAGAATGCTAGCTGCCGCGTGTGTTGATGCTGTGGGAAGGTCCGCCTTGTCCACCTAGGCGTGGAGCCTGTTTGTGTGTGAAGAAGTTTGGTGCGCCCGCGGTGGAAAAGCCCGCATGGACCCCTATTCGTGGTGTGAAGAGCTCCCCCTTGCTGTGCCTATTTTACATGGAAGGTGGCCCACCCAGCCGGCTGCTACGTTCACCTTGCGCTGCTGCCGATTTGGCCATCTTGCCTTGTTCGTGTGTACTCCTGCTGCCGCTGCCGACGTGAAGGAGCCCACCCATCGCGTCCACCTTAGTCGTGTTCGGCCTTGCCATCCGCTATCCACTTCCTTTGCCAACTTGATTGCGTTGAAGACTTGCTGTTCGAGCCCATCGTGGACCCGCCTACATGTGAAGCTCTTGTTCGAAGGCCGCGTGTTGAAGACCTCGCATGAGCCATGTTTGGCGTGGCCAGCTTGAACCTGTTGGCCTCCAGCCCGCCATGTTCGCATTGTCGACCGTTGCATGCATGAGGCTCCACCACGTGAAGACAAGTAGAAGCCCGCCATGCAGCTCTCGTGGATTGCCGCCAAAGTATTTTCCATGCTTTCCAACGTATCAGCCAAATCAAGTGTATATATGATATCCACCATATGAGAAGCACGGGAGGCATTTATGATATTCGATATCCATACATTCTTCATGCTTTTCCAACGTGAAGGCCCATTGTGAGCTGCAAGATGTATATATAAAGATATTATATATATTAAGAATATATATATTATGTATATATTATATGAAGGAGGTGGTGATATATTATATAAGTGGATATATTATATATATAGATATTAGGAATATATATATTATGAATATATTATATGAATATATATATATGTATATATATTATTTGAATCTATATCATAATATTTATATAGAGGTGTTAATAATTTGGTTTTTATTTTTATTTCTTTTATTTCTTTTTCTTTTCATACTTAATGATATTTGACCTATTCTTGCGCAGACTTGTGGAGTTCTTGCCGAATGCCTGTAAAATAACATATTTATTACTCAAATTATACTTAATTTCATCAAACTAAGTATCTTGATCAAAAATTTATATTAAGTGTGATAAGTGCATAATTATTAATATTAAAGCTCATAAAAAGTGTTTTTATCATAAATTAATATGTAGAAATGTACACTCATCACACCCCCCAACATACTTATTGCACGTCCCTTAGCAATGTAAATAATTAAAAATTAAGGACCAACAAGAGTTTATAAAGTTCATATCAAGTTCTTCCTTCATAGAATTAACTAATGATTAGGAATTCAGAATCATTAACATATACTAGCCTTACGTAGGAAATTAGGATACATAATCAAGAATTCTAATCATAATTCAGTAGCACTTGTGCATGTGAAATGCTAAGTCCACAGTGAAGATAATTGTATCCCCCATTTGCTATTCCAAACAAGTGTCTTTCAACCCTGCACTTCTTAATCAAAGCATTAAGAATACTAACTTTTTATCTGCCTTATTATTTCATCCCTTAGGGATCTTTTTATTTTTTCTACACGCATGATGTTGCACTACCCTTCACTGTTTAACACGAACCTCGACCCTTGCCTTAGGAGAAGTAGGCCCGGTTTCACAGATTAAGGTTCCCTTTTCCTTTTGACACGAACCTCAACACGTCTTAGGTGAAGTAGGCCTGGTTACTCAGAATCGGAGTATTTTTCATTGTGCCTTTTTCTCAAAAAAAAAAATTTCAATTGTACTTTTGCACTGATTTTGTTAGATAACGATAGATAACTTGGCAGAAAGTTTATAAAAGATCTCTTCTTCAAGAAGTGCTGAATCTCAGACAATATACCCAAAATAGCAGAAGGCTTGTCCTCCTTGTTTCATTAGCGTGCTAAGTGATTTTTTTTCTAATAGTGCACATGAACTTTAAAAAGATTCTTAGATCAATTTTCCATGGCTAGATTAAATAATATTCCATCATCCTTATCTAGTCATTTCTATTCCAGAATTACTGTCAATGGAAGTATGAATCATGAAACTCAAATGGGATTTTGGTTGAAAAATTTTTTTAGGCGAAATAAGGTTGTATAAGATGATGCCATAATTTCCGTCTCCCCAACTTAAATGACATTGTCCTCAATGGCATGAACAATATGAAATAATGAACAATGGAAACATGATAGTTTTGGGAAAGAACGGGACAACCTGAGGTGTACTTCGACGGCCTTGCTGGAATGAGAGGCGGTACTTGGCTTTGAAAATCAGAGTAATAGAGGAAGCAATCAGCTCTCTCCCCCAACTTATCCTGCAAAATAAAAACACAAATCACAATAACAACTTGGGTTGCCTCCCAAGAAGCCATTTATTATCACACTTATCACACAGAAATCACTAAAATTTTGGGTTACCTCCCAAAAAGTGCTAAATTTAAAGTCTTCAGCCAGATGTAATGTAGCTCACTAACCAACGGGTAGCATTCAGAATGAGCCACCAAGTGATCTTATCCTCCGTTAGATTCCAGCCCTTGTACCATTGGAGGAAAAGATTATATGCATGTGCATGTGGGCTATAATCATGCCAAGGTGGGTCTAGGAATTTGGTTGGACCCCCTCGGTCAGAGAATGCCAGAGGAATTATCATATCTTCAATCACAAAATATTCCTCTGTACACTAAAGGTCTTTATAAGTGTTAAACACATCAATGCGGACCTTAATGTCCCTTAACTGTTCTCCTTTATCCTCAATTGGAAAATTGTCAAGCACAATGTTGAGGTGAGGAAGAGTAGGAGTGGGAGGAGTTCCGAAGGATTCCATGAAAGGGATAGTGTCGAGAAGACAAGGGGTAGTGAAAGAGACGTGCTCCTCAACACACGGATGATCATAAAGCTCAAGTGGAATCGATCGATCGGCTAGTTGCAAGATGTAGGGGATTTGTATAGAAGTGCCGAGGTCAGGAACAGGTAAAAGATCGAGATCCTCCCCAAAATCAAGAGACACCCAATCAGAGTAAATTTCAAGTGGAGCACCCGGTTCCTCAATTATCAAAGAAGAATGACTTATGGCCACACTTAATTCTCTCTCCACACTCACATTTTCTTGGTCATTCACTTGGAAGGAGGATTCATCAAATTCAGGAAGGAAAAGTAATGGAATTTGATCATTGACTGGCAAATCCTCTTCCTCTTCTACTCCCCCTGACTCAAGATTATCATAATCCTCTTCACAAATGGAATGTGTTTTAGGCTTCTCAGGTTGCTCTTCCTTTAAGTCCTCATCATAAAACTCCCCCATTATCCTCTCAAGATCAAAAGGGATATGAGTGTTAGACTGGGGAATCATGGATTGATCATAGGACTTTTATTGTCATCAAATGCAGGAAGTTGGTCCTCAAGACTTGTAGTGGAGTTGTTAGGCATTGGATCCACTTCCGTTTCTATGATATTTTTAGTAACCGTGCTCAATTGGGCCTCAAAGTTTTACAGTTGTTCTTGGAAGGCTTGTTGTTGAGTTTGGAAGAGCTGTGTCAATTGATCAAACAAATAGGGTTGATCATAAAAATCATTTGGGTATGGAGCCCAATTTAAAAAATCTTGTTCTTGAGGACTTTGGGATTGATCCTGATAAGACTCCCAAGAAGAATCATGTTGATATCTCCAACCAGAATTAAAGGTATGTGGACATGGGTCAAAATAAGGTGTGGAGAGGTCTTGAGACATTGGGGCTTGCCTTGCTTGGTCCATCCAAGAGATTGTTGGTTGATCTTCCCAGCTAGAGTTATAAGTATCTGAAGATGATTCATAATTGGGCTGAGAAAATCGTTGGACATATTGAGCTTGCTCCAGGGTGAAAGGTAGATCATGGCCCTATTGAAAGAAATGAGTGGTTGGAACCTGATTTTGGGTAAATGATGAAAACTGGGCCATAGTAGGTGACGGGATCTCATTTTGGGCCGACCACGAGTGTGGACTTTCATAATAGGTCGGGCTGTTTTGGGTGAGAAATGAGAATTTATTTGGGCAACCACCTACATAATGGGCCGGGCTAGCCCACATGTGATCATTGTCATGGTGACTAGGTGGTATGAAGGGAACTTGATCCATGGCTAAAAATTGATCAAATTTATGAGCCAATTGGTCAAACTTGTCTAATTTGTGTGCCCAATCCATAAATGAAAATTATGCTCTCACCATTTTTTGTATATTTTTTATTTTGATTTTTGAATACAAACAAATTAGCAAACAAAGTCCAACTTAGATTCACCATCAAACTTATCCACCGGCCAGGTAAGAGGTGTGGAAGTGGGAGGCCCCCCTTGCTTTCACAAGGTCCTAATTAAGTAACCACTTTCCCGCTTATAGCGTTTGCCGTTGACCTCTAACCTTAGACACCAGTTTCAAAGATGATATATAGTAAGTCCAAGTTATGCCTTTTTTGTGATTTTATTTTTCTATTTTTTACTTAGTGAACTGAGCTAGTCCACCATAATTTTCCCCCTTTTATTTTTTTAAGACCATTCCAAAGCATGAAAACGATTTACATATTGAAAGTGAAAATAAAGAAACGAAATCTATGGAAAGAGGGTAAGAGTACTAACCTTAATCGCATTCCCTCGTTCTTTATTTGACAAATAAAAAATAACAAGATTAGAAGATAAAGAAGACTTACCTCGAGGAGACACAACATTTGTTTTTGACATTTTCAACAGTTTCTATTTTTTTGTGCTTTTGCGGATCCTTTTATTTTTCTGCAAAAATAAGAGTGAACACCAATATATATATACAAAAGAAAGCACAACGTTATCAACTTCAAATTCAAACCTCCCCGACAACGGCGCCAAAATTGATAGCGGGAAAACGTACGTCGTTAATACGCCCCACTACCAAATTAAAATATCCGGCCTACAAATTAAATAGAATAGTTAAGTGATGAGACCGAGTCGAATCCACAGGGAGAGTTAGATTTGAGAGTTGAAAACTTTAAGTTTCTAAGATTGAAAATCATGAAATTTGGGTTGAAAACTTGATTTTGAAATTAAGAAATTAATTAAACACAATGAAGGAACGATGAAAACTTAGGCTTAAAAATTAATGAAGCAAGTGAAATGAAACACCAAACTTTGAACTCGAGAAAATAAACATAAACAGATGAATAAAAGAAATAAACAAGACGAACAACAATCTCAATTTCACTTAATTTGAAAAGACAAGATTAAATAGAGAGCACAAAAAATTCAAAGAACAATATCAATGAAATAAATTGGAACCTGAAGGGGCCTCCTGCCCCTCTCTCCTTGATTCTTCAAAAACACCAAAGCATCACTTGAACTAACAACAAAAGAGCCTAAAATGTATTACAAAGGTATTCTCCTTAAAACCACATCCCAACCCTCCTTTTATAGGCTTAAATTAGCCCATTCCCTCTCTGTTCTACTCTACGCCTGGCGTTTGCAGCTGCTGGTGTGAAGAGAGGCCGATGGCTTGCATGTGGACGTGTAGAACCTGCCAAAGCGTTTGGCCTTGTCGACCTGCCAACCTTGTAAGAATGCTAGCTGTCGCGTTCGTTGATGCTGTGGGAAGGTCCGCCTTGTCCACCTAGGCGTGGAGCCTGTTTGTGTGTGAAGAAGTTGGGTGCGCCCGCGGTGGAGAAGCCCGCATGGACCCATGTTCGTGGTGTGAAGAGCTCCCCCTTGCTGCGCCTGTTTTACATGGAAGGTGGCCCAGACGGATGCTACATTCACCTTACGCTGCTGCCGATTTGGCCATCTTGCCTTGTTCGTGTGTACTCCTGCTGCCGCTGCCGACGTGAAGGAGCCCACCCATCGCGTCCACCTTAGCCGTGTTCGGCCTTGCCATCCGCTATCCACTTCCTTTGCCAACTTGATTGCGTTGAAGACTTGCTGTTCGAGCCCATCGTGGACCCGCCTGCTTGTGAAGCTCTTGTTCGAAGGCCGCGTGTTAAAGACCTCGCATGAGCCACGTTTGGCGTGGCCATCTTGAACCTGTTGGCCTCCAGCCCGCCATGTTCGCATTGTCGACCGTTGCATGCATGAGGCTCTACCACGTGAAGACAAGTAGAAGCCCGCCATGCAGCTCTCGTGGATTGCCGCCAAAGAATTTTCCATGCTTTCCAATGTATCAGCCAAATCAAGTGTATATATGATATCCACCATATGAGAAGCACGGGAGGCATTTATGATATCCGATATCCATACATTCTTCATGCTTTTTCCAACGTGAAGGCCCATCGTGAGCTGCAAGATGTATATATAAAGATATTATATATATTAAGAATATATATATTATGTATATATTATATGAAGGAGGTGGTGATATATTATATAAGTGGATAAATTATATATATAGATATTAGGAATATAGATATATTATGAATATATTATATGAATATATATATATATATATATTATATGAATCTATATCATAATATTTATATAGAGGTGTTAATAATTTGATTTTTATTTTTATTTATTTTTATTTCTTTTTCTTTTCATACTTAATGATATTTGGCCTATTCTTGCGCAGACTTGTGGAGTTCTTGCCATAAAAATAACATATTTATTACTCAAATTATACTTAATTTCATCAAACTAACTATTTTGATCGAAAATTGATATTAAGTGCGATAAGTGCATAATTATTAATATTAAATCTCATAAAAAGTGTTTATATCATAAATTAACATGTAGAAATGTACACTCATCACCTCTCCTTTCGATGTGCGCCTTTCAGCAAATTAATGAAGAAAGACGCCCCATTTACATGGGACTCGGAATGCCACGCGACTTTCGAGCAAATCAAGGAGTACCTCCTTACTCCCCCGGTCCTGGGGGCGCCAGTCAAGGGCAAACCCCTTTTACTCTACATCGCCGCCATGGATGCTTCGTTAGGGGCTCGGTTGGAGCAAATCAATGAAGAAGGTCAAGAGCAGCCGCTCTATTACCTCAGCCGGAAACGGATCAGTGCCGAGTACCGCTACTCCTCCATGGAGAAAGTCTGGTTGGCATTGGTATTCGCCGTCAAGAAGTTGCGGCATTACCTCCTGTCCCATCGAGTCGAGCTCATATCCAAGCACGACCCCCTGAAGTACCTCCTTAGACAGCCCGTCCTCTCAGGCCGACTGGGAAGGTGGGCTCTTCTGCTAATGAAGTACGACATTACTTATGTCCCCTAAAAAGTGATCAAGGGACAGGGCATGGCTGAATTGTTGGCAGCCCATCTAGTACCAGATGACTCACCTCTCAACACTGAGCTCCCTAACGAGGAGTCCCTTGCTGTCCAATCACAACAACCGGTTGAACAGAGCGGAGATGTTTGGCATTACTAGCAGCGAGGTGCTCTCACAGCCAATGTACCTTGCTGGGAGCTCTACTTTGATGGCGCTTCCCGAGGGATTACCCGGAATAATCAGAATTCAACCGTCATGGCAGGAGCCGGCATTATTTTCCTAACTTCTTAGGGCGGAGTTTTGTACAACTCCTGCGCCCTTATGAAATCCCTGACCAACAATGAAGCCAAATATGAAGCTCTGATCATTGGGCTTCAGATGGCTCTCGACATGGGCATCAAATGCCTCAAAGCCTATGGCAACTCTCAGCTAATAGTTTGGAAAGTCCTCGGCATCTAGGACATGCAGAAGTAGGAGTTAGTTCCGTACCACACCGCTGTCACCAGACTTACCCAGAAGTTCTATTTCTTCGAAATAGATCATGTCCCCAAAAGCAACAATACCCAGGCATATGTCCTGGAAAAATTGGCTGCGGCCATCAAGCTCCCGCCCGAGGGTGAGGTCGACATCACAGTCAAGCACAAGAGACTGATGCCGGGCTCACTCGAAGGTGACTCGTCGGTCTCATCGTCTACGAGGTCCATGACCCCGACCAGAACACTCCTCCAGAAGATGAAGATTGGCGGGAGCCCATCATCAAGTTCAAGGAAGGGTGGCTCCCTCCTGACCGAGCTCAAAGAGTCCAGCTACTCTGCCGAGCAACATCCTATGAGTTGATTGGCGATTCCCTGTACCAACTGGTCCACGAGAAGGATAAGTCGATTCTCCTGAGATGCGTCTCCCCAGTCGAGGCTCAAGCCATTATGCAGGAAGTTCACTCCGGATTGTGCGGCGCGCACTAGGCCAGAGATCGAATGAAGCACAACATCAAGCTCAAAGGCTTCTATTGGCCAACCATGTACGCGGATTACGTCTAGTACGCCCATACATGCCATCAATGCCAAGCCTTTGGCCCGGTACCCAGAAGACCTCTTAATCCACTGCGTCCCACAGCCCCCACCTGGCCATTTGCCGAGTGAGGTATGGACATCGCGGGGCCTTTCCCGCCATCTTCTAAGGGCCATAAATACATCTTGGCCGCCACCGACTACTTCTCTCGCTGGGTGGAAGCCCTTCCCTTGCGGGAGGTCACCGGCAAGGTGGTCGCCAGATTCATCCAGCACAACATCATCTACCGATTCGGTACTCCCAGTCGCATAGTATCCGATAACGGAACACCATTTAAGAATAGGTCCATATACCAACTAGCGGCCAAATGCCACATCGACTGGAGAACCTCTTCGGTCTATAATCCCCAGGCCAATGGCTTGGCTGAAGGTTTCAACAAGACCCTATGCAAGCTCTGGGCTAAAATTGTTAGCCATTGGAAACGTTACTGGGGTGAAAGGGTCTTCGAGGCGTTATGGGCCTACCAGACGATATACAAAACCCCTACGGGATGCTCGCCGCTATCCCTTGTCTACGGAGCGAAAGCCGTCATCCCCATCGAAATCCAGTTAGCCTCTTACCGCGTGGCGGTACACACCGGCCTTGCCGGCATTGATGAAGATGAATACCAAAGAAGGCTAGAAGAGCTCACCGATCTAGAAGGCAAACGGCTCAAAGCCTACAAACACCTACAAGTATACCAGGCGCGCATGGCACGAGCCTATCACAAGCTGGTCAAGCAACGAGCCTTCAAGCAAGCAGACCTCATCTTGATCAAGGAAAAAGAAGTCATGGCAGGGTGCTCTAGTGGAAAGCTACAACCGAATTGGCGGGGTCCATACATCATCCACAACGTCTACGAGGGTGGGGCCTACACGGTTGTCGACCACAAGGGTCACAAGCTGTTCCCGCCTCTCAATGGCAAACACATGAAGCTATACTATGCACTAGAACATGAGTTCGAGCGCCACCCAGACTAGAGGTGTGCGCCCCAGCCACCACCAGCAAAATCGGCCTTCGCCGGCGAAAGGCCAAACCAGCCATTGCTTCCAGCCTCCCATCCCAGTCACAAGGCTGACCGAGCCCTTCCCGAACAACTGTTATACATTCTCAGGAGTCAGCCTCTTGCCTTTCATCCTTGCAACAACCGGGGCGAGGACACTCTGATACTAGCAACAGCTCTGATACTAGTAACAGCCCAGTCGTCAGGTTCCCAGGTAAGTAAAAAAAAACAAACAAACAATTGATGCGGGACGGACACGCGACCTAGGACTCTAGGTCGCGATCGTCCCTATGCGAGGGAAACGCTGGACCGTGCGCGGTTGAGAAACCGGCAGCGAGTCTCGGGTATCGGTTTTCCGCGTGTACTAGGATCTCTCGCTCTCTCGCAGCGGTGATAACAATATATATCGGATTAAAGAATCCTAACACTCGCAGCGTCATATACAAATAGATACGAGTAAAGTAAATGCGAAAGAGAGAGGGAGCGAATTTACCTCCACGCTCCGAGCGTGGGGAAGACGATCCCGGCCAAGTCAGTAACTCCCGGTACAGTAAATATTTAAATTACAACAATGAATTTTGATGTCCACTCCACGCAGGGTGGTAACGGGCTATAAGTGGGCCCGGGAGGACCGATCTTGGGTTGACGGGCAGCACTTTGATCACCCCGTCGGCGCGGTTCGGACGGCGCAAGCTGATGGTTGTGGGGCCCACGTGCTGGTCGGCGGGTCCAAGTGGGCCCGGAGTGGTACCGCTGTGACGGTGGCTCCTGGAGAGGCGCTCCCTGGGACGGTGGCACGCTGGTTCGCCTTGCAGAAGGTGAGTCGGCTCCGATCTTAACTTGTTGACCTTGCTACCCACGGATCTGAAGCTTCTGTTTTACAGCGCGCGACCCAGCGAGATCTGTTGCTGCGATCAACCCCAACGTCAGATCGACGCGAAAGTGGTACCGTTGGAAAGCTGATCCGAAATTCGTCGACCATGGACTATGGAAAGAATTTCTATGGATTTTGATTTTTCGTGGTGGATTTTTATGGACTGACTGACAAACTCAGAAAACTCAGGATAGAAATAGAGTTTTCTGATAACTTGTGTTGACTGCGACTCAAACCTCAGATCTGGAACTTGGACTCTTCACGAAAGTTGTAGAGAAAGAAACCAGAAAGACGGGGATAATTTTTGTAGAATTTCTAGAGGAGGTTTGACAGGGGAAAATGATTTTATACTGGACAAGGGTCAGATCTAAACTGCACATGATAGAACAGATTTGGGAAAAGACAGTGATTTTTAAAAATAGTAAAAGGACTCCAGAAATTTCAAGAAAATTCATGGATGATGGTGTGGTGGATAGAACTTCCAATAAAATCAGTGACTCAAACAAATAAAGGAAAAGGGGGTCGAACTGAGGAAACACATGGTTGCTATGACATAAAACTGAGTACTGACAGAACTGGAAGGTTGAAGAACATGAAAATGAAAAAATAGAAAATGATGGCTAGAAAATAGAACAATGTTTTTGGGAGAGGGTATTGGTGTGGTGAACCTACCCCAAAATTTTGGGCTCCAGCAGATCACGGAGCTGGGAGCTAAAATTCAAGCAAGGAGGCTCTGTCCTGATTTGGGCAGAACTCTGGTGATGGTGGTGGCGGCGCGATGGCGGTGGCGGCAGAAACAGAAATCAGAGGGGCAGAGAAGAAGGTAGTGTAAGGTTCCACACAGCACCCTCGGGTAACGCAGCGGATAACAAAAATTTTATTTGTCCGAATCTGACTGCATGGAATCCCAGATCCATGCTCTGATCGACGTTTTAATCACCCCAACCCCTAACTACGGGTTGTGTATTTATACCTTGCGCAGAACGACGCTGTCCGCAAGCCCGATGTAAAATACCGAGTCGCACAGATGCACGGCCTCTAGATCAGATCCACACGGATCCCTTGCGCAGCGACGGCACCCCCCGAGCATGACCTTCCCCGAGTCTTTCACCTTCGGGAGAGAGAGAGCAAGAGGGAGGAAAGGAGGGAGGAGCTAATCGTCCTTCTAATGGCCTTAATGCTTGATTAGCCAAGAGAAGAGGAGAAGCTCTCGTAACATGTCTATATATAGGATTTTGGCCATTTCTAAAAGAACCCATAAGGACCGAAATCGTATATATATCCTTTTATTATTGTACATATATATTAAGCCCTCTTTTAAACTCCTTTCCAAAAGGAATTAAGGGGATTTAATATGTGCATTTGTACAATAATAATCCGTCACCCAAGAATCCATTGTGGGTGATCCTCTAGGCCCTTAGTCACTCTAGTTTAAGGCCCATTAACTTCTAATTCCCAATTAGAAGTAAATTAAACTTATTATTCGCTTCTACTAGAGTCGAATAATAGTTTAATTTATTTCAAACTTTTGATCACGTTGGGTCAAGCAAATCCGCGTGATCCTAGAGGACGCCGGGTTTAAACCAGCCTGTCTGGTACCTGTAAGTCCACAGTTACCGCATCGATATAATCTCTCGCTCCTTCTATGAGTCTGGTACGATCGAGGGTATGGTTTCTGTCAAACCCCATGATCGTGCCATTTGACCATGACCTCCTTAAAGTGTATGACGTCCGTTCTAAATGAACTCACACGACCATGGCCAGGGATTTAATGGAGCGTCAATGTCATGACCCATTAACTGTCTGATATATACCCGACAGTGAGCGATCCCCTTTTGACCATTGATGATCTTCACATGTATCCTGGAGTGGTTAATGGCTCGGCAACTCATGACTTATGGTTAAAGTCACTTAGCCAAGTAATTAAACCATTCCAGTCCTCGTGTAAGATCCGATCAATGTCTCAGGTCAAAGGACCAACGATGCTACTGAGACCGTTGGATCTTCAGTTGACATTAGGTATAATCAACCATCTGAAGATCCAATAGCGGATCAGTTCAGTGCACTTCCTCCCAGGACGTACACCTACACATATGTGTTGGTGCCCCGCACCAGTGACCATGAGACTGGTCAGTCACACATCATGTGTACTGGTTTAATAGGTAATCAAAGTCCCCGAGTAATTACCCTCCAACCAGGAACAGTTTAAGGTATGTGTCCATGTAAAGTCAGTCTCATGATCGAGATCCCATCTCGAGTTGACTTTACAACCACATATCCTAGGGACATCGTAAAGTAATATACAATCACATATTTACGCTCAAACACCACTCTATTAATAATGAATAAGATCGTACAACTATTGGACCTACCCGACCCGAAATTGGCCTGTAGCACACCAATACTAACAATCTCCCACTTGAACTACTGTCAATTGCCCACAACTTTGAGGTCCATCTTATCCCGATGGCGCTCAAATACAGTCTATGTCAAAGGCTTAGTCAGTGGATCTGCTATGTTGTCTTCAGACGGTACACGCTCTACCGCCACATCTCCACGATCAACAATCTCCCGAATAAGGTAGAAGCACCTGAGAATATGCTTCGACCTTTGGTGAGATCTCGGTTCCCTCGCCTGGGCGATGGCCCCATTATTATCACAAAATAATGGGATGGGAGCTGATATCTTGGGAACTACGCCGAGTTCCAAGATGAATTTCTTCATCCAGACGGCTTCTTTAGAAGCTTCAGCTGCAACAATATATTCTGCCTCCGTCATCGAGTCTGCAGTCGTATCTTACTTGGAGCTTCTCCAACTGACTGCCCCTCCATTCAACATGAATACAAACCCAGACATGGATTTACAGTCATCTGGATCTGACTGGAAACGAGAGTCTATGTAAGCTCTAAGCTGTAGGTCCTATCCTCCATAAAGTAGAAAAAGATCCTTAACCCTTCGCAAGTACTTAAGGATGCCCTTTACTGCCTTCCAGTGCTCTTCGCCTGGATTTGTCTGATATCTACTGACAATGCTCAAAGCATTGGCAACATCAGGACGGGTACATAGCATTGTATACATGATTGACCCTATCGCCGAAGCATAGGGTACCTTATTCATGTGTGCCACCTCCTCAGAAGTTTTAGGACTCATCCCCTTGGATAGGCAAATTCCATGTCTCATGGGAATGAGACCTCTCTTGGAATTTTTCATCCTAAACCTTTTTAGGATAGTGTCTATGTACATGGATTGGGATAACCCTAGTATTCTTTTAGATCTATCTCGATAGATCCTTATGCCCAGCACATAGGATGCTTTTCCCAAATCCTTCATGGAGAAGGTCTTGGACAACCATGACTTAGTTGATGTCAACATCCCTACATCATTCCCAATGAGTAAGATGTCATCAACATAGAGGACCAAGAATGTCACAGAGCTCCCACTAACCTTCTTGTAAACACAGGGTTCATCTTCATTCCGAATGAAGTTGAAAGATTTGACAGCATCGTCAAATCTTATGTTTCAGCTTCGAGATGCCTGCTTTAATCCATAAATGGACCTTTGAAGTTTGCATATCTTATTAGGATGTAGCTTGGAGGTGAATCCTTCAGGCTATACCATGTACACCTCTTCCGACAGATTTCCATTAAGAAAAGTTATCTTCACATCCATTTGCCAGATCTCATAATCCAGGTATGCAGCAATGGCGAGAAGGATTCTGATTGACTTAACCATGGCTACTGGTGAAAATGTCTCGTCATAGTCAATGCCTTGCCTTTGACGATATCCTTTTGCCACTAGTCTAGCCTTATATGTTTCAATCTGTCCATCTGCTCCAATTTTCCTTTTGAAAATCTATTTGCAGCCGATAGGGACTTTCCCTTCGGGTACATCAACTAAGTTCCAAACTTTGTTGGTGTACATGGACTGGATCTCTGAATCCATCGCCTCTTGCCATTTCTCGGAGTCCGCACTACGGATTGCATCCTGGTACGATTGAGGATCTTCATCCTCATCGATACATACCTTAGAGGACCCCTCTGAGACATGTCCAACATATCTCTCAGGTTCTCTCGGTAGTCTACCAGATCTCCGTAGTGTTAGTGTTTCACTCTGAATAGGATCAACCGATACAGTCTCATCTAATGAGTCTGTATCTACGGGTTGTGATTCTTGGACCTCGTCCAATTCTATCTGGCTCCCACTATTTTTCCGGAGTAGATATTCTCTTTTCAGAAATACAGCTCTCTTAGCCACTAAGACCCTTTGCTCAGAAGGGTGATAGAAGTAATATCCAAACGTCTCTCTTGGATATCCCACAAACCTACACTTATCGGTTCTCAACTCAAGCTTATCACTATCGTTCTTCTTTATATGAGCAGGACACCCCTAAATTTTAATGTGATTAAAATTTAGTTTCCTGCCCTTCCATATCTCATATGGTATAGAAGGAACAGATTTACTTGAGATCCTATTCAATAAATAAGCCGCAGTCTCTAATGCGTAGTCCCACAGAGATAAGGGCAGTCCTCACATAGACATCATGGATCGGACCATGTCTAACAAGGTCATATTTCTCCTTTCGGATACACCATTATGTTGTGGTGTATACGGTGGAGTCCACTGAGAAATAATTCCATTGTCTTTAAGATAAGAAGTGAATTCATGGCTAAGATATTCACCTCCTCGATCCGATCGAAGAGCCTTAATACACTTTCCAGTCTGTTTCTCTACTTCATTCTTGTATTCTTTAAACTTCTCAAAGGCTTGTGATTTATGTCTCATTAAATAGACATAGTCATATCTCGAGAAGTCGTCAATAAAAGAAATGAAATAGAGGTGACCCCCTTTTGCCTCCATGGACATGGGTCCACACACATCCGAGTGTATGAGCTCGAGAAGGTCAACAGCCCTCTCACCATGTCCACTAAAGGGAGCCTTGGTCATCTTCCCCATGAGACACGACTCACATGTGTCAAATGGCTTGTATTCGAATATATTCAAATAGTCATTTGAGTGTAGGTGAGATACTCTTTTCTCGCCTACATGACCAAGCCTGCAATGCCATAGATATGCAGAATTCACTTCATCAGCATTGGAAACTTGCATAACATTAGAACATGTATCTAATACATAAAGACCATTGACTAATGAACCATTGGCTATAACCAAACCATTATTCATTATAGAGCACCCAGTGCTATTAAAAACCAATGTATATCCAATGTTATACAAACCATATATTGAAATAATGTTCTTAATAATATTAGGAACATAATAATAGTCATTCAACTCCAGAATGACTCCTAAAGGTAAACTGAGACGTGCAGTCCCGACAGCTTTAGCAGCAACTAAAGCTCCATTGCCCATCCTCAGTTCAATCTCCTTTTTGCCCAGCCGCCTTCTATTTGCCAGCACCTGCACAGAATTACAGATATGAGATGCACATCCAGTATCCAATACCCATGATGTAGATTCCATATATGACAAATTAAGGTCTATGACAAAAATACCTTCATTTAGAATTGCCTTGCAATTCCTTTTCCAATGCCCTGTTTCCCCGCATCGAAAACACTTGTCCTCTTTTTCATTCTTCTTGCCCTTCCCTTTGTCAACTTTGACGAGTTGCTTACCCATGGCCTTCTTCTTTCCCTTCCCTTTATCACCTTTAATGGATATTTGGGTGACCTTCCTTTTCTTGTTGGCCCGGCCAACAATCATTACAGAAGAAGATTGTTTATCTTTCTGCATAGTTCTTTCAGCACTCTTTAACATGTTGAGCAGCTCCGGGAGAGTTGCATCAATTCTATTCATGTTAAAGTTTATGATGAATGAAGAAAAAGAATCGGGCAATGGCTGGAGTATAAGATCAATGCATAGTTCAAGATCCAACTTGAACCCCAATGTATTGAGTCTCTCAATCCACTCCATCA
Source organism: Amorphophallus konjac (assembly GCA_022559845.1). Lineage (NCBI taxonomy): Eukaryota > Viridiplantae > Streptophyta > Magnoliopsida > Alismatales > Araceae > Amorphophallus > Amorphophallus konjac. The sequence continues at coordinate 251,337,407 of CM040127.1, forward strand.
TTTTCAGTACATGAGCCTGTACTGAAGCACCCTCTGACATCCGTGTCCTGAAAAGCTTCTTGGAGATGTCATACCTCTCAATCCTACTCTGCTCCCCGAAGAGCTGGCGTAGATTAAGAAGTATACTTCTACAATCAATCTTTTCGAATTACCTCTGTAGCTCGGGAGCCATAGAGGCCAACATGTAACATTAGGCAAGGGAAGAGTCTTCAGACCATTTGGCATAAGTCATTAACTCGCCCTCGTCGGCATCGGGAGCTGGCTCAGAATGAACCGTGTCCAACACGTAGGCTATTTTTTCGACGGTGAGGACTATGCGTAGATTACGCAGCCAATCCGAGTAGTTCGGTCCAGTCAGTCTGTTGGCATCCAAGATGCCACGGAGGGGGTTGGACGACAACATTGTAATCTGGATAAGAAATAAAAGACAACTTAGCATGTGTTCAAATTCTAACTTAGATGTGATTTTCTATCTTAGTTAGTCCCACTATTTTTCGATCGAACTATATAACCCTCAGTATATAGAACGGGAGATCAACGAGATCAACTTAGTGGGTCAGAATCCCAACGAGACTGATGTACGACCTTGTGGAAAGCACAACAAGCCATACACCATCTCAAGGGCAGTCAACAGGCACTTGCATCTAATACAATATCGATATTCGGCCCCCGAGAAATCATCCTCTTGTGCAAAGCACAACAAAGGATATTCTTGGTTAGATCTAACCATCATTACTACATAGCAATGAGTTCATGACCCGACCATTGTGGAAAGGACAACAAGACCGAGTTCAATTCCTCACCTTATTGAGGTCAACCCTTGGAGTTATATCCCGCCCCCAAACTCATGGACTTTGTGGAAAGCACAACAAATCCATGAAATGAAGACGTTCATTCACTCCATAATGATGGAGGGCCACGACGACTCCTAGAGCCACTCTTACCAGATCTAAAATTTTTTCGTGAGGGAATTTGATTTTATCTTGATCTCACCCTAGGTGGTAATATAAATATATCCAATATATTTACTATACCTAGTAGTTTGCACAAAGTAAATGCATCCAATGCAAAATTAAATCGCAAGTGATCATGGACTTCATTCCTAATGTAACTAAGATATCCGGCCCGCTTCCGAAGCAGCTAGATCGTCCTCGTCGGGTGTGCTCCGCGCTTTCAAACTCCGACGCCGCATTAATTACAACTTTTACACGGCACGCAGGCCGAAAAAATGTAAATTACATGTCAATAAAATTCCAGCAGCCCTTAGGGCGAGTACAACATTGGAGGGAGATAGAAGTACATAGGAATTTAAACAGAGAGAGAAAGGAGGTTTGCAGACCCCAATTAATTACATTAACCAAGTCCATGATCACTTGCCAACCCATTTATGTAAAATTCAATCAAGGGTTATTTTTCTAAAAATAATCCTTACTTTTGGATTTAAAATGGGATGTGCAAACAAAAATAGGCTAGCTTTGTTTAATTTTAAAAATCGAAGCATGATTAACTAAAATTAAACATATAAGCAAGCCAATGCAAGGTAAATAAATCAATTCACGTAAAGAACCATCATTTATAACAGGGGCATGCATATTTGAATCTGATTCAAATAAGTTAGATAATTATTTAAATTTAAATTTAATTATCTAATAATCAAATTTAAATTAAAATTTTAAACATGACAATCATTTAAATTTAAATTCAAACTAATTATCCAATAATTTTGTTTGAAAGTAAATTTAAATAATGTAATTATCCTCAATTATCAATATTCTAAAATTCAAATTTTGAATTTAACAATTATCTAATAATTAAAATTTCAAATATTTGAATTTTATAACATTTAACTTCAATGAAATTCAAATTTTAAATTTACTAATTATCTAATAATTAAAAATTTGAGAATTAAATTTTTTACTGAAGTAACTTCAATTATTACCAATTTATCTCAAGGTAAATAGTAATTATCTCACCTCAGTAAATTCAAAAGGGTTAAATAAAATTTAACATTTGACATATACTATTGAGATAACACAATCATTATTTGAGATAAAAAATTAGATTAATTTACTGTGCATTTATATATATATCACATATGTATATATATTTACACAAATAAATTAACCAAAAGTAAATTTTTTTTAATAAATAAAAAAAAGTGTCGGCAGGGCGCGGCCGCCCACGCGGGACGCGAGGGCGGTCGCGCCCACACGCGCGCCTGCAACGCGGGCGCCCGACCGCTTGGCGGGCGCCGCCCGCGCACACAGGCGGGCGCACTGCGCCCTTAGCGGCGCAGTGCACCCAGCGCCAAATTTTTTTTTAAAATTTACTCCAGAGATGCCCAGCATCGTGGCAGAAGAGAGATGCCCAGTATCCCCTTCTTCTAATAATAATTGAAGATTTTAAATCCCCTATAAACATGGTTCTATACGGTGATAAAACACCGACCAGAGCGCGAACCTGGCTCTGATACCACGTAAGGTTCCACACAGCACCCTCGGCCAACGCAGCGGATAACAAAAATTTTATTTGCTCGAATCTGGCTGCATGGAATCGCAGATCCATGCTCTGATCGACATTTTAATCATCCCAACCCCTAACTACGAGTTGCGTATTTATACCTTGCGCGGAACGACACTGTCTGCAAAGCCCGATGCAGAATACCGAGCCGCACAGATGCACGGCCTCTAGAGTAAATCTACACGGATCCCTTGCGCAGCGACGGCACCTCTCCAGCACGACCTTCCCTGAGTCTTTCACCTTCTGAAGAGAGAGAGCAAGAGGGAGGAAAGGAGGGAGGAGCTAATCCTCCTTCTAATGGCCTTAATGCTTGATTAGCCAAGAGAAGAGGAGAAGCTCTCGTAACATGTCTATATATAGGATTTTGGCCATTTCTAAAAGAACCCATAAGAACCGAAATCGTATATATATCTTTTTATTATTGTACATATATATTAAGCCCTCTTTTAAACTCCTTTCCAAAAGGAATTAAAGGGAATTAATATGTGTATTTGTACAATAATAATCCGTCACCCAAGAATCCATTGTGTGTGATCCTCTAGGCCCTTAGTCACTCAAGTTTAAGGTCCATTAACTTCTAATTCCTAATTAGAAGTAAATTAAACTTATTATTCGCTTCTACTAGAGCCGAATAATAGTTTAATTTATTCCGAACCTTTGACCACGTTGGGTCAAGTAAATCCGCGTGATCCTAGATAACGCCGGGTTTAAACCAGCCTGTCTGGTACCTGTAAGTCCACAGTTACAGCATCGATATAATCCCTCGCTCCTTCTATGAGTCTGGTACGATCGAGGGTATGGTTTCTGTCAAACCCCATGATCGTGCCATTTGACCATGACCTTCTTAAAGTGTATTACGTCTGTTCTAAACGAACTCACACGACCCTGGTCAGGGATTTAATGGAGCGCCAATGTCATGACCCATTAATTGTCTGATATATACCCGACAGTGAGCGATCCCTTTTTGACCATTGATGATATTCACACGTATCCTGGAGTTGTTAATGGCTCGGCAACTCATGACTTATGGTTAAAGTCACTTAGCCAAGTAATTAAACCATTCCAGTCCTCGTGTAAGATCCGACCAATATCTCAGGTCAAAGGACCAACGATGCTACTAAGACTGTTGGATCTTCAGTTGACATTAGGTATAATCAACCATCTGAAGATCCAATAGCGGATCAGTTCAGTGCACTTCCTCCCAGGACGTACACCTACACATATGTGTTGGTGCCCCGCACCAGTGACCATGAGACTGGTCAGTCACACATCATGTGTACTGGTTTAATAGGTAATCAAAGTCTCCGAGTGATTACCCTCCAACCAGGAACAGTTTAAGGTATATGTCCATGTAAAGTCAGTCTCATGATCGAGATCCCATCTCGAGTTGACTTTACAACCACATATCCTAGGGACATCGTAAAGTAATATACAATCACATATTTACGCTCAAACACCACTCTATTAATAATGAACAAGATCGTACAACTATTGGGCCTACCCGACCCGAAATTGGCCTGTAGCACACCAATACTAACAGGTAGAAGGGCTTCACACCCTAGAGAAGGCAGAAATCCATCTGCAAGGGGGAGAGGAGAGAGGAACAAGGGACGCACCCTTCAAGGCTCAAGCCAATTTCACTAAATTTTCATCATTCATCATTAAACCTTACAAAACACTATACATGGGTTTATATAGAAGGGGAGGAAGGGGGAGGGAGTTGGAATTTTGTGGGAGAGAGGGGAGGGGTAGCATTTTCTTCCCCCATGTGGTCAATTGGCCTAAAAAAAGAAAATACAAAATATCATTTTAAGGGGGGGCACCCTCTTGACTTAAGGGGAGGCATCTTGGACATTTTTCACCCATTGTCTCCTTGACTTGTCCAAGAAGGAAAGAATCCTTCTAGAAGCCACCTTGGTATTTGACCAGCCCTACATGGACCCCTAGGGCTTAAGTGACCAATGGAGAAGGAGTGAGGGGTTCCCTTGTTGGTCCTATTGGACTTTTGCACAAAAACCCACTAAAACCTAAAGACTCATAGTTTGGCTTATAAAGCCTTACAATTGCACATATGTTTTCCCAAGGATATAAAAATAAAATAAAAGGACACAAATATAAATTAAAAATGTCAGTGCCCGGTGTTGATTCCCATCAATTCTCCCTGGGTGGGAAGAACTCGACCCCGTCGAGTAAGGGGTGCGGCTGCTCGAGTTGCTCCGACGGATGCATCACCGAACCTGGAAGCGCGGAGTACGCTCCACTCCAAGTAATCGACACATGCTCATCCCGTATAGATTTGATATGCACACGCTGCTGGGGAGGAGGCTATAGGTGGTGGGGTCACTCTCAAATGAAGGGAGGCGGCTCAAAGACTCACTAGGAATCACCGCTGGGTCCCTTATGTGACTAGATCCGATATGTGAGGTAGAACCGATCCCAAAGTCCGACAAGTCTCGCACTCGACAAGGACTAACAACGTGAGTGTACATAAGACCAACTCGACTCGATGTATGCACATGCACTTGACAGACAAACGGTATGAAACAAAGACTGACACCTGACCTTAAACAAACCTATGGTTAGTTCGACTCATGCATATGTAAAGGTGCACCAGGACACCCGAATATGTGACATGCATGCGTTTGACGTAACCGGTGGTTGGCAGAATGGAGAATTCCTAGACCTCCTAAAGTAGACCATGCATGCATATTGGACTTAGATGTGGGAGGGCTAGGGGTACCAAATACATCTTCTTACTTTCCCCTAGATGATGGTGTATCTTGCAAGTGAACGGGCTTGGTGGGTGTCGACGACCCGGCCCGTGGGGAAGGGGTGTGGTAGTGGACTCCCTCGAAGAAGTGAAGTATGTATGGTGGGTCTAGGGGTCCACTAGGGAATGGGTCAAAAGGATCAAAGAAGGTATGACCCCTTGTGGTGGGTTCCCACAAGTCACGGTCCCATGTATGGAAGTCTTGAAGGTGTGGATGGTCACCTTCATGCATTGTGGTAGGTGGGACGGTGATCATATGTAGGAAGTATGATTCCTCCCTCAGGTAAAAGGGTATGAAGTCGGGCTCGGCCGGCATGGGGAGGAATAAGAGAATCTTCGTGGTGACACAACCCATGGTGCACACCGAGGTAATGGACCCGAAGGCCGGATGAGTGAAGCTACGACTAGTGGGTTGGTCGAGGTCTCGGGCCAATAAGCGCGTCAACTTCCCGATGGGGACATCGCTTACCACTTCCCATTTCTCCATGGGTCCCGATGATCGCCATTGTGTTCGTCTTGATTTCTTGAGTCGAGTTATGTAATTTTCATATTTTTATGGAGTCATATCATTGTAATTTTTCTTTTATTTGAGTCAAGTCCCTAGGTTAATGAGTCATCTACCTAAGTTTATTATCATTATGTCAGTTAGATTGGTTAATGGGCCCAGTTATATGGGCTTGGCCCAGGGGCGCCCCTTTCCCCCTTGGTTAGTTGTCATTAGTCCAAAAGTCAGGGACTTATGTTGAATTGTGGGCTTCCTATAAATAGGACCCCAATCCCACCAGTTGAAGCTAATGAAGATTTGATAAAGTTTACCAAAGCAATTATGCATCTCTCTCTCTAGCTCTCTCTCTCTATCTCTCTCTCTCTCAAGAAGGGGCGACCCTTTCTCTCTCCTCTCCCCTCTCTCTCTCTAGGTCGACCAGCCCTCTCTCTCCTCCCCTTGCCACCTCATCCTCCACATCAGCCCTCCCCACCCTTTCACCTTCCCAAGGCCATTAACCCCCCTTTACTCCCACCACTCCCCAAGCAACCCTTCCCCTTCCCCATACAACCCTCCATCTTCCCAAGAGGAATCCCCACTTCCCAAACAACTCTTCCCCTCCCCAAGGCAACCCCTCCCCTTCCCTAGGCCTCCATTAAACACCTCCATTAACCCTCCACCCAAATCAAAGAGAACCCTCCCCATTTCCCCAAGCTACTTGCGCCCCCATCACCCCACCACCTCCCCCTTGGCCATTTGCGCACCCAGCCCCTCTCCCTGCTAGCTCCGCCCCTGGCCTCCATCTCACCACCCCTCCCACCTCCCAAACCACTCCCCTCCACCAAAGCAACCATCTCCCTCACCCCGCCACCAAAGAAAACCACCCCCCACCCTTTTCTCTCTTCTCATTTGCATACAGCTGAAGACTTACAGATCAGCACCCTGTTGCAGCGTCGCCCACGACCTCATCCCGGGATCTTCTGGGGGCGTGGTCTACATTGATGGAAAGCTCTTCCAGTCGTCTTCGCAGGCAAGGTGGTTTCGTCTCAATCCGAGGTCGGAGCTGTCCGGGAGAACCAGTCTCCCCCGACTGTGCAGGACTCCCTCTGCAGAGCACCTGAACCAGAAGAGAAGCTGTACCACGAAGAACCGCAGAAGAATCAGGCCACGAGCTCTTCTCCAAAGTTCTTCCTCGTCCAGTCCACTTTCAGAATCAAGAAGCAGAACTTCGTTCAGCGTCCGAGGGCCGAAGTTACCATTTTTCCCCCTCGGCTGCGTGGGTCTGCCTCCCACAGTCTGCAACGACCATCCTTCACTATTCTGCGTCCCCCAGTCCTCTCCGACATTAGACGGCTTCCCCGTCAGTTTTTATGGGAAGAGGGCTCATCCACGGTTCCAGAAACTTTGGCGGTTCATAAATCGGAGTCCGAGAGCAGTCGGGGCACTCTCTGCAAACGGCTGTCAGAAACAGGAAGCTGCCGCGCCCAGATTCTGTCTCCCTGATCGAACCTTGTCCCGGGCCCGCAACTGCAACAGAAGAATTTCGCAAAATTCAGAAGCATCCTAGTCCCAGATACGAAGCGTTCCCCACTGGTCTCGCCATCAGAAGAATTCCAGAACGGGATCTACGGCCTTGACATCAACTGTCAGTCAGCCATCGCAGAGAGCAGGCAGATTCGGCCTCGGCTTCTCCTTTCGCGTTTCCGGCGAATCTCCCCTCCCCGCCTGGCCGGCTCACCGCCCCTCCCTGCGTGGAGGTAGTGTTTGCATGTAATTCAATCATCCCCACCCCAAGTCCACCCTCCTGCGAGAGGTGTAGTGATTGTAACCCTTTAAACAGGCCAAGCTTCATCGGCGCAGTGTGCGGGGAATCCACACTTCCCCGCTCGCCCTCGTCTCCGAACGGGGTTGGTTTCTTCAAACCAACCAGGTGAGCCTCTACCCTTGCTCCATTTACTTCTGTTCATTTCATATCCGTAAAACTTTTCCGCTGGTCGGTGAGAGAGCGCCCGTTCCCGGAGCCACTAACTCTTGTGTGGTCACAGTGGCCAAAGTGAGAGAGTGACCTAGTGCTCCCAAGGCACCCGGCCGCCCTTGATCGTGGGCATCCTACCTTCGGGAGGGAAAACCTTAGTTGTGCTGGCCCTCTACCAGCAAGGGTCCCTCTCCCCCACCTCGACTCGGCATCATCGAGTCACCACGGGTAACGGGTGCGCACGGTGAGACGGCGTCTTCCAAGCTTTCTCGACTTTTATGAATGCGTTTGCGAATTAAGTCCAAGGGATCATTGTCACTTGCTGCATTCCCGTCGATGTTTCACATCACTTCCATTGTGAGTCTAATCCCATAACAAGGTCATCCAAGGTATCAACATGATGACTAGACCGGAATGTAGTGTGGAATGAGTTGACGGGCACCAGTGGTAGGGTGGGGTCCATGGATGGGTAAGGAGGTGGGACCAAGCCATCCTTGAGCCAGCTAAGAAGTGGCTCGACTATAAAAAGTGTACCCGTTAGAAACACGGGTGGCTCGGGCTGTGGTGGGTGAGGCCGTGGGGCAAGCTGTCCTACCGGCTCGAGAATCGACTGAGAGGTAGATGCTTGTCGAAGGGCGGCATCTGCTCGCCGAATGGCGGCATCAAACCTTGCCTCGAAAGGCTCAACCTCGAGAGCGACCTCATATGACTGCGCCAGAGAGAACGCGTCGCGGATAAGACATTCATACCGGAAATGAAGCCGCAAACATCTCCGGAACTGAGAGGCCGTCGTGGTGCTGTCCTCTCCAAGTCCGTTTCTAAACCGGTACACTTCGAAGTCCCTAATGTACTCGGACACGGACTTCTCGCCTTGGACGGGTCGGCATGGGTTGGCCATAGTTGCCAAAAGATGGGAACAGATCCCTAGGAATGGGTATGCAATGGCATTTTTTTTTGCTTTTATAAGCAAAATTTCTTGCAAACTAATGCAAGCACCTAGACACGACTCTAAATGCGATGCAAAGTTGAAATGCCGACTCGACTACACACCTAGACACGACCAAGATTCGATACCTGGCGGAGTCCGGGGATCCGAATACCCTCTCACGCGAGTGAATCACCTCTCCGATAGACGTAACCTAACGGTCGGGCGACACCTTTTTATATACCGAACAATGGTATGCAAATGAGACACCTAGACCAACTTAGACAATGACTAGACTTAAATGACACTCTTTTTTTGTGTGTTTTGAACCAAATACTACCCTAGACTCAAACCGACGCTCTGATACCAAATTGATGCGGGACGGACACGCGACCTGGGACTCTAGCTCGCGATCATCCCTATGCGAGGGAAGACGTGGGACCGTGTGCGGTTGAGAAACCGGCAGTGAGTCTCAGGTATCGGCTTTCCGCATGTACTCGGATCGAGTCACGGGACGAGTCACTCACTCTCGCTCTCTCGCAGCGGTGATAACAATATATATCGGGCTAAGAATCCTAACACTCGCAGCGGCATATACAAATAGATACGAGTAAAGCAAATGCGAAAGAGAGAGGGAGCGAATTTACCTCCACGCTCCGGGTGTGGGGTAGACGATCACGGCCAAGTCAGTAACTCTCGGTACAATAAATATTTAAATTACAACAGTGAATTTTGATGCCCACTCCACGCAGGGAGGTAACGGGCTATAAGTGGGCCCGGGAGGACCGATCTTGGGTTGACGGGCAGCACTTTGATCACCCCGTCGGTGCGGTTCGGACGGCGCAAGATGCTGGTTGTGGGGCCCACGTGCTGGTCGGCGGGTCCGAGTGGGCCCGGAGTGGTACCGCTGTGACGGTGGCTCCTGGAGAAGCGCTCCCTGGGACGGCGGCACGCTGGTTCGCTTTGCGGAAGGCGAGTCGGCTCCGGTCTTCACTTGTTGACCTTGCTACCCACGGATCTGAAGCTTCTATTTTACAGCACGCGACCCAGCGAGATCTGTTGCTGCGATCAACGCCAACATCAGATCGACACGAAAGTGGTACCGTTGGAAAGCTGATCCGAAATCCGTCGACCATGGACTATGGAAAGAATTTCTATGGATCTGGATTTTTCGTGGTGGATTTTTTAATGGACTGACTGACAGACTCAGAAAACTCAGGATAGAAATAGAGTTTCCTGATAACTTGTGTTGACCGTGACTCAAACCTCAGATCTGGAACTTGGACTCTTCACGAAAGTTGTAGAGGAAGAAACAAGGAAGACGGAGATAATTTTTGTAGAATTTCTAGTGGAGGTTTGATAGGGGAAAACGATTTTATACTGGACAAGGGTCGGATCTGAACTGCACAAAACAAAACAGATTTGGGAAAAGATAGTGATTTTTAAAAATAGTAAAAGGACTCCAAAAATTCCAAGAAAATTCGTAGATGATGGGTGTGGTAGACAGAACTTCCAATAAAGTTGGTGACTCAAACAAATAAAGGAAAAGGGGGTCGAACTGAGGAAACACAGGGTTACTGTGACATAAAACTGAGTACAGACAGAACTGGAAGGCTGAAGAACACGAAAATGGAAAAATAGAAAATGAAGGCTAGAAAATAGATTTTTTTTGGGGTGAGGGTATTGGCGTGGTGAACCTATCCCCAAAATTTGGGCTCCAGTAGATCACAGAGCTGGGAGCTAAAATTCAAGCAAGGAGGCTCTGTCCTGATTTGGGCAGAACTCCGGTGATGGTGGCGGCGGCGCGATGGCGGTGCGATGGCGACGGCGGCAGTAACAGAAATCAGAGGGGTAGAGAAGAAGGTAGAAGGGCTTCACACCCTAGAGAAGGTAGAAATTCATCTGCAAGGGGGGGAGGAGAGAGGAACAAGGGGCGCACCCTTCAAGGCTCAAGCCAATTTCACTAAATTTTCATCATTCATCATTAAACCTTACAAAACACTATACATGGGTTTATATAGAAGGGGAGGAAGGGGGAGGGGGTTGGAATTTCGTGGGAGAGAGGGGAGAGGTAACATTTTCTTCCCCCATGTGGTCAATTGGCCCAAAAAATTAAAATACAAAATGTCATTTTAATGGGGGGCACCCCCTTGACTTAAGGGGAGGCATCTTGGACATTTTTCACCCATTGTCCCCTTGACTTGTCCAAGAAGGAAAGAATCCTTCTAGAAGCCACCTTGGCATTTGACCAGCCCCACATGGACCCCTAGGGCTTAGGTGGACCAATGGAGAAGGAGTGAGGGGGCCCCTTGCTGGTCCTACTATACTTTTGCACAAAAACCCACTAAAACCTAAAGACTCAGCGTTTGGCTTATAAGCCTTACAATTGCACATATATTTTCCCAAGGATTTAAAAATAAACTAAAAGGACACAAATGTAAATTAAAAATGTCAGTGCCCGGTGTTGATTCCCATCACAAACAAAAAATGGGGTTAAAAATAGAGATACCCTGGCAGCCCCAGTCATCCTCGTCACAAGGAGGCGACTGGGGGCAAAAAGGCCAACAACCCGGCAGAGGTGAAAACCCGAAAGGGCATCTCAGGTAAAATTGGGAAACCCCTAGACGTGAAAACTCGCAAGGGTGCGTCGGAAAAAGCTAACGGGGGTTGGCTCTGGCGAAAACTCGAAAGGGTGGTAGAGCCGATAATGAGAAAATCCTCCTCTTCCCACCTGCTCAGGGTGGCCTTCCACCCACTCCTCAATAGGTCGTAGTCCCTCTAGATATCGGCCTTCAATCAACCGACATTGCCAGATCATTAACCTTGCAATCTCCAGTCAGCCTTACACCACCCTACTTAGCTCATTCTACCTTCGGCCCTCGCTCAGTCGTGGCGGGCCGACAAGTCCCAGTGTCTACGCGACATCCTAGTCGCCATCCCGGCAAGCTCCAGTCTCAGCTTATTCCCAGATTGTCGTCATCCTACACTCCTACATTCTACACCCCTTTAATCCAGAACTCTCCAGTCTCATTGTGGCTCTAGTTCCTCCTGAAATATCTGGCTCACCGGTTATCACCCTGATCCCATCCTGCCATGGCAAGGTGGCCCCCAGTCCCATAACTCGGCGATTTCTAAAAGCCCTTGTTAAGGGCGAAACAATATCTGGTCACCTACATTCTCCAGCTTCAGGTTACGTCCCCTGACAGCAGCACGCTATGGACGGCAATCTCCAATAATAATAATAATAATAAATGGGGTTAAAAATAGAGATACCCCGGCGGACCCGGTCGTCCTCATCACAAGGAGGCGACTGGGGACAAAAATTGCCACCAACCCAGCTGAGGTGAAAACCCGAAAGGGCGTCTCAGGTAAAATCGGGTAACCCCTCGGTGTGAAAACCCGCAAGGGCACACTGAAAAAAGTAAAAGGGGGTCAGCTCTGGCGAAAACCAGAAAGGGCAGTAGAGCTAGTAAAGAGAATAAAAAAAACTCTCTCCCTCTCTATTCCTCACTGATGATAGTTGTCAACCGCGGCATCCTGCCGATGGCAAGCTCAACATCACTCCACATCAATGGTGGCCATTACACCCCTCAGGGACAGTCATCGCCAATTCCAGCTCCGATATTTGGCTATACACCTCGACGGTCAGCCGACCAGTCCCAGCCTCCGGCCACTACACGTCAGCAGTTAGCCGGCAAGTTCCAGTCCCAGTGCCCAACTTCCAGTCCCAATGCCCAGCTTCCAGTACCCAGTACTCAGCTTCCAGTACCCAGTACTCAACTTCCAGTTCCCAGTACTTAGCTCCCAGTACCCAGTACCCAGTACCCAGCTCCCAGGACCCAGTACCCAGCTCCCAGTACCCAGTACCCAACTTCAGTACCCAGTACCCAGTACCCAGTACCCAGTACTCAATCTTCAACACCCGATACCCAGTCCCCAGTCCCAGTATCGGGATTCTGGTACCCAGTTCCATGTGGCCAACATCGGCACCTAGTAGGAGAATTAACCACGACTAACAATATGTGGTCGCCAGCCCCTGCACACAGTATTGTTCCACGAGAGGAGAGGTGGGACGACACAAGAAGTGACAAAAGAAGTTCGCACTTTTGTCATTTATACTCTATAAAAACAGCCCGAGACATGCCCTTGGGGTAACAAAAGCATGTACAATCAGACACATAATGTCATGTCCCGAGCGCGGAAGCTTACCCGTGGCGCGACAGTCCTTTATATAGAACCAAAGCGATCTAGCTAATTAGTGGAAAATGATTCATGAATTTGGTATTGAGGTTAACATCAAACAGCCGGCATTTACTATCATTAGATGGATGCCCCCTTCTGTTAACTATTCTCTTAATATTGATGGGGCTTGTAAGGGCAATCCAGGCCCGGCTAGAGGGGGAGGCTGCATAAGAAATCCTTATGGTCAAGTTCTGCTAAGTTTCTCCTACTTCTATGGGAATGGCACAAATATGCTTGCTGAAGGAAGAGCTCTTCTGGATGGTCTACGTCTAGCCAGCCTGCATTCTATTCCTTTGTCAATCATTTATACGGATTCTATGGTTATGGCTGATATGCTAACCAATAAGAAAGATCCCCCTTGGTCCCTTCTTTCATGGTGGGCAGAAATTCAAGAAGTCTTCCATTCTTGTGGCTGCCCCATCACTCACACCTACAGAGAGATTAATCAGGTTGTTGATGCCCTTGCCAATCATGCAATATTCATTGGCCGCAACAAGGAGTTTTATTCTTTCAAAGATTTGCCCATATTAGCCAAAGCCTATGCTTTAGCGGATGCCTCTTCTGTTCCTAATTTTTGTAGAACTTTTGTATAGTCTCTTTTCATTTTCATTGTACTAGAGACTTGGTCTCTTCAGTCTCTATTGATCTGTACAGATTCTTCACAAAAAGAGAAGTAATAAAATCAGCATTTAGGGGTTTGCTTGGTGGAGTGAGAACATTCCCTTCCTCTGGAATGGGGGTGCACTCTCCCTTCGGCCGCTAGATGACTTTGTGATTGATATAAAAAAAAAATTAGTGGAGATCTTCCTTAGACAATTTAAAGAGTGCGCAAATGACTAAGCAAATTACTAAGCCTAGACTTGAAAATAACATAAATAGTTCAAGCTATAGATTATTACAACTAACCAAAATGTCAAATTCGTAGAATCAACTACTAGTCCTCACTCTTTTATTAGTTTTGATCAAAGGAAATACAAATGACATAACTGGACAACAACTGACGTACGTAGAGATTACAATTTAACACAAAATAGTGGAATTACAATAACACAACATGACAATTGATGACTCCATTCATACACTCATCACTCAGACTCATCCCCTTCCGTGTTCTGGTCGATATCCAAACTACCTGAAAAGGTTAGAAAACAACTAGATGAGTGAATCGCTCAGTAGGAATTACATCTCAAGATTTAACATGCTGTAAGTGGTTTACAAGTTCAATTAATGTCGGTAAGCTATGCATGTAGATGAGTAGATATCAAGGATTGTAAAAATCGTCAAGAGCAGTGAAGGAATAACAAGTGAGAGTATAAGGATTCCAACTTCAATGCAGCAATAGCAAGAGATTTCAAGCAAGTAATAACTGGAATTAACAACATCTTTCCAAGAGTAGTAAGAATTCATGTCAATCAAGTAATAGAAAGTAATATAAATTCAAGCATGTAAAACTGGAATTGACTATTTATCAATTTCATTCAAGTAAAATTTTACCCTTCTGCGCGGGTCTCAAGTCAAATCAATCAAGTAATATCACGAGAATGAGTGGAATGTCTAAAGTCTAGCAAGCAAGTACTCCGGTGCAATGCCAAAAACCGTGGTCAATAAACTCCCATGGGCACAAGTACCTTTGGGTGCTCCTCCCATGACCAGACCGGGCCCTATATGCACAACATTGGTCATGTTTGTCGACATCCACTCTCATTTATAGCCAATATGGAATTTCAAGGGTTGACCAGGTAGGATATATATATAAGGTGGATTATAGAACAGAATCTAAGGCGTATCGTTATGTAGGGACGAAGTAGGAGTAAAAACCAGCAACGTTTGATACATGGAAAAATTAGGTGAGATTGGTGCCTTGTAGGCTACTTGACATGTTCAGAAATGACATCATCACAACGGGGTGCCCTCCTGTGAACTATATAGGGTTTAGGAAACCCAATCAGGGGTTAAATGGCACCTCTCATGCTGCCATTTATCGGTGAATGGCGTCCAGAAACCAGGCGCATCATTCGGGGGTTCATGGTCTCGGAAAAACAAAACTTGGGGTCCGTTTAATAGGTGCCCAGGTTATTGCCATCTTCTTGAAATTGGCACCAAGGGGGCTGCCATCTTCTTGAAACTGGTGCCCTGGGCTGCCACCTTCTGTTAGAAGGCGTCCTAGGGGCTGCCATGATCTTCATTTTTAGTTTGTAAATAGCTTTGTAATACATTTTTAGTTCTTTTGCTATTATTAGTTTTTGTGAGAGAGTTTGTGAGTTTTTAGTGTTATCGAAGAAGCAAGGAGAGAGAGAGAGGGGCAGGAGACCCCTTCAGGTTTTAATTTCATTCACTGTTACTTTATGTTTTTGAGTATTTTAGCCTTGTGTAGTCATTTACATACTTATATGATCTTCATTTAAATTTATTATCTTCTTCAAAGTTATTCATATTTAAGTTCTATATATTTTCTCTTTTTATCATTTCCTCTAATTCCTCTTCGTTTTTAAGTTATTGCACGTTTTTTAAGTTCTGTCCTGGCACATTACTACTCATCTAAGTTGATACCTTATTTTATTCCTCAATTTTGAAGCTCTTCCAATCTTATTTTCTTTCTGAGTTCTTCATAAAAGTTGTTCCTCTCTTGTAGATCTAAATTTTCTTCTTATACCACTTCCTCTGATTCTTTACCGTTTTTAAGTTATTTTAATTTCCCCACGGTTCTATCTTTTACGAGTTTTCTGTTCATCCGCGCCGATAGATGTCAGTGTTTCATGTTTTTCACCATCTTCCTCTCATTTTCTGTCTCTACACTCTTCATAAAACTTCTTCCTAACTCTCAGATCTTCAACTTTATCTTCCGTCACTTCTTCTAATTTTTTCTGGTTTTAAAGTTATTTCTCTTCCTAACTCACCCTATTCGCATTATAATTTTTCATGTGTTCTTCTATCTATTCCACCCGTTCTACACACTAGTGTCGACACCTTAGGTGTTGACACAAGTGTCAACACCTAGTGTCAACACCTAGTGTCAACACCTAGTGTCGACACTTAGGTTGTTCCCTGGGTGTCGACACTTGTGTGTATGTGTCCTTGTAGGTGTCGACATGGAGGTTTAGCTCGTAGTTAGATTAGGCTAACAGATTATTTGACAGATTAACTAATAGATTAGGTAAAACATGATAAAGCTAATTATGTAAACATGTAATTAGATTACGCTAGCAAATTTATTTAACAGATTAGCACAATATATCGGGTGGTTAACTTGTAGTTAGATTAGGCTAACATATTATTTGACAGATTAACTAATAGATTATGTAAAACATGATAAAGTTAATTATGTAAACAAGTAATTAGATTAGGCTAGCAAATTTATTTAATAGATTAGCACAATATATCGGGTGGGGATGAGGTTAATACTACTAATACTTATTTTACCCTAGATTAGCTCTGCTAGATTAGCTGCTGATTAGGTTAAAGCTTGAGAATACCTACTAACCCATTTACTTAAACATGGTCTATCTAGAATATGGTGTAATCATTTAGCGTAAAACATGTCTGTAACACAAGTAATGTGAAGATTTAGCTCATCATGCGATTAGATTAGGTGATCTAACTTACTAGCTAATATATTCTAACAGATTAGCTAACATTTACTTGATCTATGTGAAAGCATGATAGAAATTGTTGTAAACATGGTTTATCATATGGAACATCGCATGGAGATGAGCTAATACTATAATTTTTTTTCCTAGATTAGCTATCTTAGACTAGCTAATCTTTGGTTAAAAGCCTGAGAACACCTACCTCTATGAGGACAACTAGGTACGGGTAAAAGAAAAGGACAGCTTTCTTCCCTCCTCTGCAACCTCTGCAGCTTCAGAGAATGCTCCTTCTCCTCTGCAACAAGCCTTTGAACTAACGTGGATGATCTGCCTCAATAGAAGGGTGTGATATAGGAGTTTTAGGATTTTAGGTAGACAGGGGGAAAACCAGATCCGAGATAATAGCATCCATTGTGCGATGCCAACTCAAACAGGTTGTCCGTGTCTGAAAGGATATGGGATAATGGGATGCCAACTAATAGGTTGTCTGGAAGAAGTAACAGCCTGGAGAGGGTCATGTATGCCACGTGTTAACAATGTTACATCATTTAGAAATTTTATATCTAATGAACCATGTTAATAAAAATAGTAAATTGTATATTTTTATGATCCCTAGATTTTTCTGATAATTTTCATAATTTTATTTTATTAAAAATATGCTAGAATAAAATTCAACCCGAAACTCGGCTTTTAACTTCAAAGCTTTTTATCTTTAAAAATTGATGGAATCAGTGTATGAAATTTCATGGCTAGGATCCTTACATTTTTCTCTTATTTTACATATAATTTATTTCATAAAATTCTTTTTAAATAAAAGTGACACTATTGACACTTGGTGTCAACACTCAGGGTAGGTGTCGACACCTTGTGTCAACACCTAAGGTAGTGAACACATTCACGTGACCTTGCCTTAATCAGACAAGAAAGGTTGATATATATAAAATAGATATATTGAACTCTGATATTTTAGAAGGTCAACTACAATTAAATTTTAACCAGTTTTATGCATAACCGTGAAATAATCACCGAGAAATTTAAAAAAAATGTTGATAGAATTTTATATTTAATAGCACATGTTGTTTCCTGTTAAAAGAAGTTAAGGAAGATAGAAGGTCGTTTAAAGCATGTTAAATCTGGCAAGCCTAAAAGATCTAATCAAGCATACGAACTTGACTGTCTAACATCCCAATAAATTCTATGTTGATTACTTCTTGAAATTTGATATAATCTGTAGTATCTTGCTTAAAATTAGTTATAGTCTTACACTGTTCCATTAACATAGACAACTATTTAGAATTGATATATATATATATATATATTTGTCATTTAGTGATAGTTAAATATATATATATCATACACCTTTAGATAGTATATTGAATTATTTGTTGATTAATTATTTTGTCAATTAGTTATTTTCTGATCTCACTTCCTTCATTATGTTTATCCTTCGGTACCTCATCTAGAGACCCTTATTTATTTCAAAGAAAAGATATTTTTTTCTTAATTTATTAAAATATAATTTGACATCTTCTAAAGTGTTTATTTGTTTAGAATATGAGTTGAATAGTTAAAGGCATTCTTTTAATTTCCTAAATTTATTCATTTCTATTCTAATATTTCCGGGTGTTACACATAAGCATAATAGAGGAAAGCACAACCCAATTACGGCTCACTCCTCTCGAACGCCAACAGGCGAGACTGAGCGACCGCAATCTCTACCTCGAGGGTGGACGAGAGCTGTGTACTGGCCTCGACCGTGTTCCTAGCCTCTCGCCACTCCGCTCTAACTCTTCCTATCGTCAACTGCTGCTCCTCGAGGGCCTTCCTCAAGGCTTCCGCCCGGCCCTCGGCCTCTTCCAGCTACACAGCTCGATCCCGGAAGACTACCTAGACTGTCTCGACGTGGCTCCTCTGCTCGGCTGCTACCATCACGAGCCAATCCAATCTTTCCCCCTCCTCCCGGATGGCGGCCAGCCTCTGAGCCCTCTGTTCCTGCACCTGACGAAGTCGCAGGTACTCCGCCTAGATCCCGACCAGCCCTGACATCCAAGGTGCCCGTGGGAAGCCAAGGATATGGTAACCCCGGGTGCACTCTGTCAAACGCTGTCTCAAGTCCTCCGGAGAAGGGAGGGGGCAAGTCTGAAGATACCCCCGTGCTCACTAAAGCAAAGAGGCCCCTACACTCCCATCCACCAATGGCTGCTAAGGTGGGGTGGAGGTAGGCCACTCGACCCCCAGACTCAGAGAGAGGTTGGCCACCTTCATCAATACATCAGTCGAGGCTGCACAACACCAGGAAAAGCAAATGGAAAGTAAGAAATACATGTGAAACTTTCCATGACAAATAAGGTGGAAAACTTGAGAAAAAAAAGAGAGTCTCAACCCTTACCCAGAACAAGCCCTCCCGTACCTGTGGCGTCACTCGCCGGAGTAGGGGAAGGCAACAACTCCTCAACAACGGGGAAGGCCCCGGCCATAGCCTCGTCCCTTCCAGAAGCCGCAGGGAGGTCGGGAAGCTCCTCCCGGCCATCGGCAACGGGAGTCGGTACGCGCTCCTCCTCTAACACTCATGCTACACACAAAATAGGAGCATCAACATCCTGCCCGAAAGCACAAACAAATGCTAAAGGGGACGGAAAGAGCCCCACATACATGTAGAAGTAGTCTCGACCTCTGTCCCCTCAGCACAAGAGGCCCCGGAGGAGGAGGAGTTTGAACTCTCCTCTGTCTCCATGACAAAATCACCACTACCTGAGGAGCCGGAAGAAGCCTCCGATGAGTCCCCAGAGGCGGTAGAACCAGAAGCCCCTACGAATCAACAAAACAACGAGGTCAGCCCACAACCTGATCTCACATGAAGAAAATAGTCTAGTCAGAGGCTTTAAACAAAAAGCTCACCGGTCGAGGCACTCCCCTCAGAGATCCCCTCGATGTCGATGATCTCTTCATCTTCTCCAGTTGGAGTCGCCGCTGCAAGCTCTCCCTCCGTGGCTCCAACCGTGTCACGAGGAAGCTCTCCCTCCTCCAAAGGAGATGAAGTACATGTGACTGACACACACACAAAAAAACTTAAACTTAGCGCTACTAGGTGATACGAAAAGTTTGCCACAAGTGGCTAAGCTCCCAGTCACATACCTGAGGGTCCCATAGTTAAAGACCCAACTAGCCCCACTGTGCAAGCTGAGATAATGGCTGGCAAAGCAGGGAGGGGCGGCCCGATCAACGGCGATGGTAGTGGCCCAGATGCGCCCCCATCAACAACCGCCGCCAGGCCACCCGCCACTCCTGGCTCGCCCTCGAAAGAAGGAAGCTCCATTGATGGTCCAGCACTAACCAACTCCTGGACCATCTCCAGGGCTACAACTTACTCATCAACCGGCTCCTACCCACCAGTAAAAGGGGGCACCTCGTCTCTAGTCCCAGAAGGGGCGAGAGCCCCAGACGTCTTCACTATCCCTGCAACAACAAGAACAATAATAACAAAAACATGGCAATGTCAGTCTCAAGAAGAAAGCATGGCCATGAACGAAGCATTACCTGTCCCAGAGGACCCTACCTGGCCGAATCTCCTCAGAGGCCTTCCACGACTCAAAGTCGGGGAACGTCCCGGCGTTGGGGCCAGTCTCGTCCATCATGCGGAGAGCCACTTCGACGTCGAAGTCGCACTTGACCTCGTCGTCTGGCAAAGGGTCGGCCTCCGGGAATGGTGAGAAACCCGCCTCCGCCCCAGTCTCTAGCGGAGCTACAAAGCCAGTCAAACACAGAAAGTTAGTCAATCACAATGACTAAACCAACACAAGGAGAAGGGGCGAGTGTGGCACTTACTCAGAGCCGGCTCGACCTCGATCACTTGGGAAAAACAAATAGAAAAAGTGCTACGTGGAGCACTTGAGGAGATGCACCGTGGGTGCAAAATAGGAGGGGCACACGTGGGTGCCAAAGGAGGAGGGTAATCTAAAAAACACAAGGGGTCCCACCGTGATTGCCAATTTGTAGATCTGTTTAAAATCCACTAAAAATAAATAAAGAAAGAAATAGCATATTAAGAGGATTATGAAAAGAAGAGGATAGGTGGAGAAGGGATCATGCGTGGATGCTAATGGAGTGTGATCGCCAGAGACAGTGGGCCTCAAAGGAATATAACAATAAATATAGGAGAGATTGCGGATAAATACCTTTGAAGCGTGGGAGATGTGAGAGTCGACCTTCTCTTCTAATCGGCCGGCCGATGAAGAGAGTCTTCTTTAGATTACCCTTGCAAAATAGATAAACAACCAACAAAGAGAAGATAGGAATTAGAACCAAGTGTGTAGTATCAAATCCAAGTGAATATAAACGTGAAAGCATGAAGTTAAACACACATGTTGGCTGTTGGCCCTTAAACCCGTATGCGAAGGGAGGGATAAAATATATTGAATGATGGAATAAAAATAAGAGACAAAGTGTGCAAGCGTTGCACTGTGGAGGGCTCTCAACACGGTTGAGAGGAAAGGTTAATAGCAGAAGAATAACATGAAAATGGATGCATGTGTGAACAATAAAAGAAAATAGAGAGAAAAGGAATAAGAGCCTGGGGTGTTTCTCTTGTGACGGCTTTTGGTGGACGTTCGGGAAGAAGCCTTCAATAGGATGAAGCCTTAGATGCAGGGAGTACTCCCTCCTCGAGCCAACAGTCGGGCAGCACCTCCCCTCTGCACTGATGAAGTCTCCCTCCCCTTCAGGAATAGCATGGGCTTATTTATAGGGGAAGGATCGAAGTTTAATCAAGAACCATTAAGATAATTAATTTTAGAATGAGATAACCATTGGCAAGAGTCCTTCGAGTTCTGGAAAGCCACGGGAAACCCTTCCCCAGTTGAGAAGGACTCCAAAACCGGGAAAGGAGGAGCCGCGGGCGAGTTCGGAAACCTTAAAGAAATGGCGTCAGACCCCGTGGTAGCCTATTGAATGGGCGTCCACCACCACAGACGTTCATTGGAGTTAAAATATGGAAAGTTTAAAATCTTTCAAAATTAGAAAAGAATTGACGTCCAGGGTGCTGGACGCTCATTTAAAGGATGAGCGACCTCCACGATAGACGCATATTCAAAAATAATCTGTTCCGGTGCGAAAATATGACCAAAAGAATTGGCGTCATGGGTCCCGGACGCCCATTTAAGAATGGACGTCTGGGAAGAATGACACCCATTAAAAATCACCCAAAATCGGCTCAAAAATAAATTACAAACATGAAAAGACGAATTGGCATCATAACAGGCGGACGTCAATTGAAACTCCTGTAATTTTAAAAAAAATGAAAAAAATATAAAAAAAGAATTGACGTCACTCTGTGTAGACACCAATTGAAAATTACCTAAAATTTTAAAAATTTTAAAAAGAGAAAAAAGAATTGGCGTCACTCTGGGCAGACACCAATTTGAAAAACCTAAAAAATTAGAGAAACATCCCCAAAAAATCAGAAAAATCCAAAAAAATCCAGAAAAATGGGAAAAGGTAAAAATCGAAGAAAAATGGGGAAAACCACTCAACTAAGTCAATTTGAGGGTCAAATTAAGATATTACAATGCGATAGGAGATATGCTCAAAATGATGTCAAATTTAATGTGTCTACAGTTACCCCACCTTGGCGTCTGTTTTGTAAGGGAGCGATACGAAGTGTAATGAAGTGCAATGAAGTGGAGTGAACTGAAAAATAGATGCCAAGGTGTGATGAGACACGCGATCAACACCACCTGATGAGTATTGAATCAAAAGCTCGAGATGAAGCAATCTCTGGAGGTTTAATGAAATCAACAATGATTGGATAAAGGAGGGAGGGTGCACGCGGGCACGAAAGAGATAAAAGAAGATGATCAACTTCTAGCGTGGTGGAAGTACCCTAAGTCACAAACCTGTAAGTTTCACCATTGGAGAGCGGTTACCTGCCAATGTGGACGTGCTGCAACCAAGGTGGATCTAAGAAAAGAGATTAAAATAAGATGATAGAAAATTCAAACAAAGGAGTTTTTTCGAAAAACTGTCCAAAACAGCAATAAGACAAACTGAGGACTTAATTCAGCAATGAGTATTTCATATCTTGAAAATTAACGATCAATTGACTCTCAAAATCGAGTTATTAGAATGATTTTCCAAAGTTGATTCAAAGTCTTACATGAATGCATGCTGGGTTTAAAGGAAAATGTAAAACAAATTAAAATAGAAAATAATCAAGGATAATATTGTTAAGCTGTCAAGACTGAGTCAAGAAACCCATTCGTGAGCTGATACTAAGCCGAAGCTCGTTTATCCGCGCACCAATTCACAGAAGAGAACCAGCGTCCCCAATCTTGGACGGCTCAATGGCCTATCCGTGCGACTAAGATTCCTATGGAATTATCATTATTTTTTATGAAGGGGAACTCAAATTCTAGATTTACCAAAGCCACAAGGTCCTTGATATGATCTAGTAGCGTAGATAACATATAGTAGGAATGCATACAGGGAGGAGATGGTGATAGCAATGAGCATGAGGGGAACTGAGAAGTGCAGTCACCGTGGGACTTGGATGATGATGCCCGGACGGTGGGACCAAGAGAGCTTCTTCCTACGCTCAAAAATTTGTTAGCCAAGATATAATGAATCATAACAAGCAATGAATTGAAACATTATAGCATATCATTAAAGTATTCAATCAATTGATAGCATAGAGTGAACTACATCACATAGTGTGTGAACATAGCAATGACAACACAACATCGTGAAAGCATGAAAGCATGGGTCAAAGCGTCCAAGACACTCAGGGCATGGTGTAGTCCAGAGCATCAAAGCATGAAGGCATCAATCATTGCTTATTATTGCATTTGAACCATGAGGATGACAGCTTGGCTAATCATGAGCTTTGGAGTTGAATGATTATGATGAGAATAATGCTCAGACTGAAATCAGTAAGAATGGCTTTAAAAAGACTAGCTCTTGAATGATCGGAGTGATGCCAGAGTGGTGAATCCTGAAGATAGCAATCAACATAGGGAAGAATCGAAAGGTTGATGGCAATGAAAGGAGAGGACTCATCCCATGTTTCTTGGTCCTTGTAAAGAGTGTCCCTGCAAAAGCATCATCAGAAGAAAGACAATACAATTTTTTTTTGGATTTTTGAAATATGCAACTTTTTTGTGGGTTTTGAAAATATTCAAATTCTTATGAATTTTTGAAAACATTTGGGTTTTTTTTTGTGGGGGGAATTTTTTTGAAAAAATATTTTACCTTTTTTTAAAATTTTGGCTTAGACATTGCCAATGCAGCATCAAAGGATGTTTAAATCACTGGCTAGGGGTCCTTGTTCCTTCCCTTTTCGCTAAAAATTACTCAAAGCCGGGCATGCATTGAGGGTGGCACCCTATAACCGGCTACCCTTGGATAACGGTGCCCCTACTAAGGCCATACCCAAGAAACACTCAATCTTGGAGGGAGAAGAGAAGAGCAATTTAGGATAAGCTTGATATAAGTCAAGAAAATATCGGGTTTTGACTTCCGTCCATAGCACAACCCCTAGAGATTTGGTCTGTTGCGTCGGGGCTTTATGTCATATCATCGAACCTTAGATTCTCTTATAGCCACGCATACGGCCGGGCTCATAACGTCCCGCGGGGAAACTATACCGCCCTCTTGCCATGCGAGATTTCTTTGATTTTTTCTTTCTCATTTTTGATTTCTCTCATCATTTTTTTGGCACTTTGTGCTTTTGTCGTCCTTTGGACTTGAAAGATATCGCAATTGAACTTTGAAATTTGAGCAGAAGGTCATAATTGACTGCCCTTATTTGAGACTTCCTGTAATATCCCGGACCCTTGGGATCCTTTTTTTTAGGTCCCAGATCTATTTTCTCAGAGAATTTGTTTTTATTTTTCCCGGAATTATCTTTCAGACATTTTTCAGGTTCGGATCCGTGCGTTTCGGATCAGTTTCGGAGGTCCCAGAACGTGTTCCGTAGTTTCTTGTGTTTTTCCCTCACAGGACCTACGGAACCCCGTAGCGGGTAAACCGGGTTGTTCACCTACTCAGGGATGGTACCACGGCGATCAGCGTTGTAGATATTTATTTCCTTACCGACTTAAAAGCCCTTCCTATCCCTTCTACTAAATCAATGTGAGAAATAAATGAAAGGTAGAAGGGGACAAAAGTATGTGAACCTGTGTGATTGCCACCAAGATGCCAGACGCGATGAACATGCCGTACCTTGGAAAAGAAAGGGAGACACTCGCCTTTAACCAGCACTGCAGGGATGCGCGGCCCGTGAAGAACCGCCTTAAGGATGTGCGGACGCTCGACAGACCGCTCGACAGACCGCTCGTCAGTGCTGGGGTGGAACGCGGGATGAAGTGTGGTGGAGGAAGAACGGTTCAGGACCGGCCGCAGGAATAAAACGAACAGTGTAATACCAGCCGCACTTCCCTTAGGACGGAAAGGATGGAACCGCCCAACGCCACCACGCCTTAATATGTGAAAGCTCAACCTCCACCCTTTTCGGCCGGCCAGAAAGGATGGGCCTCGCGCTAGTGTGTTGCTGACCTGTAAAATCACGTATAGAACACAAATAAAAACCCAGATTAGAACTATGAAGTGTAGTAAATACTAGAACGGAAAGAAATGAACATAACCAAAAGGAATGGGGGATACCTGGAGGGTTTTAAACCCCTAGGGGCGTCAAAAACATAGGAGGGTGTGTGTGAATGATGTATGAGAGTAAGAAAACCTGGGGGAAACGTGTAAGAAGCGATGCATGCAAACAAACAAGAACAATGGGACTAAATGAAACAATGACTCAAAACAGAATACTCCCTGAACCGGAGGCCTGTGTGGACGTATAAGGCCTCCCTCCCTGGTGGTAGGTCGCTCAACGATTAGGCAGGGCTTCGCCTGTCGACCAAAAATCTCCCCCCTTTCAAAGGTAGCCTTTAGGGTCTATTTATAGAGCACCCAAATGCTAACCCCGAAATTAGGGTTTCCATGCATTTTTAGGTCGAGATAATGAAAGAAAAGTTGAAAATAATTGAATTATATTTTAACCAAAATTGACTCCACATTCGCGGAGAAACAGTTGGAGGAAACTGGGGATAAACCCATGAATGGAGAGAGAAAATCTCTTAAATCTTCAGGATGTGAGCAGTTAAACGGTCCTATGATAGACCACTCATCAGGTTGAGCGGCTATATATAAACTGTTTATCATCGTCAGTGGAAATTCAAATATAAAAAAATATCAATCAATTTATCCATTAAACCAACCGAGAATCTCGCCGTTGGACTCTCATAGATGAACGGCTAATTAAAGACCGTCCAAGAGTAAGAGCGGCCAAGCGTCAACCGTTTTATCCTTGTCAATGATAAACGGATAATTAGTTAATTATCTGGGAAACAACCAAGCATAGGACCCTGGGAGTAGAACGGTTATTATTAGCCCGTCCATCAAATTTGAACGGCTAAGATTGAGACCGTATGAAAGCATGTCGGTGGAAATTCAGAAAATCAACCACAATATCCCATAAATATATGGACGGCCCATAAGCGACCGCACAAATGGTTGTGCGGTCAGGGGTGAACCGTACATGTTTCTGGATATTTGATTTCTCACAAAATCAAGGCCCATTAAGCCTTGAATTAAAGTAGACCTAGACAGGGAGGGAGGCTACCCATAAAGTAAGCCCAGAGATGTTGCCTGGAAAATAACCCAACAAGTAATAGATAACTCGAGACATTAATAAATGGGAGTAAGAGAAATGACTCAACTTATCGGTAAAAAACGGCACCAAAATTGAAAGAAATTAGGGTTTCCATGCATTTTTAGGTCGAGATAATGAAAGAAAAGTTGAAGATAATTGAATTATCTTTTAACCAGAAGAAACGGCACCAAAATTGACTCCACATTCGCGGAGAAACAGTTGGAGGAAACCGGGGATAAATCCACAAATGGAGAGAGAAAATCTCTTAAATCTTCAGGATGTGAGCAGTTAAACGGTCCTATGATAGACCACTCATCAGGTTGAGCGGCTATATATAAACAGTTTATCATCGTTGGTAGAAATTCAAATATAAAAAAATATCAATCAATTTATCCATTAAACCAACCGAGAATCTCGCCCTTGGACTCTCACAGATGAACGGCTAATTAAAGACAGTCCAAGAGTAAGAGCGGCCAAGCGTCAACCGTTTTATCCTTGTCGATGATAAATGGATAATTAGTTAATTATCTGGGAAACAACCAAGCATAGGACCCTGGGAGTAGAACGGTTATTATTAGCCCGTCCATCAAATTTGAACGGCTAAGATTGAGACCGTATGAAAGCGTGTCGGTGGAAATTCAAAAAATCAACCAAAATATCCCATAAATATATGGACGGCCCATAAGCGACCGCACAAATGGTTGTGCGGTCAGGGGTGAACCGTACATGTTTCTGGATATTTGATTTCTCACAAAATCAAGGCCCATTAAGCCTTGAATTGAAGCAGACCTAGCCAGGGAGGGAGGCTACCCATAAAGTAAGCCCAGAGATGTTGCCTGGAAAATAACCCAACGAGTAATAGATAACTCGAGACATTAATAAATGGGAGTAAGAGAAATGACTCAACTTATCGGCAAAAAACGAGTCTCAACAGATGCCCCTCCTTAACGTCCGCTTTTTAGGGGAGCGAGCGGAGGTGAAGCGAAAGTGACATGGAACATGGAGGTGAAGCGAAAACAAAGTGGAGTGGACTGAAAACTGGGTGTTAAGGTAAAACAACACCCATTTTGCCAACGAGCGATAGGAATCTTCCGAAAAACTCCGAACCATTCACGAGGAACAGCTAGACTAAAAGCGACGCCAATCTGGAGGAACTAAACTAAATAAAAAGAAACACACGATCAACCTCATGGGGGACACAATCCCTCGGACCAATGAGGAGGTCGGAATAAGTAATGAAAAATGAAGAAACAGACTAGAACTCCAAACGGGGACCTCTTAATCAACCAAACCAAGCAAATTGACCAAAGCGAACCTTCCAACTCAGAGTGGAATTGTTCCTCTCACCCAAACACTGAACATGTAGCTAACCGTCACTGGTGGGACATTTTGCAAGCAAATCATGGGTCATGAATACTCAAGAGATGCGCATGATGCATGCTGGGCTAAAATAAAAGAAATCATTAAAACAAATGTAAAGAAAGAACAAAATATAAAATACTCGAGAATACTATTGCTAAGCTGGGAGAATCAGAGTCAAGACACTATCCGCAACCATAGCGTACGAGATAGAACCATCCTCCCCAGGTTTTCCCAACCCAACGGCCTGTCCAGAGATTAAACACGTGAACCTGGATCATCATCATTTTTGTTAATGGGGAACATCAGATCCTGGAACACGCGAGTAACCAACTGGTCCTCGAGATAATATAGCATAGTACCCTATAGTAATGCAATAAGGGACATACGGATAGAAGGCCATACCTGACTTACCTGTGTAGGTGAAACGGCATATATTTTTTTTTGGATTTTCATTTTCAAATTTTTATGGATCCTCATGTATAAGACAAATAAGCAAGCATAAACATAGCAAAGATAACATAACATAACGATCAAATGAAATGGGAGACAAATGCAACATATCATAACCACGGCAAACAAGCACATATGTAAGGGTATGAACAGAACCAATATGCGTGCATGAACGCAGTGTGACAAGATAACAACACGGCGGGACAACGCACGGTTGGGACAAAGACACGAGGGATAACCACACGGTTCGGACAAGAACACGAGACACAAAGGGACGACTAACAACATATGCAAGACAACTAACAACATGTGGTGAGGGACAAAATAACATGTGTGGGACAACACGGTGGGACATAAACACGTGATAAGGACACGACGGAACAAAAGACATGACAAATATCCACTTCAATCAACCCAAGATCAGAATGAAGCAGAACCGCCATGTTCATAATCGTGAGGCAAGGCCCTCTCATAAAGATATGATCAAAATAGGCAGAGAAGAACGTGAGCTCCAAAATAGATCGAGAAATAAGATTGAAGAAGAGAGAACATATCAAAGATGTGGACAAGAGGCAGCGCACAAAGATATAGCAAGGAATGCCTGAGTACTTGTAACCTGTACACTTAGCAAACGGAGTATGTATCTGTCCTTAAAACAAATGCAAATGCATGAAAAAGACACATTTTTAGATTTTTCGTAAATTTTTTGTTGATTTTTTTTAGATTTTCAATAGTATTTCATTTTTTTTGGATTTTTTTTGAAGTATTTGATTTTTTGGATTTTTTGAAATATTTGATTTTTTTTGAAATTTTGAAGTATTTGATTTTTTTGGATTTTTGACAATATTTGATTTTTTTGGATTTTTTTTGGTAATATTTGATTTCTTTTTAGATTTTGACATAGCAATCCGCAGCACCTAAAGACGGGCTCAAACTACTGACCAGGGATCATCGTTCCCACCCCTTTCATTAAAGGCTTCCCTTAAGCAAGGCGTGCATGTGAGGGTGGCTTACCACAACCAACCGCTTCTAAAGAACGGTGCCCCTACTAAGGCCATACCCGGGATTCCACCCAGCCCAAGAGGGAGAAACAGAAGAAAAATTGGAGACAAGCTTTGTGCAGGATTGGAGATATCAATGCTCGAATTCCTTCTAGGGCACTACCCCTCAAAGAGATAGCTTGTTGCGACGGGACTTTGTGTCTTTGATTTTTAGACCCATATTTATCAGGCACGCATGCGACCGGGCTCATGACGTCCCGCGGGGAACTGTACTGCCACTCTTGCCATGCCTTTGGTTCATAATTTTACATTGATTCATTTTCTCATTTTGGTAGCCCTTATTGGCCAGATATTACATGAAAGTTCACTTTTGAGGGTCAAGACTGCCCCTATTTGAGACCTCTCTCGTATTAGGGAGCGCCTAGGTTAGTCATCTTATCCATCAATCTCTTGCCCCTGCACTTGGCCGAGCAGAGAAGAGAAAATGCCTTTGTGCATACCCAAAGTATGGCCAAAGCAGCAACGATGTTGCACTAGAGAGATCGGCTATGGCTTACCGTGAAGTGTGTGAAAAGTCCATACTTAAAGGTCACCCTCAACAATCGGGGAAAGGAATTAGACTCCCAGCGCGGAGCTATCACCAGCCTAAGGATGCTGCAGAAGCAACTCGTTTGACTAAGCAAACTAACTAAAGCCTAAGGCCACTCAACCATGTTTTAAGGAACCAACATTATAAGCGCGTGCAGAAATAACAGAGTAACAGCAATGATAACATGTTCCGGCACAAAATCAAAGATACCTTAGCAAATCGATGGCGTGGAAATCGGCCTCCTGAAGCGATTTCGATCATCGAGTTTTGAGGAGAACGAACTTTGTTTTCCTTGCTTGTCAGGATAAAGGATGAAAGGAGAGCAAAGGATTAGATTCCTCGACATAGAGGAGTGGCAGACATCATACTGGACGAAGAAGGGATAAAAAAAGAAGAGAGAGGAGGGCTAGAACTCCCTCGTTAAGGCACTGAGGCCCTGATAACAAGGAACCAAGTACAGAATAACCAGGGATTAACTGAGATCAAGGCGGGCTAAAGCCTTGAAAATAGCAAAAAAAAGGGTAATGACCCCGAAAAGGTGAGACAGAAAGAATAGATGAACCACAAAAAGATTGTGGCAAAGATAAGGGGGAAGAGGTGCGATCATCCGACGTGGTCGGAGAAAAGGAATTAGAGTCACCCGATAGGGTCGGGGAAGGAGAATGAGAACCACCCGACAAGGTCGGGGAAAGACAATGATAGACACCCGACATGGTCGGAGAAAATGAACGATGGTCACCCGATAGGATCGGGGAAGGATCAGAAAAACTACCCAACAAGGCCGGGGAACGAGCATGAGGAACCCCTAATAGGGTCGGAGGAAAAGGATGAGAAGCGGAATCCGGACGTACCCGGGGAGGAAAACTATAAGAGGCCCCTGGATCAGGGGAAGCGGAGGACATAGGGCGAGACCTAAAATGGTGAGGGTAGGAGAAGATGGTAGAAACATGGTCAGGTGGCGGAAGGTACACCACCCAAGGATAGGAACTGAGCAGAAGAAAAGATGAATGGACGGAAGAAGGAGAGGAGGAAGTGGACCCCCGAGTGCACAATTGACGACCCTTGAACTTATGCCGTCGCCTCTTCTTAGTAGAAATCTGCTTGCAACGACTCCGCCTGGCACGGACTCGGGCCTTCGGGCTTCTTGTCTTGCACTGTCTCCTCAAGTAACGGGCCCACCTGGCAGACGGCCTTGCCCGATTATGAAGGTGCAACTTCATTGGGGCGGTTTCCCCTAGTTGTGCGGTGCTAACCATAGAAGGACATTCCTGAACAGTCAACTCCTTGTGTTGTTTATTAGAAAAATAGAAAGCTATGTTGCTTGGCGTCAACAGCATAAGATTCAGCATCTCTTCTCAGTAATTAGACATGAAGCATAACTCCCTCGTCGGAAGTGCAGAACGGAATGGAGGGAGGGTGATGCGCGGCGTTGACGTGGCCGCCTCACCAATAAGCCGAGGAAGATGAGATAGAAAATGTAGAATGCCCCTGGCCAATCTCGAAGACACAGACAATTGCCCCTTGAATGCTTAATTCATTAAACTTTTGGCGGCCGTGTGGGTTAGCACCACCCGGGTGGAAAACTCTTCTGGACCAGTGAACTGAACAACAACCAAGCGAGAGGTGATAACAACATCAACAGTGAATTCTCCGGCGAGCAAAGAGATTGTCACCGGCCTCGCTTTTGAAGAAACTTGCACCAGTGCTAAGGAACTCTTCTTCAAAACCGTCTTCATAGCAAGTGCAGGCTCATTATCCCCAGAATAGCCAGGGACCAGGACTCGGACCGGCATGCGGTAAATGAAATCTTGAAGCTTGTAATGCATAGTCAAAACCTGGCTCGGCTCGTTATCTCCCTGGGGACCAGACCCAAGGGGCACCAAAGGTAATGAACACCCGCTCCATGGGGTGGAAGGAAATGGGGAAGTGGAGGTAATTGACTTAAAAGGCGTGGGCAAAGGTTTTGAAGGCTTAAGTGGGGGTAAAGTCAATGTAAGCGGCATAGGGATAGAGGCAATGATGGGCTCTAGTGGAGGCAAAGACGAAGGTGGAGGTGGAGGTGGAGGTATGGGTAAAGGTGAAGATGGAGGTGTGGGAAGAGATGAAGGCAAAGGTAGAGGCGTGGGCATAGGGGTAGCTTGCTCAGGCTCGGATGTTGTTAGCAAATGGGGTGGTGTCGGCAGCGGGGATGGTCGTGAGGGTGACGGAGGTAATGCCGATGATGATGACGGCAATGAGGATAAAGGAAATGGCGATGGTAGAGAAGGTGAAAGTGGTGGTGGAGTGAAGGAAGTGGCGGGTTGCGGCGTTCTTCGACGTATCGACACGACACGCTGAGCGGCCTTGGGAACAAGAGTGGTGGTGGAAGTGGAGGAGGGAAAAGGGGTATTTGCTTGAGTAGAGGTTTGGGTAGGTAAAGGAGATAGGATAGGAGTGGGGATAGATAACGGAGAGGGTGCTTCATCAACTGAAGAATCACATGGATGCCCCTGGTCTTGAGACGGAGACGGCTGCCTGGGCGGCGCTTGCTGCTACTGCTGCTGTTTGTGGAGATCCAAAATAATCTGATGTATGACAGTCCAATCAATCATCCTCTTGTCTTCCAAGTTGTAAACAAGTTCCCGAAACTTGGGGCAATCCTCAATCAAATGCCCCTGCTGACGATGAAACTCACAGAACTGGAATAGATTTCCGACCGCTGGTCGGCGAGGCATAACCGGAGGAAGTTGCAACGCATGGGTGGCCATCAAGGCCCTAAAAACGTCCGTAAAGGATTCTGGCAACGGAGGGTGAAGAGCCCGCTCCGGGCAAGGTGGGTGCCAAGGGGTATGAGAAGGTAGCGGGGATGGTAGTGGAGGTTGCGTAGGTAAGGGGAGTTGTGTAGGTGAAGGTGGAGGGCTAGTAAGTGAAGGATGTGGAGGCGTGGAGGGAGTGGGAATATAATGGACGGCATCCACCCGCTCGGGATGTGACGTTTCCTTGATCGGAAGTGGAGAGGTGTGGGGAAATAAAACAGCGGAGGGCTGACTCGTGGAGGGCTGATATGCGGAGGAGTATATGAAGGTATAGGGGTGTGTGGGGGCGGAAGGCCGACTCATGGAGGGATATGTAGTGGAGTGCTGACTCGTGGGGGATGGCGGAAGGAAAGTGTATGTGGAAGGCGAAGGTGGAGGAGACTCGTGGCCAAGGGAGATTAGGAGTTGTTGGCTAATGAAACGGGCTCGGCTGTTGAGTTATTGCCATGAGGTGATATCGTTCAGGACTAAGATGCATTTGAGCTCGGGCGTTGCATTAGAAATAACCATTTTAATCTGCTCACCGTCCGGAATATGCCCTGGAACTTGCGCGGCCAACTGACGCCAGCGGTCGACGAAGGTTGAGAATTCCTCACCGGGCTTCATCTTCTCTTGGGCCAGATCAACCATGGAGTACTTGGGCCCAACCTGGTCCTGGTACTGCTGAATAAATCTTACTTGGACGGCTTGAAAATTCACCACTTACTCTCGCGGTAATGAAAAGAACCAATCCCGAGCCGGGCCTTCTAACGACAGACCAAATAAATAAGCCATTAAACGTTGGTCATACCGGAACTGGGCCGACTCATACAAGAACTCATTCAAATGCACGTAGGGATCACCGACTCCACCATAGCGACGATAAGCCGGAATTTACGAACGTGTTGGGAGCTGAAGACCTTGAAAGGCAAACGGGACATCCAAAGAAGTTTGGGGATTAATTCAATGTTGAAGTTCATCAAGCTGACGTTGGGCTTGAGCGATCATCTCCTCGGTGGGAAGAGTCCGAGAAGAATGTGGGCCAGCCTGAGCAAGAGAGTGAAAGTTTATACCAAGATAATGACGGGCCGAATAAAGGGACCCAGCCTGAGGAGAAGGAAAGCCCATTCCAGGAGTAGAAGGATATATGGGCATGGAAGGATCATGTATGTGGGGATGAGAATTGATTGGGCTAGCAACAGCACGGGCGGGATAGGAAAGCCTGTTAAAAGGAGTAGGCCCATTGAAAGAAGAAGGCCCGTGAAGAGAATAAGGCACATTAGATGAATGAGGTGATGGGCTCGCGTGGGAAGAGGAATCCACGCGGGGGTACAAAGACAGGTAAGATGAGGGATAAGACACAGGAGAAAAATGTTCCATGGGGAAATGGAGACTTTATACAGTGAATTTCAAAGAAATACAAGGAGAGAAATGAACCTAGGACAAATGCAACTAAATGGAGGGACGCAAAGATGAACTAATCTAAATGGGCCTAATCTGACAAAATGGTGCAAATGATGACTGCAACATACAATGGAGGGAGGAGATGAGAGAAGAATCAACCAATTAACCACCCAAGTTATGAATGATGCGCGAAAATTTTATAAGTTCCCCTTTAGGACCTTAGTGGATTAATTAGTATATGAATTCACTCAACCGCAAGGTACCTAACCAGGGTAGGAATGGAAAACCGGCTGACTCTAAGGGACTCTCCCTCTCTCGCGGATACAAACCCTAGGCTGATGGGTGGTACGGTACAACCTGCCCGACGTCCGTGTGGGAATCCACGGCTCACGGGGACTTACGGAGGTCCTCGGTAAGGTCACCTAGTCGGCTCCAAGGAGTATGAAGACAAGAGGAAAGCCTACCTCGGTAGGAATGCAACTACTATGGATAGGATGCATGAATCCTATGCGCACCGGAGTGCATGCAAAGTCTAACCTGAAACTAGCAATCGATGACCAAACAAAAATGTGAAAAGTATGACAACAAGCATGCAAACAAAAAATGACAATAAGAGGAGATCACTAACAGCACCAAGCTAGTATAATATGATATGAAATGATAATCAACATGGAGGCTCGGGTGCACTGTAGCACAACATGAACGGTCTACTGGAGACCGTGCATAGTGGTCGGCGGTCTATGGAGGACCGTTCAACAGCAGGGGGTAATACAAACTAAGAAGATAGAAACTGACATGAACAGACAGGGACAGGGTGAACACAGTGGGTGTACCTTGATGCACGGTCTGACAGAGGCCGTGCGTCCTCCGGAACGGACCTGAAACAACGGCATAATGTCAGCACAGACCACCAATATAAAGACAGAGACGTACATGAGCCAGCGGGATGAATGGCCTGTATCAGGCTGTGAAACTGTTGCACGGCGTGAGATAAACCGCTGAAGATAGCAGGCTCGCAGAGTAATCAATGATGGTGATCAGGGAAGAACGGCTTCTTCAACACCGCTCATGAAGATGGATGGTTCTGTAGAAACCGTTCAAGTGCCAGGAGATAGAGACAAGGGGAACTCGAAAATAACCTGAAACAACTCAAAACACAACCTTAACAGGAACAAGAGCAGGTCAGCACAATAATAACACGATGGGCATTAGGTGTCCCATCGTGATCGCCAAAAAATGGGGATGTAGATATTTATTTCCTTACCAGCGTAAAAGCCATTCCTATCCCTTCTACTAAATCAATGTGAGAAATAAATGAAAGGTAGAAGGGGACAAAAGTATGTGAACCTGTGTGATCGCCACCAAGATGCCAGACGTAATGAACATGCCGTACCTTGGAAAAGAAAGGGAGACACTCGCCTTTAACCAGCACTGCAGGTATACGCGGCCCGTGAAGAACCGCCATAAGGATGCACGGCCGCTCGACAGACCGCTCGTCAGTGCTGGGGTGGAACGCGGGATGAAGTGCGATGGAGGAAGAACGGTTCAGGACCGGCCGCGGGAATAAAACGAACGGTGCAATACCAGCCGCACTTCCCTTAGGACAGACATGATGGAACCGCCCAACGCCACCACGCCTTAATATGTGAAAGCTCAACCTCCACCCTTTCCGTTCGGCCAGAAAGGATGGGCCTCGCGCTAGTGTGTTGCTGACCTGCAAAATCACGTATAGAACACAAAGAAAAACCCAAATTAGAACTATGAAGTGTAGTAAATACTAGAACGGAAAAAAATGAACATAACCAAAAGGAATGGGGGATACCTAGGGGGTTTTAAACCCCTAGGGGCATCAAAAACATATTAGGGTGTGTGTGAATGATGTATGAGAGTAAGAAAACCTGGGGGAAGAAGAAGCGATGCATGCAAATAAACAAGAACAATGGGACTAAATGAAACAATGACTCAAAATAGAATACTCCCTGAACCGGAGGCCTGTGTGGACGTAGAAGGCCTCCCTCCCTGGTGGTAGGTCGCTCAACGATTCGGCAGGACTTCGCCGTCGACCAAAAATCTCCCCCCCCCCCCTTTCAAAGGTAGCCTTTATGGTCTATTTATAGAGCACCCAAATGCTAACCCCGAAATTAGGGTTTCTATGCATTTTTAGGTCGAGATAATGAAAGAAAAATTGAAGATAATTGAATTATCTTTCAACCAGAAGAAATGGCACCAAAATTGACTCCACATTCGCGGAGAAACAGTTCGAGGAAACTGGGGATAAATCCACGAATGGAGAGAGAAAATCTCTTAAATCTTTAGGATGTGAGCAGTTAAACGGTCCTATGATAGACCACTAATCAGGTTGAGCGGCTATATATAAACCGTTTATCATCGTCAGTGGAAATTCAAATATAAAAGAAATATCAATCGATTTATCCATTAAACCAACCGAGAATCTCGCCGTTGGACTCTCATAGATGAACGACTAATTAAAGACCGTTCAAGAGTAAGAGCGGCCAAGCGTCAACCGTTTTATCCTTATCGATGATAAATGGATAATTAGTTAATTATCTGGGAAACAACCAAGCATAGGACCCTGGGAGTAGAACGGTTATTATTAGCCTGTCCATCAAATTTGAACGGCTAAGATTGAGACCGTATGAAAGCGTGTCGGTGGAAATTCAGAAAATCAACCAAAATATCCCATAAATATATGGACGGCCCATAAGCGACCGCACAAATGGTTGTGCGGTCAGGGGTGAACCGTACATGTTTCTGGATATTTGATTTCTCCCAAAATCAAGGTCCATTAAGCCCTGAATTGAAGCAGACATAGCCAGGGAGGGAGGCTACCCATAAAGTAAGCCCAGAGATGTTGCCTGAAAAATAACCCAACGAGTAACGGATAACTCGAGGCATTAATAAATGGGAGTAAGAGAAATGACTCAACTTATCGACAAAAAACGGGTGTCAACAAGTGTGTTCCAACGATCGCGATGATATATATTTCTATTTTTTTGTATTTTTCATAAAATCAGGATTTTTTATATAATCCCATTTCTTTTTCTTTTTCTTTTTCTTTTCCCCTTTCTCTTTCTGCTTCTTCTTCCTCCCTTTCTCTCCCTTGAGCGCACACGACTGTGGCCCCTCCTCTTCCGGCAATGACCCCGCCGTGCTCCCCTCTGGCTGTAGACGGCGGTGGGCGACGGCGTGGTGACGACGGCGACGGCGTGGTGATCGTGGCCGCGTTCAGTGCTCGGTGAGATCGTGGGAGCTCGTGAAGGTTTAAGCGAGTTTTTGAAGATCGGCGGCGATCCACTACGTTTTAGACGAATCCGAGGTAGGGTGACGGTCCTTAGCTCGGTATTTACCTTCCCCGTGATTTATAGGCTGAGACGAGGTTGAGTGTGGGCTATTTTGAGTCGGGAAGGGAAAATCATGTTTTGGGGTGTGAGCGCCCGATCTAGCGTTCCAATGCATGTTTTTGTGGTTTGTGGGCATCAAAAGATGTATTGGGGGCTTGGGAACATTTTTCCCTTTTGTTTCCCCTTCACCCAGGGGTGAATGGGGCGTGGAATGGCGAATTTGGGGTTTTCCCGCCGTTCTCAGTTTTCAGGGTCTGTGACGGCCCTTCTAGTGATCGCCACACCCTTCAGGCGGTCCCCGTTCGACCGTTTTAGTCTTTCCGTGCATGGGTTGGGCATGGCGGCCTGACGATGAGTCGCTAGAGCCCAGGTGGCGGCTGAAGGTCCGACCGCTAAGCCCAATCAGCCAGCGTGGCCTTCGAGGTGTTTTTACCGTTGGAAGCTTTTTGGGTCTGGTGGCCGAAGG
Source organism: Amorphophallus konjac (assembly GCA_022559845.1). Taxonomy (NCBI): domain Eukaryota; kingdom Viridiplantae; phylum Streptophyta; class Magnoliopsida; order Alismatales; family Araceae; genus Amorphophallus; species Amorphophallus konjac. Next base: position 251,375,015 of record CM040127.1, read on the forward strand.
TATGCCCACCTCATCCCTGTGTCGGACCTGGGTAGGACTACCAGTTCTTTCGCAACCCAGAGTGTGGCGGCCTATCGGTGGACCGCTACAGTCCCTGTGGCGGCCCAATTCTAGACCGCTAGCCTCTGTGTCGGCCTAAAGGTAGACCGCCAGAGGTTCATGTCCGACCGGAGTTATGTTTTGCCGATTTGAGTCCTGGGTCAGTGGATCTCAATCCACGTGCTGACCCGTGGTCTGACTGATGCTGGGCATCATGTGGGGACCACACGTTAGGATGCCGTGGGCTCCCGGGAGTTGGTGTTCTCGGCTTATGTCACCATGAGTCGGTGTCGGTATGAGGAGCGACCCTTGTACTTTGTCCGGTTTAGACGATGTTTTCTGTTGACCAGAGAGTCTACTCTTTCAGTGACCCTCCACTAGTCCTAGCCTTCCGACTCGCGAGTGGTCCCACCAGGGAGTGGTGGCGAGGCTACCCTGAGAGATGATTTTTAGACTGGTTTCCGTCAGGCCCCACGTTTGACGCTAGAGTCCAGCTGAGGGGAAAACCAGTCAGAGGGCAAGACCTAGGACGTATAGTCTGTGTGTGCATACGTGGTTGGGGGCGGTTGGATCCGCGCTGACAAGCGTGACCCCAGCTAGTCACTTGTTCTGTGGTTACTTGTACGGTGTCTCAGTTTCTGCTAGGCCAGAGGGAGACACCCGAGGCGCGGTTTAAGTCATCAGTGGACGCATCCGGCCTTGCTTCTAGTGGGTTGGTACTCCTGTCTTCGTCTGGTAGAAACTCTTGGGTTCTCTCCCGTCTTGACGAGTTGTCTCGATTTTTATGCCGTGTGTTCGGTACTAGCCGTAGTGGTAGCTTGCAGTTACTTTTCGCACAGTTTCTCGATTTGCGAGGTGGGGACCGGATGATCCCTACTGAGCCTTCTGTTTTGAGGCTCACTCCCTGCGTTTTTTCCGTGTTTTAGGTGAGACGCGGCTTCAGGGGAGCGCTTCCAAGGCTCCACGTGGTTCAGGTGCCCAAGGTTAGTTGCCAGTTGCTAGTTCCGGGGTATGCCCCGTGTAGTTGTACTTTTCCCTTTGGACTATACTAGTTGTGGACTACGGTTATATTTTAGACTGCTGTTATTACTGTGGACCATGTAATTTAATTAATGTCATTAATTGCTTCCTGCTTAATTTATTTAATCTGCGTAGCTCTGTAATTATTTTAGATTCTTGGGTATCTCCACACCTTCCTTTCAACCCTTCCGAGTCTTCGGGCTCGTGGGTGGCGATTCGAGATTCGGGCTATCGGGCCTTCCCGGTGTTCGGATTTCAGGTCGTTACAGCTGATATCAGAGCACGGTTGTGGATATATATGAGAATCGTAAATAGTTACAGTGGTCCACTAGTCTACAATGATGATGTACAGTCGGCACTGGCTTAGGGCATCGTGTGTTTTATTGATTTTGCTGTTTCTCGTGTCTTCTGTCTTTTTGCAGTAGGTGAGTATGGCGTCGAGGCGGATGACTCGCTCTCAGTTGGGACAGTCGACAGAGGAGCAAGAGGAGCAGAGCAGAGTGCCACTAGTTACCACCCAGGCAGGGGATGCAGCGAGAGTTCCGGGGGCCGAGGATTTCTTTCAGAGCATGTTTCAGCCCATGGCTCAGCAGTTTGGCGGTGATGCTGGCGAGGGTTCGTCGTCCAGGGGTGGTCCCAGTCGTGATGTGAGGGACTTCTTACAGTTTCACCCACCCTATTACGGTGGCCAGCCAGATCCCGATGTGGCCAGGAGATGGCTTGATGAGATAGAGAGAGTGTTCAGTTCCATGCGTTGTGCTGAGGAGGACATGGTGATGTTTGCCTGTAACCAGTTGCAGAGTACGGCTCGAGATTGGTGGTCTTCAGAGTGGAAGACATCCTTTCAGTCTCGTCCACTTCAGGAGATCGTATGGAAGGACTTCGTTATGGTCTTCGAGCGTACTTACTGCCCATCCTATGTTGGTACGCAGAAGATGCGTCAGTTCTTGGAGCTGGTTCAGGGCGACATGTCGGTGTTGCAGTATAGGGCTCAGTTTATGGAGTTAGGCCGTTATGCTCCCCATATCATGGAGCATGAGGGAGTGAAGACGGAGCAGTTTGTCCAGGGTTTGAGGCATGAGCTGAAGCACCTTCTGATGGCGAACGCTGCTACTGATTTGGAGACGACATCTCGTGTGGCGGCATCTTTGGAGCTGGATATGCAGAAGGTCTGAGGACAGGGAGGCCAGGGGTAGTCCCGGTCAGGCCGTAGTCAGCATTCGGCTACCCAGCAGTAGAGTACTTTCCAGCACGCTATGGGTAGTTCGGGAGCATCGACACCGGCAGCGTCAGTGGCAGGATCTGCGTCTTTTGGCTCCAAGGTCAAGAAGTTTCTCAAGAAGGGTTTTTATAAGAAGCGTAAGGATCAGAGGTAGGCGTCTACTGGCAGTGTACAGCAGCCGATTCCTTTTCAGTGTCAAGGATCAGTGGGTGGATCACGGGGACCGTGTCCCCGATGTGGCGAGTCGCATCCAGGCAGGCAGTGCACGACGTCGGTGATTTGTTTTAGGTGTGACCAGCCAGGGCACATGGCGCGTGACTATCCCCAGAGGCCGTAGCAGCAGCAATACCGTCAGCAGTAGCACCCCCAGTAGCAGAGGCCACAGCAGCAGCAGGGGCAGGGGCAGTATCCGACGCTACCCAGGTAAGCGAGTGTGGGGGGCAGGCAGAGGTCCCGAGGCTAGATCACACACATGACCAGGGCAGAGGCAGTGGCATCACATCTCGTGGAAGGTACCGTTAGGATTTTGGGTTGTGCAGCTCAAGTTTTGTTTGATTTTGGTGCGTCTCATTCATTTATCTCAGAGGATTTCGCGCTGAGTATTGAGGAGCCGGTGACCCAGTTATCATGTGATTTGGCAGTGGAGTTACCTTCTGGTGATTTTATGATCACTCTGTATTATTTCGATGAGGTTCCTGTGTGGGTTGAAGGGCGGAGTTTGCCGGCCAGACTTTATGCGTTGCCACTTCAGGATTTTGATGTGATTTTGGGCATGGATTGGCTCGAGGCACATCATGCTTTGGTTGATTGTGGCTCGAAGAGGGTTTATTTCCGGCGACTTTGTGGACCCACCTTCTATTTCCAAGGTATTAGGTCTTCCTCTTCCCGCTTTCTTATTTCGGTTATTAGGGCTCGCCGTTTGCTTGATGCGGGTTGTCAGGATTTTCTCGCTTCTGTGGTCACGGTGGACCAGTCGGAGCCGGATGTGGAGAGCATTCTGGTGGTGTGTGAGTTTCCTGATGTTTTTCCCGAGGACCTACCTGGATTACCTCCCCAGCGGGAGATTGATTTTGTGATCGAGATTGTGCCTGGTACGGGACCTTTGTCGAAGGCTCCTTACCGTATGGCTCCCGTTGAGTTGAGGGAATTGAGGGCGCAGTTGCAAGAGTTGCTGGCCAAGGGGTACATTCGTCCTAACTTTTCCCCTTGGGGTGCGCTAGTGTTGTTCGTGAAGAAGAAGGATGGTAGTCTGAGGTTGTGCATTGACTACCGGTAGTTGAATGAGGTGACCGTTAAGAACAAGTATCCGTTGTAACGGATTGATGACTTGTTCGACCAGCTTCAGTCTGCTCGAGTGTTCTTGCGAATTGATTTGCGGTCCGGTTATTATCAGTTGCAGATTCAAGAGTCTGACGTGGAGAAGACTGCGTTCAGCTTGAGATATGGACATTATGAGTTTTTGGTGATGCCGTTTGGGCTCACCAATGCCCCCGCAATATTTATGGATTTGATGCAGAGGGTGTTCCGTCCCTACCTGGACCAGTTCGTGGTCGTGTTTGTAGACGACATCCTTGTTTATTCGCAGTCTACAGATGAGATGCGTATCATTTGAGAGTGGTGTTACAGACTTTGCAAGATCACTAGTTGTATGCTAAACTCAGCAAGTGTGAGTTTTGGCTTCACAAGGTTCACTTTTTGGGGCACGTGATTTCTGGTGATGGTATTTTCATGGATCCAGCCAAGGTCGAGGCAGTGATGCAGTGGCCGAGGCCAAGGTTCGTGACGGAGATTCGGAGTTTCTTGGGGCTAGAAGGTTATTACAGGAGATTCATTCAGGATTCTTCTCGTGTTGCAGCCCCGATGACTAGGCTTACGTGGAAGGATGTGCTGTTTGTCTGGACTGGTGAGTGTGAGCAGAGCTTTATGGAGCTTAGGAGGTTGCTCACCTCGGCACCAGTGTTGGTGTTGCTTTCTGGATCGGAAGGTTTTGTGGTGTGTACAGATGCTTCCAGGGTCGGGTTGGGTGTTGTGCTGATGCAGCACTGTAGAGTTGTAGCTTATGCATCTCGGCAGCTAAAGCCACATGAGGAGAACTATCCCACCCATGACCTTGAGTTAGCGGCTGTGATCTTCGCATTGAAGATTTGGAGGCATTATCTGTACGGTGAGAAGTTCGAGGTGTTCACAGACCATCAGAGTTTGAGGTATGTGTTCACTCAGAAGGACCTTAACCTCAGGCAGACGCGATGGATGGAGTATATGAATTATCAGCCGGGCAGGATGAATGTCGTTGCCGATGCCTTGAGTAGGAAGGTCGTTGTCAGCACCATGATGATGAGGAAGTGGAGGCTCTAGGAATAGGTGCCAGCCGTGAAATTTAGGCTCAAGGTTCCTCAAGTGCCGGGGTCAGCTGTTCTTGCGAGCTTGACTGTCACGCCAGCTATTCATCGTCAGGTGACAGATGCTCAGCATGCCGACCCTGAGTTGCCCCGGATTTTGGCTTTGGCTGATGTGGATTTTGGCGAGGACAGAGCTGTGAGATTCTGTGGTAGGCTATATGTCCCAGCCGAGGAGTAGGTGAGGGGTGCGGTGTTACTAGAGGCTCATGTGAGTCGGTACACTGTGCACCCAGGTGCGACGAAGATGTATCGGAACTTGAAGAGGCAGTTCTGGTGGCAAGGCATGAAGAGAGATATTGCCGAGTATGTGGCCAGATGCCTGACCTGTCAGCAGGTGAAGGCGGAGCATCAACGACCAGGAGGTGCTCTTCAGCCCTTAGAGGTTCCCGCGTGGAAATGGGACCACGTGACCACAGATTTTGTGGTGGGATTGCCGAGGACTCCGAGTGGGCAGGATAGTATTTGGTTGCTAGTGGATAGGCTGACGAAAATGGCTCGGTTATTACCAATCAAAGTCAACTAGAGTGTGCCGAAGTTGGCTCGTCTCTATGTGGAGCGGATCGTACCGTTGCATGGGATTCCCATTTCCATTATGTCAGATCGAGATCCGCGTTTCACTTCTGGATTCTAGAGGAGTTTCCAGCGTGCTCTTGGCACGGAATTAGCGTTTAGCTCAGCATATCATCCTCAGTCAAATGGTCAGTCGGAGAGGACCATTCAGATGTTAGAGGACATATTGAGATCATGTTGTCTGGAATGGCAAGGGAGTTTGATTCACCATCTACCATTGGTGGAGTTTACCTACAACAACGGCTATCATTCGAGCATTAGGATGGCTCCTTATGAGGTATTGTGTGGGCGTCCGTGTCGGACTCCACTCGATTGGTCTGAGGTTGGTGAGCGTGTTGTGACGGGACCGGAGCTGGTGCAGCAGTGCATTGATGTGGTGCATCTGGTCCGTCAGAACATGTTGACGGTGCAGAGTCGGCAGAAGAGTTATGCCGATCGGAGGAGGCAGCCACTTAGTTTCGCAGTCGGTGATCGAGTATTTTTGAGTGTTTCTCCCATGAAGGGAGTGATGCGATTTGGACAGTGTGGGAAGCTGAGTCCCCGCTATGTTGGTCCTTTCCTCATCGTGGAGCGCATTGGCAAGGTTGCTTATCGGTTGCAGCTACCTCCTGAGTTTGCAGCAGTGCATGATGTGTTCCATGTCTCGTTGTTAAGGAAGTATATGCCCGATGTTTCTCATGTGTTGGAGGATTCGGTTTGGCCCGAGGTGACTCCCGATCTGTCTCTACCGGAGTTCCCTATCCGTATTGAGGATCGGCGAGAGCAGCACCTGCGGAACAAGGTTATCCCTCTGGTAAAGGTGGTGTGGCAGTGGTACTCTGGTGGTGAGGCTTCTTGGGAGCATGAGGACGAGATGCGTCAGCAGTTCCCTTACCTGTTCGAGTGAGTTTCCCTTTTCTTTTCTTCCTATGTGCTTCATTTTAAATTTCGAGGATGAAATTTGTTTAAGGGTGGAGGGCTGTAATATCCCGGATCCTTCTTTTTGAGTCCCGGATCTATTTTCTCCTAGAATTTGTTCTTATTTTGCCCGGAATTATCTTTCGGACGTTTTTCGGGTTCGGATCCGTGCGTTTCGGATCAGTTTCGGAGGTCCCGAACGTGTTCCGTGGTTTCCCGTGTTTTTTCTTGACAGGACCTACGGAACCCCGTAGCGGGTAAATCGGGTTGTTCACCTACTCAGGGATGGTACCACGGCGATCAGCGTGTTCCAACGATCGCGGTGGTATATTTTTCTATTTTTCCATATTTTTTGAAAAATCAGGATTTTCTATATACTCCCATTTCTTTTTCTTTTCCCCTTTCTCTTTCTTCTTCTTCTTCCTCCCTTTCTCTCCCGTGAGCGCACACGACCGTGGCCCCTCCTCTTCCGGCGACGACCCCGGCGTGCTCCCCTCCGGCTGCAGACGGCGGTGGACGACGGTGTGGCGGCGATGGCGGCGGCGTGGTGATCGCGATGGTGTTCGGTGCTCGGTGAGATCGTGGGAGCTCATGAAGGTTTAAGCGGGTTTTTGAAGATCGGCGGTGATCCGCCATGTTTCGGATGAATCCGAGGTAGGGTGACGGTCCTTAGCTCGGTATTTACCTTCCTCGTGATTTATAGGCCGAGGCGAGGTCGAGTGTGGGCTATTTTGAGCCGGGAAGGGAAAATCATGTTTTGGGGTGTGAGCGCCTGATCTAGCGTTCCAATGCATGTTTTCGTGGTTTATGGGCATCAAAAGATGCATTGGGGGCTTGGGAACAAGTTTCCCTTTTGTTTCCCCTTCACCCTGGGGTGAATGGGGCGTGGAATGGCGAATTTGGGGTTTTCCCGCCGTTCTCGATTTTCAAGGTCTGTGGCGGCCCTTCCAGTGACCGCCACACCCTTTTTTTTAATCCAAAAAACCTTGCCTAGTGTTGGATAGGAGAGTGCACCATTTACTAGAGGTAAAGAGAAAGCCACTCCACCATTCAGACATTAGGAGGTAAATTTTATTAATGATCAAAGGGAATACAATTACATCAAACGAATACTGGGCATACCCAGTTTATCAAGGCGAGCTGCTCCCTTTATAGAAGTAGGAAGCTCATCATAATAAAAGAAAACATTACAATTGGTGGTGTAAGCCAACGAAGCTAGGGAGTCAGCAACTTTGTTTCCTTCTCTGTAAACATGAGCAATTGAATCTTTCATAGTAAGAAGACTCCAAATCTCTCTTGCATAAGAAAGAATAGACCATGGGCAATTGGATTTCCTTTGTGATAATTTGAACTAAGGTTTTGGAATCACATTCAATCTGGACTGGCTTGTCATCAATAGTATGGAAGTATTTGATGCCATCAAGCAAAGCTCGAGCCTCAGTAATAAGACTGTTAGCGCTGCCATAGAAATGCGAAAAAGGCAAGAATAGTATTTCCTTTGCTGTCTCTAATAACACCACCTTCACCTGAGTCACCATTACTCTTGCATGCACCATTTGTGTTAAGCTTGAGAGAAGGCCAGGGAGGGCAAACCCATTTTATAACCTTCAGCTGTGGCCTAGCAGACAATCGAATGTTAATGCCAAATTCCTCCAAGATTTTCCTTTTGGTATTATCAGGCTCCTTAAGGTTGGCAACAGCACACACATGCTTAACTTGAAATATAATATGATGGAGGAGACTGTTCTTAGAAATGGTTTTTCCATCATATTTCGAAGCATTTCTTAATTTCCAGATTTCCTAAAAACCATAACCAATGACAGTAAGGAGGAATAAACCATGGGCAGATTTCTGATGCATGTTAAGAGCATTTTGATAGATGAATGATCTCACAGAATTATCATTCATATACAGCCCATAAGTTCTGAAATGAGACCAAACCTGGGTAGCCATATCATTGTGCATAAAAAGGTGGTTGGTATTTTCCTCGCATTGCACCCTACAGCAGTGGCATTTGGAGCACATTTGCACACCCAGTCGTTGAATGTTTTTATCAGTGGGAAGAGCATTGTGAACAATCTTCCAGAGATGGACTGAGATTTTGGTGGGGAGCCAGTTGGACCATAACCGAGTCCATGGAAAAACATTATGGTTGGAGTTTATGTTTGATAGCACACGATAAGTAGAAGCCACAGTGCAAAACCCAGAGGATGAAAGGCTCCAAGCCGGACAATCAGGATATTGAGACAGCTGAAAGTTTTTAATAGCTGATTTGATCGGATCAGGAACCAGTCCGTCCATCAGATCATAGTTGTCACAAGGATGATGCATCAAGAACTCTTTTACAGTGATGCTGATGTTAGGAATGGTAGAACCTGAAACATAATCTGCCAGCCTATGATTCCCAATCCAATTATCCAACCAGAAAAAAGTGCTGTTACCATCACCAACTACAACTTTTTTATGTTGGATAATAAGGTCCCTGGCCTTTATCCAGCTCCTCATGGCGAAGCCGTTCATGTTTTTAAATTGAACCTCACTTAGATGGCACTGCCCAATATACTTTGCTCTGAAAAAATTAGCCCACAGGGAGTTAGAAAACAAGGCATTCCACAGCATCTTCACCCTTAATGCAGTGTCCATGAGTCTGAGAGACATAATGTCGAGACCACCTTGGGAGGTAGGCCTACAAATGGTCTGCCATGCAATCCAATGTCTTTTGTTCCCATTCGTAGAGGAGCCCCAGAAAAAGTTAGCAAATGCCTTATCCAGAAGGGCATGTGTACTTGAGTGCAGTGGAGAGGAAGACATGGAGTATATTGGAATAGAGGACAAGACATGTTTAATGAGAATCAATTTAGCTCCCTGTGATAATAGACCAGATTTCCAGCCTGCAATTCTATTCTGAATTGAGTTGATTATACCAGCAAAGAAGACCTTTTTCCTTCTGCCAATCATCAAAGGGAAGCCCAAGTACTTATGAGGAAAAGCATGCTTGGAGAAACCAGTGCAGATTTGAATCCGGTTTGCAACTGACATCTAAATCTTAGGGTGGAGAAAAAAACCACTTTTGCTGACATTAATTAACTGCCCCGAAGCTCTTTCATAATTTTTAAGCACTTTGATCAAATTCTTGACTGACACAATGCTATCTTTACTAAAGAGTAAGGTGTCATCAGCAAATAATAAATGAGAAATGGGAGGGCATCGGTTGGGCCCTGAATACCACTCTACCCTGCCAGTGGAAAAGGCCTCCTTTAAAGATCTACTTAAGGACTCTTCAGCAATGATAAACAGTGAAGGGGCAATCGGGTCACCTTGCCTGACTCCTCTGGAAGACTTGAAAAAACCAGCCGAATCTCCATTTAATAAGATAGAAAACCAGCAGTTGCTGACCATCTTCTCTATCAAATGTATAAAAGAATTGCTAAATCCAAATTTGTGTAGGACTGCAAATAGGAAATCACACTCTAATCTGTCATAGGCCTTTGCCATGTCAAGTTTGAACATGACATTATGCCCTCTGGTTTTCCCGCCCAGTTCATTGGCCAATTCTTGGGCTAAAGCAATATTTTCAATGATATGTCTACTCTTCACAAAAGCAGTCTGTTCCAATGAAATAATCTTTGGAAGAATGGAGGCCAACCTTTTATTGACAATAGATGAGACTATTTTATAAAAGAAATTACATAAACTAATTGGTCTGAAATCTGAAATATCTGTTGCATTAGCCTTCTTGGGGATGAGAGCTATTAAAGTAGAAGTGACACTTTTAGGAAAGGACTACTGGGTAGTAAAAGCTTCTTTGACAGCACTGCAGACCAATTCACCAATAATAGGCCAAGTAGAGTGGTAGAAAGAACCAGTGAAGCCATCGGGGCCTGGAGCACTGTCTGGAGAAAGTGAGAAAATTGCCTCATAAATTTCCTCATCAGATGGAATAGCACAAAGCAGTTTGTTTTCATCCTGATTTACCAGTCTAGGAATGCAGTTCAGAGAAGACTCTTCTATATAGTAATACTTAGAGCTGAAAGCTTTTTGAAAATGTGAGGCAGCTATGTCCTTCATTTCACCATGATCAGAAGTAAGAGTACCTGCTGAATTTCGAAGATGAGTAATATTCTGTTTATGCCTTTTGGACATAGTTAAATCATGAAAGAACTTTGTATTTCTATCTCCCTCAAGAAGCCAACGGATTCCTGACTTTTGTCTCCAAAAGATTTCCTGCTGAAGTAATCTATTTGATTGAATGGTCTTGGTCTGCTACAGAACTGCATAATTATCCTCCGTGGGATGAAGATCATAGGAATGCTCTGCCTAGAGAACATCATCTTCAGCTGCTTTCAAATTTAGATGGACATTCCCAAAGGTGAACTTATTCCAGCTTCGAAGCATATTTCTGATATGCTTTAACTTCATGAATAGGGTAGTCATTGGAGAAGAAGCCACAGGGCTGAGGTTCCAGCATAACTGAACATCCACAAGAAATTTTTCATGTTTAGTCCACATTTTTTGAAAACAAAATCTGCTCTTAAATTTTACTTGAGAATGAGATTTCACCAATAAAGGGGCATGGTCGGAAGCTTCTCTGGATAAATGCTCAACAGAAAATGGAAATTGAGACAACCATTCAGAATTTGTGAGCACCCTATCCAACCTTGCCCAAATACCCTTACTCCTAGTTTGATTATTATGCCAAGTAAATTTGGAACCCGAGAAACCAGCATCTACCAGAGAACAATCAGAAACACACTGTTGGAAATCTGAAATTGCACCTAAGTTAGGAGAATTCCCACCTAACTTTTCATCAGAATTCAGTATGCAGTTAAAATCCCCTGCAACTAGCCATGGTCCAGTAATGTTAGAATGAATAGAGTTTAATGAGGCCCACATCACCTGTCTCTTAGAAGCAGAACATTTAGCATACACAAAACTTAAATGGAAATCAGGAGAGGTAGGATTTGCTTGAATGATGGTGATTTGCTGTTCATCCCTACTCACAATTGAAAAATCCAAAGGGTTTCACCATAACACCCAAATATGAGCAAGGTCATCACTATTAGCATAAGCTTTATTCATGCCCAGCCTTCTACAAATGCCATCTAAATTACTGATATTAATTTTAGGCTCCAACAAGATAATGAAGTCAATGCTATGGTTTTTGATAAGAAATTTCACCCTGCCAACAGAAGTCTCATTCCCAATACCTCTTATGTTCCAGATAATAAAATTCATGATGAAGGAAGAATATCATGAATATTACCCACAGATCCTGACCTAGTCATGGATCTAGTAATGGCTCCCGGGCGATCAGAAAGCAAAACTCTAACATTTCCATCACAGGCTGAGTTTGCAATGGCCCTTCTTCCAGCAATTAATTCATCATTCTGAAGTTGATGCTTAGGACCATCAACCTTGGCAGAAATTTCCTGTATAACCAGTGCAGAGTGAGATCCAATAACAGAGATTTCAGGGACAAGGGCAATAGTACCAAGCTGAGTACTAAATTGGTCTGAAGGGAGCTCCAAAGTGGAGTTAGGCAGCACAAGTTGAACATTTTGGACATTACTTCTTTCAACATTACTATCATGAGGAGTCACCAAAGGCTTCTTGCAGGACATTGTAGTCATCTGACAATTTTGATCCAATGTGCACAAATCCTCAGAAGTTACAGGCGCCAAAGTAGAATTCCCAAAAAGCATACCAGTAACCTTTTGACCTTCAACTAACTTTGAGGACCCTATTAAATCCTCCACTAAATTGTTTGCCTTTGAATCGGACACTGTATCAACCAATGGACCATGAACGGGGGAATTATCCCTGACTTCAATCACATTGACCGTTGGAGCATTAACATGAACATGTGCCTTCTTGTTACAATCAACAAGAAGCCAGACTTTCCTTGGCTGGTGAATAGAATGGGCAGGTATATCAGCTGTCGGAGGGTGAGTTGACTGAAGAATTTTTTTCCCTTTGCAACCATCCAAACTATGACCAATCCGTAAATAGCCAGAACAGAACTTAGGGATATCAGAATAGACGATGTCTTGCCAAGCACCTCCCCCAGGGATTCCAACCCAAATCCTTTACGGATGAGATTTAGAGACATCCAATTTGACACACACACGGGCTTCCAAAGTATTGGACAAATTCAGAGTAGACGGGTCAATCTTCAACACTTTGCCAATATTTCCAGCTATGGAGCGCAGCATAGGTTCAACAAAAAAAGTTTACCGACAAACCAGGGAAGGCAATCCAGATTGGCAGAATGGGTGAGTCCTCATCCGGTGAGAAATTCAGAGACCATTTGAAAATTTTAAAAAGCCTGCCATGGACATAAAGGTTTTCCCTCAGAAGTAGCAGTAAGAAATCCTCTTCATTGCGAAAGCAGAGAAGCAGATGGCGTGAATCCAGAGCACTAATGACAAAATCCTCCTTGAAATCGTAGCAGTGAATAAGATGAGCCCTGATATCTAGGAATGCCGGTCTACCGAAAGGAGTTCGAGCAACAAGAGAATGAGCAAAAGGTTCCAGGGAAGCAGAAAGCTCCTCCGCACTGAAAACAACAGCCGGCTCGCCACCATCCGTAGAAGCTGGAGCATGCACAGAACCCTTGACAATCGGCGGCTTCATGGATGAAGTGAGCACCTCCGCAAAGGAGTGACCTCGATCGGGAAGGATAGCAGTGGAGGAAGAGGGTGGAGAAGAAAGACGAAGCGGGAAGGCAGCGGGGGCCACAGGGGCTCCCCCCCCCCCCCCACGGTCGCCATGGGTCCTAGGTCAAAAGGCGACCAAGGTCAAAAGCTTCTCACACAATCCTAGTGTATTCACCCTTGCCGCCACACCCTTCAGGCGGTCCCCATTCGACCGTTTCAGTCTTTTCGTGCGTGGGTTGGGCATGGCGGCCTCACGATGAGCCGCTAGAGCCCAGGTGGCGACCGAAGGTCCAACTGCTAAGCCCAGTCGGCCAGCGTGGCCTTCGAGGTGTTTTGACCGTTGGAAGCTTTTTGGGTCTGGCGGCCAAAGGTACGCCCGCCTCATCCCTGTGGCGGACCTAGGTAGGACCGCCAGTTCTTTCGCAACCCAGAGTGTGGCGGCCTATTGTTGGACCGCTAGCCTCTGTGACGGCCTAAAGGTAGACCTCCAGAGGTTCATGTCCAACCGGAGTTATGTTTTGCCGATTCGAGTCCCGGGTCAGTGGATCTCAATCCACGTGCTGACCCGTGGTCTGACTAATGCTGGGCATCATGTGGGGACCACACGTTAGGGTGCCGTGGGATCTCGGGAGTTGGTGTTCTCGGCTTATGTCACCGTGAGTCGGTGTCGGTACGAGGAGCGACCCTTGTACTTTGTCCGATTTAGACGTTGCTTTTTGTTGACCAGAGAGTCTACTCTTTCAATGACTCTCCACTAGTCGTAGCCTTCCGACAAGCGAGTGATCCCACCAGGGAGCGGTGGCGAGGCTACCTTGAGAGACGATTTTTAGACTAATTTTTGTCAGGCCCCACGTTTGACGCCAAAGTCCGCTGAGGGAAAAATCAGTCAGAGGGCTAGACCTAGGACGTATGGTCTATGTGTGCACACGTGGTTGGGGGCGGTTGGACCCACACTGACGAGCGCGACCCCAGCTAGTCACTTGATCTGTGGTTACTTATACGGTGTCTCAGTTCCCGCTGGGCCGGAGGGAGACACCCGAGGCGCGGTTTAAGTTGTCAGTGGATGCATCCGGCCTTGCTTCTAGTGGGTTGGTACTCCTATCTTCGTCTGGTAGCGACTCTTGGGTTCTCTCCCGTCTTGACGAGTTGTCTCGGTTTTTGTGCCGTGCGTTCAGTACTAGCCGTAGTGGTAGCTTGCAGTTACTTTCCGTGTAGTTTCTCGGTTTGCGAGGTGGGGACCGGATGATCCCTACTGAGCCTTCTGTTTTGAGGCTCATTCCCTGCGTATTTTTTGTGTTTCAGGTGAGACGCGGCTTCAGGGGAGCGCTTCCGAGGCTCCACGTGGTTCAGGTGCCCAGGTTAGTTGCCAGTTGCCAGTTCCGGGGTATGCCCCGCGTAGTTGTACTTTTCCCTGTGGACTGCACTAGTTCTGGACTACGGTTATATTTTACACTGCTGTTATTACTGTGGACCATGTAATTTAATTAATGTCATTAATTGCTTCCTGCTTAATTCATTTAATCTGCGTAGCTCTACAATTATTTTAGATTCTTGTGTATCTCCACACCTTCCTTTCAACCCTTCCGAGTCTTCGAGCTCATGGGTGGCGGTTCGAGATTCGGGCTATCGGGCCTTCCCGGTGTTCGGATTTCGGGTCGTTACACTTCCTCTTGTCGGGGTGTGCATAGGTTGGTTGATTTGCCCATAATATCTCTATCCTCATATTTCAGCCGAGTTAAGAGGAGAAAAAGACCTTGTGTCCTCGAGCATGGCCCAAGTAGCAATGGTGTTTTACCAAGGAGACGGCTAAGGACGCCGTGAAGTGTGTGCGGTGTCCAGCTAAGGGTTACCCTTAATGAGCTGGGAGAGAATGTCGAACTCCCAGCACGGGGTTCTTATTACCAAAGTGCTGCAAAAGCAAGCCTAAAGACTCTTTTTCTGTTGAGATTGATTTTAATAAAAAACCTATGATAAAGGCTAGAACAACTACTCTTAATCATGTTATGAAGTACTTTATTTTAAAAATCATGCGTGAATAATTGAATTGGTGAAAAATGCATGCTCACGCTAATGTGTTACCTTGCAACCTTTGTAGAAGCAACGGCTGCCTGAGGTGATCTTGATGAACGTGGGATTTGACGTCCTTATTTGGCAGATAAAGAGAAGGACGCAATGTTTTAAAAGTGGCTTAACAAGAAGAAGCGGTGTCTGGACCAGACTCAGACGAATAAGGAGAAAAGGAAAAGATGTGAGGGCTAGAACTCCCTTACTAAGGTATAAAGACCCTGATCACATGAATGGTCTACAAAAGAAAGGGAAACTAAGGGAAGGAGTGAGGACTAAAGCCTCAGAAATAGTGGGAGAACGGGCAGATGCCCAAAGCAATGGATGTGGAAGAAGTCGGGTCAGACTCGGGATCGGGAGGTATTAGAAGAAGGAATTGGTACATAAAGAGAGGCGGATCCGGAGGCAAAGGAGGAGAATCATGATGGGAAGAAAAATCCGAAGGCTCCGGGGGGAGAAAGTGATGTGATACCACTATGGGGTATGCAGCAAGCAAATGTAAACTTAGGACCTATTCCGCATTCACAACCACATAGCAATTAAGTTGATAAATCGGGGCCAAATCGTCGTCGCACACACGCGAGCCCGGGGTGACTAAATGATGCTAGAGGGAGGTGATGGATCAAGACCCTTGCTGGTAGAGTGCCAGCTGGGCTAGGGTTGCCCTCCCGAGGGTACGTAGCCCACGCTTATGGGGCTGGCCGGTGCCAATTGGGGCACTAGGTCCCACTCTCTCACTTTAACCACGGTGACCACACTAAGATGGTGGCTCCGGGATCGGGCACTCGCTCGCATGCACAACGGAGCTATGTCTACGGATATTAAATGAACAGACACTAAATAGTAATGGAGCAAAGTTTAGAGCTCACCTGGTTGGTTTGAAGAAACCAACCCCGTTCGGAGACGTGGGCGAGCGGGGAAGTGTGGATCCCGCACACTGCGCCGATGTAGCTTGAGCTGCTTAATACAAACACTACTCCTCACGCAGGAGGGTTGGACTAAGGGTGGGGAAATCAAACTTACATCTAAACACTACCTCCACGCAGGGAGGGGCGCTAAGCCGGCCAGGCGGGAGGGGGAAATTCGCCGAGGTTGTAGGAGAGGAAGCCGATGTAGGATCTGCTCGCTTGCTATGAGAGGGGACAGACCGCCGTTGTTTCAGTCGTAGTTCTTACTCCGGAATTCTTCGGGCGACGAGACCAGGAGGGAATTCTTCATGACAGAAGCTGGGACGCCTCTGAATTTTACTGAATTCTTCTAACGTCGTCGCTGTCCGCGGCAGAGGCTCGAACAGGACGAAGGAATCTGGGGTTGACAGCTTCAGATCTGATGCAGTAGGATGCAGAGGTTGTACCATGGGCTCCCGAGCTCCGAATCTCGAACCGTCAGAATTTCTGGAACCTTGGATGAACCCTCTTTGCAGCAAAACTGGTGGGGAGGACGTCGGAGGTCGGGGTGGCCTGGGGGACACCGATGAGTGAGTGATGGTCGCAGAAGACTGGAGAAGGCAGTCCCGCGCGACTGGAGGGGAAAAATCAGAACTTTTGCTCCCGAACACCGAATGTAGCTCTGCTTCTTTATCCTGGTCGGGGACAGGGGGAGGAAGAACTTTAAAGAAGGAACTTCAGTCAGAATCCTCCACTGTGAATCGTGGTTCAGCTTATGGTCTAACTCTGGTGCTCTGCAGATGGAGCTTGGTGCAGTCGAGGGAGAATGGCTCTCCCGGGCAGCTCCGGACTCGGAATGGTACGATTCTTTCTCGCCTGCGTAGTGGACTGGACGACCTTTCCAACAATGTATGGTACGCCTCTGGATGTAGCCTTATGACTCCGGGGAAGCTTCTGCAAGTCGCAACCTTTTCTGCCACCTGCAGACTATCAAAGTAAAGGGAAAGGATGGTGGAAGAACTAGTGGTAGGGGTGGGGATTGGCAATAGTGGAGATGGTGGGGTGGATGGTGGATGGGAGAAGGGTGTTTGGGGATGTGGAGGGAAGAGGAACAGGGGGATTATGGAGCCTTGGAGGGAGGGGGAGTGGAGAGGCCGCAGCTATCAGGTGGGGGGGTGGTGGGTTCGGCCAAGGCAATGGGGTGGGTGTAGATGGAGAGGGGGGTGCGCAACTAGTGGTGGGGTGGGGGTTTGGAGGGTCAAAGGATATGAATGAGGGTGTGGGGGAGTGGAAGGGCTGCTTGGGGAAGAGGGATGGGTGCCTTGGAGGTGGAGAAGGTGTATGGGGAATGGGAAGAGTTGCTTGGGGAAGTGGAGGTATTGATGGGAGTTAAGGCTTCTTGGGGAGGTGAAGGGTTGGAGGGTGAGGTGGCAGGTGAGGTGGCAGGGGAAGGGGAAGGTGAAAGGGTAGGTTCGCCCAAGGGAGAGAGAGAGAAGGGGGGGGAGGGAGAGAGGGGTTCGCCCCCTAGAGAGAGAGAGAATGAGAGAGCTAGAGAGAGAGGGGGGGGCACTTATGCTCAAATATTCAATACTTCATTAACCAACTCAAGGGGGGGTTGGGGTCCTATATATAGGGATCCCAACATTTACAAAAAGTCCCTGGAGAATATGCTAAAAACAAATAAGCAAGGGGGTGTGGGAAGGAAGAGGGCGCCCATGGGCCAGGCCCATCTAATTGGGCCCATATGACCCCCTAGCCTAACAAACATAGATAAATAACGTGATGACCTAGGGACATGACTCAAAATAAGGACAAGTACATCAAAATGACTCAAGAAAGGAGAAAATACATCAATATGTCCTCAGTAATAAGCTCCTGTGTCGCCGTGGGCCCATCAAGTCGTGCAGTCACACACTACCTGTCTCCGGAAGGGAGAGAGGTGTCGAGCCAAAGGGAATCCTGGGTGATGTCCCCATCAACTCCCCCGGGCTGCGAAGAGCTCGACTCTGTCGAGAAAGGGTCCACTCAGCTGCGGTAATGCTCCAGAAGGTCGGGGTCCAGCTGCTGAAGATCCTCCCTACTCACCCATGAATCATCTGAAGGGGGCCGGCCCTTCCACCTGACCAAGTATCGCTCGTATGCTTTGCTCCGGGTGACAGTGACCTGTTCATCCAATATCCGCTCTATTTGCTCCCGTTGGCCCCTCTGGACTGGTGGAACTCTCTCATGGGTGGTGGCTCTCTCAGAAGGTGGAACAGGCTCAATTCCCTCACTGGGTGTCACCGTGGGACCCCTATATGGCACCAAGTCAACCACATTGAATGTGGGACTTACTGCGTACTCCTCGGGGAGGTCCAACACGTAAGCGTTTGTGCCAATCCTCCTCAGAACCTGGAAGGGGCTTGATCCACGCGACCTCAGTTTGGAGACATTTCCAGGGAAAAGCCTCTCAGTTCTTACCATCACATAGACACCCACGTGAAACTCCTGGTGGCGTCGGTGGGAATCGGCCATTTTTTTATACACCTCATTGCTTTTGTTAATGTGTTTGCGGATTTCTTCATGCAATTCTTTCATGTGTTGGGCAAACGACTCAGCACTAATAGACACTCTAGCATGTGGAGGCAAAGGAATGAGATCTGTAGGCTTTCTAGGCTTGTACCCATGCACAGCTTCAAATGGGCTCATCCCTATCGACCTATTCACTGAATTGTTGTATGCAAACTCTGCCTGGGGTAATATGAGATCCAAATTCCCGGGGCGATCCTCAACAAGACAACGGAGTAGATTCCCAAGACTCCTATTAATGACTTCGGTCTGGCCGTCAGTTTGAGGGTGATAGGCCGTGGAAAATTTGAGAAGGGTCCCCATTAGGTGCCAGAGAGTTTTCCAGAAATAGCTAGTGAATTTGACATCCCTATCAGAAATGATGGTCTTGGGTAGGCCATGGAGGCGGACTACCTCATCGAAGAATAGGCGGGCCACATGAGAGGCATCGGAGGTTTTAGAGCAGGGGATGAAATGGGCCATCTTAGAAAACCTATCCACTACGACAAAGATGGAATCATGCCTTTTTTGAGTCCTAGGTAGGCCTAAGACGAAGTCCATACTTAAGTCCTGCCAGGGACGATCAGGGACAGGGAGTGGGGTGTATAGGCCTGTGTTCTGTCTTGTCTGTTTGGCTGAGGCACATATCCGGCACTGTCCTACAATTTTGGCTACGTCCCTTTTGAGGCTTGGCCAGTAGAACTGACCCTCAACCAAAGCAATGGTTTTATGCACCCCAAAATGCCCAGCAAGGCCTCCTGCATGTAACTCCCAGACCAGGAAATCCCGTAGAGAGGTTCTAGGTATGCAAAGTCTATGGCCTTTGAAGATGAATCCGTCCTCTAAGATGAATCCTTGGTGTTCCTTAGGTGAGAGGGTGGACAGAGTGGTATGGATTGGACCAAAGTCCGGGCAATCAGAGTACTCCTCCTTGAGTCTTTCAAATCCTATGACTTCCACCCGAATGGTAGCTAGCAAGGAAATTCTCCTACTGAGGGCATCGGCAGCACGGTTTTCACTTCCGGCTTTATGTTTGATCACAAATGTGTAGGCCTGGATGTATTCGACCCATCAGGCATGCCGCGCACTCAGTTTCTGCTGGGAGTTGAGGTATTTCAGGGCCTCATGGTCAGAGAATATGACAAATTCTTTAGGCAAGAGATAGTGTCTCCAATGCCGGAGGGATTGTACCACGGCATAAAATTCCTTGTCGTAGGTGGAGTACCTCATCCTGGCATCACACAACTTCTCACTAAAGTAGGCCACTGGGTGTCCTTCCTGGCTAAGGATCCCACCAATTCCTACCCCGGAGGCATCACAAGTCACCTCAAAGACTTTGGAGAAGTCAGGGAGGCATAATACTGGGGCTTGGGTCATCCTTTCTTTGAGCTCTTGGAAGGCCCTAGATGCTGACTTGGTCCACACAAAGGTCCCCTTTTTGAGGCAGTCGGTGATAGGGGCTGTGACTATGTTGAACCCACGGATGAACCTACGGTAAAAGGTGGCTAACCCATGAAAACTCCGGACTTCATGGAGAGTGCGGGGCTCCGGCCATTCGAGGATGGCTTGGACCTTTTCAGGGTCCATGGATACCCCCTCGGTGGAGACAACATACCCAAGGAAGGTAATGGATTTTGTCATGAAGTGACATTTTCCCAAATTGGCAAAGAGGCTTTCCTTCCTAAGGGTGGTGCAGACTTGCCTAAGATGACTGAGGTGTGCTTCCTTGGACTGGCTATAGATGAGGATGTCATCAAAATAGACTACCAGGAAGACTCCAATGTAGGGCCTAAGGACCTCGGTCATAAGGCGCATAAATGTGCTTGGGGCGTTAGAGAGCCCAAAAGGCATCACCAGCCATTCAAAGAGCCCATCCTTGGTTTTAAAGGCAGTTTTCCACTCATCCCCGAGTCTTATCCTAACCTGATGGTAGCCACTCTTGAGGTCTACCTTGGAAAAAATGGTGGCTCCAGCTAGCATGTCTAGCATATCGTCAAGTCTAGGTATGGGGAACCTATATTTGACGGTAATCTTGTTGATGGCCCTGCTATCAATACACATGCGCCATGTCCCATCTTTCTTAGGTGTGAGGAGGGCTGGGACAGCACAAGGACTTTTGCTTAGACGGAGGAAGCCTTTTCTAATGAGTTCCTCCACTTGCCTCCTCAATTCAGCATGTTCAGTGGGATTGAGGCGATAGTGGGGAAGGTTTGGGAGGGTGGCCCCTGGGACAAGGTCAATAGCATGCTAGACATCCCTCATGGGTGGCAGCTGATCGGGGAGCTCCTCGGGGAACACATCCTTGAATTCTTCTAGGAGAGGGTGTATCTCCACAGGATGAGGGTTGGAGGGGGTGGGTTCCCCTAGGCATATGACCACAGCGCATATGGGTGTCCCGAGGGCTACTTCTTCCTCGAGTTCTTGTCTAGTGATGAGGTGAAGGCCCTTGATGGTGCTCTTAGGGGTGGATTGTTGACTTGTTGGTTGGGTTGGGACCCCTGGGTTTTGAGGTGGTGTAGGGAGAATTCCCTTGGGGGGTAGTTCCTTTCGGGGTGGGGAAGGGTTGAGGCGAATGGTCTTCCCCTCATGTTCAAATGTGCATGTGTTTGTTTTCCCCTGGATGGTAGCATTGACATCATATATCCAAGGTCTCCCTAGTAGGATGCTTCCTACAGCCATAGGTATGATGTCACACCATATTTGCCACTGGTAAGATGAGAAGGTGATGGGGATAAGACAACATGTGTTGACGGGTAGGGAGTGGTTGTTTATCCATGACACACGGTATGGTTTGGGGTGGGGTGTTGGGGTAAGCCCTAGGAGTTTGACGGTGTCCGGGGACACGGCGTTGACACAACTCCCGTTGTCTAGGATGACCTTCCTAACATGGTCCCCGATTTTAATGAAGGTGTGGAAAATGAAAGTCCTCCGCCAGTCGTCCTCTTTAGGTTGGGTAAGGGTGCACCTGATCACCCCTAGATGGGTGGAGTGGGGGTCATCTTCTATACCTTCCTCAAAGACTTGCTCCTCATATTCCTCTTCCCACCCTAAAGCAGCCTCGTACTCCTCAACAGTATCCTCATGGGTTTCCTGGGATGTGGTGGGTCCGCCTTCAATAACAAGGCTCGACATCCCCTTGGAAGGGCATTGGGAGGCTATGTGGCCATAACCATGGCACTGAAAACATTTAATCGTACTACTCCCTGGGGTCTTCCCTTTGGAGGCTTCCTCCCTTCGGGGAGGAGGGTTGAGTGGGGTGGTCTTTGTGGGGGTGGGAGTGGTTGGTTGGGGGTAGGGCCGAGTGGGGGTTCCCCCATTGGGAGGAGGTGTCTTTAACAGAGGAGGTAGGTTGGGACGGGGTCCCGGGCCCTTGGGGGGGGGCAAACCTAGGATTCCTAGAAAATCTCTCTACATCCCGGGCTATTTGATAGGCAATCTCCAAGCTATGCACTTCCCTCATAAAAAGCTCCCGTTTGATGTGGGGAAGGAGACCATTCCTAAACCGGGATAAAGTGACGTCTGGGTCTTCAACCACACCACACCTTAGGAGATATGAGTCAAAATTTTCAATATACTCTTCCACGGTCTTTCCCTCTTGGGTAAGGCTTTGCCATTCATCAAGAAGAAGTTGGCTATAGGAGATGGGGAGATATTTGTTTCTAAGTTGATCTTTCATGTCTATCCAAGTGTCAATGGGTTCCTCACACCGGATCCTCCTTTGGCTTTCTACCTTTAGCCAATAGGTCTTGGCTAGTTTAAGAAGGTGCATCTTGGCCAACCTAACCTTTCTCTCCTCGGACATGGGGTACCATTCAAAGTATTGGTCCATGCCATGCTCCCATTCTTTATAGGCACTAGGGTTATGAGACCCATCAAAATTAGGAGCTTCCACTTTGATCATTCTTAGTAGGAAGTCATCCGGATCCTCTCGTGGTCGCCTCTCATGATATCGAGGTCGTGGGGCTCTCTCTTGCTCACGATACCACTCATCATCAAGGTCTTCCCTCTCATGTTCAACCCGCGGAGGAGGAACTCTTAGGGCATGGTTCCTAGGTGGGGCCCTAGCTTCTTCCAATCTCTCTAATCGGGTGGAAATTCCATTCATTTGCTCCGTGAGGACTTGGATGGCAGCCTCAATTCGATCCATGGGAGTTTGGGGAGCTTCCCTAGGGATGTTTTGGTTGCCATGCATATTGGGATCCATAGGTGGGTTGGAATTAGAAGGATCAGCCCGATATATGGTACCCCTACGGGTAGACATGCACAATGATGACAACACGGGATAGAAATGCAATTGCCCTTGGACCTAGGCTTGTAGAGACAAGTCTAAAACTTGCTCTGATACCAACTGATGTGATACCACTACGGGGTATGTAGCAAGCAAATGTAAACTAGGGACCTATTCCGCATTCACAACCACATAGCAATTAAGTTGATAAATCGGGGCCAAATCGCCGTCGCACACACGCGAGCCCGGGGTGACTAAATGATGCTAGAGGGAGGTGATGGATCAAGACCATTGCTGGTAGAGTGCCAGCTGGGCTAGGGTTGCCCTCCCGAGGGTACGTAGCCCACGCTTATGGGGCTGGCCGGTGCCAATTGGGGCACTAGGTCCCACTCTCTCACTTTAACCACGGTGACCACACTAAGATGGTGGCTCCGCGATCGGGCACTCGCTCGCATGCACAACGGAGCTATGTCTACGGATATTAAATGAACAGACACTAAATAGTAATGGAGCAAAGTTTAGAGCTCACCTGGTTGGTTTGAAGAAACCAACCCCGTTCGGAGACGTGGGCGAGCGGGGAAGTGTGGATCCTGCACACTGCGCCGATGTAGCTTGAGCTGCTTAATACAAACACTACTCCTCACGCAGGAGGGTTGGACTAAGGGTGGGGAAATCAAACTTACATCCAAACACTACCTCCACGCAGGGAGGGGTGCTAAGCCAGCCAGGCGGGAGGGGGAAATTCGCCGAGGTTGTAGGAGAGGAAGCCGACGTAGGATCTGCTCGCTTGCTGTGAGAGGGGACAGGCCGCCGCTATTGCAGTCGTAGTTCTTACTCCGGAATTCTTCCGGTGACGAGACCAGGATGGAATTCTTCGTGACAGAAGCTGGGACGCCTCTGAATTTTATTGAATTCTTCTAACATCTTCGCTGGCCGCGGCAGAGGCTCGAACAGGATGAAGGAATCTGGGGTTGACAGCTTCAGATCTGATGCAGTAGGATGCATAGGTTGTACCGTGGGCTCCCGAGCTCTGAATCTCGAACCGTCAGAATTTATGGAACCGTGGATGAACTCTCTTTGCAGAAAAACTGGTGGGGTGGCCGTCGGAGGTCGGGGTGGCCTGGGGGACACCGATGAGTGAGTGCTGGTCGCAGAAGACTGGAGAAGGCAGTCCCACGCGACTGGAGGGGAAAAATCAGAACTTTTTCTCCCGAACACCGAATGTAGCTCTGCTTCTTTCTCCTGGTCGGGGACAGGGGGAGGAAGAACTTTGAAGAAGGAACTTCAGTCAGAATCCTCCACTGTGAATCGTGGTTCAGCTTCTGGTCGAACTCTGGTGCTCTGCAGATGGAGCTTGGTGCAGTCGAGGGAGAATGGCTCTCCCGGGCAGCTCCGGACTCAGAATGGTACGATTCTTTCTCGCCTGCGTAGTGGACTGGACGACCTTTCCAACAATGTATGGTACGCCTCTGGATGTAGCCTTATGACTCCGGGGAAGCTTCTGCAAGTCGCAACCTTTTCTGCCACCTGCAGACTATCAAAGTAAAGGGAAAGGATGGTGGAAGAACTAGTGGTAGGGGTGGGGATTGGCAATAGTGGAGATGGTGGGGTGGATGGTGGATGGGAGAAGGGTGTTTGGGGATGTGGAGGGAAGAGGAACAGGGGGATTATGGAGCCTTGGAGGGAGGGGGAGTGGAGAGGCCGCAGCTATCAGGTGGGGGGGGTGGTGGGTTCGGCCAAGGCAATGGGGTGGGTGTAGATGGAGAGGGGGGTGCGCAACTAGTGGTGGGGTGGGGGTTTGGAGGGTCAAAGGATATGAATGAGGGTGTGGGGGAGTGGAAGGGCTGCTTGGGGAAGAGGGATGGGTGCCTTGGAGGTGGAGAAGGTGTATGGGGAATGGGAAGAGTTGCTTGGGGAAGTGGAGGTATTGATGGGAGTTAAGGCTTCTTGGGGAGGTGAAGGGTTGGAGGGTGAGGTGGCAGGTGAGGTGCCAGGGGAAGGGGAAGGTGAAAGGGCAGGTTCGCCCAAGGGAGAGAGAGAGAAGGGGGGGAGGGAGAGAGGGGTTCGCCCCCTAGAGAGAGAGAGAATGAGAGAGCTAGAGAGAGAGAGGGGGGGGCACTTATGCTCAAATATTCAATACTTCATTAACCAACTCAAGGGGGGGTTGGGGTCCTATATATAGGGATCCCAACATTTACAAAAAGTCCCTGGAGAATATGCTAAAAACAAATAAGCAAGGGGGTGTGGGAAGGAAGAGGGCGCCCATGGGCCTGGCCCATCTAATTGGGCCCATATGACCCCCTAGCCTAACAAACATAGATAAATAACGTGATGACCTAGGGACATGACTCAAAATAAGGACAAGTACATCAAAATGACTCAAGAAAGGAGAAAACACATCTATATGTCCTCAGTAATAAGCTCATGTGTCGCCGTGGGCCCATCAAGTCGTGCAGTCACACACTACCTGTCTCCGGAAGGGAGAGAGGTGTCGAGCCAAATGGAATCCTGGGTGATGTCCCCATCAGAAAGTGATGAGGGACGCGGTGTCCCGGGAAAAGGTATGGAAAAAGATGATTAAAGAGGAAGAAGAGAATAAAGGACGTGATGTCCCGAAGGAGCAGGAGGAGGAATCGGAAGAAAAGGATAAAGTCCGGAGGTCTCGGAGGAAGATACCCTGGGGCACGATGCCCCGGGAGGTAAGGAGGTCCGGAGGTTCCGGAGGGAGAAGATACCATAGGGTGCGATGCCCCGGGAGGGTCGGAGATTTCGGAGGAATAAAATTGGAGTTGGCGCGATGCCCTAGAAGAGAATTCGGAAGTTTTTGTAGAATGATGCGAACACGGGCACGATGCCTTGGAGAGAGGGATGGAAAATCCGGAGGTTCCGGAGGAAGGGTGTCACGCCCCGATCCGATAGCAGCGGAACGTATTGGTCGGAACGTGGCAGCGATACAGTCGTGAATAATCAGAGCAACTCATAAGACACAACTTCGAGGCCAGACAATAATGACGAAAATACAATTCTTATTAATATCAAATGTCAAACTTACAATTCTTGACTCAGTTACATATTTAAATGAACAGACACATTACTCTTAATAAAAAGGAAAAGACTCAATGATAGGACAAGACTCAAGAAGATAAAAGACACAGACTCGATTCCATAACGCTCAACACTCTTGCCCTTCCCCATCTGATGGACTATCTTCAATGTCGTTACCTGAAAAACGTTAAAGATAGGCTGGTGAGCGAAACGCCCAGTAGGAATTACATCTCTCATCAAGCAGAATATAAGTGATTAGCCAATTAACATGTTCATGACGATGCAAGGCATGGAACTAGAAAATCATGATGATCAATCTAATAGGAAAGACGAATATTAAAGTCAAAGGCAGTTACGAGCTCAAGAGAAATAGGGATGAATTCCCATGCAGAGTCAAGGACAAGCTATCAGAATATAACAAGGACAGATACGCGGATGAACATAACTTCAGAATTGGCCAGAATATAACAGAGTTCCAATAAATATAAGCAATCTAGTAGAATATCTAAATTATCAAAATAACCGAGCAACAAATTATCAGAATAACAGAT
Organism: Amorphophallus konjac; assembly: GCA_022559845.1. Lineage (NCBI taxonomy): Eukaryota > Viridiplantae > Streptophyta > Magnoliopsida > Alismatales > Araceae > Amorphophallus > Amorphophallus konjac. The sequence goes on from CM040127.1 coordinate 251,401,140, forward strand.
TTAACAGAATTAACAGATTTTGCAGAATAACAGATATAACAAAATAACAGAATATAACAGATGTACAGAGTTTGGTGCAATGCCACACCCAGAATTTACCATGGTTTACAGAATTGGACTTCCGTCCTACCTGGCACTGAAAAGTTGCGGACCCACAGCCCTTAATGTTTCAGAATCAGATTTGGCCAAATACAGAGTCAAACGGTTATGTTCTTGAATCGATGACAAGAAGATTCCAAAAGGAGTAGAGTGTCAAGACTAACGGAAAACCAAAGTGACACGGATCGGATTCATGATTTTTAAGGTACAACCAGCTCGGCTGCCTTGAGGGAATCCAAGGCTAGCGGAGACTTACGGAGGTCTCAATGACTAACTTGCCAGTCCGAAGGAACGGAATGTCCAACGGAGGACTCGTATGTCACCGAGAGTTGAGGTGTATAACGTAAACCAATCATGAAAAAGGGGCTCCATCTACGGACGTGAGATGAGAGTGCCGAAAGACCCGAGGTATGGGTCAAAACCGGAAGAAAACGGTGAGGTCATGAATGCGTTAATTATAGAATTCACGTCAATCCAATTCTATAATTAACTATAATTAAATAAAATTATTTTTCATTTACGTCCGTGAGTAGTGTCATTTATTAATTAGCGTCCACTTGGAGAGACGTTAATTCTATGATTTTTAACGTAATTTATTTAACAAGAATTCAAGTCAATATCTATTTAATTGAATAATTTCAAGAATATACATTCAAAGACATATTTATTTATTTAAACTAATTCAGAGAAATAAAATATATGATAATTAGGAGAAAAATACAAGGATTTTAAATATATATTTTTTTATAATTTTCTGTTACATATGTTAATAAATATGGATTTCCAAAGATATATATACATGATATATGTATATATACATATATTTATATATATATATATATATATATATATATATATATTAGTTAATCTGACGCCATTGTACAGTGGTGTCCAAAATGAATTTGACGACCTTCAGTTGGTCGTCATTTCAAAAAAAGTCTATTATCCAATCTCTCGTTTCTATACGTAACCATGTCGGAATCGAGCCTATGATATACCGAAATGACGAGCTCGAAAAACTCTACCTAACGAGACGTTCAAAATAATTTTTCATTGAGAGACTGGGGATCTTGAGATAGGGGACACGAAAAATGGTGCAACCACTTTCACTACCTCGGTCACCACCCTAATAGTACGTCCATAAATTTTCATGTCCAAAGGACACTCCGACATGCACGGACAGATCGATAAAGTAAAAATCTATAACTATCACACTATAGTAAATACTGTGATTTCGTTCGAGTATCTTGATAAAATATATTAAATTATTTAACTAGTTAATGTTACCAGTTATTACACCATATAAAGGTATGAAAATATTACAAAATTCACACATGAAAATTATTCTTACATAGAAATCATGTTAACTAACATGCAATATTAACAGGTTTAGACTTGAGAGAGAGATCACCTACGGAAAACTAAAGATTATGAACTCAAACACGAGATATAAGCATGCTGTTTATGATCGTAAAAGCATGTATTATCTTTATTAATTGAGTTTGGCAGTCAGAGAGAACACCTACCTTGATGGAGTTGATTTGGTAGATAGAACGTGAGAAAATAAAAGCAAGGAAGAGCTTGCTATCGCAGCAACTGCACGGTAGCGAAGGTAGGAAGAAGACACTAACGGCAGCAACTTGCAAGCATATGAACTAAGCAGGAGATGCTATATGTTTCCTCTTTGGTGGCCACAGGATGGAGATGATGCCCAGTAGTGGCGAAGAAAGCAACAACTTTCAACCTCGTGCAGCAACGAAAAAGAGGAAGATGAAGTCCTTCAGCAAAAGAAGAAGGCTCCTTCACGTGCTTCTCTCGACGAAGCAGGAGGAAAGAAGAAGATGAAGAACTTACAATGTTCTTCACGCTCGAAGTAGCAGCAGGTTTAAGTTTGAAAAGGTAGAAGGGATTTAGCAAGAGGTTGGTATTTATAGGGTTTTGGAGACCCTATAGGGTTGGAGTTCGACTGGGACTTGACCCTCTAGTATCTATCCTAATAGTACTATGATTCCCTTAATTCACAGTTCGAAACACGTATAACTTAAGTATTAGAATCTTCCGAGATTTTTATCTTTTTTTCTTGATGTGATCTAGATAGGAAATTTTAGGAATATGAGTTTTCCATTTTTCTCTATTTTTTATATAATTATTTTTTCAAAATTCCTCAATCAAAAAAATGGCACTATTCATTTTAGAATAAAATAACGACTTTTATCAAGTCATTTCTTTGGCAATTGACGCCATTGTCTTAGGCGTCTCTTCCCATTTTCACTTTTCTTCAAGAGCCAAAACTGTATTTATACTCTAAAACGTTAACTATATATCCTTTCTTATGCCATTTATACTTCTTATCTAACTAATTAACGACACACACAACGTCATCTTTTTTTAAAATAACGCCTTCACTAAGAGGTGTCAATTACCTTTGACAATTTTTCCTCAGCCTCTTAAGAATCGATATTGTGTGTATATCCCTATTTTCTCTATAACTCTTTAACTATATACTTTATTTGATTTTTACTAATTTATAAATAACGACTTGCATGCAGTCGTTTCTTACACTAGATACGCCTATATCAAATGGTGTCAATTGAGGTTTTGACCTTTTCTCAATGCCCTTGAAAGGACCGAAATTGTATATATGTCTATTCTTTTATCCTTTATATATCTTTAGTGTATTTAAATCTTATATATATATCATTCTTCCTTCTAATAAGATTATAATATAGTAAATGCGAAATATTAAAATTTCTAAATTAGTAATAAAATATAAATTGACATTTTCTTCAAGATTTAATGATTCTTAATTCAATAAAAATTATGTTGTGCATTTGATGCTTTCATAAAATAACATGTTATTCTTAAATTTACTATAATACTAGAGTAGGGTTCACGAGTTCTTTTTGTAAGACTTATAAGGACGTAAGAGGGTTATGTACAAGGTCTGGGCCTCGTTTATTTATTAATTTTAATTTGATTTGGATCTCTTTATATATCTATAAAAATTTATTATCGGAGACTTATCCTATGTAATTTTATCTGGGGTGCTACATCCTCCCCCACTTAAAAGAATTTGGTCCCCAAATTCATATGAAATACATTTCCAATACATCAATGAGGTATCCAGTCCTATTCCCTAAACACCAACAAAATCATCTAAGCATGCTTGCAAAGCATTCTACAATCTAAAGTAAGATAAGCTTAAGCTAAGGTTAAGGGGTACCTCTAGCTACTTCATTGTCAACATGTTCGATTTGTCTTATTGCTTGCAACCGTCCTTGACGTTGTTCTTTATTACGATCCTTTGCCTGGTGAGGTTGATCTTTTGGAAGGGGACAGTCGGCTACCTTATGTTCTTGGCTTCCACAACGAAAATAAGCTCCACTCTTCCAGTGACACTTCTTGGATTGATGACCCTCATTCCCACAATGCTTGCACTTCTCTCCTTTAGGCTTCTTGCCACTCGGAACTCCATTCTTATTATTGGGCCTTTTGTTGCCATTATCTACCTTTTTCTTTTCCATTCTAGCCTTGACCTTGTCAGATAATTCCATGGCATCTTCCAATAGCTGAGCTCTCTTAACCATCTCGGCATATGATTGAATATCCATTGGTGCTAATTGGGGTATATATTGTAGTCTTAACCCATTCAAGAATCTTCTAGCTTTCATTTTCTTTGTTGAAATTAAGTGAGGTGCATACCGTGATAACCTCGAGAACTGAGCCTCATATTCTGCCACAGACATGCTTCTTTGTTTGAGCGAGGTAAATTCTCCTGCCTTTCTCTCCCGAACTCTCTCTGAGAAATACTTCTCGTTGAAGTGTTCTAAAAATTCAACCCACGTTACTTGAATGTTTGGCAAAGTGGCTTCTACAGACTCCCACCAAGCCCTTGCGTCCTTCTCTAGTTGAAATGTTGCCAAAAGGACCTTATCTTGATCCGACCATTACATTACTCGAAAGATTCTCTCCATCTCCTTAGTCCAATCTTCCGCCACATCCGGATCAGGGGTCCCACTAAACCTAGGGGGATTGAGGCTCCGAAATTCACGATGCAATTCTCCGGCTCCATGATTGGCTCCACCATCGGCTACTCGTTGAAGAGCCTGAGTCAATCCTTGAACTGTCCTTTGCATCTCACGCCATTGGGCACGCTCAGCGGCCATTGTTATCTATCTAGTTCTACAAGACACAAACAATCTCATGTAAGATTATCAAGTAATTCTAGTGAAATTTTACTTAAGCTATCTTATAAGCTAATCTTATTAGTATTCTAACTTCCTTTTTAGCTCTTAACCCAAGGTTCTACCCAATCTCACCGGGCAATAATGGGGTTGAACTTAAAACTTATGACAACCGATAGTCAAGACCTAGGGTTTAATATACCTAGGCTCTGATACCACTTCTGTCACGCCCCGATCCGATAGCAGCGGAACGTATTGGTCGGAACGTGGCAGCGATACAGTCGTGAATAATCAGAGCAACTCATAAGACACAACTTCGAGGCCAGACAATAATGACGAAAATACAATTCTTATTAATATCAAATGTCAAACTTACAATTCTTGACTCAGTTACATATTTAAATGAACAGACACATTACTCTTAATAAAAAGGAAAAGACTCAATGATAGGACAAGACTCAAGAAGATAAAAGACACAGACTCGATTCCATAACGCTCAACACTCTTGCCCTTCCCCATCTGATGGACTATCTTCAATGTCGTTACCTGAAAAACGTTAAAGATAGGCTGGTGAGCGAAACGCCCAGTAGGAATTACATCTCTCATCAAGCAGAATATAAGTGATTAGCCAATTAACATGTTCATGACGATGCAAGGCATGGAACTAGAAAATCATGACGATCAATCTAATAGGAAAGACGAATATTAAAGTCAAAGGCAGTTACGAGCTCAAGAGAAATAGGGATGAATTCCCATGCAGAGTCAAGGACAAGCTATCAGAATATAACAAGGACAGATACGCGGATGAACATAACTTCAGAATTGGCCAGAATATAACAGAGTTCCAATAAATATAAGCAATCTAGTAGAATATCTAAATTATCAAAATAACCGAGCAACAAATTATCAGAATAACAGATTTAACAGAATTAACAGATTTTGCAGAATAACAGATATAACAAAATAACAGAATATAACAGATGTACAGAGTTTGGTGCAATGCCACACCCAGAATTTACCATGGTTTACAGAATTGGACTTCCGTCCTACCTGGCACTGAAAAGTTGCGGACCCACAGCCCTTAATGTTTCAGAATCAGATTTGGCCAAATACAGAGTCAAAGGGTTATGTTCTTGAATCGATGACAAGAAGATTCCAAAAGGAGTAGAGTGTCAAGACTAACGAAAAATCAAAGTGACACGGATCGGATTCAGGATTTTTAAGGTACAACCAGCTCGGCTGCCTTGAGGGAATCCAAGGCTAGCGGAGACTTACGGAGGTCTCAATGACTAACTTGCCAGTCCGAAGGAACGGAATGTCCAACGGAGGACTCGTATGTCACCGAGAGTTGAGGTGTATAACGTAAACCAATCATGAAAAGGGGGCTCCATCTACGGACGTGAGATGAGAGTGCCGAAAGACCCGAGGTATGGGTCAAAACCGGAAGAAAACGGTGAGGTCATGAATGCGTTAATTATAGAATTTACGTCAATCCAATTCTATAATTAACTATAATTAAATAAAATTATTTTTAATTGACGTCTGTGAGTAGTGTCATTTATTAATTAGCGTCCACTTGGAGAGATGTTAATTCTATGATTTTTAACGTAATTTATTTAACAAGAATTCAAGTCAATATCTATTTAATTGAATAATTTCAAGAATATACATTCAAAGACATATTTATTTATTTAAATTAATTCAGAGAAATAAAATATATGATAATTAGGAGAAAAATACAAGGATTTTAAATATATATTTTTTTATAATTTTCTGTTACATATGTTAATAAATATGGATTTCCAAAGATATATATACATGATATATGTATATATACATATATTTATATATATATATATATATTAGTTAATCCGACGCCATTGTACAGTGGTGTCCAAAATGAATTTGACGACCTTCAGTTGGTCGTCATTTCAAAAAAAGTCTATTATCAAATCTCTCGTTTCTATACGTAACCATGTCGGAATCGAGCCTATGATATACCGAAATGACGGGCTCGAAAAACTCTACCTAACAAGACGTTCAAAATAATTTTTCATTGAGAGACGGGGGATCTTGAGATAGGGGGCACGAAAAATGGTGTAACCACTTTCACTACCTCGATCACCACCTCAATAGTACGTCCATAAATTTTCATGTCCAAAGGACACTCCGACATGCACGGACAGATCGATAAAGTAAAAATCTATAACTATCACACTATAGTAAATACTGTGATTTCGTTCGAGTATCTTGATAAAATATATTAAATTATTTAACTAGTTAATGTTACCAGTTATTACACCATATAAAGGTATGAAAATATTGCAAAATTCACACATGAAAATTATTCTTACATAGAAATCATGTTAACTAACATGCAATATTAACAGGTTTAGACTTGAGAGAGAGATCACCTACGGAAAACTAAAGATTATGAACTCAAACACGAGATATAAGCATGCTGTTTATGATCGTAAAAGCCTGTATTATCTTTATTAATTGAGTTTGGCAGTCAGAGAGAACACCTACCTTGATGGAGTTGATTTGGTGGATAGAAGGTGAGAAAATAAAAGCAAGGAAGAGCTTGCTATCGCAGGAACTGCACGGTAGCGATGGTAGGAAGAAGACACTAACGGCAGCAACTTGCAAGCATATGAACTAAGCAGAAGATGCTATATGTTTCCTCTTTGGTGGCCACAGGATGGAGACGATGCCCAGTAGTGGCGAAGAAAGCAACAGCTTTCAACCTCGTGCAGCAACGAAAAAGAGGAAGATGACGTCCTTCAGCAAAAGAAGAAGGCGCCTTCACGTGCTTCTCTCGACGAAGCAAGAGGAAAGAAGAAGATGAAGAACTTACTATGTTCTTCACGCTCGACGAAGCAAGAGGAAAGAAGAAGATGAAGAACTTACTATGTTCTTCACGCTCAAAGTAGCAGCAGGTTTAAGTTAGAAAAGGTAGAAGGGATTCAGCAAGAGGTTGGTATTTATAGGGTTTTGGAGACCCTATAGGGTTGGAGTTCGACTGGGACTTGACCCTCTAGTATCTATCCTAATAGTACTATGATTCCCTTAATGCACAGTTCGAAACACGTATAACTTAAGTATTAGAATCTTCCGAGATTTTTATCTTTTTTTCTTGATGTGATCTAGATAGGAAATTTTAGGAATATGAGTTTTCCATTTTTCTCTATTTGTTCATATAATTATTTTTTCAAAATTCCTCAGTCGAAAAAATGGCACTATTCATTTTAGAATAAAATAACGACTTTTATCAAGTCATTTCTTTGGCAATTGACGCCATTGTCTTAGGCGTCTCTTCCCATTTTCACTTTTCTTCAAGAGCCAAAACTGTATTTATACTCTAAAACGTTAACTATATATCCTTTCTTATGCCATTTATACTTCTTATCTAACTAATTAACGACAGACACAACGTCGTCTTTTTTTAAAATAACGCCTTCACTAAGAGGCGTCAATTGCCTTTGACAATTTTTCCTCAGCCTCTTAAGAACCGATATTGTGTGTATATTCCTATTTTCTCTATAACTCTTTAACTATATACTTTATTTGATTTTTACTAATTTATAAATAACGACTTGCATGCAGTCGTTTCTTACACTAGATACACCTATATCAAAAGGTGTCAATTGAGGTTTTAACCTTTTCTCAATGCCCTTGAAAGGACCGAAATTGTATATATGTCTATTCTTTTATCCTTTATATATCTTTAGTGTATTTAAATCTTATATATATATATCATTCTTCCTTCTAATAAGATTATAATATAGTAAATGTGAAATATTAAAATTTCTAAATTAGTAATAAAATATAAATTGACATTTTCTTCAAGATTTAATGATTCTTAATTCAATAAAAATTATGTTGTGCATTTGATGCTTTCATAAAATAACATGTTATTCTTAAATTTACTATAATACTAGAGTAGGGTTCACGAGTTCTTTTTGTAAGACTTCTAAGGACGTAAGAGGGTTATGTACAAGGTCTGGGCCTCGTTTATTTATTAATTTTAACTTGGTTTGGATCTCTTTATATATCTATAAAAATTTATTATCGGAGACTTATCCTGTGTAATTTTATCTGGGGTGCTACAAAGGGAGTAGGAGGGGGCGTGATGCCCTAAGAGATCTGGAGGTTTCGGAGGAAAGAAATAGAAAAGGGCGTGATGCCCTAAAAATCACCCAAAATTGGCTCAAAAATAAATTTAAAACATGAAAAGATGAATTGGTGTCATAACAGGCGGATGCCAATTGAAAATCTTATAATTTTAAAAAAAAAATAAAAAATATATATATAAAAGAATTGATGTCACTCTGCGCAGACACCAATTAAAAATTACCTGAAATTTAAAAAATGTAAAAATGAGAAAAAGAATTGGCGTCACTCTAGGCATACACCAATTTGAAAAATCTCAAAAAATTCAAAACAATCTAGAAAAATCTATAAAAAGGGGGGGGAAAGGTAAAAGTCTAAGAAAAATGGGGAAAATCACTCAACTAAGCTAATTTGAGGGTCAAATTGGGGCATTACAATGTGATAGGAGATATGCTCAAAATGATGTCAAATTTAGCGTGTCTACACTACTGTGGTTTCAGACCTAGGGATTAGGCTAGATTAACGGCGCTGTGCCGTCACGTGCAACAGTATTGACCCGAGTCGCGTGACTCAAGGACCGTTGGGTTTATTTGGTCTAGTGGACTGTCCAGAGTCTGGTGGCTCTGAGCCACCTCTTACTCCGCATTACTCGCGATGGGTGCGTGCGTGGCTTTCCGTATTCACATTTAGTGACCCCCCACTGGTCGTAGCCTTCTTACAGTATGCGTGTGATGACCCACCAGGGAGTGGTGGAGCGGCTTACCCGAGAGAGATGGTTGTTAGGCTGGTTACCGTAGGGCCCCTATGGACAGCATGAGTCCGGGCTTTGGGGAAGAACCAGCTAGAGGATCTGACCTAGGGCGCATGGTTTGTGTGTGCGCACGTGGTTGGGGGCGTCAGACCCGCACTGACGAGCGCGATCCCAACTAGTCCTTGTTTATGGTACTGGTTGTGCATCTCAGTCTCCGCCTAGGGCGTCGTAGGGAGACACCTGAGGCGCGGTCTAAGTCGTCAGTGGACGCATCCGGCCTTGCTTCTAGTGGGCAGTGCTCCCGTCACGTGACGTGAGATACTCGTGACTCGAGTTTCCGTTTCTCATATGCGAGACATGGTTTCGCGTGTAAATTCCGTATGTTTCCCGAGGTAGAGTTCTAGGATTTCCGGTGAGCGTCACCGAGGGTCTTTTCCCTATACAGTGTAGGGATCACGATAGCAAGGTCGTGATCGTGTTTACCCAGACCGCGTTGTCTTGGGCTGGGCCTTTGTCTGTGAGATGGGCCTCTACGACGGTGGTGTCGTAATGGTTCTCCTGGCAGTGTACCCAGAGGTTTTCCTGTTAGTCTGGCAGTCCCCCGACTATGAGATCGGGGCGTGTTTTCCAGTATAGTAGGAGTAGCTGTTGCACCAAGTTTTTACCAGCCACCGGGTTGGCTGTTCCTATTGTTATTGCTGCTTTCCGCTACCGCCATTATTTACGGTTGGGGTTCCACGGGACCCCTACTGACCCAGTGATAGGAGGCTCACCCCTGCTTTTTAGGTGTGGCGGTTCTTCCTCGAGGTTCGAGGGGGCTGTGGAGGTTCTTAGTTGCCAGCTCACCGGGCCGAGTGATCACTCGGTGTTGGGTACGTTTCCCTATCTTAGACTGTACTTTTGTTGGACTAGACTCTATAGTTAGATTGTTTATTTCTGTTAATTGTTGAATTATCTTGCTTTATTTCCTATTTCTTGGTACCTCTACACTCCTTTTAGCCCTTCCGAGCCCTTCGGCTCGTGGGCGGCGGGCCAGGATTCGAATGGTATCGGGTTATTCCCGGTATCCTAATATTGGGTCGTTAAGTCGGGTGAGAGACCCGAGGCAAGACGAAGCTTGTAGACCGGCGCACACGCTTCCCTGACCAATTCCAGGACTGGCAGCAGGGTGGCGTGCATGTGGTGTCTCATGCGCAGGATGGTGAGGATTACTTGCGGCACTACCGGGAGACCCATGCAGCGCGTGTCCAACTCGGGAGACCAACAGGGGTAAGTATGAAATGGATATTTATAATTGTAGATGTGACATTCATCCACAAGCTTACGAATGCAGGATGCCCACGACGCCATCATCACCGACCTACGGGCCCAGTTGGTGGACACCAGGCGGCAGCTGGCCGTCACTCGACAGGAGTTGGACATCTTGGTAAGCTTATGCACTGCTATCTCTTTGTTTTGTTTGATTTTTTTTATTTTTTTGTTTTTGTTGACTGTCATTTTTTCCTTCGTTCCAGTGTGCCCAGCTGGTAGCGACAGCGGCGATGACATGTGGAGCATCTTCCAGCTCCTAGGCTCTTCCTTCGGAAGTCACCTCCCTCCGGGAGCAACTTACCAGTGCAGTGGCTCGTGCTGGCGAGGTGGAGTGCGAGCTCGCGACTTGGGTGAGTACTTGCCTTGCTTGGATGTTGATTATGCACCGCTCTTTCACTGACTTTGTGAAATGTTTTGGCTCTGGTAGGCGTTGGAGACTCAGGGTGCGCTGGCTCGCGCGGTCTTGGCTGAGGAGGAGTGTGACACCCGGGCGGCCACCGTAGCAGAGCTACGGCATCACGATGTGGAGGGACTGCCTCAAGACATCTTGGAGCTGAGGGTCTTCCTCCAGGTGCCGAGGAGAGAGGTAGAGAGAGAGAGAGGAGAGGAGGGCAGAGCGATAGTGGGATTGGGACGAGAGGAGGGCTCTAGAGGTCCAAGTGATGGAGCTCCAGCTAGGCCTTTGGGTTACGGAGCAGAGGCTAAAAGATAGCGAGGAGCGCCACCAGAGGGCACGGGAGCTCGGGGCGTGCCTTCGTCAGTCTGGCTCCTTCTCTATGGGTAGCTTCTTTGTTACTTCGATAGGGCAGCAGCGAGCCACCGGGGTCGAGCGGGTGCTGCGGGGTGAGGCGAGTACGGCCTTGCAGAGCTCCAGGAGGCCCCCTAGGGACCCTCGTCTTTGGAGAGAGGAGAGGGACGACCAGAGGGATGAGCAGGAGGGTGGTGGCGAGAGTTAGAGAGTTATTTGCACACCCGCCCCCTCTCTTATGATGTTCATGACAATTTATATAGATGTATGAATGGAATGATTTATTTTCATGTCTTCTGCCTCCTTCTTGCTCTTCAATCCTGCATACATCACTCAAACAAAACAAGTCAAGTTTTCTGTTCTGGCTTGACCCCTTGCTCAATGAGTGGTTGCTTTTGAGATTAGCCTTGATGATTGGTCAAGGGGCCAAGCCTTTATCAATAAAAGCAGAAGGTAAAATGATGAATGCGACATGCGAGCATGCAAATGCGAACGAGAATTAAAGAGATGAAATGCGGCATACAAATGCGATCACGCGAAATGCATTTTCTTTTGGTGTTTTGCACACACACACACACACACACACACACACACACACACACACACACACACACACATATATATATATATATATTATTTCTTTCTTTTTATCTTTTTTTTAATTCCTCTCCTTTTTTTGAGTTTTTTTACGTTTTTTTTGTTTTTTTATCTTTTTGAATTTTTTGTTTGACACGAGGGACACTCACTCTTATAACAACCGGCATAGTTCTTGGATGAAAGGTGTTTACTCATTCACAAATCATTCTTAAACAGCTCAACGTAGGGTTAACGTGCTTGATTTGTTCCTCCCACTCAAAGTCTCATTCGGTGGCGTCCTCCTTAGTCCGTGTTCACTATTCCTTGGGTTCGGTGTGTACCACTTAGAGAGGAAGGAAGAACATATTTAGAAAGTTTACGAGAGGGTTCGAGAGACCTCGGAAGACGTCCCTCCCCTGCCCTATCACCTGTTGGGGTTCGATCTTATGCTAATGGGGTTTATTTTTCTTCTTTTTCCTTGTCGCCTTTTGAGACGTGCACGATCGGGGTTTTCTTTTGTAGCGACTTTGCCCCCTTTTGGAGACATGACCAAGATTTTTTTCGTTGCGGGGACTTTGCCCTTTCTAACATGTGTCCGGGGTATCGCTTTTTTTTGGGGGGGGCCTTGGTGTATTTTTGTTACACGCCTGGTGAGCACTCCATATGACACTTAACCTACATGAGGACGGGGGTTTCTTACTAACCTCCCAGGTATACTAAGCGCTCATCTAGGTTGATTTGGGCCTCTAGACTCCTCGAATGATAATCACGCCGGTTAAGACTTATCCTGATGATAATACCGTCATGCCATGCTTAGGTTCCCAGTCACTTTCGACCGCAGGGATACACCCAAAAAGCGTTCGAGGTAAATGATTTGTCCAACCCGGGTCTATTTTCTCACAACTCTAGATGGTATACAATGGAACACTCTGGAACCCTAACGGCCAACCGAGCGACGCTGACCCGGAATTAGACGTCGTCGCACCCATAGGTGACGCGCTTGCATTGGCCTAAGCCCGAGGTTAGAATAAGAAGACATTAAGGTGGTAGATAAGGGTCTTGCCCGGCCAGAAACATCGAGATTCCTTCGCGGCAATAGCTTTTACTTTTTGATGGCGGGAAAACGCACGTCGTTAAAACGCCCCGCTACCAAATTAAAATATCCGGCCCACAAATTAAATAAATGGAATAGTTAAGTAGTGAGACCGAGTCGAATCCATAGGAAGAAGTATATTTGAAAGTTAAAAACCTTGAGTTTTTAAGATTTAAAAATCATGAGAATTGAATTGAAACCGCCTTAGGGTGTGTGAAGGATGTAAAGAAATGGAAGTTGATGAAAGAACTACGAAAGGAAAATTATAATGAAACTAGGGTGACATTAGAATGAAAATAACTTTTAAACTGGCGAGAATTAGAAGAAGTGACAAAATACAAAGTTAAAGATCAGAGGGTTAAGAATAACTTTTATGAAGAGTGTAGAGACAGAAAATAAGAGGAATGAGGTGAAAATTGGGAAAACACGGAACCTATGCGCACTGATGAACAGTAAAAACGTTAAAGACAGAACTGTGGGAAAATTAAAATAACTCAAAAATGAAGAAGCATTGGAGAGGAAGTGGTAGAAAAATAAAAGTTAGATCTATAAGAGAGGAACAACTTTAATGAAGAACTCAGAATGAAAAGAGGATTAGAAGGGCTTCAAAATGGAGGAACAAAATAAGGTATCAACTCTCATGAATAGTAACGTGCCAAGACAGAACTTAGAAAAACGTATAATAACTTAAAAATGGAGAAGAATTAGAGGAAATGGTAGAAAGAGAAAATGTGTAGAATTCAAATATGAACAACTTTGAAGAAGACAAGAAATTGAAATGACTATCAGAAAAACACGTAAATGGCTATGAAAGGGCTAAAATCTTAAGAACTTGCAATAACAACCATTTAAACTTACAAAATTCCAAAACTTCTAATAATTTAAATGAATAATAAGATTAAAAGAAATTAAAACCTGAAGGGGCCTCCTGCCCCTCTCTCCTTGATTCTTCAAATACACCACTTGAACCTTCGTACAAAAATTAATAACAAGAAGAGAACTTTAAAATGAATTACAAGAGCTTCCCCTCTTTTAAGCCATTCCCAACCTCCCTTTTATAGGTTTTAAACAAGTCTTGTTTCCCTCTGTTTCTCTCTCTGCCTTTGCAGTGTGAAGACGTAAAGGGTGCGGCCGTATGAACCCTCCAACGTCAAAGTCGACGTGATGCCCATGTGCATTTGACCGCAAAAACGTCAGCCGTATGGAGTCCTCCCATGTTGACTGCGAAAGCGGCTTAGCCGCTTTGTTCTCCTCATGCCCATTCCGCTGGCCTCTCCTCTTGCAGATATGTTGGCCACCTATTCTTGGCCTTGTCGACGGTGGACCCCTCGTGAAAAGCTACCGTTGAAGCCAACAGGTGAACATGACTTTGCCAACCTTTGTGCTGAAAAGAGGCCCCATGAAGCCTTGGCTGCATGAGCCTTTGGCCAAAGGAGCCCATTCACGTAAGGCTTCTACAATGTTGAAGTATATTAAACATATTATATCGAAAGGATGATAATAAATATCTATATCATGTGTATCTTATATGAATTAGGCCAAAGGATGTCTTCTGCGAAGTGGCCAATGGAACTATGATGATATATATATATATATATATATATATAAATCTATATAAACCATCTATATATATATAGTATCTATATATCATATATATTATATATATATCAAATAGCTACCGTATATCATTTATATATATATCATGTAAAATAATTATTTATCTTTTCTTTTTTTATTTTCTCTTTTATTTTGAACTCAGATTGGGCTTGATGTTTATGGGCTTTTGGATATGTGAATGAGTTTTGGCCCATTTATCTTTTTATTTGATTCTTTTTTCTTGTGAACTTCTTTTGTGCCTGTAAAATAACATATTTATTGATCAAATTATAATAATTTCATCAAACAAAATATTTTGATCGAAAATTGATATTAAGTGTGATAAATACATAATTATTAATATTAAAGCTCATAAAACGTATGTATATCATGAATTAACTCATACAAATACACATTTATCACACCCCCCAACTTACTCATTGCTAGTCCCTTAGCAATGTAAACAATTATAAATTAAGGACCAACAAGAGTTTAAAATATTCATGCCTCATTTTCAGATCATCTTTCATAGAGTTAACTAAAGATTAGGAATCTGGAAGCATTAACACACACTAGCCTTATGTAGGAAATTAGGGTACATGATCAATAATTCTAATTAAAATTCAGTAGTACTTGTGCATGTGTAATACTAAATTCACAACGTAGACAAGTGTGTCCCCCATTTGCTATTCTAAGCAAGTGCCCTTCAACCCTGCACTTCTTAATCAGAGTATTAAGCATAATAGCTTTTGTCTGTCTTATTATTTTGTCCCTTTTGGGATCTCTATTTTTTTTCTCTCGACTTTTTTCTATACACACATGATGATGCACTACCCTTCACTGTTTTACGCGAACCTCAACACGTCTTAGGTGAAGTAGGCCCGGTTACTCAGAATCGGAGCATTTTTCATGGTGTTTTTCTATTCATATTTTTCAATAGATAACATGGCAGAAAGCTTATAAAAGATCTCTTCTTCAAGAAGTGCAGAATATCAGGCAGCACACCCAAAATAGCAGAAGGCTTGTCTTGTTTGTTTCATTAGCGTGCAAAGTGATTTTAATTTTCTAAAGTGCACATGAACTTTAAAAAGATTCTTAGATCAGTTTTCCATAGCTAGAGTAAATACATTTTCCATCATCCTTATCCAGTCATGTCTATTCCAGAATTACTTTCAATGGAAGCATGAAGCAAGAAAACTCAGTTGGGTGTTTATAGTTTGTTTTTTAAAAAAAAGATGAGGTTGTATATGAATGCAACATGTGCTACATGATATTCGTCCCCCCAACTTAAATGGCATTGTCCTCAATGGCATGAATAATGTGGAGCATTAGAACAATGTAGACATGAATTTTGGGAAGGAACGGGACAACCTGATGGCGATGTACTTCGACGGGTTTGGCTTGTGATGACTTGGCAAATCTGAGTAACAGAGTAAGCAATCATCTCTCTCCCCCCAACTTATCTTTTATTCAAACCTGCAAAACAAAAACAGAAACACACGAAAAACTTGGGTTGCCTCCCAAGAAGTCATTTATTTACACACAGAAATCACTTTAAATTTTGGGTTGTCTCCCTAGAAGCGCTAAGTTTAACGTCTTCAGCCAGACGTAATGTAACTCATTAACCAACGTGTGACATTCATAATGAGCCACCAAGTGATCTTATCATCTGATAAATTCCAGCCCGAGTACCATTGGAGGAAAAGATTATGCCTCGATGCAAATGGGCTAGAAGCATGCCAAGGTGGGTCTAGAAATCTGGATGGACCCCCTTGGTCAGAGAATGCCAGAGGAATTATCATATCTTCAATCACAAAATATTCCTTTGTACACTGAAGGTCTTTATAAGTGTTAAACACATCAATGCGGACCTTAATGTCCCTTAGCTTTTCTCCTTCATCCTCAATTGGAAAATTGTCAAGCACAATGTTGTGGTGAGGAAGAGTAGGAGTGGGAGGAGTTCCGAAGGATTCCATGAAAGGGATAGTGTCGAGAAGACAAGGGGTAGTGAAAGAGACGTGCTCCTCAACACACGGATGATCATGAAGCTCAAGTGGAATCGACCGATCGGCCAGTTGCAGGTTGTAGGGGATTTGTATAGAAGTGCTGAGGTCAGGAACAGGTAAAAGATCAAGATCCTCCCCAAAATCAAGAGATACCCGACTAGAGTAAATTTTAAATGGAGCACCTGGTTCATCAATTATCCCATAAGAATGGCTTATGGCCACACTCAATTCTCTCTCCACACTCACATTTTCTTCGTCATTCACTTGGAAGGAGGACTCATCAAATTCAAGAAGGAAAAGTAATGGAATTTGATCATTGACTGGCAAATCCTCTTCCTCTTCTTCTCCCCCTGACTCAAGATTATCATAATCCTCTTCACAAATGGAATGGGTTTTAGGCTTCTCAGGCTGCTCTTCGCTTAAGCCCTCCTCATAAGATTCTTCCATTATCCCCTCAAGATCAAAAGTGATATGAGTGTTAGATTGGGGAATTGTGGATTGATCATATGGACTTTGAGTGTTATCAAATCCAGGAAGTTGATCCTCAAGACTTGTAGTGGAGTTGCTAGGCATTGGATCGACTTCCATTTCTACGATGTTTTTAGCAACTCGGCTCACATGAGCCTCAAAGTTTTGCAGTTGTTCCTAGAAGGCTTGTTGTTGAGTCTGGAAGAGCCGTGTCAATTGATCAAACATTTGCTCCTTATGCAAATCTGTGTATGGAGGAGATAGATAAGTGGGTTGAGAGTCAGATTGTGATGGATAGTAATTTGAAGGGCACTTAGTTTGAGAATGAGGTGGTGGAGAGTGTATGGGTTGCCCTCCATAATAGGGTTGATCATAAGAATCATTTGGGTATGGGGCCAAATTTTGAAAATCTTGTTCTTGAGGACTTTGGCCTTGATCCTGATAAGACTCCCAAGAAGAATCATGTTGATCTCTCCAACCAGAATTAAAGGTATGTGGACATGAGTCATAATAAGGTGTGGAGAGGTCTTGAGGCATTGAGGTTTGCCTTGCTTGGTCCATCCAAGAGATTGTTGGTTGATCTTCCCAGCTAGAGTTATAAGTATCTGAAGATGATTCATAATTGGGCTGAGAAAATCGTTGGACATATTGAGCTTGCTCCGGGGTAAAAGGTAGTTCATAGCCCCCTTGAAAGAACTGAGTGGTTGGAACCTGGTCTTGGGTAAATGATGGAAACTCGGATATCATAGGTGACGGGATCTCAATTTGGGCCGACCACGAGTATGGACTTTCATAATAGGTCGGGCTGTTTTGGGTGACAAATGAGATTTAGTTTAGGCAACCACCTACATAATGAGCCGAGCTAGCCCACATGTGATCATTGTCATGGCAACTAGGTGGTATGAAGTGGTCTTGATCTATGACTAGAAATTGATCAAATTTAAGAGCCAATTGGTCAAACCTGTCTAATTGGTGTGCCCAATCTATAGATGAAAATTTATGCTTTCACCATTTTTTGTATATTTTATTTTTTCTACTTTTTTGATTTTTTTATACAAACAAATTCTCAAACAAAGTCCAACTTAGATTCACCATCAAACTTGTCCACCGGTCAGGTAATAGGTGGGGAAGTGGGAGGCTCCCCTTGCTTTCACAAGGTCCTAATTAAGTAACCACTTTCCCGCTTATAGCGTTTGCCGTTGACCTCTAGCCTTAGACACTAGTTTCAAAGATGATAGTGAGCCCAAGTTATGCCTTTTTTTGTGTTTTTATTTTTCTATTTTTTTAGTAAACTGAGTTAATCCACCATATTTTTTATTTCTTCTATTTTTTATTTTTTTAAGAATATTTCTAAGCATGAAAACTAATTACATATTGAAAGTAAAAATAAAAAAACTAAATCTATGGAAAGGGGGTAAGAATACTAACCTTAATCGCATTCTCTCGTTCTTTATTTGACAAATGAAAAATAATAAGATTAAAAGATAAAGAAGATTTACCTCGGGGAGACACAACATTTGTTTTTGGCATTTTCAACATTTTCTATTTTTTTGTGCTTTTGCTGACCCTTTTATTTTCTGTAAAAATAAGAGTGAGCACCAATATGTATACAAAAGAAAACATAAAGTTATCAACTTCAAATTCAAATCTCCCCGGCAACGGCGCCAAAATTTGATGGCGGGAAAACGCACGTCGTTAATACGTCCCGCTACTAAATTAAAATATCTAGCCCATAAATTAAATAAATTGAATAGTTAAGTGGTGAGACCGAGTCGAATCCATAGGGAGAAGTAGATTTGAAAGTTAAAAACCTTGAGTTTTTAAGATTTAAAAATCATGAGAATTGAATTGAAACCGCCTTAGGGTGTGTGAAGGATGTAAAGAAAGGGAAGTTGATGAAAGAACTACGAAAGGAAAATTATAATGAAACTAGGGTGACATTAGAATGAAAATAACTTTTAAACTAGCGAGAATTAGAAGAAGTGACAGAAAATAAAGTTAAAGATCAGATGGTTAAGAATAACTTTTATGAAGAGTGTAGAGACAGAAAATGAGAGGAAGGAGGTGAAAATTGGGAAAACACGGAACCTATGCGCGCGGATGAACAGTCAAATGTTAAAAATAGAACTGTGGGAAAATTAAAATAACTCAAAAACGAAGAAGCATTGGAGGAAGTGGTAGAAGAATAAAAGTTCGATATATAAGAGAGGAACAACTTTAATGAAGAACTCAGAATGAAAAGAGGATTGGAAGGGCTTCAAAATAGAGGAACAAAATAAGGTATCAACTCGGATGAATAGTAACGTGCCAGGATAGAATTTAGAAAAACGTGTAATAACTTAAAAATGGAGAAGAATTAGAGGAAATGGTAGAAAGAGAAAATGTGGAGAATTCAAATATGAACAACTTTGAAGAAGACAAGAAATTGAAATGACTATCATAAAAATACGTAAATGGGTATGAAAGGGCTAAAATTTTAAGAACTTGCAATAACAACCACTTAAACTAACAAAATTCCAAAACTTCTAATAATTTAAATGAATAATAAGATTAAAAGAAATTAAAACATGAAGAGGCCTCCTGCCCCTCTCTCCTTGATTCTTCAAATACACCACTTGAACTTTCTTACAAAAATTAATAATAAGAAGAGAACTTTAAAATAAATTACAAGAACTTCCCCTCTTTTAAACCATTCCCAACCTCTCTTTTATAGGCTTTAAACAAGTCTTGTTTCCCTCTGTTTCTCTCTCTGCCTTTGCAGTGTGAAGACGTAAAGGGTGCGGCCGTATGAACCCTCCAACGTCAAAGTCGACGTGAAGTCCGTGTGCATTTGACCGCAAAAACGTCAGCCGTATGGAGTCCTCCCATGTTGACTGCGAAAGCGGCTTAGCCGCTTTGTTCTCCTCATGCCCATTCCGCTGGCCTCTCCTCTTGCAGATATGTTGGCCACCTATTCTTGGCCTTGTCGACGGTGGACCCCTCGTGAAAAGCTACCGTTGAAGCCAACAGGTGAACGTGACTTGCCAACCTTTGTGCTGAAAAGAGGCCCCATGAAGCCTTGGCTACATGAGCCTTTGGCCAAAGGAGCCCATTCACGTGAGGCTTCTGCAACGTTGAAGTATATTAAACATATTACATCGAAAGGATGAGAATAAATATCTATATCATGTGTATCTTATATGAATTAGGCCAAAGGATGTCTTCTGCGAAGTGGCCAATGGAACTATGATTATATATATATATATATAAACATATATATATATATAAACCATCTATATATATATATATATCATATATATTATATATATATCAAATATCATATATATTATATATATATCAAATATCTACCGTATATCATTTATATATATATCATGTAAAATAATTATTTATCTTTTCTTTTTTTTATTTTCTCTTTTTTTTCTCTTTTATTTTGAACTCAGATTGGGCTTGATGTTTATGGGATTTTGGATATGTGAATGGGTTTTGGCCCATTTATCTTTTTATTTGATTCTTTTTTCTTGTGAACTTCTTTTGTGCCTGTAAAATAACATATTTATTGATCAAATTATAATAATTTCATCAAACGAAACATTTTGATCGAAAATTGATATTAAGTGTGATAAATGCATAATTATTAATATTAAAGCTCATAAAACGTGTGTATATCATGAATTAATTCATACAAATACACACTTATCACTTTTCAAGGTGGACAACCAAAGGTGTGTTTTTACTAAAACGAGGTTGCAGGCCTTAGCGGGTTTCATCCTTCGGGACCTCCATTGAGCCTTCATCTTGGGGGAAGAAGGAAGAGTGTGGGGGGCAACCTCCTGAGAGGACCGGCAAAACCGTTAACCCTGTGAGCCAACATGGGCCTACACGACTCTCCCCTTTCGGGCAACTTCGGACCAAGCCTCGAGCATTTGCGTTTTATTGCCTCTTTTGCTTTGAGGGGTTTCGTTTGTTGGAATCAGGCACGGGCACGACCAGACTTTTCACTTGACTTTGATTTTCCATTTCTTTTCGAGGGAGATATAATCATTCGACATTTTGGGGATTCCTCTTGTAAGCCTGTGGGGACACTGCCCTCTTCTCGTGCTCTGGCCTAGGCTCGAGTAGATGAATCCTACTCTAGCCTTGAGGGTGTTGTACTTCGTCTCCCTTATGCTCAACGTTTTAAGGGCGTCGGTTGTCTCATTGGGTCGAAGAGGAAGAGAATAAATATTGCGACTTTCCTTGAGACCTTTGTGGTGAGGCCTCACCATAGGCGATGCTACCAATTTTTGGATAAAACATGTGCGTGTGTGTGCATGTTGACTTCCTTTTAGTGGGCATAGGCCGACATGGCCGGACAGGGATTTTCCCGGTTCTGGCAGACCTAAACTTGAGACCTACCAAATCTTAATGGGCCCTATCTTAGCATGAAGGATGGATGTCATGCTTTGATTTCATGATGATCATCGGGCATTAGCCCCTTTTTTGTTTTTTTTCTATTTTTTTTTTTGCTTTTGCTTCTTTTTGCCTTTTTTTAACCATTTGTGCCTAGACTTCCTCCTACACAGCCGAGTATCCCCTGATCCTCGTACCATGTTGGTTGTTACACCTATCTAAGGGTAGTACTTCTTAAGATAAAGCCCATTCCAAGGGTGGGATAGCTCAATCCCTTCAGCATTGATTAGCCTGTAGGCGTTGCCAGGATGCACAACCAGAATCACATATGGTCCTTCCCAATTGGGTTAGAGTTTAGAACGCGGCCCACCAGGTTTTATAAAAATTCTTTTTACTACCATATCACCAACTTTAAAGTTTCTCTCGATGACCTTCTTTTGATAAAAACGTGCGAGTCTATTTTGATAAACACGTGCATGCTCGGCAGCGACCAGTCGTTTCCCATCTAAAAGCTCCAATTGGGCAAGGAGTGAATCATGACGTTCGTCGAGGGAAAGTTTCTTGTCCAATTGTACCTTGAGAGAAAGGATCAATATTTCATATGGAACTATTGCCTCCATTCCATAAGTAAGGGTGAACGGAGTTTGCCTAGTGGGAGTACGGATCGAAGTGCGATAGGCCCATAGAGCTTCAATAAGCTTTTCTGGCCAATCCAAGAACTTGTTAAACTCACATGTTTTCTTTATGATTTTGATCAACGTTTTATTAGTGGCCTCTGCCTGGCCATTGCCTTGTGTATAATATGGTGATGAATGATGCAATACAATTTTGTACCTTTTGCAGAGGTCCTGAAGGTCCTGAGAAATGAATTGTGGCCCATTGTCGGTGATGATATTGCTTGGGATGCCGAACCTGGCGATGATCTTCTTCATGATGAATTTACAGACCGTTGACGCATTTATTTCCACGTAAGCTTCAGCTTCAGCCTATTTGGTGAAGTATTCTATTGCAGTGAAGATGAAAGATTTTTACTTGGTGAGGGAGTTGGGATCACCGAGAGGACCAATGATGTCGAAAGCTCACATGGAGAAAGGCCATGTGGAGGATATTGGATGAAGTGAGGAAGATGGGGAGTGAATCTTGTCGGCGTGGAGTTGACACTTGACACACCTACGGACATAGAGAGCACAGTCCTCCTCCATGGTGGGCCAATAAAAGCCTTGCCGAAGGATCTTCTTAGCAAGCATTTGGCTATTCACATGGCCACCACACACACCAGAGTGTGCTTCCTCAACACATTTCCAGACCTCATCATCATCAAGACATCTTAGAAGAACACTAGTAATGCTTCTTTTGTATAGAACTCCTCCAATCAGCACGTATCTTTGGGCCGCTCTTCTTATGACTTTCCTGTCTTCTGATGTGGCTTAGCGTAAAGGAGTGGTGACAAAACCAGAATTAGGCGGAAGATGCCTAGAAAGATTTACAGGATGAGAAAGAAATCAAAGAAAAAGGTGAGGACTAAAGTCTCGAAAATAGTGTGAGAATGGGCATATGCCCAAAGTGGTTGATGTGGAAGGAACCGAGTCAGACCCGGGATTTGGAGGAATTAGGAGAAGAAATTGATAAATTGAGAGAGGAGGATCCGAAGGGTCCAAAAATGAAGGAGGAGAATCATGGGGGAAAGAATCCGGAGGTTTCGGAAGAAGAAAATGATGAGGGACGTGATGCCCTGAAGGGAGAGATAGGGAATGAGATGAGAAATCCGGAGGTTCCAGAGGAGGATGAGAATGAGAGATGGATAAAGACAAGGAATTAAACAGAGAGGGATTTGGATGCTCCGGATGGGGAGGAATATGAGGATCCAAGGACCCTAGAGAAGAGGAGGAGCTTGATTTTGTAGATTTAGATGAGGGAAAGCATCCCCTCAGCCAATGGACAACCCATAAAAAGAAGCTGAATAGCAGCACGAGCAATGATGAATTGGGATAGGAAGTGGATGAACTAATGTGGGCCCCCTCAATAAGGGATTTTTTATCCTTAAGCTTCACTTTATGCCTTCCCTTCTTCTTGGTAGACATTCTCTTACAACGTGGCCTCTCAACCTTCAATATAGCTTCTTGGCCTCTTGGCTTCGCATGCCCTCTCCAACGATGTGCTCAGGCAAATGACCTTGTCCTTATCTGATCAACCAGCTCAATTGGTGCAGTTAGCGCCAACAGGCTCTCAGTCGATGAACTTTTAATAAGACCCCTTGGACATTCAAAACTAAATGGTAACTCCCTTGGCAATTAATCATAGTAAAAATTTGAGAGTTCTGCTTGTGAAGTAGGAATCTTGACATGGAATGACTCCTTTGGAAATAGCTCCCTTGATAAATGAATGGTATCTATCATTGGAAGTTCGGCCTTCGACATGAGGAGTTTCATGTTTGCCGCACTGCTCAGGGCCATTGGGATATCATGCGCAAATATGCTTGGTAACATAGGCGTTCGCCCCTTGCATGGATGTTGGTGGGGAGTAGACATGATATCAAAAGCTTCCAACAAGGACTACCCTAACCCGCCCTTGCGCATAGAGTTCATCATCTCCTCTGCAGTGGAATGCGTCATCATTATACTTAAGAAGAACCCCTACTCTTGATTAGCCATTTGAACTCTGACCGAACAAGGGGTAATGAGAGCCGTGAAAGTATCGTTTCCAATGAGCAATGTGACCTTGATAATCTTGGACTTCATTCGGCATGGCATCAATGTTTGGCTTCTTTCCTTGGTGAGTACTTGCGGCGACTCGGCCTTCTCAAAGATGCCCGGCACAAGAGCCCGAGTCGGCGTTCGGCAAATGAAATCTTAGATTTTGAATGGCATAGCCGTGACCAAATTCTCCGTGACTGGTTCTTGAACATCATCGTCGGGACATGTACTTGTAGAAGTACACCCACTCCGAGGGGACGTGGAAAGAGGCGAGATGGAGGTGGAAGGCTCAACAAATGACGGATGTTTAATGGAAGGTGTTGTAGGAAGGGTAGGTGGAGGTTGAAACACGGTGAGCTTCTCCCCTTGCTCGGAAGCAGAAGAGGTTGGCTCGGGTGCAAAAATAGATGGGCCCTGTTCAAGATTAATCACAGGTTTGGGTAAGGGGTCGAGTGGAGGAATAGGGGTGGTCGGGTTTGGAGTCATAAGGATAGTAGAGGTTTTAGGCGGGGGTGATGGAGCGATACTTGGTTGGGAACAAGGGTTAATGTGAGGCTCGGTTGGAGGCCGATGGTATGAAGGTTTTGGTGGTGCGTGAGGCGTCCAGGCTAGGGGGTAATTCATGGTGCATTGACGTAGGTTGCTGGAGTATTGACCCATCATCGTAACACCATGAGGTCTCATAAACACGGGTAGGGATAGTGGCTAATTCATGGTGCATTGATGCAGGTTGCTGGAGTATTGATTCGTCATCGTAACACCATGATGTCTCATAGATAGGTGTAGGGATAGTGGCTTCGTCCTGAGCAGGAGGGTCTTGTGGAAGCGGCGGAAGAGGGAAACAAAGAAAACTCAGAGTGGGTGCATCTTCAAAATCTTCACAAATTTCATCATGTGCCGTTTCCAATTCTTCATAATCATCAAGTCCAAATGGACGTCGTGGTGAAGGCGTGTTGATGAGGGGAGGTGGTGTATATTGACATGGAGGATTTTGCGTATATGGATGTTGATGTGGAGGCGGGGGGGCTATATGAGTGAGTGGGATGAATGGGTGGTGGGCGAACGGCGTCCACTTGATCGTTAAAACTTGGAAGACCATCTTGTTCACATGCATTCATGATGCCATGGTCATCTCTTCTCTCCTTCAAACCTTTCTCCATTTTAGTAATGTCATTCATGAAAGCGTGAAGGGAATTGACTTGAGGAGGAGGAGGAGGCGATTGTGGACTTGTGACTCTCTTTAATCGTTCCTCCATTTGATCAATTTTGTCAATTAGAGCCTGTTGGAGGGGTGTGACTTGTGAAGTAGAGAGTCGGCTTTGAGACCTTGGAGGGGTGGCTTGACATGGAGGCCTCGAAGGAGAAGGGGAGTGAGGCTTGCCCATAGAATGACCCGGTCGGACCAGGGTGCGAGGGACAGCTAGATTTTGGGGCCATGGGGGATGCTTAAATGAGGGCTGGGGTTGGCCCATGTGGTCCTTAAAAGGAGAAGCATGAGGACCACCTATGGCGCATGAATGACCCTGGGGAGAGGGAGAGGTAGATCCCCTCTTAATGATAGCCTGGATGGCTTCAAGTTGTTGAGGGCTGAGAGAGTCGAAGTGAGAAGCCAGGACATCCAAGGCATAGGGAACACTAGTGGAGGGGGAAGCTCCCCTAACAGTGGCCTGCACTTCAAATGAGGACTTAGGGATTTGATCATTGTCCAGGGTGTGGATATGATCATAGGACGTAGAAACATGGTGAGACTCCTCATAGAAGTCGCGATGAGAGTGACGGACATGAGGGGTATGTGATGAATCAAAGCGACCATCCTCGTGGTCATAAAAAGTGTAATTATGCATGCTAGACACTTTACCAGAACATAACATCATGATGAAATCAAACAATGAGCACATAAACAAATTTTGTAGATATTATCAAACAAGTGGATGTTTACGTTCAATTTAGAGTCTCCTTGTAAGAGTTAGATGATTTTCAGAGAATTCACAAATTCACTCAACAAGGTAGGATCCTAGTTCTAGTTTTTGGTTGACTTCGTGCCAACTAGGATTTCACACTCTCACCACGTGTAGGTCAACTATCTTTGGGGAACTTCGGTGGTAAAATCGGCCTAGTGAACGAAGAGGGAATCCTTCGCTTTCGGGGACTTATGGAGGTCCCGATGGAGGAGATTCTAGTCCGTCGAGAGGAATTCTCGAACGGAGAGTCCTTCCTTCACCGAGAGTGGGTAATCCTTAGAAAAGTAAAAAAGGGGGAAGCGTTTTAAGACCCATGCCTTAATGGATCCTTAATGGATTTTGTTCTATTATTTGTTCTGGAATTTTCGGCTATTTTCCTGGATTTTTAGGAATTTGTGTGGTATTTTTCCAGATTTATTTGAGGGTTATTAGAGATTAATGAGATTTTAATATATATAATAATTATATTATATATATATTAATTTCTTTTTTTTCTTTTCTTTTAACCTGTCACCCTCTCTCTCTCTCCCCGTCGATCTCTCATTCACCCTCACGCTCTCTCTCTCCTCTTGCGATCGCCCCTCTCTCCTCCTTAGGGAACGCGGGCGAGACGGCCTCGGATTGAGGCGTGGTTGGCGCCGGTGGATTCCTCGCGTCGAGAGGAACGCGTGGGTACCCATTTCGGCACGGTTCGGTGATCGTGGGAGCGGGGTGGAGCTTGAAGGCCCGGTGAGCCTACCTCGGTGCATGCGGCCTTTTCGCCCGTCTCGGCTTGCAAGAGGTAGGGGGATGGAATCCTGAGCTCGCTAGGAGCATTCCCTGTAGTTCATTTCGTTGTTTAGGCTTCCCGTTGTATGCTTGTGGCCATTTTTCCCATTTTTAGTGTAAACGAGTAATTTAGCCATTTAATGGGTTTGGGGTGATGCATGCGGGTGTTTTAAGCTTCGTTGTGTTGTTTAGCATGTATGGTTTGGCAGGTTACAGGTCTTCACGGCGTTACCCGACGATTTCTATCGTCCGGGAGGGCCTCGGTTTTCAAATCGAACCCGCCCGTGTTCCAGGTGGTGAGACGGTCCTGCCAGGAACCGTCACACACCTGACGGTCCTTAGTGGACGCGTTAATTCCAAACAACGGCCCAACGTGGGCGCGTTATTTGGAGAGTAATGGTGGGAACCCCATCCGTTACTCGTGCGTAGTTTTACGTTGACCCGGTCAGGCGGTGCGCCCGACGGCCAGTCGGCCGGCTGTCGTTTCGGTCCGACGCGCATGGGTTAGGGCGTCGCTTCGCCTTCTAGCGGTTTTAATGTTGTTCGTCGATTTTCGGCCTCGGGTGGAAGTAACGGCGGTGATCCAACGCGTCGTTACGAAGTAACGCGCTGGGCCCCCACCGTCACTCCCCTCTTGGGTCGTTTGAGCTGGAACTCTGGTGGAAGTAACGGCGGGACACTGACGCGTCGCTTCGGATGTAACGCGCCAGTCCCCCACCGTCGCTTGCCAGTAACGCATGGGCAGACGACCGCCGTTTGCCTGTAGGTTTTGATATGTTCCCAGCCTTCTCGTTATGCGTTCCATAATATATAAGTGCCATGTTTATATTGTTTTAGTATTCAGTGGCATGTTTTTTTATACCAATAAAGTAGCTTTTCTTTCCATGCAATGGAGCCACTGTTGTTGCCCTAAGGTCTGTTGAGTGCCGACCCGCTTGAGGATGGCGGAGGGGTGTGTTTCCCATGCACGGTTTGTAAGCTAGTTCCGTGGGCTCCCAGCCAATGGTAGCGTCCTACCAAGGGAGAAAACTAGCTAGAGGGCCTGGCTCAGGCTAGAGTCAGTGTGTGCACACGTGGTCGGAGACTGTGGACTGACACCGACGGGTGCCACTCCGATTGGTCACTTGGTTTGGTACTGTTTACGCGCTTAGCTTGTCGCTTTGCCGACTGCGAGTGCTTGAGACGCAATGTAAGTCGTCAGTGGACGCTTCTGGTTTCTGCTCCAGTGGTTGTCCTTCCTTATTGTTTGGATTAGTTAAGGCTCATTCTATTTTGGTAGATTTAGTCTTAATCACTTGCATTTACTTAGCTTTGGCATGCGTTAGCCGTTATACTTGCTTAGTTAGAGTTTACAGCTTTACTTGAGTAGTTATTCATGCCATTACCAGTTAGCTTATTTAAATGCATGCTCTATTTGCCGTTATTTATGCATGTATGCTTGTTTAGTGCGAGGTAGGGATCCGCGTGACCCCTACTGAGTCTGGCTGTGACTCACCCTTTCTCCTTTCAGGTGAGCCGCGCCCGTCGTCTCCCGGTGCTTCATGAACCGTTTTGGAGACCGTGTCTAGCTGCCAGCTTTAGTCGAGGCGCCTTCTAAGGCTTGCTTGTACTTTTGCCGGGGTATGCCCCGTGTAGTTGTACCTTTTGGACTAGTACTTTGGTTTATCTGGACTAGTATATATATATCACTCTGGTTATTTTGATTTGCTTCCGCACTTGTGTTATTTTTAATGCTTAATTGTAAATTGCGCGTTCTAAATTCCAATTCGTTATGCATACCCCTCAGCACTTTTCTACTAACCCTTCAGGGGCCTCATCAGCCTCTTGGGTGGCTTCCCCAGTTCTTGGTATCGGTGTATCGATGTTATCGCTATATCGGTATCCTGAACTATGGGTCGTTACAGTTGGTATCAGAGCCTTGTTTGAGGAATTGTATAAGGAATTGAAATTTGTGCTTTGTCCAGAGCTAGTCCTGTAGTCGTCTATTGCTGGCATAGGGTGTTTTCTGTGTGATTGATGGTTGTTGCTGTTGTTTTGTGTTCTCGACAGAGTAATTATGCCGCCTCGTCGAGGAAGACCTCCTCGTGTTCCTCGAGATGCGCCCCGGGAAGATAGTGGTTATGCACCTCCTCCTGCAGTTCCAGCTGTTCCAGTTGTTCCTCCTCCAGCGCCGATTGTTGCTCCTCCTGTTGAAGTGCCTGGCAGTCGAGGCAAGGCTTTGAAAGAATTCCTGATGTTCAATCCGCCTGCTTTCGATGGTCAAGCTGATCCAGAAGTGGCAAGGCAATGGTTGGATGCGATCGAGCGGGTGTTTGTCTCGATGGAATGTGCTGAAGATGAAAAAGTTATGCTTGCTGCTTTTCAACTCCAGGGTACGGCCATTTCATGGTGGAAAGCCGAGTGGCAGATTACCTTTCATTCAAGACCTCTTCGGCAGATCACATGGGCAGAGTTCGCAGCTGCTTTTGAGCGTGCCTACACTCCTGCCTATTTACAAATGGCGAAAATGTATCAATTCATGGAGCTGACGCAGGGCAGTATGATGGTGCTTCAGTATCGGAATAAGTTTATGAATTGGGTCAGTATGCGCCCCATGTGCTGGCCAGTGAAGCTTTGAAAACCCAGCAATTCTTGCGAGGTTTGAGGCCCGAGTTGAAGATGCCCCTCATTGCCAGTCGTGTTGCGGATTTGGACAGTGCGTGCCAGACAGCTGTGGCACTAGAGCTGGAGATGACGAGACCAGGTGGATATCCTCAGGCAAGGTCAGTGCAGCTGGTAGCTCAGTCGCAGCAGACTTACCAACCGCCAGTGCCAGGTGTCCCCTCGGTCCAGTCAGAGGTTAGTGGTTCTTCCTCTCCTTCCAAACCCAAGTTCAAAAGGTTCAAGAAGAAGAAGAAGTTTTTCCAGCAGCCGTCCGGTACAGATTCTGTTCAGCAGTCGACAACACCTTCTTCTCAGACTCGGCAGAGCTTAGCTGTCAGTTAGCCATGGACGTGTCGGAGATGCGGTGGTCATCACAAGGGCCAGCCGTGCTCTCTCCCTGTGGTGTGTTTTCGTTGTGACCAGCCTGGCCATGTGGTTCGGGATTGCCCGCTGAGGCCGAAACAATTGCAAGCTTCTCAGTTTTCTCAACCTCAGCAATCGCAGTTCAGACCTCCTGCACCGCAAGCTCAACAACAATTTTACTCTCAGGCGTCGGTGTCTTCTCAGCAATCTTCAGCTGGTTCTAAGAAGCAGAAAGGCAAGGTTTCTCATTTGACTAGAGCTGATGCTGTTGCGTCCCATCTGGTTGAAGGTACGATTATGCTTTATGGTCATTCAGCTCGTGTCTTATTTGATTCTGGTGCTTCTCACTCTTTTATTTCTGAGGATTTCATGGCATGTATTGAGGAACCGACTTCTAAGATGTCTTGTGAGTTATTTGTTGAATTGCCTTCTGGAGATTTCATGGTTACACCTTTGTGCCTGGAAGAGTCTCCTGTGATGATTGATAATCACTAGTTGCCGGCGAGATTGTATGCGTTGCAGCTGGCAGATTATGATGTTATTCTGGGAATGGATTGGTTGGAGCATTATGGAGCTGTGGTTGACTGCAGATCGAAGAAAGTCTATTTTCAGCCACAGGGGAAATCAGCTTTTTATTTCCAAGGTATTCGATCCCGATCTTCTCGTATGATTATTTCTGCTATTCGAGCCTATAGGTTGCTTAGTGCAGGTTGCCAGGGATTTCTTACATCAGTGGTTGTTGTTGAAGAACCACAACGGGATGTTTGTGAGATTCCTATTGTCTGTGAGTTCCCTGATGTATTTCCTGACGAGTTGCCAGGCTTGCCCCCAGAGCGAGAGATAGAGATGGTGATTGAACTGATTCCAGGTATCGGCCCCTTTGCAAAGGCACCGTACCGAATGGCTCCAGCTGAATTGAAAGTACTGCGTGCACAGCTACTAGAGTTACTGGAAAAAGGTTATATTCGCCCCAGTTTTTCTCCGTGGAGTGCCCCGGTGCTATTTGTGAAAAAGAAAGATGGAAGCCTGAGACTTTGTATTGATTACAGGCAGTTGAATCAGGTGACTATCAAGAATAAGTATCCGCTTCCCAGGATTGATGATTTATTTGACCAATTACAGTCTGCTACTGTATTTTCACGGATTGATCTCCGGTCTGGCTACTTCCAATTGCGAATCCGGGAATCCGATGTGGAGAAGATAGCTTTCAGCACTTGATATGGTCACTTTGAATTTCTGGTTATGCCGTTTGGTTTGACTAATGGCCCAGCAACTTTTATGGACCTAATGCAGCGTATCTTTCGTCCATTTCTTGATCAGTTTATGGTGATCTTTGTTGATGATATTATGATCTATTCTGCCTCTGATGAAGATCATGTGCAGCATTTGAGGATCGTTCTGCAGACTCTGAGGGATCACGAGCTTTTTGCGAAGTTCAGTAAATGTGAATTC
This sequence comes from Amorphophallus konjac, assembly GCA_022559845.1. NCBI lineage: Eukaryota > Viridiplantae > Streptophyta > Magnoliopsida > Alismatales > Araceae > Amorphophallus > Amorphophallus konjac. The sequence continues at coordinate 251,432,354 of CM040127.1, forward strand.
TGGCTTCGGGAAATTCATTTTCTTGGTCACGTGATTTCTGGTGATGGAGTGGCAGTGGACCCTGCAAAGATTGATGCCGTTTTGAATTGGCAGAGGCCGAAGTCTGTGTCTAAGATAAGAAGCTTCTTAGGTTTGGCTGGGTATTACCGCAGGTTCATTCAAGACTTTACGAAGATTGCATCCCCGATGACTAGACTGACTCGTAAAGATGTACCTTTTGTCTGGTCGGATCAGTGTGAGGCTAGCTTTGTTGAATTGAAAAGGCTATTGACTTCTTCTCTTGTGTTGACTTTGCCTTCTGACTCGGGTGGTTTTTTGGTTTGTACTGATGCTTCTCGAGTAGGTCTCGGTGCAGTGCTGATGCAATATGGTAAGGTTATCGCATATGCATCTCGGCAATTGAAACGACATGAAGAGAATTATCCCACTCATGATCTGGAGCTAGCTGCAGTTATTTTTGCCTTAAAAATCTGGAGACATTATCTGTATGGTGAGAAGTTTCAGATTCTTACTGATCACCAGAGTTTACAGTATATATTCTCTCAGAAAGATTTGAATCTCAGGCAACGTCGATGGATGGAATTCATGAAAGACTTTGACTTTACACTCTCCTATCAGCCGGGTAAAATGAATGTCATGACTGATGCTCTGAGCAGGAAAGTACAGGTCAGTCATTTGTTGCTTCATGAATGGAAATTGTGGGAACGGCTTCCGAGCGAGGCATTCAGTGCAGAGTTTACTGCTGATCCGAAGATGGCAGTTTGTGCTACCTTGGTTTTGGGTTCAGCTTTATATCAGCAGATTAAAGAAGCCCAGCAAGCTGATTCTGATTTGGCTCGAGTTATATCGAGATTTGATGTGGAATTTGATGACGAGCTGGTTGTCAGTTTCCAGGGCAGATGGTATGTTCCCGCTGATGATGATTTGAGGGATGAGATTCTGAGTGAGGCCCATGGTTCCCGTTTTGCTATTCATCCGGGTGTCACCAAGATGTATCAGAATTTGAAGAAGCAGTTCTGGTGGCCAAGTATGAAGAAAGGCGTGGCTATGTTTGTTTCTAAGTGCTTGACTTGTCAGTTAGTTAAAGCCGAACATCAAAAGCCAGGTGGTTTGCTTCAGCCGTTAGAGATTCCGATGTGGAAATGGGACCATGTTACTACAGATTTTGTGGTGGGTTTGCCTCGGACTTCTCAAGGTTTTGATGGCATCTGGTTGCTTGTCGACAGATTGACTAAAACCGCCAGATTATTGCCGATTAAAGTTACTTGGAATGTGCAGAGGTTGGCCGAGCTGTATGTGTAGAAGATCGTGCCACTGCATGGAGTGCATGTTTCACTTGTGTCAGATCGTGACCCACGTTTTACCTCTGACTTCTGGCGTAGTTTCCAGAAAGCTTTGGGCACTGAGTTAGCTTTCAGTTCAGCGTATCACCCTCAGTCGGATGGACAGTCAGAGAGGACTATTCAGACTCTGGAAGACATGCTGAGATTGTGTTGCCTTGATTGGCAGGGTTCGTGGAGTCAGTATTTGCCACTGGTTGAATTTGCTTATAATAACAGTTTTCACACCAGTATTGGAATGGCTCCTTATGAAGCACTTTATGGTCATTCTTGTCGAACTCCTCTGAACTGGTTTGATGTTGGGGACAGATTGTTGACAGGGCCTGACATGGTGCAGCAATGTTCTGATGTGGTTCATCTGATCAGGCAGAGATTGTTGACGGCTCAGAGTCGACAGAAAAGCTATGCAGATCAGCGCAGATGTCCACTACAATTTGAGCCTGGAGATAGGGTGTTTGTTAAAATATCTCCGATGAAAGGTGTTTCCAGATTTGGGAAGCGTGGAAAGCTTAGTCCGCGGTATGTTGGCCCTTTTCCGATTATTGAAGCTATTGGTCAGGTGGCTTATCGTCTGCAATTGCCAGCGGCTATGCAAGCTATTCATGATGTATTTCACGTGTCTCAGTTGAGGAAATATGTGCCAGATGCTTCTCATGTTCTCGATGATTCAGTATGGCCTGAAGTGACTGCTGATTTGTCCACGCCAGAATTTCCTATCAAAATTGAAGACCGTCAGGAGCAGCGGTTGAGAAATAAGGTTATTCCTCTGGTAAGAGTTGCTTGGCAGCGTCACTCTGGTAATGAGTCTACTTGGGAGCGTGAAGATGAGATGCGCCTGCTTTTTCCTTTCTTATTCCAGTGAGGTATATGTCCTTTCTCAGTTTCCTCCTTTTCTGTTGCTGTAAAATTTCGAGGGCGAAATTTTTATAAGGAAGGAGGGACTGTAAGACCCATGCCTTAATGGATCCTTAATGGATTTTGTTCTATTATTTGTTCTAGAATTTTCGGCTATTTTCCTGGATTTTTAGGAATTTGTCTGGTATTTTTCTGGATATATTTGAGGGTTATTAGTGATTAATGAGATTTTAATATATATAATAATTATATTATATATATTTTAATTTTTTTTTCTTTTCTTTTAACCTGTCACCCTCTCTCTCTCTCTCCCCGTCGATCTCTCATTCACCCTCACGCTCTCTCTCTCCTCTTGCGATCGCCCCTCTCTCCTCCTTAGGGAACGCGGGCGAGACGGCGTCGGATTGAGGCGTGGTTGGCGCCGGTGGATTCCTCGCGTCGAGAGGAACGCATGGGTACCCATTTCGGCACGGTTCGGTGATCGTGGGAGCGGGGTGGAGCTTGAAGGCCCGGTGAGCCTACCTCGGTGCATGCGGCCTTTTCACCCGTCTCGGCTTGCAAGAGGTAGGGGGATGGAATCTTGAGCTCGCTAGGAGCATTCCCTGTAGTTCATTTCGTTGTTTAGGCTTCCCGTTGTATGCTTGTGGCCATTTTTCCCATTTTTAGTGTAAACGAGTAATTTAGCCGTTTAATGGGTTTGGGGTGATGCATGCGGGTGTTTTAAGCTTGGTTGTGTTGTTTAGCATGTATGGTTTGGCAGGTTACAGGTCTTCACGGCGTTACCCGACGATTTCTATCGTCCGGGAGGGCCTCGGTTTTCAAATCGAACCCGCCCGTGTTCCAGGTGGTGTGACGGTCCTGCCAGGAACCGTCACACACCTGACGGTCCTTAGTGGACGCGTTAATTCCAAACAACGGCCCAACGTGGGCGCGTTATTTGGAGAGTAATGGTGGGAACCCCATCCGTTACTCGTGCGTAGTTTTACGTTGACCCGGTCAGGCGGTGCGCCCGACGGCCAGTCGGCCGGCCGTCGTTTTGGTCCGACGCGCCTGGGTTAGGGCGTCGCTTCGCCTGCTAGCGGTTTTAATGTTGTTCGTCGATTTTCGGCCTCTGGTGGAAGTAACGGCGGTGATCCAACGCGTCGTTACGAAGTAACGCGCTGGGCCCCCACCGTCACTCCCCTCTTGGGTCGTTGGAGCTGGAACTCTGGTGGAAGTAACGGCGGGACACTGACGCGTCGCTTTGGATGTAACGCGCCAGTCCCCCACCGTCGCTTGCCAGTAACGCATGGGCAGACGACCGCCGTTTGCCTGTAGGTTTTGATATGTTCCCAGCCTTCTCGTTATGCATTCCATAATATATAAGTGCCATGTTTATATTGTTTTAGTATTCAGTGGCATGTTTTTTTATACCAATAGAGTAGCTTTTCTTTCCATGCAATGGAGCCACTGTTGTTGCCCGAAGGTCTGTTGAGTGCCGACCCGCTTGAGGATGGCGGAGGGGTGTGTTTCCCATGCACGGTTTATAAGCTAGTTCCGTGGGCTCCTAGCCAATGGTAGCGTCCTACCAAGGGAGAAAACTAGCTAGAGGGCCTGGCTCAGGCTAGAGTCAGTGTGTGCACATGTGGTCGGAGACTGTGGACTGACACCGACGGGTGCCACTCCGACTGGTCACTTGGTTTGGTACTGTTTACGCGCTTAGCTTGTCGCTTTGCCGACTGTGAGTGCTTGAGACGCAGTGTAAGTCGTCAGTGGACGCTTTTGGTTTCTGCTCCAGTGGTTGTCCTTCCTTATTGTTTGGATTAGTTAAGGCTCATTCTATTTTGGTAGATTTAGTCTTAATTGCTTGCATTTACTTAGCTTTGGCATGCGTTGGCTGTTATACTTGCTTAGTTAGAGTTTACAGCTTTACTTGAGTAGTTATTCATGCCATTACCAGTTAGCTTATTTAAATGCATGCTCTATTTGCTGTTATTTATGCATGTATGCTTGTTTAGTGCGAGGTAGGGATCCGCGTAACCCCTACTGAGTCTGGCTGTGACTCACCCTTTCTCCTTTCAGGTGAGCCGCGCCCGTCGTCTCCCGGTGCTTCGTGAGCCATTTTGGAGACCGTGTCTAGCTGCCAGCTTTAGTCGAGGCGCCTTCTGAGGCTTGCTTGTACTTTTACCGGGGTATGCCCCGTGTAGTTGTACCTTTTGGACTAGTACTTTGGTTTATCTGGACTAGTATATATATATCACTCTGGTTATTTTGATTTGCTTCCGCACTTGTGTTATTTTTAATGCTTAATTGTAAATTGCGCGTTCTAAATTCCAATTCGTTATACATACCCCTCAGCACTTTTCTACTAACCCTTCAGGGGCCTCATCAGTCTCTTGGGTGGCTTCCCCAGTTCTTGGTATCGGTGTATCGATGTTATCGGTATATCGGTATCCTGAACTCTGGGCCGTTACAAGAGTGCTATGCAAATGCAGTGCTGTATGACAAAGATGAACAATACAAACAGAATAGGAAGAAGAACAATTATACATAACACAAGGATTTTGAACAACAATTATATCCAGATATGGCAATCAGCTAAAAATTAAACTGCTTAAAATCCTATCTCCTTTTCAAAACAACGTAAACCTTTCATGAAATAACACGGGACTATGGGGAAGTGCACGTGGTGCACGAGGGAAAAAAATCAAAAAGTGATGCTTGGAGCACAACTACGGGGCGCGCGGGCGCAACAAGGAGGGGAACACGTGGGTGCCGAGTGGAGGGGCACACGCGGGTGTCAAAAATACAAGGGTAACCAAAAGGAAAGCAAAAGAAGTCCCACCGTGATCGCCAAGAGATGTGAACGATGTCACATGAACCGGAGAAAGGAAAGACACACACGCGCGATGCGATATGAAACGATATGATATGAACGAGGTAAATGGGACAAATAGGACCCCGCGGGAGATTGCTCTCTGGAACGGGGTGAAAATTGGGAATGCACGGAATCGAAGAGCCGCAGAGGGATATTACTCACCGCGGGCTTTCACTAAAAAAAAGGGAAATGGGAAGTGCTAAATTAAAATGGGAAGGGGAATGACAGAAAGGGAAATGGCGTAAATGAAACCTCTTGTGAGCAATTACTCTCCGCAGGGTTTAGACATGAATTGAAATGACACAAATGAAAGGTGCACAAATGAAACCTCTGCGAGAAGTTACTCTCTGCGGGATTTGAGAAATGGAATGAAAATACAGAAATAGAAATTACACGAATGAAACCTCCACGAGAAGTTGGTTCTCCGCGGGATTGTAGAAATGGAATGGAAAGACAGAAATAGAAATTGCACGAATGAAACCTCCGCGAGAAATTGATTCTCCGTGGGATTTTAGAACTGGAATGGAAAGGCAGAAATAGAATTTGCACGAATGAAACCTCCGCGAGAAGTTGATTCTCCGCGAGATTTTAGAACTAGAATGGAAAGGCAGAAATAGAAATTGCACGAATGAAACCTCCGCGAGAAATTGATTCTCCGTGGGATTTTAGAACTGAAATTAAATAGGGAAGGGATTTTACCTGAATTAAAATGGGGAAGGGGACCGCTGTGGGAAATGGCTCTCCGCGAGTTTTAATAGAAATGAAAGGAGTGATAGGAACAAAAGGAAACAAAAGAGTGCCTGTGTGTTAATTATGTGACCGCCAGGGGCTGAAGACACCGAAATGGAAGAACGGTGTGATCGCTAGGGATCGGAGACCCCAAAATGGAATAATGATCACTTTAACCTCTGGCAGGGGAAATGGTGTGGATTCCTTCTTCCTCTTCCTTCGGCCTGCCGAAGGAGAGGGCTTTCCTTTGGTGGTTACCCTTGCCAGAAAATAAACATCGAGTGGATCAGAACAACAGTAGCATAGTATCATTCCCTTGTAATGAAAGCAGTGAAATCATGAACAACTACACACCTGGTCGGTGTTATTTAAAATCCCTTTAGGCACAAAGGGTGAAAAAATGAGATGACGTGCAAAAATGCACGAAACAACGCCCTCTCAAAGAGGGAAGCATGGTGCGAGTAGAAACGACAAATGATGCATGCAGTGAATGAAAATGAAAAGAACAGAGGGGAAGAATAAGTTTAGGTGGACGTCGATGGTGGGCTTTGAAAAGAGCTTCAGTAGCATGAGGATGGCGTGAGGACGGCATGCGCTCGGTGGCGCCGAAGGCGGGCTTCGAAGAGGGCTTTGGCGGCGTGAGGACGACGTGCGGTTGGTGAGGATGAAGAGATCCTGACCGAAGATTCGGGATTTCGACAGAATAACCTCTTAACTGTCACGCCCCGAGCCTTTATTACAGCGGAAGACTAGCTCGAGGAACGTGAACAGCCGGCATGGTAAGCCTCTTGCAAGCAAGAATGATCAGAGCGCAAGGCAATCACACATAAGAATGCAATCGCACAATAATTTAATCAAACTCCAACTTTATTTCATTAATAATCAAATATCAAATACAATCACTAATCTTCATCATACTAGACTCAAGAAATGAGAAAATTACATAGACTCAATCTAAACAATGTAGACTTCCAAAGTCTTCACTCATTCTTCATTCACTCTCGGACCCGCTATTTGAACATTCTGAAGCCGATCCTGACTCACTTCCATCTCCTGAAAAGATTAGAAATAGGTAATGAGCACCCAGTAGGTATCTTCGCATCAACATGAAGGTGCTATTAAAGTAATTAACATTTTAGCTCTAGAGGAATAAGGTAAAATCATGCGAATGCGATAAATCACAAGTAACCAAAGTAACAAGATGATCATGTAAGATAGAATGAACAAGTATGAACTAGTAAGAATGTAACAAGAACATGATATGGCCCTTCATGAATAAGAATGTAACGAGAATGTACTAGCAATACCACGTAGTCATCACCCAAACATCTTTTGCTTATGAGCAAGTATTTGGCGAATTTCTATGGATTATCATGTATCAAGCAAGAAAGTCATGTACAAGTATTTTCATGATGCCCGTGGATCTTCACTTATTTATAGAGAAAGTACTCCTAGTGTAATGCGACGCCAGTAGCATCATACCCCATAGTTTATAATAGTATGTTTCCGATAATCAGCTGAGGGGACTAGCATAGAGCCCTTGAACACAATCAGTGCTCGATCGCATCTTCAAGTATAAATCAAGCTACTTTCACGTTTCAAGTAATAAGGTATGGCCAATAATATAGCAAGCTCAAATAAGTTCATGATAACAATAGTTCAATGAATGAACGCTTCAATGAAGAAATGCGAGTCAATAATGACTTAAAACAAGGTTATGCTCATGGAAATAATTCGGCAGCATAACGGTACATTCCTTAACTTTCACAATTTAAAATTAAGTATTTTGAATAATATGACAAGTCCTAGACCATCAATAATCCATCTAGGAACTTTGGAATATCAACCCTTTGGTCATGTTGAGTTATGGTTTTGATGATTGTTGTGATTATTAAGTTATGGTTTTGATGATAACTAAACTTAATGTGTGATTAAGTGATGATAACTAAACTTGTGGTTGATTGCTCATGCTCCTGTTATCTATGTATGTTTGAGATGGCAAATGGCAACGGTTACATGGTCTTAATGCTTGGTTTGTATACGTTGGTTCTACAAGAGGTTTCAAGCCTTTATATGTTTGAACATATGGACTTGAGCTTTGAAATCCTGATCAAATAGTTTCTAACTTGTTTGGTTGATTTTTACGCATACCATACATGCATTTGTCAAAGCAACAAGTGTTCCAATCTTATATGTGAAATTGGGTCTCAATGTAAATCACTTCTTGAACTCTAATACATATTTCACATATCATTTTGAGCTTGCATTATGTTGAAACAACTCATGAGAAACTTGCTTGAAAATTGGAATAATGGTACTTATATCTTGCTCAAACGGTTTACAATAAGCTCTTGTTAATAATTGATTGAAACAGCCAAATGACCAAGGGGTTTCATACATGTACTTCATGCAATTACCACATGAATTATTGATCAAAGTTCTAATCCTTTTTTCTATGGTTTTGTAGGTCAAAACAGTCAACATATATTCCCCAAGATCAAAGGAGTTTGAAACCTCAGACTTAAATGGGTTGCAATGGAGTTCGGGGGTGAAACCTAAAAGTCTGAAGTTTACTGTAGCTGTAGGTCGACCGCCCCAGGTCGACCGCCAGCAGCGGTCGACCGCCCCAGGTCGACCGAAAATGCCAGGGATCATATTTCTACAGGATTCTTAGTAGCGGTCGATCGCCAACTTCCACAGGTCGACCGCCAGTCTCGAGCCAACATATGTTGACTTTGTTTTCCACTTCGAGAAGAGCCATTCTCCATGAATTTCTTTAATCCTAAAGTCACCCAATCACCCACAAAATGTGGATCTGGTCTGGGGGTTGTCTATGTACCATTCAAGGGCTATAAAACATCTCAATGGAGCTATAAACCCTATCTATCCAAGAGGGCTTCAAGGGAGATCAAGAGGGTGCTGTCCAAGGAGGAAGAAGAGAGTACTGTAGCTCCGTAAACAGTACTTCGTGCAGCAAGTTCTTCATCTATCTCCAACTCATTCAAGGTACTTCTTAAGCCAACAAGCATCTATGAAGTGAAGAATCAAGCAACCAACAAAGAGAGATCAAGGGTGAGGCTATCAAGAAGCAAGCAAGGATTTCAAGAAGAGATAAAAGGAAGGTTATCCAAGGGAAGAAGAAGAAGGATGCTACAAGGAAGAAGGAGCCATTCAAGCATCATCTTAAGGTACTCTAGCTCCATTTGAAGTCAGCAGTCTCAAAGGAAGAGAACAAGCTCACAAGCATCAAGAAGATATATGGATTTGTCCAAGGAAGAAGGAAGGGTACTGTAGCTGTGAACAGTACTCCGTGTAAGAAGATCTACATCAAATACAAGGCCATTCAAGCTGAGTCTCAAGCTATTCAAGTGAAGAAGGAATCAACGCAAACATCCAGAGCACACACTCAGGGGGAGCCTAAATCAGGAGCTTTCTAAACTGTGGTTTATTCATGTTTATGTTTTGTGCTTTATAGTTTTAGATTTGTGTTTCTTATAAACTGTAAACTCGTGTGTGTGTGGATCGTTGTTGGATCTGTGGTCGTGTGTGTGTGTGTCGTACTTGATTCGTGTGTGCATAGGTCTTCTTAGATCTGTGTGTGTGTGTGTGGATTTATCCAGATCTTAGTGTTTGTGTGTGTGGAGTGCTGCACTTGTCGCAGCGTGTGTGTGTCTTGTTGATCCGCTTGTTGGAGACTGCATCTCCATATGTGTGTGTGTTTTGGGGCGCGTCCCCGTGTGTGTGGGCAGGCGTCTTCCTGCGTGTGTGGTTGGAGCGTCATCTCCGTTTAGGGATTTATCCCCGAGTGAAGACTCACCGGGTTTGGTGAGGGGTGGACGTAGGATTGCCGTCATTACATCCGAACCACCTTAAAAACCGTTGTGCACTATGGTTTGATTTGTGTGGTTTGGTCCTTTTCTTCTACCTCCATTCTAAGTGAGTGTATTTGTTAATTGTTGTTACGGATTTATCTACGTATATCTTGCATATTCTATATCTCATCATACAAAGTTTGATAAATCCAATTTGTGTTCAAATAGTTTTGAATCTCATAATTAACATTCTATCACATATTTTAAAAAGGCCAAAAGTTTCCTTAAAATTTGTAAACACCCAATTCACCCCCCTCTTGGGTGTCATTGATCGCGGGACTTCAATTGGTATCAGAGCCAAGGCTCTATTTTTTTTATAGATCTAACGATCTAGAGTGATCCAGATCAATGACTACCATTATGTATACTTTGAATTCTCCACCGGTGTTTGATGGTTACAATTTCGATTTGTGGTTAGGTAGAATGTGCAGTCTTGTCAACTCATATGACCCTAAGTTATGGAAGCTTGTTCATATGGTCCTTATGAGTTGCCTAAGGATAAAAATGTCTAGACTAAAAATCAAAAGCTTAAACATGATCAAAATTGTTTGGTGTTAAAGTTGCTAACTACTGCAGTTGATTCTAATTATTTCCCCTTTGTTTCCCATTGCAGATCCGCGAAGGATATCTTGGATGGCCTAACCAAAATTCGGGAAGAGGATGGAGACCAATGTCTTGTGGTAGGGACGAGTGAACAAAGGAGTGATCAGCCAAGTGGATCAAGCTCATCAAGTGGATCAAGCTCAAAGGTAAATTCTGATTCTGATAATGAAGATGAATTTAGCTATGAAGATTGTTGAATGTATATGATGAGCTTGCTGAAAAGTACAAGAAAGTTAAGTCTAAAAATAAAAAATTGAAAAATAAATCTGAACATACTTTTCTTGAGAATGCTTCTTGTGATAAATGCTTGAAACTTGAAAAGGAGATTAGTGTTTTGTTAAATCAGAACTCCTTACTTGAAAGCAATGTGAAAAATCTTGAAAAACTTCAAAAAGAAAATTCTTCATGTAATAAATGCTTGGAATTCAAAACGGAAAATGAATTTCTTATGACTGACATCAAAAACCATGAAGAAGTCATTTCATGCATGAGAAAAGAAAATGAAGGATTGAAACAGTTGAATAATGTCATTTCTGAAAGATTACTTATTTTTGAAAAAGGAAAAAGTTTGCTTGTTGATGAATGTGAAAAGGTGTATGTGTTGGAACAAGAAGTGGAAAACCACAAAACCATCAATACACATTTGAATAAAAAAATCAATTCTTGTGAAAATGTGATTGTTTCCTATGAATTGCATATTTCATCACTTGAAAAAGAAATCTCTGACTTGAATGCTTCATTGTTTAGATTTGTGGATGGTCAAAATAACCTGGACAAATTGTTAGGAATAAAAGTAAACTTTCAAAGAGAGGGGCTATGCTATAATCCTGTGAACAAAAAGAAGTTTGAAAATAAAGTTTATACATCATTTGTGCACAATTCAAACATAACCAGCACATCAAATGAGAATCTAAAAAAGGGAAATCATGTTGCACACACGCATGGATCCACAAAGAAAATTAATTTGCATCAAAAATCTAAAAATGCTGCTAGTACACCCATGCATGTTGAACATACTTCTGCCACACACACACAACCACTTAGAAAGAAACTCTCATGTTTTTACTGTGGTAAATCTGGACATGCCATGCATGATTGTTTCATTATGAAGAATGATGATTTGAGAGCATGCAAGAAAATGAATGTTTTCAAAAATGCAAAAAAAGTTTCATTTGGGAGAAATGGATTTGAGAATTCTTATGTTCATGCTAAAAGACCACATGAGAAAATGGCTTATGTGTGTTGTTTCTATTGTGGTGAATCTGGGCATACTAAGCATGATTGTGAGTTGACGCATGGTTGTCCTTTGATGAAAAATGATAATTTGAATACTGTCAAAAAGTGGAAACTATGTGCAAATATTACTGCTAACCCACAAGGACCCAAAAGGATTTGGGTACCTAAGAATGGCAAATGAGAAATCTGTTTTGCAGGTGTGCCTTGGGAATGTAAAGCGTGAAATCTGTTTTCATCAAGAAGGTAATGCACACAGGTCAAGTGGCATAAGTCAGGTTGGAAGAAAAATCAAAAACTGAATTTGAAGATCAGGTGATATCCCTCCTACCTTTGTAGTGACTCTGTCATGTTTTAACTCACTTTGTGTCATATAGTCATGTAATCTTGCATATGTCTGCACATGCATTTCATTCATAGTTGTTTGCATATCTGTGCGCATATCACTTGTCATATAGTATCTTGTTGTAGGAGAGCTTGAAGATTCTTCAGATCATGATTTCACTACATATATTGAGTTTGCATACACTTTCATGTACTGTCTTGCATAAATTGAATATTGTGAATTCATGTCATAATGCATAGCAATCCTCCTACCTTCACCACCCTTGACTACATAGTATATCAAATGGTGACATGTGGAAGGGCAGGTTACGCCTGTCTGAAAGCTATCACTACATGTGAGGTGATCTTCAGATCTAAGTTCTCCGCCTGGTACTATGAGTCAATCAGTCACAGGCTGCACATGTCATTAGATTTTTACTGAGCATATCACAGTCATGCACACATTGAGGGGGAGTCACCAGATTCGTCATATGGGCTTTATGTTTAAGTTCACACATGAGTCATGCATTGCATCTAGAGCTGTCTGGGACATGTTGGTTGTTAAAATAATTTGTCATGCCATTGTCAATAAATTTGAATCGAAATTGACAACTCAAGTCCTCTTGTCCTTGGATGCAGATTACACTCCCAAAATCCAAATGATGCAGGGCTAGTCATGGCCAAGCTTGAGTCAATGAAAGGAATATCTTGCAAGGATGAAAATGATGAGAACCCTATCAATTTGCTACAAGAAGATGGGATACTTTGTGTAGTACAATCTCCAGGATCGACTTAAGCACAAGCTGGTGAAAGTCCTTGTACGTGCTAAAGTAAGTATCCAGGGCATGGTATGAAAAGCCCGCATCTTTTTATTGAGAACAGGTTAAATAGGTAATGTTGATCAACCATTTTTCATGAGAAAATCAGGTAAAGTCTTTTTAGTGGTTCATGCATATGTGATTAATACCATCTCTAGAACTACTAATAATGCTTTATATGATTATTTTGCAGGGATTGTGCAAGTATATTTTAAAAAAATCTCAATGAGTACATTGAATTTCACTCTTCTTTGGATTGCAGGTGGAAGGCTTGGAAGAAAATGGATTCACAAGGTAAAGGTAAGAAAGCAAAATCTGAAATATCAACCCTCGTGAGGTTGGTGATTTTAGTGATTGAAGGGTTCCAATCTTGTCTCCTGAACTAAGGTAATTCAACCTTGTCAATTCATGCAATGGCCATCTTTGTCACTTGGTGACACTCTCAAGTGACAGGTATTGATTCTAAAAACTTGAATTGTCATTTATCAGCATGTTATGATGAATGTGCCTAATTGATTGAATCAAATTGAAAATCTTGAAGGATGTGTATGAAGTTGTTGCACATTGAATATTCTCAATTTGAATTACATGATCACACTTGAATTTAATTACATATCTGGTATATCAAATGGCGTCTGTGAAAAAGTGGATTATGTCCACTTAGAAGCATTCCCTATGCGTTGAGCTGGGTCTTCGGACTAAAATCTCCGCCTAGTACCAGATCTTGAAAATTGTGATTGGTTGATGTGTAAATGAATTCTTAAGCTGAGCTATGTAAATTGAAACCATGCTTGTGATTAAATGATTTATACATTTGGCTGTTGAATGAATTCTCATTTCAAAACTTGTGAAATGCTCTTGAAAATCTATTTTTGAACAATTCTAAAAATTGGGTTGCATTGCTTAATTTTGAGCATTTATGCACCCTTTTTCATAAAGGTCATGTCATGAAAAATATTGTTGACACATTAATATAATGTGAATGCTCCAATGTGAAATTTGCCTCTAGGTTTGAAGATCAAGCCCTCCTATACTACATTTGCATCTTGCATCACATGCTCATCTAGGCATAGGTTGCACGCATTAGAATGAATTCATGCATTAGCTGAAGTTAGTTCATTCTTTTGCTATCAGAAGTTTTGCACCACATCGCATTCTATCTTGGCATGTTCCATTTCATTACTATATGATCAAGTTGCATTGCATCGGAACTCATGCATTAGTCACACTTTGTTCATTCATTTAGCATCCATTTAATTGGTATCAAATTGTCCATTCAATTAGTATCAAATTGACATCACATTGCTCGCATGCATGTCATAGTGCATTTGCATAAACTCCCAATGTATGCTTGTATGCTATTATATGCTATTCAACCCTATCCTTTGGCACTTCTATGACCTTATATCTTCTTGATAAATATTGTTGTAGTTGAGTCATTTTTGGAGTGTCTCATGTCGTACACTCTGGGGGAGTTCATATCTCATAAGTGCATCTATTTAGGGGGAGTTGCACTGTTATGTATTCATGATATTTTCGGTATACATGCTGAATCAAATTCGCACACTTCATGCACAAAATGTGAAAATGAGTGTTAAAGATAAGGATATATGAATTTCTTTTCAACACTCTTGAGATATTAAACTTACTGCATGTATGATGAAGAGACAGTTGAAGAAAAAGCTGCCTACACATCTTTGTTGAAAAATCTGAGATGAAAATGAAAGATATAGTAATGCTTGATCTCACTGAGTAAACTGGACACATGTCACCTGAGACGTGATGTGGTTCATATCTGAAAAGTGTTGACTAGTATCTCTATTCAAAATGAGGTGAAATGGTTCAATATTCTGAGTAACCGGGGATTCTGGCATGAGCTCCATGCGTCTACTCGCGTAAAAAGGAATCATTTTGAACCTGATCACTCTTGAAAAATTCTGACTATCATGTGATACTGGTTAAGTTAAAAAAAATGATGGTGAAAACTCATTGTGATAGAGCGTAGCCTCCAATACGATGTTCTCAAAATAAAAGTGTAGTCTGTAAAATGTCTCCTTGTGTTGATCTGAAAATCTGAATATCCATATTGCAACTATCATTTTTCATGTTACTCACTTACACAATTAAAAATTTGATTTAATATGTATTCAGAAAATTGATTGACTACTTTAGCAATAGCATGAATCTCCTATATGATTGCACAATCTCTCATGTGCTACACATGTGCATTCCGGTTAGCATGATTCTCTTGCATCTTTCTTATACCCATTCCCTGTTTATATATGTACGGGGGAGATTGCATGTATGTTTATATGTAACTGTTTGGTTGCATTGTGTGCACTTCATGAGTCACCATTTGCATGTGTTGCATTTCATGCATTTCAAACCAAAATATAAAAATCAGAAATTTTGAAAATCAAAGAAAATCCTTTTGATATGCCCTCCTGCTCTTGTTTGTTGTGAAAATCTGACATGGGATCAAGCTCTTGTATGCTATCATGCTGAACACCTCATCCTGTGAACATCTTCCTCCACTGGTTCATATCCTTGAGGCCAATCACCACCTTCAATTGGTATCGATACATGCTTGACTGTATTTGCTTTGGATGATTTCATATTGATTTGTGAGAATAATCACCAATTGGTTTCTTCTGATTGGAATCATATTGCTTTGTTCATCCATGATTTGTCATTGCTTCTTATGATTTGATAAGATAGGCTATTGATGTTTCAAAGGGAGATAAGCTTGTTGATATTGTTGATCATGTCACAGGGGGAGAAAGATTTGCATTATCCCGCTTTTTGATTATGTCAAAGGGGGAGAAAAATTGATGATTGTGTGTGACAAGGGAAGGGGAGAAGAACATATGTGCTATTCTTTTGTATCCACTCTGGTGTATCATCACTAATAAATTGTTCTTCAAGTTTGTCATCATCAATAAGTTTGTCATCATCAAAAAGGGGGAGATTGATGAGTTATGGTTTTGATGATTGTTGTGATTATTAAGTTATGGTTTTGATGATAACTAAACTTAATGTGTGATTAAGTGATGATAACTAAACTTGTGGTTGATTGCTCATGCTCCTGTTATCTATGTATGTTTGAGATGGCAAATGGCGGTGTAGCTCCGTAAACCCTATCTATCCAAGAGGGCTTCAAGGGAGATCAAGAGGGTGCTGTCCAAGGAGGAAGAAGAGAGTACTGTAGCTCCGTAAACAGTACTTCGTGCAGCAAGTTCTTCATCTATCTCCAACCCATTCAAGGTACTTCTTAAGCCAACAAGCATATATGAAGTGAAGAATCAAGCAACCAACAAAGAGAGATCAAGGGTGAGGCTATCAAGAAGCAAGCAAGGATTTCAAGAAGAGATAAAAGGAAGGTTATCCAAGGGAAGAAAAAGAAGGATGCTACAAGGAAGAAGGAGCCATTCAAGCATCATCTTAAGGTACTCTAGCTCCATTTGAAGTCAGCAGTCTCAAAGGAAGAGAACAAGCTCACAAGCATCAAGAAGATACATGGATTTGTCCAAGGAAGAAGGAAGGGTACTGTAGCCGTGAACAGTACTCCGTGTAAGAAGATCTACATCAAATACAAGGCCATTCAAGCTGAGTCTCAAGCTATTCAAGTGAAGAAGGAATCAACGCAAACATCCAGAGCACACACTCAGGGGGAGCCTAAATCAGGAGCTTTCTAAACTGTGGTTTATTCATGTTTGTGTTTTGTGCTTTATAGTTTTAGATTTGTGTTTCTTATAAACTGCAAACTCGTGTGTGTGTGTGGATCGTTGTTGGATCGTGGTCTTGTGTGTGTGTGTCGTACTTGATTCGTGTGTGCATAGGTCGTCTTAGATCTGTGTGTGTGTGTGTGTGAATTTATCCAGATCTTAGTGTTTGTGTGTGTAGTGCTGCACTTGTCGCAGCGTGTGTGTGTCTTGTTGATCCGCTTGTTGGATCGTGTTGGAGACTGCATCTCCGTATGTGTGTGTATTTTGGGGTGCGTCCCCGTGTGTGTAGGTAGGCGTCGTCCTGCGTGTGTGGTTGGAGTGTCGTCTCCGTTTGGGGATTTATCCCCGAGTGAAGACTCACCGGGTTTGGTGAGGGGTGGACGTAGGATTGCCGTCATTGCATCCGAACCACCTTAAAAACCGTTGTGCACTATGGTTTGATTTGTGTGGTTTGGTCCTTTTCTTCTACCTCCATTCTAAGTGAGTGTATTTGTTAATTGTTGTTACGGATTTATCTACGTATATCTTGCATATTCTATATCTCATCATACAAAGTTTGATAAATCCAATTTGTGTTCAAATAGTTTTGAATCTCATAATTAGCATTCTATCACATATTTTAAAAAGGCAAAAAGTTTCCTTAAAATTTGTAAACACCCAATTCACCCCCCTCTTGGGTGTCATTGATCGCGGGACTTCAGGTCAAACCTCGGGTTAAAGAACTTAGAACTGTGACGGTCTAATACTGGGCCATTACATGAACATAACGGTCAAGTGTTGGGCCGTTAGAATGGTTGAATCCAGAACAAAGGAATTTGACTCAGTACAATGTGACGGTCATATATTAGGCCGTTAGATGTGTCTGACGGTCGAATATAGATCCGTTACATATCTAGAACCCGAAAACTTCGATAGTGCTTTCTAACAATTGGGCATTCACGGTACAACCAACTCGGCGTCCTAGTGGGAATCCCAAGCTCGTGGAGAATTACGGAGGCCTTGAAACAAGATTTCCTAGTCCATTGGAAGGAATATCCAATAGAGAGGTCCTCATGTTTAAGAATATGTTCCTATAGTGCAAAATGTGAACTAATGGCCATATACCGGAATATATGCCATGTACTTAAAGAAAATGACTCTATAGATAGAAAAGACTGTGTAGCGATGTGAAACCATGATAAAAACTCTGCCATTACATCATTTAAAATCATAGTGTAAATTCAAAACTATAGAGTTTAGCTAATGAAATTAACATATGTTTGAAATAACTAGAGATGCTTTTAAACATGCAATTTCTATCATAAGTCAATTTATAATCTCAAGGTCATGAAAATAGGTTAAACTTAGCTAACTAGGCTTACTTATAATTAAATCTGACTGGTTTCCATTCTGTCTTGGGTTGACAGAACACAGTGGTCTAACGATCTAGAATTGATGCGTCACAGGTCTGTGACGATTTATCGTGGGGCCGTTACAATGTTGTAACGCTCCAGTTATGGTGCGTCAGAGACAACAGAGAAATTTAAAGGTAACGGGGAATGTGACGGCTTATCGTAAGGCCGTTATAGTCAAGTGACGGTCTGACTCTAATCCGTTAGAGCTCTGCTGACAGTAAAAAGAATGATCTAAGGTTTAAAACATCTCATGTCAGAAGAATCAAAATAGCTAACTATTCTAGTCATGACAAGACGAAGTAAAGGCCATCTAGATGCATAGGTAGTAATGAAATAACAAGAGATAACTTTTATCTTTAATTAGGGTTGAAGGCATGCATGAATGTATAGACTAATCCTAAAACATGAAATTCATGAAGTATCATGCATGAAATCCAAATAAAGTAGAGGGCCTTTATCCCTAACCATGTATTTTTGCCGTTCATGAGATAACATACCTCTTTATTGGGCTTTAAACTTCTAATTTGAGTCTTCAAGGCACGCCCTAGTTCTTCCCTTCCTGAGATTTTTCAGCAAGTTCACGTCGCTCTAACTCCTCAGTTTCTTGACCTAAGGACATGAAATTTTGAGGTTAGGAAGATGACACTAAGAGAAACAAAAGGTTCTAAAGCATCTAACTCTAATTATCTCGTTTAGGCTCTCTAATTTCCTGATCTTCAGCACCCTGTCGCACAGTTTCCTGGGTTGGCGTGATGAAACCAGTAACTTTAGAAGATCCTAACTCCTTGGATACTCAACCTCCTAACATGAAGTTTTGAGGGTAGTTAGTCTAAAGTATTATAAACAAAAACCTCTAAAGAACTTACCCAAAATTCTATCTCCTTATCTTGTTTCTTCATGAGTCAAAAGTAAGGGTCGCTCAGTTCAGAACTGGACTCTATTTATAGGGTTTTGGCTAGGGTTTGAGGATTAGATCGATTTTAGAGTCTTAGTTGGCCAGAATCTGATTCCTAAGAGTCCTTAGTAACCTTATACATTCTTCTAATTAGGTCTCTTGCGGATAGGATCCCAAAGATCCAATCTTTTTGTTCTTTCTTCCATTTACGGAACTGACAGAGTTAACGGTCCAAGCTGGGCGCGTTACATGACTGTGGCGGTCGCACGATAGACCGCTACATCCCATGTGCGTAGAATTCAATTTTATTCCAACTCTTTATGTTAATTATCCACCTAATTATTTATATAAGGGGTATTTATCCTTATAATTCGTGAATAGGCTAAATAACCTTTTAGAATATGGGCCAAACTTATTGGGCTTGGTCCATAAACCTATTGGGTTTTAACTATTAAAGCTAGATTAGTTATTTAACATAATTGGGCCTTATAATCCCAACATTAATTCATTTGTTAATCTATTTTGCCCTTTATAAATTCTAGAAAATTCTATAAATAATCCAGAAATTACTTATAAATTTTGGGGCACTACACCCTCCCCCACTCAGAAGAATTTGGTCCCCAAATTCGATACATGGATTTTATGGAGAGTGTACTTACAATCGAATAATTCTGGGAATCTTCTACGCATAGATTCTTCCGGTTCCCGTGTTGCTTCGTGTGGCCATTGCTTCGTCCATTGGACTTGGACCATAGGAATAGTTTTATTTCTTAGTTGACGCACTTCTCGCTCCCGAATCCTGACTAGTTTCTGCTCGTATGTCAGGTCCTTTTGGATCTCTAGATTATCATAAGTAATGACATGATGAGGTTCATATACATATTTCTTCAACATAGAGACGTGAAATATGTCGTGAACTCCTGCTAATTGTAGAGGTAAAGTCAATCTATAAGTCACTTCACCGACCCTTTCGAGAATTTTAAATGGGCCAATGAATCTCAGAGTTAGTTTTCCTTTAATGCCAAATCTTCGAATACCACGGCCTGGAGAAACTTTCAGATATACATGATCTCCCACCTGAAACTCCAAGTCGCGTTCGATTGTCAACATAAGATTTCTATCTATCTTGTGCCATCTTCATTCTTTCTTGAATGAGCTTGATCTTCTCTGTAGAATCCCTGATAAGGTCGGGGCCTAGGAATTGCTTTTCCCCTATTTCGTTCCAACAAATTGGTGATCTACAGCTTTTTCCATATAAAGCTTCAAAGGGCGCCATCTATATGCTGGCTTGATAACTGTTGTTGTATGCAAATTCTACCAGAGGCAAGTGATCATGCCAACTTCCTCCAAAATCAATAGCACAAGTCCTGAGCATATCTTCTACTACATGATTTGTTCTTTCAATCTGATCATCAGTTTGTGGGTGAAATGATGTGCTAAAATTCAATCTAGTCCCTAGTGAATGTTGTAGGCCTTTCCAGAATTGTGATGTGAATCGAGGATCTCTATCAGATACAATAGTGACAGGGACGCCATGTAATTTGACAATTTCTTTAATGTATAATGCTGCTAGAATATCCACAGACCATCGACTTTTTATTGGTATGAAGTGTGCGGATTAAGTCAATCGGTCTATGATCACCCACATACCATCGTGTCCTCCTCTGGTCTTAGGTAAACACATGATGAAATCCATCCCTATACTCTCCCATTTCCATTCGGGAATATTTAAGGGATCTAATTTACCTGCGGGTCTAAAATGGTCTGCTTTTACTTGTTGGCAGGTGAGACAACGGGACACGAAATCAGCTATTTCTCTCTTCATATTGGGTCACCAGAAGTTTCTTTTGAGATCTTGATACATCTTCGTGCCTCCTGGATGAATGGTGTACTTGGAATTATGTGCTTCTTCTAGGATCAGTTTCTTCATATCCTCGTGATCTGGTACACACACTCGACCCTTAAATAGCAATCTTCCGTCATTGGAAACAGAGAAATCCGGCCTTTGTTCAATATTGGCTTTAATTTCCAGTAACACGGGATCATCATTTTACAGCTTGACCAGATCCTCTATTAATGTAGGTTGAGCTCGGATATTAGCCATGAAACAATCATCTTCCTTTATGTCAATATCTAAGTCCATCTGAGCAAATTAAGGAATAAGATTAATCATACTAATCATAAGACTTGATAGCATACCCATTAGTTTTCTACTGAGTGCATCTACTACAGCGTTAGCTTTGCCAGGATGATATTGAATAGAAAAATTAAAGTCCTTGAGATATTCTAACCATCTCCTCTGCCTCATATTAAGCTCTTTTTGAGAGAATAAGTATTTCAAACTTTTGTGGTCCGAGTAGACCGTGAACTTTTCTCCATAGAGATAATGGCGCCAAATTTTTAAGGTGAAAATAACTGCTGCCAATTCTAAATCATGCACGGGATAATTTTCCTCGTGACGTTTCAATTATCTTGAAGAATAACAGATTACTTTTCCATCTTGCATGAGAACGCATCATATGCCAATGCCAGATGCATCCGTATATACTTCGAATCTACCACCTTCCACCGGTAGTGTTAAAATAGGAGCTGTAGTAAGGTGATTCTTAAGAATTTGAAAACTCCTTTCACATTCCTCTGACCAGACAAAAGGATTTTCTTTTCTTATGAGTCTAGTTAAAGGAATCACAATTTTTGAGAAGTCTTTAATGAACCTCCTATAATAACCAGCTAGACCCAGAAAGCTTCTTACTTCTGATACAATCGTTGGCCGGCTCAAATTTCTGACAGCTTCGACTTTCGAAGGATCCACAGCGATGCCTTCCTTTGAAATAATGTGGCCTAGGAATGAAACTTCCTTGAGCCAGAATTCACATTTGTTAACCTTGGCATACAGTTTGTGTTCTCCAAGTGTTTGCAAGGCTATCCTCAAATGTTCCTCATGTTCCTCTTTTGTCTTGGAATATATCAAGATATCATCAATGAAGACGACGATGAACTGGTCCAGATACGGCTGGAAAACTTTGTTCATAAGTTGCATAAATGCTGCTGGGGCATTTGTTAACCCAAACGGCATTACCACGAATTCATAGTGGCCATAACGACTTTGAAAAGCCGATTTATAAATATAACGACCCGAGAATCCGATTATCGGGAAGGCCTGATAACTCGAGACTCGCACCGCCACCCACGAGTCCGAAGACTCGAAAGGGTTAAAAGGATGGTGTGGAGACTACACAAGTATCACAAATAATTACATAAATTAAACAGTTATAATTAAGCAGGAAATAAATTTAACATTTTACATGATACATGGTCCACAAGATAATAATAAAATAACAACATTAGTAGTCCACAACTAGTACAGAGATAAGAAAGAAAAGTACAGCTACACGGGGCATACCCCGGCTCTGACCTATGGCACTAACGCTGGGCACCTGAACCACGCTGAGCCTCAGACGCGCTCCCCTGAGGCCGCCCCTCACCTGAAACACGGTGAAAACACGCAGGGAATGAGTCTCGGAACAAGACTCAGTATGGATCACTCGAACCCTACCTCGCAAACGGGAAACCCCTACACTAGCAGTACGCGAGAACCTCTAAAGGGAAGCCCTGCAATCTACAAAACACCGATCACACGGCACGAAAACCGACACACGTGCCACGGTGAAACGACCGGAACACCACGGTCAACATGACAAAAACCCGAAGGTCGAAGTCGCACGACTGACAGTCTGTCACTCCGAACTCGACAGGAGTACCTCGCACTAGAAGCATAGTCGGTAGCGTCCCCTGACGTCTTACACCGCACCGCAGGTGAACTGCCTGATGTGGTAGTACCTACCAAAGGCACGGACACCGAACAAGTAACCGTAAAGCAAGTGACTAGATGGGGTCACGCTCGTCAGTGCGTGTCCACTGCCCCCAACCACGTGTGCACACACAGACCATGCGTCCTAGGTCTGGCCTCTGACTGGTTTTCCCCTTAGCCGGACTCTAGCTACATACGTGGGGCCTGATGGAAACCAGTCTAAAAACCATCCTCAGGGTAAGCTCGTACACCTACTCCCAGGTGAGACCAGCACACGCGTACTGGTGGGCTACGACTAGTGGAGGGTCATAGAAGGAGTAGACTCTCAAGTCAACGAAAAATCACGTCTGCATCCGACGACGTACGGGGACCGTCCCACGTAACAGCACCGTCGCACGGTGACCCCGGTCGGAAAAGAAACGGGACTGCAAACCATCAGGAGCAATCCTGAGCTTGGCGGTCTACCCTAGACGCACCACAGGCTCTGACAGTCTAGGGCTGGACCGTCACAGCCATCTGACGGCCCAACACATGGGCGTCAAACCCTCAGTGTAAAATGGCGTGTGACGCGCCTACCCTGGTGCGTCACAGTCTATGATGCGCCTGCCCTGGTGTGTCACAAGACAAGAAGAAACTGACTGTGATGCGTGCCACTCGGTGTGTCACAGCCTGTAACGGACCAACCATGGTGCGTTACAGTGTGGGAGAACGTCAGCTCTAATGCACCCACACAGGGGCGTCACAAGGCTGTGACGCGCCAGGTCTGGTGCGTCACATGCTTTGACCCCCGACGGTCATAAACCAACGGTCATGCCAACGGTCAGATCGTCACCTGACGGTCCTACCCAGGCGCGTCATAGCACCGTGGCGGTCTATCGTGGGACCGTCATAGCCCACAGACCCCCAGTTGGCCAACAGACCCTGTGAGGCACCCACCTAGGCGCGTCACATGGTGTGACGGTCACTGGAAGGACCGTCACACCGACCCGATGGCGAAACGGCGTGAAACGCCCAAAAACATCAACCACGCCCCCATGCCTCCATAGGAGAGGGGGAAAACAAAGGGGAAGACCCTTGGGGACCTCTAGCATGCTTCTAAGCCATCAGAACGTGAAATCATGGCCTAAAAACGTAGATTGGGCGAACTCTCCCCAAATCATGTAAACCCCAAACCCGGCATAAAACCCCGTCTCTCGGCCTCCCCTCGGCCTACAAACCACGGGAATGGAACGCAAGAGGCTAGGGAACGTCACCCTACCTCAATTTTGCCCCGAGATGCGCCGGATCATCCATGAATCACGATGAAAGCTTTTAGAAACCCCGCTCCTTCACGCTTCCCAAGAACACTGCACGCCCACGAGATCGCCTCGCCGCTACCCACGTCGCCCCGCCGCCGTCTGCAGCCGGAGAGAGGCCCGCCGTGGTCGAATGGGAGAGAGAGGGGAAGAGGGGGTGCACACGGTGGGAGGAAGAAGAAAGAGGAAGAAGAAGAGAAGGTGGGGGAGAGAGAGAAAAAGAGAGGTATTTATAGAAAATCTGAAAATTCTGGAAAATACCGAAAAATTAAAAATTACATTTTTGTGATCCTCGGGACGCACCGATCGTAACGGTACCACTCTCGTCTCGGTGAACGACCCGGTTCACCCGCAACGAGATTCCGAAGGATTTGCCGGAACACACACCGGAAATCGGAAAACACGCGCGGAAAAGCCGCGGACACACTCCGGGCCTCCGAAATAACTCTAGATCGCGCCGACCCGAACACGAAAGATGTCCGAAACGAAATTTCAGACACAACGGAGTTGGACACTCCGAGAAAGCAAATTCGGGACCCACGAAGAAGGATCCGAATGGTCCGGGATATTACAGCCCTCCCCCCTTAAAGGAATTTTTGTCCTCGAAATTGACAACAACCCAAGGGGAAAGATGAGGAAGACTCACTCAAACAGGTACGGGAACTGTTGACGCATCTCGTCCTCATGCTCCCACGAAGCCTCACCACCAGAGTGCCGCTGCCACACCACCTTGACCAAAGGGATGACCTTGTTCCGCAGGCGCTACTCTCGCCTATCCTCAACGCGGACGAGAAACTCTGGGAGAGAAAGATCTAGAGTCACCTTGGGCCAAACAGAATCCTCAAGCACATGAGAGTCATCGGGCATATACTTCCGTAACATCAAGACGTGAAACACGTCATGCACCGATGCCAACTAAGGGGGTACCTGCAACCGATAAGCTACCTCACCGATGCGCTCCATAATGTGGAAGGGACCAATATAGCGGGGACTCAGCTTCCCACGCCGTCCAAAACGCATCACCCCCTTCATAGGAGAAACTCTCAAAAACACACGATCGCCAACGGCAAAAGCGAGAGGATGCCGCCTACGGTCAACATAGCTCTTCTGCCCACTCTGGGCCGCCAACATGTTCTGACGAACCAGGTGCACGACATCCACACACTACTGCACCAGCTCCGGTCCCATCAAAACACGCTCACCGACCTCAAACCAATCCAGCGGAGTCCGACACGGACGCCCATACAACGCCTCATAAGGAGCCATACCGATACTCGAATGATAGCTGTTGTTGTAGGTAAACTCCACCAACGGTAGGTGGTGAATCCAACTCCCTTGCCACTCTAGGCAGCAGGATCTCAGCATATCCTCCAAAGTCTGGATGGTCCTCTCTGACTGACCATCCGACTGAGGATGGTACGCTGAGTTGAATGCTAAATCCGTGTCAAGGGCTCGCTAGAAACTCCTCCAGAATCCAGAAGTGAAGCGCGGATCTCGATCTGACACAATGGAAATAGGAATTCCATGCAACGGAATGATCCGCTCCACATAAAGACGAGCCAACTTAGACACGCTCCAGCTGACTTTGACCGGTAACAACAGAGTCACTTTCGTCAGCTATCCACGAGCAACCAAATAATGTCCTGCCCACTCGGAGTCCTCGGCAATCCCACCACAAAATCTGTGGTCACGTGGTCCCATTTCCACGCGGGAACATCTAATGGCTGGAGAGTACCACCTGGTCGCTGATGCTCCGCCTTCACCTGCTGACAGTGTTAGAGATGTATGCCCTTCAAGCCAATCACAAGTGTTGTGATGGTGACATTTCTTGTACAATTTCATTCAATATACTAATGGCTTTTTCTTCATTATATTCTTAGCACGTTATAGTATGTTTGTTGTAATATGATGAAGTCCTTGAATATGAGCTATGATGATTGGATCATAATGAGATTGTGATAATGAGAACAGTCATCTAGATGTTTATATTCTAAATGTTCCTGGTCATAGGATCTTTAAGAAGGGACATTGAAGATCCAGATAGACCGGTGCACGTGGTACTCACTCATGTGATGAGGGTGGTCGATCCCATAATCACTGGTGTGGTGACATTAAGGTACACGTGCAGGTGCTCGTTAGTGGAATGAGTTCACTGAACTGACCCGATCTGGAATTCCTGAATGGTAATCATGCTGACTGTCAATCAGGAGATTCTAGTGCCACAGTAGCATAGTTGGATCTTTGACCTGAGTCACTAAAGAGGTTTTGCGTGGACTCCACTGAGCGTTTGATTGCTGACTTATGAACTTCAATCTTGTGGTTCTTAATAGTTAGCTATTCAGACTCAGTGGGATTCATGTGAAAACACTTTGGTGGACAACAAGTGATCATTCACTCTCTGCATGGATTAAGAGAGAGAATGCTCTATGGACATGTACTTAGAAATCCCTGGCCAGGGTATGGGGGTTCACTGAGAAAAGGAGTTTTCTAGTGAACTGTACTTAAGAGTACAAGGGTCCATAAGATCAGGATGCTTTAGGGTTTGACAGTTTGACCGTACCCTAATTCTGATTGGAGCATTGTATGAATGAGGATCTATAACTGAGTGGAATCTGATGACAGAAAGGTTCAATATGGGTTGCATCCCTCCCAAAGTCATTTGGGATCACGAGGTGTTGCTTGGTGCCGTTCGTGGTCGGAAAGCCTGTTAAATCCATTGAGAGTTAATGGATTATGATTAATTAAGTTAAGAAGAGTTCTTAGCTTAATGGGCCTGAAAACCAAACAGACTATTGGGCCTAGAGGGTCACACACAATAGAGTAGTGGATAAGACGGATAAGGACGGTAATTATAGACAGTTTCTGGGTTTTTGTGAAAAATGCCAGAGTCTATAAATACACGTTGAGGAGAGAAACCCTGGCCAAGCATTAGGGTTCCTCCCCTGGCCGCCCCCCTCTCTCTCTCCTCCCTGACCTGGGCGCACCCCTCTCTCTCTCCTCCTCCGAAGGTGGTGGATGGTGGTGCTGAGGAGTGGCCGACGTGTGGAGATCGAGAAGGAGACTCAGTCCGTTCCTGCTGCTCGTGTGGATACATCTAGAGGCCGGACACTTGGACGGCTAGCAGCCCGACGAGCCTCTACTCGATCGTCTTCGGGCATCTGGGAATTGATTAATCCCGCAAAGGTATAGAACTGTTCTTCCTTGGCGGGTTCTTCGGTGGATCGTTTCTTGATTTTGATCGCCAGCAACGATACGACTCTTAGGGTTTCGTTATTTCCGCTGCTCCTCTGATCGAAACCTTACAGTGGTATCAGAGCCAGGTTACTGGTCTGATCAAAATCAAGATTATTATATTATTTTTTATCCTTCACGTTCATGCTTAGAGCTCAATTTAGGATGTTCGATTGAGTCTCTCACGGATGAGTTTTTGGTCAATTGATCCCATGGAATTGTTCCTGGTATCAAGAGCATCAAAATGCACGTTTTGGTGCGTTGATTGACCCTATGGTGAGGGCGAATCGAACGTGTCTTCGGGGCCGCTGTCGCCGTTCGCACAGGGAGAGGGAGGCCGATTCAGGCCATTAATCTCCGATTGTGGATGTCCATGGGGCTGGCAAGAGTTGCTGGACGATTCCCCATGGCGTCCCACGGCGTCCAGGTGCGTGCGGTGGCCGGATGGGGCGGCTCCGGCGAGGTTCGCGGCGAACAGGGCGGATCGGCCCGGTGATGATCGCGGGCGCCTCCTCCGGCCACGGCGTCGAGGGCGGTGGCCGGCGGACGTGCCGGCGGGACCCCAGGGGTCGTCCGCGGTGGTCGGGGGCGGCGGACGGGCCCCCTGCGGCGAGCACCGGGGGGCTAGGGTATTACCCCAGCCCCCTCCCCTTCGCGATCGGGCGGGGGAGACGACCCCCTCGTGGGTCTCCCGCGGGCAGATCCGGCCCGCGCCCGGATCCGCGCCCGATAAGCCCCCCCCCCCCTTATTTTTTTTTGAATTTTATTCATTTTAAAATGTTTAAAATGCATTTAATGTCAGAAAAATTCTGAGAAAATTCTGAAAAATATTTTAATGTGATTCTAAAATTGTTTTAGTGATCTATTAACTTATTTTTCATTATTGGCCCTTGGTTAATTAGTTAATGGGAATTTTAAAATGGTTTTAAGTATTTCCTATTATCTAATTAATTAATGTTAATTACTATAAGGATGTGATTCTTATGAGGTTAATTAACAGTATATTATTGTTGAGCCCATGTAGTGAATGTGTATGACTATTGTCTAAAGTTGTTTAGACTTGATTGTTTTAACTAAATTGTTTAGTTAATTAATGTTGCGTAATTTCAAAACTAATTAATATTATTTTGAAATCAACGTTATATCTCGCTGTAATTATATGATAATTACTTAATGATGCATGTGATGTGTCATGTGTGTGGATGGATGGTCATGGACTTAGATATCATGTGATGGTATGGTTTGTGGTGAATGGATCATGATGTGATTATTGGGGCCTGCGTGCCTCCTTCTCTCTCTCTCTCTTATTAATCTGGGTTGTACATTCTATCTCCCACCTGTGTTGTACTCCCCTTGACTGGTTCAAGGTTTCTTATTATTATCTGATGTATATTTATGGGCCTGCGTGCCCAAATTTCAAATTTACTTGTAATAATAAGAAGCGGATGGAGACTAAGAAGGAGGCCGACTACGGTGGCTCGGGAGATTCTTCACATCCAGTGGGAGCATTGGATGCTCCAAGTCTTTGAGAATTTACCATGTTGTGTGTACATTACCAACTGGCTCTGGTAATGTTGCTAGGTTTAAAGTCCATGATCATCCATCGGTGTTATAGCATACATTTGATATATGTGGTAGTGCTACTAATTATATATATATACATAATTTTAGAGTATATTCGATACTCCAAATTATTATTATATATATACATCACCTATATTGATGAGACCAAAATATTCAAATCCCCTTTAATCAAATATTAGGTCGATAAGCGTGAGACATTAAGAATGTTTCACGTAGCCTTCCGTTGTTATAGTCAAAGTGAGCCGTCCTTAGACTGTAGGAGTTTGTTGTGCTACCACAAGACTATCACAGCAAGGGGACGGAGACTTAGGCTAGGGCTTGGGCCGAACCTTGGGATGGGGGCTGGCATGGCTTTGTTGTGCTACCACAAGAGTTATGTCATAAACCCACTCTCATAACGTAACAACGGGTTGGACCTAACCAACGCTCGTGGTTTGTTGTGCTACCACAAGATCACGAAGCGTTTGGAGGCTAAATTACTGGGAGTTACAAGGAGTTGTAATTGGCAAGAGTTGCCTACCCATTAAGTATGGGGTAGTTTGTTGTGCTACCACAAGACTACTTCCATAATGTTAATGGGATCCTAGTACCCACTAGGACACAGTCGTTGTGTCCCGTCTTTGCATATTAGGCGTTATGCAAAATCATCAAAAATTAGTGGGAGTATTAAGTTAGCATAAAAGTCCATGTCTTAATTTAATATCATGAATATCTGCAATGTTGTTCTAAATTCTGTTATTTCCTCTTGTAGACCGCAATGACGAACCACCCATTGAGAGGCATATTGGATGCCAACAGGCTGACTGGTCCAAATTATGTCGATTGGCTCAGGAATCTGAGAATTGTTCTCACGGCTGAGAAAATAGCCTATGTCCTTGAACAGCCTGTTCCTCCTGTTCCTGTTGATGATGCCGATGAGGCTGAGGTGATTCTTTTTGAGAAGCATAAGGAAGATGCCACTCTGGCCCAATGTTATATGCTAGCCTCCATGACTAATGAGTTACAAAGGCAGCATGAAAAGATGGATGCTAGATCCATCCTATTCCACCTGGAGGAGCTCTTTGGAGCTCAGAGTAGAACAGAGAGATATGAGATATCTAAGAATCTGTTCGGGACCAAAATGTCTGAGGGAACATCTGTGCAGACACATGTTCTCAAAATGATAGAGTGGATTGAGAGGCTGAAAGAATTAGGTTTTGAAATGAACAAGGATTTGTGCATTGACCTAATCTTGCAGTCTCTCCCATGTTAATTCTCCCAGTTCATAGTGAATTTCAACATGAATAAGATAGAGTGCTCTCTAGCAGAGCTTCTTAATATGTTGAAGACAACTGAGGGGACAATGAACAATGAGAAATCTTATGTGCTACTTGTTGGTAAGACCAACAAGAAGAGAAAGAATCAATCTATTTTTAAGAAAAATAAGAAGAAAAAGCAGGATAAGCAGGGAAAGACTGCCAAGAAGGATGAGGCTAAGAAGGACAAGAGCCAATGTTTCCACTACCATAAGGATGGTCATTGGAAGAGGAACTGTAAGTTGTATCTTGCAGAAAAGGCAAAACAGAAGCTTGGAGAAGCTTCAGGTATGTTCATGATTGTTGACCTAAACTTGTCTTATAGATCCACATCGTAGGTATTAGATACTGGATGTGCATCTCATATCTGCAATGACTTGCAGGTGCTGACAAGCAGTAGGCAATTGAACAAAGGCGAGGTTGACTTGCGACTGGGAAATGGAGCAAAGGTTGCTGCGCTCGCGGTCGGGAAGGTGAACCTCCAGATGCCTACAGGAGTTACACTAGAGCTTATAGACTGTTATTATGATTCCTTCTATAATAAAGAACATTATTTCCATTTCTTGCTTAAATAAATATGGATTTGTTGTAAGTTTTGGAAACAATGGTTGTTCTTTATTATTAAATGGTGAATTGTTTGCCAGTGGGAGCTTAATGAATGGTTTGTATATTTTAGATGTGGCATCTCCTGTGATGTGTGTGGACAGACCTCTTAAGAGAAAAAGAGGCAATGTGAATCAAGTTTATCTTTGGCATTGTAAGCTTGGTCATATCAATGAGGAAAGATTGAAAAAGTTGTGTAAGAATGGATATATTGATCCATTTGATTATGAATCATTCACGACTTGTGAATCTTGCCTCATGGGTAAGATGACCAAGTCTCCATTTTCTGGACATGGAGAAAGAGTAAATGAGTTGTTAGAACTCATACACTCTGATGTGTGTGGACCTATGTCCATATATGCCAAAGGAGGTTATTCATACTTCATTACATTCACCGATGATTTCTCAAGATGTGGATACGTGTACTTAATGAAGTACAAATCTGAAGCTTTTGAGAAATTTGTCGAGTTTAAGAATGAAGTAGAGAAACAAACCGGGAAAAGTATTAAAACTCTTCGATCAGATCGAGGGGGTGAATACTTGAGTATGGAGTTCACACAGTTTTTAAGGGATAATGGAATAATGTCTCAATGGACTCCTCCTTATACACCTCAGCTGAATGGTGTAGCAGAAAGGAGGAATCGTACCCTATTAGATATGGTACGGTCCATGATGTGTTTTGCTGGTTTACCCTTGTCCCTCTGGGGTTATGCCTTGGAGACTGCTGCACACTTGTTGAACAAAGTCCCATCGAAGTCTGTCGACTCCACTCCATATGAGATATGGAAAGGAAAGAAGCCAAATCTTAAGTACTTTAAGGTTTGGGGTTGCCCTGCCCATGTAAAGAAACATGACTCTGATAAACTGGGATCTAAGACTGAGAAGTGTAGGTTTGTGGGATATCCTAAGGAAACTTATGGATATTATTTCTACCAGCCTAGCGATCAAAAAGTGTTTGTAGCTAAACATGCTGTATTCCTTGAGGAAGAGTATATCCTTGAAGGGAACAGTGGGAGCTCGGTAGAACTAGAAGAAGTTCTAGAACCACAACCTATCAGTGTACCTTCTCAAGATCCAGTACAAACTGACCCACAAACTGTGCGTAGGTCAGGCCGGATACCTGTTCAACCAGATAGATATGTAGGACATATTTCTGGTAAGGTATCACATAATGAGGATGATGATCCTAAGACCTACGAGGAGGCAATGAGTGTCATTGACTCTAGGAAATGGCAAGAGGCCATGATATCTGAAATGGATTCCATGTACTCCAACCAAGTTTGGAACTTGGTGGATCCACCTGAGGGTATTGTACCTATTGGATGCAAGTGGATCTTTAAAAGAAAGATTGGAGTGGATGGAAAGGTTGATACCTATAAGGCAAGGCTTGTAGCGAAGGGATATCGTCAAAGGCAAGGGGTTGACTATGACGAAACCTTCTCTCCTGTAGCCATGCTAAAATCCATTAGAATTTTACTTGCCATTGCTGCACACTATGATTATGAAATCTGGCAGATGGATGTGAAGACGGCGTTCCTCAATGGAAACCTTCAGGAAGAAGTGTACATGACACAGCCTGAGGGATTCACATCCAAAGAGTATCCAAATAGAGTGCAGGCTTCAGAGGTCCATATATGGACTAAAGCAAGCATCCCGCAGTTGGAACATAAGATTTGCTGAAGCAATCAAATCTTATGACTTCGTTAAGAACGAAGATGAGCCATGTGTATACAAGAAGACAAATGGCAGTGCAATCACCTTTTTGGTACTATATGTGGATGACATACTACTCATTGGGAATGATGTAGGTATGTTATCGTCAGTCAAAGCCTGGCTATTAAACTATTTCTCCATGAAGGATTTGGGAGAAGCATCCTATGTGTTGGGGATTAGGATCTATAGAGATAGATCAAAGAGGATGCTAGGCTTGTCCCAATCGATGTACATAGACACCATTGTCAAAAGGTTTGGCATGGAAGACTCCAAAAGAGGTCTAATACCGATTAGACATGGAGTTTACCTCTCTAAGGATATGTCCCCTAAAACTCCAGAAGAGAGGGAGTACATGAGTAAGGTTCCCTATGCCTCTGCCGTAGGGTCCATCATGTACGCGATGTTGTGTACTAGGCCTGATATAGCTTATGCTCTAAGTGTTACGAGCAGGTATCAAGCGGATCCAGGTGAACAACATTGGATAGCTGTGAAATGTATCCTTAAGTACTTGAGAAGGACTAAGGATCTATTTCTGGTTTATGGAGGAGAGGACTTGAAACTGAGAGGATACACTGACTCTAGTTTCCAGTCTGACAAAGATGATAGCAAGTCAACCTCTGGGTTCATTTTTACTCTCAATGGTGGGGTAGTGAGTTGGAAGAGTTCCAAACAAGAAACCACTGCTGATTCAACAACCGAGGCTGAGTACATTGCTGCTGCCGAGGCGTCAAAGGAGGCGGTCTGGATGAAGAAGTTCATCAATGGATTGGGAGTTGTCCCAAGCATCTCTGATCCTGTCCCCATGTTTTGTGACAACAATGGGGCAATTGTGCAAGCAAAGGAGCCGAGGTCTCATCAGAAGTCCAAGCATATTCTGCGGCGTTATCACTTGATCAGAGAGATTATAGCTAGAGGAGATATGATAGTAGATAGAGTATCTTCTGCTGATAATATTGCAGATCCATTGACTAAGCCTTTATCTCAAAGTGTGTTTGAGCGTCACCTTGGGCTGATGGGGATCAAGCATGTGGGTTATTGGCTTTAGTGCAAGTGGGAGATTGTTAGAGATGTATGCCCTTCAAGCCAATCACAAGTGTTGTGATGGTGACATTTCTTGTACAATTTCATTCAATATACTAATGGCTTTTTCTTCATTATATTCTTAGCACGTTATAGTATGTTTGTTGTAATATGATGAAGTCCTTGAATATGAGCTATGATGATTGGATCATAATGAGATTGTGATAATGAGAACAGTCATCTAGATGTTTATATTCTAAATGTTCCTGGTCATAGGATCTTCAAGAATGGACATTGAAGATCCGGATAGACCGGTGCATGTGGTACTCACTCATGTGATGAGGGTGGTCGATCCCATAATCACCGGTGTGGTGACATCAAGGTACACGTGCAGGTGCTCGTTAGTGGAATGAGTTCACTGAACTGACCCGATCTAGAATTCCTGAATGGTAATCATGCTGACTGTCAATCAAGAGATTCTAGTGCCACAGTAGCATAGTTGGATCTTTGACCTGAGTCACTAAAGAGGTTTTGTGTGGACTCCACTGAGCGTTTGATTGCTGACTTATGAACTTCAATCTTGTGGTTCTTAATAGTTAGCTATTCGGACTCAGTGGGATTCATGTGAAAACACTTTGGTGGACAACAAGGGATCATTCACTCTCTGCATGGATTAAGAGAGAGAATGCTCTATGGACATGTACTTAGAAATCCCTGGCCAGGGTATGGGGGTTCACTAAGAAAAGGAGTTTTCTAGTGAACTGTACTTAAGAGTACAAGGGTCCATAAGATCAGGATGCTTTAGGGTTTGACAGTTTGACCGTACCCTAATTCTGATTGGAGCATTGTATGAATGAGGATCTATAACTGAGTGGAATCTGATGACAGAAAGGTTCAATATGGGTTGCATCCCTCCCAAAGTCATTTGGGATCACGAGGTGTTGCTTGGTGCCGTTCGTGGTCGGAAAGCCTGTTAAATCCATTGAGAGTTAATGGATTATGATTAATTAAGTTAAGAAGAGTTCTTAGCTTAATGGGCCTGAAAACCAAACAGACTATTGGGCCTAGAGGGTCACACACAATAGAGTAGTGGATAAGACGGATAAGGACGGTAATTATAGACAGTTTCTGGGTTTTTGTGAAAAATGCCAGAGTCTATAAATACACGTTGAGGAGAGAAACCCTGGCCAAGCATTAGGGTTCCTCCCCTGGCCGCCCCCCTCTCTCTCTCCTCCCTGACCTGGGCGCACCCCTCTCTCTCTCCTCCTCCGAAGGCGGTGGATGGTGGTGCTGGGGAGTGGCCGACGTGTGGAGATCGAGAAGGAGACTCCGTCCGTTCCTGCTGCTCGTGTGGATACATCTAGAGGCCGGACACTTGGACGTCTAGCAGCCCGACGAGCCTCTACTCGATCGTCTTCGGGCATCTGGGAATTGATTAATCCCGCAAAGGTATAGAATTGTTCTTCCTTGGCGGGTTCTTTGGTGGATCGTTTCTTGATTTTGATCGCCAGCAACGATACGACTCTTAGGGTTTCGTTGTTTCCGCTGCTCCTCTGATCGAAACCTTACAGATAGGTCAGGCACCTGGCCACAAACTCGGCGACATCTCTCTTCATGCCAGGCCACCAGAACTGCCTCCGCAAGTTCCGATACATCTTCGTCGCACCCGGGTGTACGATGTACCTGCTCCCATGAGCCTCGCGCAACACCGCACGACGCACCCGCTCCTCAGCTGGGACGTACAGCCTACCACGGAATCTCACGGCTCCGTCCTCGCCGAGCTCCACATCAGTCATAGCCAAAATCCGGGGTAACTCAAGGTCTACATGCTGAGCCTCTGTCACCTGACGGCGGATAGCAGGCATGACAGTCAGACTCGCAAGCACTGCTAACCTTGGCTCCTGTGGAATCTTGAGCCTGAACGACACTTCGGGCACTTGTTCCCAGAGCCTCCACTTCCTCAACATCAAGGCACTGACCGTGACCTTCCGACTCAAAGTATCGGCGACGACATTCATCCTGCCCGGCTGATAAGACAAGGTGAAGTCATAATCCTTCATAAAATCCATCCAACGCCTCTGCCTGAGGTTAAGGTTCCTCTGCGTAAACACATACCTCAAACTCTGATGGTCAGTGAACACCTCGAACCTCTCACCGTACAGATAATGCATCCAGATCTTCAGCGCGAAGATCACAACCACCAACTCCAGGTCATGGGTAGGGTAGTTCTCCTCGTGGGGCTTCAGCTGCCGAGATGCATACGCCACCACTCTACCATGATGCATCAACACAGCACCCAATCTGACCCCGAAAGCATCTGTACACACCACAAAACCTCCCGATCCAGAAGGTAAAACCAACACCGGAGCTGAGGTGAGCAATCTCTTCAGCTCCCTGAAACTCTGCTCACACTCATCAGTCCAGACGAAAGGCACATCCTTTCGCGTAAGTCTGGTCATCGGGGCCGCAATGCGAGAAAAATCCTGAATAAACCGTCGATAATAGCCCGCAAGCCCCAGGAAACTTTGGATCTCCATCACAGACCTTTGCCTCGGCCACTGCATCACTGCCTCGACCTTGGCAGGGTCCACAGAAATACCATCACCAGCAATCACGTGCCCTAAAAAGTGCACCTCACGAAGCCAGAACTCACACTTACTGAGCTTCGCATACAACTGGTGATCTCGCAACGTCTGCAGCACCACACCCAAATGGTACACATGCTCCTCAGCAAACCGCAAATAGATAAGGATGTCGTCCACAAATACGACCATGAACTAGTCCAAGTACGGACGGAACACCCTCTGCATCAAGTCCATGAAGGCTGCGGGGGTATTGGTAAGTCCGAACGGCATTACCAAGAACTTATAATGCCCGTACCTCGTACTGAACGTAGTCTTCTCCACATCAGACTCGCGAATCCTCAGCTGATAGTAACCGGATCGTAAATCAATCCGCGAGAACCCTCGAGCAGACTGCAGCTGGTCGAACATGTCATCAATCTGCGGCAACGGATACTTGGTCTTGATGGTCACTTCATTCAGCTGCCGGTAGTCAATGCACAACCGCAAGCTACCATCCTTCTTCTTCATGAACAACACTGGCTCATCCCAAAGGAAAAATCTAGGATGAATGTACCCCTTGGCCAGCAACTCCTGCAACTGCGCCCTCAACTCTCTCAACTCAGCGGGGGTCATACGGTTGGGAGCCTTCGCCAAAGGTCCCGTACCAGGCACAATCTCGATCACGAAATCAATCTCCGGCTGGGGAGGCAATCCAGGTAAGTCCTCCAGAAAAATATCGAGAAACTCGCACACCACCGGAATATCCTCGACATCCAGACACAGTTGGTCTACCAAGACCACAGAAGCGAGAAAACCTTGACAACCCGCATCAAGCATACAACGAGCTCGAATCGCAGAAATGAGAAAACGGGAAGAGGAAAACCTGATACCTTGGAAATAGAAGGTGGGTCCACAAAGTCGCCAAAAGTAAACCCTCTTCGAGCCACAATCCACCAAAGCATGATGTGCCTCGAGCCAATCCATGCCCAAAATCACATCAAAGTCCTGAAGCGGCAACGCATAGAGCCTAGCCGGCAAACTCCGCCCTTCAACCCACACTGGAACCTCATCGAAACAATACGGAGTGATCATAAAATCACTCGAAGGTAATTCCACTGCCAAATCACAGGACAACTGGGTCACCGGCTCCTCGATACTCAGCGTGAAATCCTCCGAAATAAATGAATGAGACGCGCCAGAATCAAACAAAACTCGAGCCGCACAACCCAAAATCTGAACGGTATCTTCCACGAGCTGCGACGCCACTGCCTCGACCCTGGTCATGTGTGTAACCTGGCCTCGAGCTCTCTGCCTACCTCCCACCCTCGCTGACCTGGGTAGCGGCGGATACTGTCCCTGTTGCAGCTGCTGATGTGGCCTCTGCTGCTGAAGAACCTGCTACGGCTGAGGAAACTGCTGTTGCTACTGCCTCTAAAGATAGTCACTCGCCATATGCCCTGACTGGTCACACCTAAAATAAACCATCGGCGCCGTGCACTGCCTGCCTGGGTGGGACTCGCCACATCGGGAACACCCCGTACGAGATCCACCAACTGATCCCTGACGCTGAAAAGGGATCGGCTGCTGTACACTGCCCGATGATGCATGCCTCTGATCCTTGCGCTTCTTAGAGAAACCCTTCTTAAGGAACTTCTTGACCTTCGAGCCAAAAGATACAGATCCTGTCACCGACGCTGCCGACGTCGGCACTCCTGAACCACCCGACGCATGCTGGAAAAGGCCCTGCTACTGGGTAGCCGACTGCTGGCTGCGACCCGACAAAGACTGCTCCTGGCTAATTGGTCCTCGAGTCCTCTGCATATCCATCTCCAAAGAAGCCGCAACACGAGATGCTGTCTCCAAATCAGTGGCAGCGTTCGCGATCAAATGGTGTCTCAACTCCTGCCTCAAGCCCTGTACGAACTGTGCGGTCTTCACCTCCTCATGATCCATGATATGAGGTGCATAATGACCCAGCTCAACAAATCGGGCCATGTACTGCAACACGGACATGTCACCCTGGACCAGCTCCAAAAACTCACGCATCCGCTGCGTAGCAATATACTCTGGACAGTACGTACGCTCAAAAGCGCTGACAAAGTTGCTCCACTCGATCTGCTCAAGTGGCCGGGACTGAAAAGACGTCTTCCACTCGGAAGACCACCACGCTCGAGCTGTACCCTACAACTGATTATAGTCCAACATCACCATGTCCTCTCCAGTACACCGCGTAGAACTGAACACCCGCTCCATCTCGTCGAACCAACTCTGAGCCAAATCAGGGTCTGGCTGACCGCCATAGTAAGGTGGATGGAACTTCATGAAATCCGTCACTGCTTTGCCTGGCCCACCCCTGGTCGATGAGCCCTCACCAGCCTCTCCACCGAACTGCTGCGACATAAGCTGGTACATGCCACGGAAGAAATCCTCGGCCCCCGGAAACCTCGTAGTATCCACTACCTCGGTGGCCGCAGGTGGCACTCTACTCTGCTCCTCCTGCTCCTGCTGAATCTCCTGCTGGATCTCTTGAGCTCCAGCCGACTGCCCCAGCTGAGAGCTAGTGCTCCGCCTTGGTGGCATACTCGCTCCTGAGCAAAAGATAGAAACACGGAAACAGCAAGGTCAAGAAAAACACACGATGCCTGATGCCAGCATTAGTTCTACATCATCGCTGTGGACTAGTGGACCACTACAATTACTTATGATTCTCGTATAATCCCACAACCGCCGCTCTGATACCAGCTGTAACGACCCGAGAATCTGATTACTAGGAAGGCCCGATAACCCGAGACTCGCACCGCCACCCACGAGTCCGAAGACTCGGAAGGGTTAAAAGGATGGTGTGGAGACTACACAAGTATCACAAATACTTACAGAAATTAAACAGTTATAATTAAGCAGGAAATAAATTTAACATTTTACATGATACATGGTCCACAAGATAATAATAAAATAACAACAGTAGTAGTCCACAACTAGTACAGAGACAAGAAAGAAAAGTACAGATACACGGGACATACCCCGGCTCTGACCTCTGGCACTAACGCTGGGCACCTGAACCACGCTGAGCCTCAGACGCGCTCCCCTGAGGCCGCGCCTCACCTGAAACACGGTGAAAACACGCAGGGAATGAGTCTCGGAACAAGACTCAGTAGGGATCACTCGAACCCTACCTCGCAAACGGGAAACAACTACACTAGCAGTACGCGAGAACCTCTAAAGGGAAGCCCTGCAATTTACAAAACACCGATCTCACGACACGAAAACCGACACACGTGCCACGGCGAAACGACTAGAACACCACAGTCAACACGACAAAAACCCAAAGGTCGAAGTTGCATGACTGATAGTCTGTCACTCCGAACTCGACAGGAGTACCTCGCACTAGAAGCACAGTCGGTAGCGTCCCCTGACGTCTTACACCGCACCGCAGGTGAACTGCCTGACGTGGTAGTACCTACCAAAGGCACGGACACCGAACAAGTAACCGTAAAGCAAGTGACTAGCTAGGGTCACACTCGTCAGCGCGTGTCCACTGCCCCCAACCATGTGTGCACACACAGAGCATGCGTCCTAGGTCTGGCCTCTGACTGGTTTTCCCCTTAGCCGGACTCTGGCTACAGACATGAGGCCCGACAGAAACCAGTCTAAAAATTATCCTCAAGGTAAGCCCGTACACCTACTCCCAGGTGAGACCAGCACACGCGTACTGGTGGGCTATGACTAGTGGAGGGTCACAGAAGGAGTAGACTCTCAAGTCAACGAAAAATCACGTCACACTGAGCCGACTGTGAAACGGCGTGAAACGCCCAAAAACATCAACCACGCCCCCATACCTCCATAAGAGAGGAGGAAAACAAAGGGGAAGACCCCTGGGGACCTCTAGCATGCTTCTAAGCCATCAGAACGCGAAATCATGGCCTAAAAATGTAGATCGGGCGAACTCTCCCCAAACCATGGAAAACCCAAACCCGGCATGAAACCCCGTCTCTCGGCCTCCCCTCGGCCAACAAACCACGGGAATGGAATGCAAGAGGCTAGGGAACGTCACCCGACCTCAATTTTGCCCCGAGATGCGTCGGATCATCCACGAATCACGATGAAAGCTTTTAGAAACCCCGCTCCTTCACGCTTCCCACGAACATCGCACGCCCACGAGATCGCCTCGCCGCTACCCACGTCGTCGCGACGTCGCCCCGCCGCCATCTACAGTCGGAGAGAAGCCCGCCGCGGTCGAATGGGAGAGAGAGGGGAAGAGGGGGTGCTCACGGTGGGAGGAAGAAGAAAGAGGAAGAAGAAGAGAAGGTGGGGGAGAGAGAGAAAAAGAGAGGTATTTATAGAAAATTCAGAAATTCTAGAAAATACCAAAAAATTAAAAATTATATTTTCGCGATCCTCGGGACGCACCGATCGCAACAGTACCACTCTCGTCTAGGTGAACGACCCGGTTCACCCGCAACGAGATTCCGAAGGATTTGCCGGAACACACACCGAAAATCAGAAAACACGCGCGGAAAAGCCGCAGACACACTCCGGGTCTCCGAAACAACTCCGGATCACGCCGACCCGAACACGAAAGATGTTCGAAATGAAATTTCGGACACAACAGAGCCGGACACTCCGAGAAAGCAGATCCGGGACCCACGAAGAAGGATCTGAAAGGTCCGGGATATTACAATAAATGTCTTCTTCTTTAATTCTAAGCTAGTGATAACCTGATCTGAGATCTATTTTGGAGAAATACACTGCTCCCGAAAGCTGATCAAAGAGCTCATCAATACGCGGCAACGGGTACTTATTTTTGATCGTAAGTTGATTTAGTCGCCGGTAGTCTATGCATAGCCTGAGAGAGCCATCCTTCTTCTTGACAAATAACACCGGCGCACCCCAAGGGGATGTGCTAGGTCTAATGAAGCCCTTATCTAGTAGTTCCTGCAACTGTCTCTTTAGTTCTTTAAGTTCCATGGGGGACATCCTGTAAGGGGTTATAGAAACAGGTGCTGCTCCTGGAATGAGTTCAATAGTGAAGTTGACTTCCCTCTCGGGTGGTAAACTGGGTAATTCGGATGGGAATATATCTCGGAACTCATTTAAAATAGGAATGTTTGCTAGGACGATTTCCTTGGATTCAGTAACAATGATAGGGGCAAGAAAAGCTTCACATCCTTGCGAGATGAGTTTGCAAGCGTGAACAGAAGATATGATAGTGGGATGCTTCTTGTACTTGATGCCAAGGAAAGAAAATCTTAGAAAACCTGATTTTTGGAAGGATATAATCCTATTTCGGCAGTTAATATCAGCATCATGATCTACAAGCCAATCTACCCCTAAAATGGCATCATAACCTTTCATGTCAAGGCATACTAAGTTTGCGGGGAGATTGTGACCTTCTACTATGACCTCACTATCAGGATAATATTCAGTAAGCTTAGTTCCAGATCCTAAGGGTATGGTAATAGCAAGATCTGAAGGTAAGGGAACTGATGCAATTGGTAATATTTTTGCAAAAATAGTTGAGATAAAAGAATGAGAGGCACCAGTATCGAATAACACAATGCAGGACGAGAACAAATTTGAAGAGTACCTTCCATAAGCCCACCATCCCTGGGCGCTTCCTCTTCTTCTAGAATGGCATTGAGGCGAGCCTGTCTCCTGCGTCCACCACCAGATGACTGGTCTTTCATAAGGGGGTAATCCGGCATGCGATGCTCCCTACTTCCATAGTGTAAACAAGCACCAAGGCACTTCCAGCACTCTTCAGCCGAGTGGCTGAACTTTTCACAAAAAGTGCAAGCCGTGACGACTTGCTCCTCCTCATTGACTTTCTTATTTTTCTGGGAACTTCCACCATTCCCGCTCC
This sequence comes from Amorphophallus konjac, assembly GCA_022559845.1. Lineage (NCBI taxonomy): Eukaryota > Viridiplantae > Streptophyta > Magnoliopsida > Alismatales > Araceae > Amorphophallus > Amorphophallus konjac. Next base: position 251,473,975 of record CM040127.1, read on the forward strand.
TGGATCTTTTCTTACTATCACGGCTTTTGTGAGGCTCCGTGATGCTGAATTTTTCTTTCTTATAACGCCGATCAGATCGTCGGCTAGACTCTTCTCCTTTTCCTTTCAATTTCTCAACCTTTTCTAAGGTCCTTTCACATAAGTATGCCCGATGTACCATCTCCGCATAAGTACGGATGTTTTGGGTCCCGAGCTACTGAATGAAACCGGGTCGTAACCCGTCCATAAATCGATTAGCCTTTAATAGATCGGTACTGATTAAATGCGGTGCATAAGGTGCAAGTCTGGAAAATTGAAGTTCATATTCCGCAACTGTCATCATTCCTTGTCGAAGAGAGGTGAACTCCATAGCCTTTCTTTCTTTCACATGCTCAGAAAAGTACTTAGCACGGAACAAAGTGAGAAAACCATCCCATGTATGAGGTGCATTGGCCGGAGGTGCCGGAACCGACTTCCACCATGTACGGGCATCCTTATTGAGTTGGAAAGTTGCAAGACACACCTTCTCTTGATCGGTGCATTGGATGACGTCAAATATACGGTTCATCTCATCAATCCAGTTCTCTGCTTCGTCTAGATTAGAAGAACCATAGAAATGCGGAGGGTTTAAACTCCAGAAATTACGATGTAAGTCGCCAGCCCTTGCCCCTACGCCTGCCTGGGCCATAGTTTGCAATGCCTGAGTAAGGCCGGCAACTGTTTGTTGCATGCCATTCCAATCTACGTGATGAGCCATTTGTAAAATAAGGTACCTGAGAGAAATATAACAACTTGTTATTTCTCGTGGAATTGGAAGAAAATTAATCTTAAAGCTAATTACCTATCTTATCCCGGGCTCTATCTAGTTCTCACATGGGTATGGAATTTTCTTCCTTAGTTCATAGGTCGGGGTCCTTAACCTTGGACTTATCTTATGACATAATTCTTCTCCCTAAGTCCTGAGACTTAGGCTCTGATACCAACTTAACTGTCACGCCCTGAGCCTTTATTACAGCGGAAGACTAGCTCGAGGAACGTGAATAGTTGGCATGGTAAACCTCTTGCAAGTAAGAACGATCAGAGTGCAAGGCAATCACACATAAGAATGTAATCGCATAATAATTTAATCAAACTCCAACTTTATTTCATTAATAATCAAATATCAAATACAATCACTAATCTTTATCATACTAGACTCAAGAAATAAGAAAATTACATAGACTCAATCTAAACAATGTAGACCTCCTAAGTCTTCACTCATTCTTCATTCACTCTCGAACCCGCCATTTGAACATTCCGAATCCGATCCTGACTCACTTCCATCTCCCGAAAAGATTAAAAATCGGTAATGAGCACACTTGCCCAGTAGGTATCTTCGCATCAACATGAAGGCGCTATTAAAGTAATTAGCATTTTTGCTCTAGAGGAATAAGGTAAAATCATGCGAATGTGATAAATCACAAGCAACCAAAGTAACAAGATGATCATGTAAGATAGAATGAACAAGTATGAACTAGCAAGAATGTAACAAGAACATGATATGGCCCTTCATGAACAAGAATGTAACGAGAATGTACTAGCAATACCACGTAGTCATCACCCAAACATCTTTTGCTTATGAGCAAGTATTTGGTGAATTTCTGTGGATTATCATGTATCAAGCAAGAAAGTCATGTACAAGTATTTTCATGATGCCCGTGGATCTTCACTTATTTATAGAGAAAGTACTCCCAGCGTAATGCGACGCCAGTAGCATCATACCCCATGGTTTATAATAGTATGTTTCCAACAATCAGTCGAGGGGACTAGCATAGAGCCCTTGAACACAATCAGTGTTCGATCGCATCTTCAAGTATAAATCAAGCTACTTCCACGTTTCAAGCAATAAGGTATGGCCAATAATATAGCAAGTTCAAATAAGTTCATGATAATAATAGTTCAATGAATGAACGCTTCAATGAAGAAATGCGAGTCAATAATGACTTAAAACAAGGTTATGCTCATTCAAATAATTCGGCAGCATAACGGTACATTCCTTAACTTTCATAATTTAAAATTAAGTATTTTGAACAATATGACAAGTCCTAGACCATCAATAATCCATCTAGGAACTTTGGAATATCAACCCTTTGGTCAAACCTCGGGTTAAAGAACTTAGAACTGTGACGGTCCAATACTGGGCTGTTACATGAACATAACGGTCGAGTGTTGGGCCGTTAGAAAGGTTGAATCCAGAACAAAGGAATTGGACTCAGTACAATGTGACGGTCATATATTAGGCTGTTAGATGTGCTTGACGGTCGAATATAGATCCGTTACATATCCAGAACCCGAAAACTTCAATAGTGCTTTCTAACAATTGGGCTTTCACGGTACAACCAACTCGGTGTCCTAGTGGGAATCCCAGGCTCGCGGAGAATTACGGAGGCCTTGAAATAAGATTTCCTAGTCCATTGGAAGGAATATCCAATAGAGAGATCCTCATGTTCAAGAATATGTTCCTATAGTGCAAAGTGTGAACTAATGGCCATATACCGGAATATATGCCATGTACTTAAAGAAAATGACTCTATAGATAGAAAAGATTGTGTAGCGATGTGAAACCATGATAAAAACTCCGTCATTACATCATTTAAAATCATAGTGTAAATACAAAACTATAGAGTTTAGCTAATGAAATTAGCATATGTTTGAAATAACTAGAGATGCTTTTAAACATGCAATTTCTATCATAAGTCAATTTATAATCTCAAGGTCATGAAAATAGGTTAAACTTAGCTAACTAGGCTTACTTATAATTAAATCTGACTGGTTTTCATTCTGTCTCAGGTTGACAGAACACAGTGGTCTGACGGTCTAGAATGGATGAGTCACAAGTTTGTGACGGTTTATCGTGGGGCCGTTACAATGTTGTAACGCTCCAGTTATGGTGCGTCAGAGACAACAGAGAAATTTAAAGGTAACGGGGAATGTGACGGCTTATCGTAAGGCCGTTATAGTCAGGTGACGGTCTGACTCTAATCCGTCAGAGCTCTGCTGACAGTAAAAAGAATGATCTAAGGTTTAAAACAT